>CM017321.1:17242418-17475883 GCA_006937295.1 Carpinus fangiana | reverse complement strand
AAACCGGGAAACCGGGGTCCCGGTTCCGGTTCCGGTTTGGAAAAACCAAAAACCGGGTACCCCGGTTCCGGTACCCGGTTTTTGGTACCCGGTTTTTACCGGGTTACCGGGAACCGGGTTAAATATATATATTTTTTATTTTTTTTAGTTAGAGTTTTACATTTTAGTTTTTTGGTTTGTTTACATACTTGTTTTTACTTTTTATTGTTTTAAAGTTTTCTTTATGTACCTAATTTAAAATGATTTTTAGGGTATTTTAAAAAATTGAATTTTTATTTCTAACGCCCATATAGGCAAAAACATTGATTTTTTTAGGATTTTTGGGCTTTTTTAGGTTTATTTTTTAATTATTTATAACAATTACAACAAAGCCCCTTTAATTTGGACAAAAAAACTAATAGATTTTTTAAAAAATAACGAACTTAAGAAAAAAAAAAGGGCTTATTTTAGGCCCAACCTAAAATAAGCCCAAAAAGTAATTTTTTTTTAAAAAAACCGGTTACCGGACCGGCTACAACCGGAACTGGCCGGTAATCGGGACCCCGGTAAAACCGGGGTCCCGGTTCCGGTTCCGGTTTCCCAAAATAACGAACCGGGGTACCCCGGTTTTGGCCAAAAATCGAGAAACCGGACCGGGTTGACACCCCTAAGCGATATATATATCCGGAAAATAAAAGAATTTGATTTCAGGTGATTTTGTTTTGTTTGAATCATAAAAGATAAGATAGTTATGCAGCTAATTAATAAATGCACACATATCTAAGAAAATAAGCATATGAGAGGGGATAAGCTTTTATTTTCAAATACAAAAAAATCTTACCATATTTTCAAAAGCAGGGATAGTATTAGTAAGAACTAGAAATCCTCACCGAGTACAACTCCTAACTACTTATATATTCTCTTATCGTATTTTTCTCCAAATAGAATTCTTGATCATCCACAGAGATCGAGTTAGCATGGAGGCTGAAGACACAATGCGAAAGCGAAAGCGAGAGGCTGATGATGCGTACTACAGAGGTTTACCGACTGGGTATAGGTTCATCCCCAATGCGGAAGAGCTAGTTCGGGACTACTTGAAGCCCAAGCTCTATAACCTGCCCCTGCCACCAAACCAGATCATCGACGTTAATCTCTCTCGCTACAATCCCGAGGTTCTAGCAGGTACTTTGTTAGATAATTTGACATATTGATTAATTATGTTCTGCATAAAAATATTGACACTTTTCATTTATTATTTATTGAAGAAACCTACCAACAATATGGAGAAAAAGAATTGTACGTTTTTACTCCAACTAAATGAAAGTATATATCCAAATGGAACGCGTCCAGATCGATCAGCCGGTGATGGCTTCTGGAAGGCTACGGGAGCTAACAAGGAAATTATAGATACTAAAAACGGTACTATTATTGGATTTAAGATGACACTGGTTTTTTACTGAGATTGTCAATCAGAAAGCCTTCACTTTTGAAGGGCCGACTTGCCTTTAGTTCGTTAATTAGTTATTTTGTCTACTACTTATGGCTGCTTTAATTTTCTCAGGCATCGACGAGTGGCTCCCGAAATTACCATTATACCCTCCTGCTCCTGCTCCTACTCCTATAGCATCGCAATCGCGTGACCAGTGGCCAGATTTCCCGCATTTGAAACACGAAGAAGAAGAGTGAACGCCGTCGTTTCCCCGGCGAAACGAGGCCTCTGAGAGCGGCGGTGTAGGCTTCCCCGGGGTCGACCTTTCGGAGCTTGGTGGAGGAAATGGAGAGCGCGTTAGCCTCGATAGCCGCCACCTGGGATAGGAAGTCGTCGTCTTCTTCCACATGGACTTCGATCGTACCCTCTGTCTTCGTCTCCATTTTCATCGCTGATCGCTCCCTCTCTTTCTTTTTGTTTTCCCTCCTTTGCTTTTCATTCTTCTTTCCC
This sequence comes from Carpinus fangiana, assembly GCA_006937295.1. NCBI lineage: Eukaryota > Viridiplantae > Streptophyta > Magnoliopsida > Fagales > Betulaceae > Carpinus > Carpinus fangiana. Next base: position 17,473,965 of record CM017321.1, on the reverse strand, counting down.
GGCAAAGTTTGTGTGGTAAAATTTTTGTCCATCTGTAAAATTGATTATTATTAAAATTTTGATAAAATTGTATTTTAAAAGTCATTTAAATTTTAAAGTGATATAAGCGGAATATGAAAAATACCTCTAGCATTACTCAACAATGCTATTATTGATATTATTAAGAAAAATGTTATTTAGTAAGCTGCTATAAGATTTTTATATAATTGAAATGATTTAGCATTTAAAACTGGCCATTAATTTTCTTGTTTAGAAGCCATTGCTAATTTAAATGTTGATTTTTACTTGTACGTTATCCCAATTGTATGAAAATTGTATAACAATTTATTAATTAATATTCAAATCAATCATTGCTAAAAGTAATATACATATATATATAATGGTGAATTGACAACGCCACATAAAGAGAGAGGGAGAGATATGTACGCTCAACAAACAAACATCAATATTATTCTATATTCCAACTCCACTTGGAAAATGTTACATAAACAAACTTTTATTTTAACAAACAAACGTCAATATTATTTTATATTCCAACTCCACCTGGAAAGTGTTACATAAACAAACTTTTATTTTAATATTATTATGATGGAATGAGGCAAATTATCATAATCGTTTCATAAGTTACTTTAAATGTTGTAAAACTAGAACTTTTTCTGAAGATCCTCAATAACATTCCTATCAAGTTGGAAGGCTTTGGCGAGAACATCAGGGTTGATAGGAGGATCAGATCCGAAAACAGCATCTGCTATTGTGATGACACCTGCATTTTGGCTGCTCAAACCGGCGAAGGCTACAGCATTAGTCTTTCCCGCATTGAACTGAAAGTGAATGAGACCAATTGGGAACACAAAGACATCTCCCTTCTTTAGAACTTTGGTGAAAAGGCGATTTTCTGGGTTGGATGTGACAAAACCAACCAACAAAGTACCTTCAACGACTACTAGAATCTCAGTGGCCCGAGGGTGAGTGTGGGGAGGATTTTGGCCGTATGGTGCATAGTCAATGCGAACCAAAGATATGCCCAGAGTATTGAGGCCTGGTATTTGTTCCACATTCACAGTAGTGACATTTGATCCAACTTTATTATATGTATTTCCAGGCTTTTGGAGCCCAGAGAAGAAGAAATCTTCGGCCTTGGCATACTTCAAATCCTTGCAGAATTTTCCATTCACGAACACTGCAGGAAACAATAGATTGCATGCATACAAGATCAGTAAGAAACCAATAATGATAGTAATGCTTGTAAGCAGAAAGTAATGAACATAATTATATATATACCAGCAGACTTGGGGTCATCAACTGCAACACAGATGTCCTGAAGAGGGCTGGGATCGAAGGCAGAGACAAGGGAGGATGCAAGTGACAAGAGAGCCACAATTGCAAGGAAATGGACTCCTTTCATCATATCTAAGCAAGCTCTGTATTTTCTAGTATTTTGGTTTGGTTATGGGTGATATATCTTGCATGAGAAACATGCCTATTTATAGAGAGCCAATACGGAAATGGTCATTGGTTCTGCTACAAAAAAGTCTTCAGTCTTCAATGGTTATTGATTTAATTAATGTGATAAGGACGAAGGTCATCAACAACTAGTGTAGACTTTTAACCTGCTTTGGTTTATTCTTCTCAATTGACTACTTCTTAAATCAACAAATAATTGACAAGTTCTCATGATAATTTTTTAATTGGGTGATGCCACTTCAAAGCCGTATCATATTTGTACAGGTTGTTTAGTCAATTAGCAACCGAAGCACTCAAATTAATCTAGATTGCTGAAGATGTCAAATGAGACGGTTTTGTTTAAGAAAACTTTTCCCATTCCCATTCTAATTCAATTGCTGGGAAGCATGCATGCATGCAAGTACAATTTTTTTTTTTTTTTTTTTTTCTCATTAATTGATGCACGATCACGAGCATATATAAAACTCTTGCATTACAGAGCAAAAGCTGTTAGAAAATTATAGCCGCAACTACGAGATTACAAGTCATAGATGTAATATTTGTATAATTGTACAAATATTATATTTGTGGCGTTACATATAATTCTTTTTTTTTTTCTTTTATAATAATTAATAAGGATAAATTCAGTATGAACTTACAATTAAATCCCAGCAGCATGACATGATCCAAAATACTTTTTATGCCTCTTGCTTGAAGCCAAACACGATTTAATCTAAATGACATTTACCAAATATTTCCTTACCGGAGAGATGGTATACCAGCCTTAAAATATGAAATTATTTCTTTAGCAATAAGTAGGGCAGTAGGGGTGAAAAGGCCGGTGGTTATTAATCGCATGCTAACACCACTATCTGCTACCCGCTTTTGAGAGCGATTATGAAAAATCATTAACTACTTAAGCGGTTATAGTTAGAGGCTTTAGATTTTGAAAAAACCACTAATCACCTATATATATTATATAAAAATATATGAAATGGCGTTGTTTTTATGTTTAAATATATAAGAATGTATGAAAATTTAGAAATAATAGTGTATGTAGTAACGTATTATCGTATTAACCTAACCATTACAAGAGCATTCCCTAACCATTGAATTTTTTCTTTTATTACATCAAATGTTTCTTTTCATTACACGGACACACACACACACACACATATATATATATATATATATATATATGCGCACAGATAACTTCCATAATAATCAAGAAAATTTGCCTTTCTTGAGTTAAATGCAAGCAACTAATTAATTAGCAACAGCTACATAAATCTTATGATGACATATTCTTTCTTTCATCACTCTGATTACCAATTGGGTGATTTGGGGTGCTTGTAATTTAATGAACCGGCCATGGCTTTGTTTTACAAAACTATTCAAGTTTGAATCTTATTCAGTAATCTCTATAAATTTATTAAATCACAACTTGTCCTAAAATTTTAAGCTAGTAAATAGGAAAAGGAAAATTTAATTGCTTAATCAGTACTTTGGCACTCCCATCATGTGTGGGCTCAAACTTTCATTTAATAGGCAAGACCCAACACGTGAAATATTTAATTTAAATAGGGTGATTTGATTATTTGATGGAGTCAAGGTTTGATCATCGGACCTTTAACTCTATACCATGTTAAATTAATGATGATGTGGAAATAATAGCGGAAGCAATATAGAAAATAATACAAAGAACTTTATGGGTGGTTTGATGTTAAACACTTGCGTCTACTTCTTGGAATACCCCTAAGGATTACATATATTGTGCTCACTAAGAAAATCAATTGGCCTCGATATGTAGAGTAGTATATGCTCTTAGTCTCCACAACTTTTTATCCCTTTTCTTTTCAAAATAATTGCAGTCGTTTGTTTAAAATTAAGAGATTGTTTGGGTTTAAGATTTTAAAAAAGTACGATTTTAAATATGCAATTTGAAAATGTAATTTTAAAAAACACAATTAGTGTTCGGCAAAATCATGGTTTCACCTTTAAAAAAAAAGAAAAAATCTCGTTACCAGTAATTTGAAAGAGAATAACTTCAATTAGGTCATGGTGTAAATGAAGTATTTTGCTCCCTTTAATATGAAGCAAACACCTTAGCTCAACATGTCAAAAAAAAAAAAAAAAAACTTAGCTCAAAAAATAATATAACGATTCACACCAAATAATTTTCCTTGTTCTTAATTGACAAAATACCTCATATATATATATAGAGAGAGAGAGAGAGAGAGTGAGAGAGAAGCACACTCAACAAATGTCAATATTATTTTATATTCCAACTCCACCTAGAAGTGTTACATAAACAAACTTTTATTTTAATATTATTAATTATGATGGAATAAGGCAAATTATCATAATTGATTTAGAAGTTTCTCTAAATGTTGTACGATTAGAACTTTTTCTGAAGATCTTCAATATCATTTTTGTCAAGTTGGAAGGCTTTGGCGAGAACATCAAGAGTGATGGGAGGATTGGATCCGAAAATGGCATATGCTGTCGTGATGACTCCTGGATTTTGGTTGCTCAAACCAGCAAAGGCTACAACATTAGTCTTTTCCATATTGAACTAGAAGTGAATGAGACCAATTGGGAACACAAAGACATTTTCCTTGTTTAGAACTTTGGTGAAATTAAAAGGCGATTATCTGGGTTGGTTGTGACAAAACTAACTATCAGGGTACCTTCTATGACTACCAGAATCTCAGTCCCACAAGGGTAAGTGTGGGGGGATTTTGGCCATTTGGTGCATAGGCAATGTGAACCAAAGATATGCCTGCTAGAGTGTTGAGGCCTGGTATTTTGTCCACATTCACAATGGTGACATTTGACCCAACTCGATTGTCTGTATTTCCAGGAATTTGGAGACCAGAGAAGTAGAAATCATCGGCCTTGGTTTGCTTCAAATCCTTGCAGAATTTTCCGTTCACAAACACTGTAGGAAACAATAGAACGCAAGTTAGCATAAGAGAGTAAGAAAACAATAACAATAGCAATGCTTGTATGCAGAAAGTAATGAACATAATTATAATATATATATACCAGCACTCCAGCAGACTTGGGGTCATCAATTGCAACACAAATGTCCTGAAGAGGGCTGGGATCGAAGGTAGAGACAAGGGAGGATGCAAGTGACAAGAGAGCCACAATTGCATGGAAATGAACTCCTTTCATCATATCGATCCAAGTAAGCTCTATATTCTCTAATATTTTGATTTGGTGATGGGTGATATATCGTGTATGGGAAACATGTACGTCTATTTATAGGGAACCAAATGGAAATGGTCACTGGTTCTTCTACGTACACCAAGTCTTTAGACATCAATGGTTATCGATTTAATGTGATGGAACGAAGTTCTTCAAAAACTAGTGTAGACTTTTAACCTCCGTTGGCTTCTTCTCCTCATGCTTAACTCAAAAAAAAAAAACCTTAATTCATCAAAAAAAAAAAGAATAAGTAGAAGTAGAATAAAATAAGAGAAGAGGAAAATAAAACTTTTCCCATTCCTATTCTAATTCGATTGCTGGGAATTAAGCATGCACGTACAAAGCAGTTTCCCACTTGATCAAACTTATTAGCTCTTTTTTTTTTAACAACAAATCTAATTAGCTCTAGATGTTAACCAAGGTATCTGTAGCGTGAATCATGCAGCAACGGTAATGACAGCCAAGGCACTAAATGGTAATCATGAAGAAACGGCAATGACAGCCAAGGAAATAAATTGTAGGAAAGGAAAGTTTGGTTAACAAGCTCAACCATCTCCTAGTACTCTTACCATTTACTGCCTTAGTTGGCTGTCATTACCGTTGCTGCATGATTACCTTGGTTAACAAGCTCAACCATATGATTTTTTGACGTAATATAGTGGTTGAATTTTCTTTTTTCTATGAATCCATTGCTGCTCCACCAGTATAGGTCAATTAACCATCTGTCAGAGTATACATGACCAGATTTTGTATTTGATTTTTATTGGACTTCGTACATATTGAGTTTCGTCATTTAAGTTGTTCTATTGTTATTGATTGCCAATACCTTAATGTCAAAAGATTATTCTTGTTGTTGGAGCAGGACCTTGTGATTATATTTGAAGCATTAAGGATTATAGCAATTGCACTATCCCCAGTTACACCAAGCTTATGTTGGAGAATATATGGACAGCTTGGCTTCTCCAAGGACCAGTTTGACACTGTAACATGGGTCTCGATCTCTCTCTCTCTCTCACGCACACAGTTGACATTATATGTGTAGCTGATGCATCATATCCCCATTTAATTAACAACTAATCTGAAGTTATTGCTATGTAGAGTGAGACAAAGTGGGGTGGGCTAAAGGGTGGTCAGATCATGGCTCAACCAAAACCAGTCTTTGCGAGGATTGAAAACCGAATGGAAGATGAAGATGGGGGTGGACCAGCTAAGAAGGAATCGACAAGCAAGGACAGGGTACCTCAGGCTCAAGGGGTTGCAGAGGCTTAGGGAAGAATGCATAATTGCCTTTTCCTGACTACAGATTTCTCAAATTTATTTTATTTTATTTTTTCAAATAAATAATTAATTGTCAATTGTAAGAGTTCTATTACCTTTTTTTGGCAATAATTTTGAAATATATTGATTTACATATCTAGAATAAATTGCTTCAGTACATCATTTGTAGTTCTGTGAACAATGCCAACTCAAAGTTAGATATATTTTTCTTAAGTCGGGAAAAGATTAATCTCCATTTAGATGCTTATGCCATTAAATCTTTCTTCCCCTGCCCATTTAGACGTTTACACCATTACATCTTTCATCCCCTACACCCACTGTTGCCCCCTCCCACTCTCTCCAATAGACCATTAATTTGTTTACCAAACAATAGCAAGAAAGTGTAAAAATTATGCTTCTCATTGGATCGATACCGGGTATCTGTGAAGGACTTGCCAATCTAAATGTATCTGACCTGTAGTTTTGTAGGCAAAACATACATTTTTTAAATAAAATTCTTAAAAGCGTTATTCAAAATCACATCTTTATTAATGCATTTTAAAACCACTGAACCAAACGAATTCTAATCAATATTATTACTCAACCAACCAAAAACCAAACAAGCAAAAGAAGGCTTCTTCCTAATATCAAGTAAAATACCGTCCAAATGCCCGAATTGAGGTTCTTCAAGAAACTACATTACGAAAAAAGAGGCAAGTACCATTTTATTGTGCATTATATGTATAGTATAAGAATAGAGGAAGATAGGGGATGGATGAAAGGGAAAGTCGAATGTCAAGCACTTCTCAAACAATCCTGCTCATATGACCGGCAAATAATTGCGCCTGCACTCTTAGCTTTAGCAGCTTTATGCTATAAATCGAGTTCTACTTCTTTGCGGGGACTGCAAGCCTTGTCCTGAAATCCTCCTCCATGAGGGGAAGGCCATCACGCAGCTTGACCTTTGGTTCCCATCCTAGCAGCTCGTTTGCTTTTGTGATATTTGGCTTTCTCTGGCGAGGATCATCTGGTGTGTTCTCCACCATTGAGATCTCCACAGCAGGGTTGATCAGCTGCGGGTCACATAATAAAGCATTTAAGTTTCCATGTTTTCTAAATTTGTACTTAGTTTATGTCTCATGGTGTGATGATGTCTGGACACAAAAAGCCTGTAGAATAATTTGTTTTTGGGTCAAGAAGTTCGACAAAATGATATTTCTGTGTAGAGTAATGCTAGTTTTACAACTCTTTTACAGCTTGCTGCACGTGTTCTCATGTGATTTTCAAGCAAAAGGGAAGCGGGGGAGAGAAGAAAGAAAAAAGAATACCGACCTCCTTAACAGTCTCCGCAAGTTCGAGCATTGTAAATTCACCTTGAAAGACAGAAAAACTAAGTTAATATTGGCAATAAAAGAATTTCAAAGCAGGAGCAACAGCTAATGGAAACGAATTACAGATCTTGTATTAACTAACCTGGGTTCCCAATATTGATGGGCCCGGTGTTCTCTCCTTCCATAAGCCGAATGAGGCCATCAACCTTCAACATTAGAAACAAAGTTTTTTGGGTCAATAATAAAACCAAGACCCAATTGGTACTCAAATTAAATCCACCACAGAAAAGCGATCCAAATAGCAAGCTCTTGCATACCATGTCAGAGACATAACAGAAACTTCTTGTTTGGGTTCCAGGTGCTTGAACAGTCAAGGGCTCACCACTGGACAAAGTAAAGAACATCAATCAAAAGTTCTTGGGCAAAAAATGGAGATGCAAAATACGCGGGAAATGGAGAAAAAGAGAAGGGGAAGGGGATAGGAGGAAATGGATTAGGATTACCAAGAATTCCTCCGGTATTCTACTGAGTAGATTTCTCTAAATCTTGATCAGTATTTTCAAATTAAATGGTTGAGATTTTGCCATGTTTGCAGTTATCACTTTTAACAATTCAATATTTATCCATATTTTGGAAGTGATAATTGCTGATGCGGCAAAATTTCAACAATCTAATTTGAAAACAACGGTTAATATTTGAAGAAATCTACTTGGTAAAATACCCTAGGAATTCCAGGCAATCTTGATCCAAAAAACTTAATAAAATGTTAGTAGGGTTTACAAGATGCTGTTAATGCTCTAACAAAATTACCGGATTGCTTGGGCTATGAAATTACTGACAACACGCCCATCATCGATATTCATGCGGGGTCCATACGTGTTAAAGATTCTAGCAATCCGAATCTCTGTCATTGGACCATTACAATAAGAATTTACATTGAAATAATGCAGGCAAGACATAACTGTCAAAAATATAGCTTTTGCTTTTGTAAACTTATATAGCAAAGAGAGGGGAAAAAAGACGTAAAATAGATCATTACCAATCCCATGCTGCCTATGATAATCAAACATCAAAGTTTCAGCTACTCGCTTTCCTTCATCATAACAACTCCTAACTCCTGTGCATTTATGCAAACACACAAGTAAGATAATTTAAATATTCAACAAATTGGCATAATTTCTTGAAGTTGAAAAAAAGGCCTTAAAAAGTCCAGACATGCAATGATTAATAACTCAGTTAGAAGAATGGTAAACAAACCAATTGGGTTAACATTTCCCCAATAGCTTTCCTCCTGGGGATGCACAAGAGGATCTCCGTACACCTCTGAAGTTGATGTAAGCAAAATCCTGCATGTCCATTGTCATATCTTGAGTAAGACAAGAAAACATTTGTAAATGACTATGTCAACGAGATGAAATAGTTGTTCAGACCTAGCTCCTACTCGCTTTGCAAGTCCCAGCATATTCAATGTACCAATCACATTTGTTTTTATTGTCTGTCAAGTGTCAAATGCTTACAAGTCAGACAATCACTCTAAGCCCAATATCAGTGGTATTCACAGTAAATCAGAACTCATTGGGGGAAAAAAAAGAGACCTTTCTAGAGAAATGGAAAGAAAGAAAGAGGAAGAGAAAAGGGGGTGGAGGGAAGCTGCATGAAATACAAATTTAAGGGTCTCTTGCGACTCAGTGCTCGTACAGATATACACACCTTCACAGGATTGTATTTGTAGAAGATTGGAGAGGCAGGGCAAGCAAGATGATATATTTGATCAACCTCTACTAGCAATGGCTCAGTGACATCTGCCAGAAAATAAACTCAGAACTTTAATAATTGGAACACCAACTGGAGAAAATTAATGGCATGATGAATTGAAATTGGGGGAATATGAGATGGTACAAATATGATCCATAAGATTATAACAACAGATTAGAAGCTCATTTCAGATTTCTGGAACTGCAATTGTTACTAAAATTCTAATAAATATACAAAAAGTTCAAAAGAAAAAAAAAATAAAAGGAAAATTCAGAACAATCCTACAAGAATCACCTGCATCAAGGTACTTCTCAGTTGCCACAAATTTAGCTTATATTTCATCTGTTCTTTTCACTACTAACTTATTGGTTACCACTGTAATTCTTATCTAATTTATTGGGTATATGAAAATGTGATGCTCAACACTTTTCACTTTAACCATCACACACGTCTGTCAAACTTCCCATCCTATTCAACTTTGTCTATTTTTAACTCAAGTGGGAACTTATACAAATGCTATTAAGTAACATATGAAAATTACTGAGTGAAAAGTACATATTTAGATGTTGGTTGTCCACCACTTAACATATGAAAAAAAATAAGGGACACTATACCATGACGAATAAGCTCAAATCTTGGGTGGCCAATCCATTTCTTTAGGTTGTCCTTTGAGCCAGTGAAGTAGTTATCCGCAACAATCACCTGAGTAAAATTGGGGGGAGAAAAATTTAAGAACACTCCCAACATTTATAGTATTTCTATAGAGAAATGTTAGATACTATAATTCTATCAAACATTCATCCAATAAGGTTGATGTAACACTCCCAACTAAAAGCCTCTGATTGATCTTTGTTAAATAAAAAAAAGATCCAGTGGTTGATTTGGAGTGCCAATTGAAGGATAAAAATATATAAAATTTAGCATTAGTCATTTCTATATAAGAGTAATGCTAGAAACCACAATTTCATCCCACGATGCCGAGGTGTAAGTCCTAACCAATTTCTTTTTAATAAAGACCGATCCCATTGGTTGGGATTATCATTGTAAATAGTTGTGGGCAGCAGATCAGGCGCCCACAACTACAGATCATTAAGATCTGTAGTAAGTCTTGCATCCGGATCTTAATGATCAAAAAAAGGAGAAAAATAAAAACACAATAAAATGGTACCAGAAATGCTTACCTCATTCTTTTCATTTTGCATCAACCTGTCCACGAGGTGAGAACCAATGAATCCAGCTCCTCCAGTGACCAAAATTCTCATATTGGACTGCCATCAAAGGAGAGAACATCTTTCAGATTATGAACATATGAGGTACCAATTTATGACCATTCTGAAAGAAATTTGCTTCAGATAGTGCCAACGAGGTAAATATTTACTGAAAGCTCATAATTATCCAAAATTTTAAAAAATGTAGTAACACGATATAAAATCACCATTATTACCTGAAAAAATTTGGAATTCCTTAAGGGGGACGGGCTTGGTGGTGGTTTTACAGCTCCATGGCTGTCTCCATTTGAAGCTTCCTTGGCCATTACTGTCAGATTCTTCTTGAAATCCTGAGGCCCAAGACAGTCAAAACTCTCAATTTACCATCAAATTCGCAAATTCTACACTCATTTAACTCTAGTCAAACCGACCCACATACTCAAATTCTATAACGAATTCATATCCTATAGAGTTAGACCAGCAACATCAATAAAAGAAAAGAAAAGGAAAGAAAAAATTCTTTTACTAAAAGTGATAAAGAAAATCTAATAATCACCTTGTGAGATTTTTCTGAAGACTAATTTAGTTTTTGATGTGTGCAACTGAAAGATGAGGGCTTTATATAATGAATGGAATACCACCAATCGAAAGTAAATAATGTGCTACCAAACTGTACCCACTGAAAAGAGAGAGAGAAGACGAAGAATTCTTCAAAAACACGAAAAGTAGAGAGCAATGAAAGCTTCTCACCAACGAGACCAGAACCCCCACACCTAACGATTTTCAGATCTGAATCTCGCTCTCAACGTGCCAAAACAAAGAGACAGATAAAAATCTCCCCCACCCCCCTTCCCCCCCTCCAAAAAAATATAAAAAATAAAAACAGTGATTATAGCTAAATGTTGATTATGAGTTAATATTACCTAGGAGAGATCGAAATCCGAGGCTTTTCTTCTTTGTCAGTTGAGAGTGAGGGATGTTAAGGTTTTTATGCCAATTGCATAGACTTGTTATTTATATAATATAATTCAACCACGCCGAGCTTGTGTTTCATTCGTAACCAAACACCACGTTGCTCATCCAAGGTCCAGATCTTTACTCGGAAGTCGGAAGTCTTTCAATCCGGTTTGTACTGTTTATCAATCACTGCACGACACGTCATTGGCTGACCGTGTACAACTGTTTCACTTGCAATTTTATCCTAGACTTCTCCGCATAATTAATCTGATCAATTACCCAATAAAGCTCATCCAACTCAGCAATTCTTAATTCTTGATTACCAGAAATAAAAAGAACCTGATTCCGAGGTTGTTGGTTTAAGTTTAAATTTCTTTTATTGGCCTAGTATTTAGGTGATAGATAACTAAATGTTCCATATTTTATTCGTTGATTAATTAAACATAACCTGTTTTTTGTAAGATTTTTTTTTTTGGAAAACTGTTTTTTGTAAGATTAATTATAGATCAAAATCACTGTGATCTCCTACAATTATGGAAGTCAATTTATTTTTTTAGCTCATTTTAGTATAAGATTATGAGTAATTTTAGAAGTTGTGTCACTCTTATGTAAGAATTGAACATAATCGGTTCAAATGAATTAGATAATATTCAGTTAGTTATAATGGACGGGTATTTTTGTCTTCCCACTATAACTAATTGAATATTATCCAATTCAAATGAAATGGAAATAATCATAATTTTCCAAGAATAATGTGACTCTGTTGGATCAAAATCAATCCAAGAAGAATGTGGCTTTATTTGATCAAAATTCAATAATAATCAATTGCAAGTTCGATGATGATTTTAAAAGTCGCATCATTCTTGAAGGGACACAAAAGAGACTTGTAATATTACTCATGAGATTATATATGTCAACCTTAATTCAAAACGAATTAAACCTTTCAACCCTAATCCTCTAAATTTATATCATATTCATAAATTGTATGTCCTAATTAATGCTGGATAATCTTCGTATGGTTAACTACACATTCAAGGTTTTTTTTTCTTCCGTTTTGTTTTGTTTTTCTGGTTTTTTATTTCAAAGGAAAAAGGGAGTATGCAATGTTTAGTTTGATTATAGTGGCACGGCTGAGTTTTGACCGTCTTCATCTTGACTCTTGATTGGTTGAGGCAATATATGTTTTGATGGGCTGGGACGTATCTGATACCTTCTGCCAATTAGGGGCAAAACAAAATTACTCCTAAGTCTACGGTAGAGAACTATCCGCCACCTCAGACACAGCTCATGTATTGAAAAAGTTTGATTGGTACTTTGAAGGTCTATGACAGTCTACGGATCACAATAATCCGCCGCGTCGGATACGACTCAACACGTTTGACTTGCGGTGTTTTCCCCATCTAGAGATTTTGGGGAGATGTAATAAATAGCTCTTTTTTAAAAGGCATATTCCTTAAAAAACACTCGACCAAAATATAGGAAAGGAGACCAAATCCAAATGGTTAGCTTAAGCTTTTTTTTTTTTTTTTTTTTTTTTTTGACATGTCCACGTAAAGGGAAGGAAGAAGAGAAATTCGAACTAATAACTTACGCTACATAAAACGTGATTCACAACTGATTGAACTACATTTTGAAGACTAAGCTTAATTATTTTGATATTGTATATCCAACAAATTTGATTGAGGAAAACATGTCATGCTAGTAATTTCCTACACAGTTTTGAGCATTTACATCAAATTTCAGAGGATAGTGATGAGATGCATAAGTTTTTATTTGATAGCCTTTGTTTGATTTTGTTAAACTAATGATAAGTGAATCAATTTATTTCTCCCTATAAGCTTAAGTTTTTAGGATAACTGGTGATATCTGATATTGTCATCTTATCTCACGTTTGAATTATTCACTCAATAGAGTAATTCAAATTCAAATATATGATAATGTTATATTTGATGTTGTTATCATCCTATCTCATGTTTGAAGTGTAACAGAAGAGTACATAAATTGCATCTATTGTATTATATTTCAAGTTTGGATTGTAAGCTTAGATTAGATTCACCTGATTGTAACTGTTTAATATTATATATATTATATAATTGAATATACCTTCATGTTTTGGTATTAAAGCCAAAGTATTATCACAGATTTAACATGGTATCAAAGCCAAAGATCGAACAAAATTTGACTCCGTCAATTCACCGAGCCCACACATGAGGAAAATGTTAAACCAATAATTAAGTGATTTAATTTATTTATTTCTATAAGCTTAAACTTTTGAAATAACTAGTAATTTAACAGATTTATTATAAAATTCGATGAGAACATCTTCAACAGATTATAAAGAAGTTAAAAAAATAGCTCCAATTATTATCTTCTTGTTATATAAATCTAATATTTTGCTATAGTTATTGTCTAATATGGAGTTATTGTGAATAATTTATGAGTGATGCTAGACTGCTATTTAAGTAGAATCAGAAGTAATTGGAAGACGTATTGATACAGAAGAAGAAGAGATAAAAATTATTCATTGACTCCAAGAAATAAGAAAAAGGCAAATTCTGTGCAATTGTTGATAGATGCAGATGAGTTTTGACGGAGCAATTTTTCAAGACTCGATGCACTTTTCTTTAGATTGAAATGAAAGCATCGAAAGGAGATGAAAGCTAATCAAATGTTAAATTGCTACAACAAAAGCAAGTTGTGGCTGTAGTTTAGTGGTAAGAATTCCACGTTGTGGCCGTGGAGACCTGGGCTCGAATCCCAGCAGCCACATTTATTTTGCCTTTTTGGGTTTATTTCATATTTCTCAGTCTGTCATTCTGCCTCTGCTCACACAAGCTAAAGCTGTATTATCAATCATTACTTGGATGCCTCTCTCTTTCTCTATACATACATGTGAGTGTGAGCAAAAGCTGCATTATCAATCATTACTTGGATGCTTCTCTCTTTCTCAATATATATATATATATATATATATATATATATATGAAGTTTTCTTTGTTCATAGCACTCCAAAAAAAAAAAAAAAAATTAAAAAAAAATTATAATAACTTCTTTGAGTCAATCATTTAAAATTAAAAAAAAAAATTAAGTGTTTTTTTTTTGAAAATTTACTCACTGAGTCAATGAAAATTAAAATAAAATATTTGCCGTCAAATTTTTGATAAATGCCGTTAACTAGGGTGAAACGCACCATTTTGGATAGGGCTACGTTAGATTTATTTTTCCAAGTAGGATCCAAAATACACCATTTTGGCCCTATCCAAAACGATGCGTTTTGGATGAAATTGAGGGTTTTTGTTTAGGGTCCCCCACACACTCGTGTGTGAGAGAGAGAGAGAGAGAGAGAGAGAGAGAGCAGCCTCTTCACTGACGAGTTCACGCCCACCGTTCCCCGACGTCAACCCAACTTCCCCCAGCAGAGTCACCGGTGCACAGCCCACCCACCGCCAACACAGAACTGACCGATGACAATCATTCTGGTGTCACTTAGATCACCGACGCCGTGGGCGACTAGGGCTCCAGATTTTTGCAATCTCAAAATTGCCAATCCAAAGAGGTATTTCTAAAATTTTTTAGGGGTTTTGTTGTTTCAAATAAATATAAACATTTTCTTGTAGTTTTAAGAAGTTGTTGGTTGGATTTGAAACTTATTGTCGAAACCCCCATATTGTGTTACTTTTTGTCGAATTTAGATTTTTATATCTTCGAATTGGCAATTTTTTTTGATATTGCAAAAATCTGGAGCCCTAGTCACCTACCGGCGTCAGTGATCTGAGTGATGCCGGAATGATTGTCACCGGTCAGCTCTGTGTTGGCGGTGGGTGCGTTGGTGACTCTGCCAAAGGGAAGTTGGATTGACGTCGGGAAACGGTGGGCGTGAACTCGTTGGCGAAGAAGCTGCTCTCTCTCTCTCTCGCACGAGTGTGTGGGGGACCCTAAACAAAAACCCCCAATTTCATCCAAAACGCACCGTTTTAGATCCTACTTGGAAAAATAAATATGATGTGACCCTATCCAAAACGGTGCGTTTCATTATAGTTAACAACAGTTATCAACAAATTGATGGCAGCTATTTTATTTTCATTTTCACTAACTCAGGAAGTAAATTTTCGAAAAAAAAACTTAAAAGAGTTTTTAATTTTGGATGGTTGACTTAGGGAGTTATTATATATATTTTTTTAAAAATTTACCTAGTGAGTAGCGTTGTACTAAACTTCTAATCTTTGGGTTGACCTGAGCAATTGGGTGCCGATCATATTGGTGCATTACATAATCTTGTAATGGGCCGTGGCCCATGGGCCAAAAACCCATGGGCGCAAACATAATAACTAATTAACTATTGTCCCGCGTGGGAAATTTGCGTCAAAGCTACAGCGACAAACTTTGTCTTCGTCTCCGATAACTGGTTATTGCCCTTGGCATCTTCGCGGCTGATCTACCAAAAGGTACTCTCTCTCTCTCTTTAGATTGTGGGGATCTCTCTCTGTAGATTGTGGGGATCAAGTGTATATATATATATTTGATTGACGAATATATGATTTTTATTTTTATTTTTTGATTTTGTGTTTTGCTGTGTTCCTGCGAATGATGTTCTGTTTTCATTTGTTACCGAAGCAAGAATTCTAGCCAATTTGTCCGTTCTTTTTGTTTCTCGCTTGGGGTTGGAGATGTCTTTAATATAACACGAATCACATTGGGAAATAGAAGGACGCGTGATCGCATAGCGGAGTGGATATCGCGTTAGACTCCGAATCTAAAGGTCGTGGGTTCGATTCCCACTGCGATCGCTTCCGTTTTTTATTTTTTATTTAAAAAAAAAAAAATCATTTTTTATATGATATGGGGAGCTGTTTGAGAAATGATTTTGAGTTTTTAGTTTATAGTTATANAAAAATTATAATAACTTCTTGAGTCAATCATTTAAAATTAAAAAAAAAAATTAAGTTTTTTTTTTTTGAAAATTTACTCACTGAGTTAATGAAAATTAAAATAAAATCTTTGCCGTCAAATTTTTGATAAATGCTGTTAACTAAGATGAAATGCACCGTTTTGGATAGGACCACGTTAGATTTATTTTTCCAAGTATGATCCAAAATACACCATTTTGGCTCTATCTAAAACGGTGCGTTTTGGATGAAGTTAAGGGTTTTTGTTTAGGGTCCCCCACACACTTGTGTGAGAGAGAGAGCAGCTTCTTCACCGACGAGTTCACGCCCACCGTTCCCTTACATCAACCCAACTTCCCTAGGCAGAGTCACCGGCGCACAGCCCACCCACCGCCAACACAGAACTGACCGACGACAATCATTCCGGAGTCACTTAGATCACCGACGCCGGTGGGCGACTAGTACTCTAGATTTTTGCAATCTCAAAATTGCCAATCCAGAGAGGTATTTCTAAAATTTTTTAGGGGTTTTGTTGTTTCAAATAAATATAAAACATTTTCTTGTAGTTTTAAGAAGTTGGTTGGATTTAAAACTTATTGTCGAAACCCTCATATTGTGTTACTTGTTGTCGAATTCGGATTTTTATATCTTCGGATTGGCAATTTTTGTTGATATTGCAAAAATCTGGAGCCCTAGTCACCTACCGGCGTCAGTGATCTGAGTGACGCCGGAATGATTGTCACCGGTCAGCTCTGTGTTGGCGGTGGGTGTGCTGGTGACTCTACCAAGGGAAGTTGGGTTGACGTCGGGAAACGGTGGGCGTGAACTCGTCGGCGAAGAAGCTGCTCTCTCTCTCTCTTGCACGAGTGTGTGGGGGACCCTAAACAAAAACCACCAATTTCATCCAAAACACACCGTTTTGGATCCTACTTGAAAAAATAAATATGATGTGACCCTATCCAAAATTGTGCGTTTCATTATAGTTAACGACAGTTATCAACAAATTGACGGCAACTATTTTATTTTCATTTTCACTAACTTAGGAAGTAAATTTTCGAAAAAAAAAAAATTAAATGAGTTTTTAATTTTGGATGGTTGGCTTAAGGAGTTATTATATATTTTCAAAAAAAAAAAAATGTTTTTTTTTTACCTAGTAAGTAGCGTTGTACTAAACTTCTAATCTTTGGGTTGACCTGAGCAATTGGGTGCCGATCATATTGGTGCATTACAATAATCTTGTAATGGGCCGTGGCCCATGGGCAAAAACCCTGGGGCGCAAACATAACAACTAATTAACTATTGTCCCGCGTGGGAAATTTGCGTCAAAGCTACAGCGACAAACTTTGTCTTCGTCTCCGATAACTGGTTATTGCCCTTGGCGTCTTCGCGGCTGATCTACCAAAAGGTACTCTCTCTCTCTCTCTTTAGATTGTGGGGATCTCTCTCTGCAGATTGTGGGGATCAAGTGTATATATATATATTTGATTGACGAATATATGATTTTTATTTTTATTTTTATTTTTTGATTTTGTGTTTTGCTGTGTTCCTGCGAATGATGTTCTGTTTTCATTTGTTACCGAAGCAAGAATTCTAGCCAATTTGCCCGTTCTTTTTGTTTCTCGCTTGGGGTTGGAGACGTCTTTGATATAATAGGAATCACATTGGGAAATAGATGGACGCGTGATCGCATAGCGGAGTGGATATCGCGTTAGACTCCGAATCTAAAGGTCGTGGGTTCGATTCCCACTGCGATCGCTTCCGTTTTTTATTTTTTATTTTAAAAAAAAAAATCATTTTTTATATGATATGGGGAGCTGTTTGAGAAATGATTTTGAGTTTTTAGTTTATAGTTATATTCAATTTTTTTTTTTTTGAAAAGTATAGTTATATTCAATTGATGTTCTTCTAAATGCTATAGAAATCAGATTTAAGATTCGTCAATAGAGATTGACACAACATTAAGGTACTGAAAGGAAGTGGTTTTGGTGTTATTGTTGCTAGAATATACATGAAGGGCTTAAGGGTTTTAAGGTCAGGGGCTCATCAAGTAGAGTAGTTAAAGGTTTCCTTTTGATGGGATAGAGGGCATGCTATCCTCATTCATTGTTCTCTATTTCAGTGAAAACGCGCTGATATTGTGGGTTTAGGGTTTCACACTTTGTGCTGAGAGAGGGAGAGATGGGGAGGAGGATATTGAATGAGGCGTTGAGAGTGGTAGTAATGTAGAGTGGAGAGGATAACCATGGTGGTGTTGAATCCCATCTCCACAGTCATGTCTTCTTTTCTTTAGATCATGAGAGATAGAGGCTACATCAAGGATTTTCTGGTTTTATGATCCACATAGTGTGGGACTGGGGAGGATCAAGAGTTCAACTACAAGGCATGATTAATGACTGCCGGGTTCTCACTTGTATGTAGGATATCAAGGCAAGGGATATTGAAAACTAGAGTGTGTATGCTTCCAACTTGTCAGTGGGGTTATGCTGTAATCACAATTCCAGATGGTGTTCTGGATCATGAAGAGGCTATTAAAAAGGGTGTGGGCGGACAGGTTCTTGGTTATTTGATTAGATTTCCACCTTGTCTCTTTCAATATACTTGGATGGAAAAGCTGTTGTGGGGTCTTACTTGATCACAGCTTGCCTTCACCAACAAGAATTTGTAATGTTGTCCATAAGAATTTTGTATCTTCTGATGAATGAGATGATGAACAAACTTCTGGCCATTCATTGTTCTCTAGTAATAGTACATCGGTGTACCCAAATACAATTCATGTAGTAATCATGATGTTGGGCGTCAGAAGCTTCCCCCTCTTTATCTTCTTATTGGATAGAAAATAATTAAGTTGGAGAATTTTTGACTGAAGATATGAACGTGACTCTTGTATTCTTTGTGTTGTATAGATTGTTCTTTTGGTTCTTGCTTGTGTGCTCCTCGTATGAATAGGAAAGAGCATCACATTGTTTGTCTTGATTACGCATGCTTTCCCTTTGTTTTTGGTAGCTAAAATGAGCTTTATTAAAACAGAGAAACAATTATCTATATGCTCTCTTTTTTTCTTCTTTTTTTGGGTGATTTCTTCTTGCATACCACCCTTGTACTTCAGTTGCACCCTTTTTGTGCGTTTTAATATTGTCATTGCATATCTTTAAAAAAAAAGAAAGATCTATCCACAGCTCATTTCTTATGCATTTGGACCATAATTTGAGTTGATTACCATGCATGAAATGAATGATTGAATTTTCAGGTTATAATATACTCAATGTTTTGATTTGAAAACAAAAAGCCATGAACTACTGTATTGAAAAGCCATTATGCAATTTTGTTTGTGTTCCTGCAGATGGTTGATGATCAAGACCTTGGCTTTTTTGCTAGTTTTCTTGGTGTTTTTATTTATGTTCTGGTGATTGCGTATCATTATGTGATGGCTGATCCAAAGTATGAAGGCAACTGAAAACTAGGCGTCATTCAGGATATACTAGAAGCAAATTTCCAGAAAAAGTAGTGAAAGATACCTCTTATCATTCCAATTTTGTTTTCATAACTATTATGCAAGTTTGATCTAACAACAGTTTTTGCTAAGGACAGAAATTTCTAGTTTGGAGGAATATCTTCCGACACATTTAAAATAGTGCCAAATGTCTATAAACATTTAAAATGAACATTAAATTCTTAAGGTCATTAATAACAGTTTACTAACTTAGACTAACGTTTTAAATATTTATAGACACTTGGTATAATTTTAAAGGAGTTGAAGGATATTTTTTTTAAACTGGTTTGGAGAAAATTTCTGTCCGCTAAGGCTAATAACCTTTTATCATTTTGTCATTGGCTCATCTTCATATGCAAACCCAATTATTGGTACTTTTGAAAGTTAAAATGATATCTGAATCACGGCAGTACTGTTTGGTGTGATCAAGTATGACCTTGTAGTTAATAGTCTTTGCCAATTATTTCATCTATCATTTTCCTTTTTGTACTCTGTTTGAGGGCAAGGCCGGTGAGGTAATGTGGAAATGACCCTTATATTCGTCATGCCATGCACCATTGGGAAAAGAGTAATGCATTAACCACACCTTTATCTTGCTGCTGTAGTAGTGTCAATCAGCCTTTAGATTTTTATTTTTATTTTTTAAGTAACTGATGTAGCAATGTGCATTAGCTCTTGGATTAATCATTTATTTATTTATTTTTAAAAAAAAAATCAAAGGCCGATGGGAATCTACTACATGAGCCCAATGGGAAAAGCCTGTAGTATGTAGCATTGCTATCTCTCTCTCTTCATCTTCTTCTTCTTCTTCTTTTTTTATTTATTTTTTAATTTTTAATTTTTAATTTTTTTGGGAAACTTCACTGAAGACTCTTGAATTTTCACCCATTTTGAAATATCACCCATAAACTTAAAAAACTCTCAATTTAGTCTTATAAACTTTAAATTGCTCTCAATTTGGACCATTCTGTCAATTTTAGCCGTTAAAAGTACAAAAAAAGACCAAAATATCATTGATTTTCATTTTTTTAAAATTAAAAAAAAAACATTTTGAAAGTTAAAATTTTATACAAAAGTTGTGGGTATAAACGTCATGTAATGTTTAAAATTTGACGAAATGGTCTAAATTGAGAGCAATTGAAACTTTTAAGGGACTAAATTGAAGGTTTTTGAAGTTTAGGAGAATATTTCAAAACGGATAGAAGTTTGGTGATCTTCAATGAAGTTTTCTCTATTTTTTTTAATTAACAAAAGGGTCAATCCAATTGTTGATTGGTACTGCCACATTAGTATAGTAAGATAATAATGAGATAAAAGTGTGGTTTGTTGCATTACTCTTAAGTAAATTCTTTTACCAGAAGTACTTATAAAAGAATTTAACTAATGTCAATCCTTCAATTAAGGGGCTTTGGTTTTGTTCCTATGCATATATGACACAAATTGGAATACCACGCTTCTTCAATTACTAGTGTGGCAACGTAGATTGCATTTTGTGTGTACATGCACATGGCTTACTCAAATCAAGGTACCCTATTGATTGATTGCATGTGCTTTTTTTCTTTTTCTTTTTTTTGTTCTTAAAGATGTATGATTGCATTAAGTCCATGGATTTGACCTAAGGCGTCATTCTTGCCTCTTTCCACTTTTATTCGTTCACACTTGTCGAGCAATATCTGTTTACAAATAAGTATCCAGACTTCTATGCTGTTCAAGTAATGGTATTCAGTTTTACAATAAAGTCTTTAATTTTTTCTTTAATGTTAGGAATCTCCATAAATATAGAAAAAAAACTCGGAGATCGTTATGGTGTAAAAGGAATGCATGATCGTCTTCAAGAATCGATCCCCGCTTATGAAGCAGTTGAGGTTGAGGGGATGAGGCAACATCAAAATTGATTGTCATATTAGCCTTTATTCTATCTTCGTCACTCTCCCGTTTATAGGATTTCCCTCCACATTTGAAATTGAGTAAAGATTTTAACTTGGTAAGGAGTAGTATTTAAAATTGAATTTCACTCCTCTCCTTGAAACCCATTAATTACTAAACAATTAAATTTACCTTTCAAATTTTACTGCTAATTTTTTTTTTTTACTTTTAAGATGGAGATAATGGATTTATCAACAAATTGCTCTTGAGCATTTCCAAGCCTTCCGATTGAAAAATGGATTCCCCCCGCTTCCAATTGGGTCAAAATCAATTTTGATATTGTCATTCGAGACTCTTTCTTAATACAGGCAGCCATCTGCAGAAATTTTGATGGGAAAATCATTCATTTGTCATCTCTCATTAGCTCCCCCTGTTCTGCAAATGTGGGTGAAGCCTTGGCAGCGTAATTGGCGATTTCTTTAGCTTGCTTTTTAAATTTAGATCGGTTCATTCTAGAAGGCGACTCTGCAGGGGTTATCCAAGTTCTTAATCAGCCTTTCTCAAATTTAGATTGGAGGATCTCTTCCATTATTTTGGACTCTTTAACTAACATTCCTTCTACTTCCCTCTACTTCCTTATGGGAAGCTAGAAAGGTTAATAAAAGTGTAAATTTTTGTGTCCACTCAGTGCCACGTTGGGCCGCAGTCAGTTCTCATACTGACAGTATTCCCCTTTCCTACTCCACCCCCACTGCTCTCTCTCTCTTGCTTGTGAGATTGATCTTGTCTTATCTATTTTGTAGTCCAGTTTGTTGTGCTTGGTTTATTTTTACCAATGTGCTTAAAAAAATAAATAAATAAATAAACCAAATTGTGGCAGAAGTTGAAGTATTCAAGCATTTTCCCTTCATCAAGCACTTTATTCTAGCAGCACAAAACAAACTAGTATAGAACTTTAGGCAATGACCCAAAAAATAAACAATATAAATATAAAACCGAGTTAGCATTACTCAATTGAATATACTTCTCGTATACACAACGCAGCTGAGGTACAACCGTACAAGTGAGATGGCTCAAAATCACAATCACACGCATGACACACCCCGCATCATATCATATAAAATCACATAGTATAGATTAACACTCAAGTATTACCCAATCTCATCTCCCCCCTTCCCTTCAAAGGTGAAAACGTGAGCCGTTGATTATGAAACTGACGACCCGAAACCCCGAAAGCAGAGACGAAAACCCTAGGAACAGAAACCCGGCGAATCCCAACGCAATCGAGATGTCCGACTGGATGCAGAATGCCTTCGTGGCCGTACACGTGTCCGTTCCTCTTAGCGCCTTTTCCATCGCTGTTCCCGCCGAGTTCGCCGACAGTAGCAGGTACGCGAACACCTAGAGGATCACAGCCAAGGCACACTGGTTCATAATTCCTTGTAAAATTAACAAAATAAAAAAAGAAAAAAAAAAGAAATATCAGAGCGAGAAAGAGAGGGTTAGGGTTTGGACCTGGTCGTGGCCGAAGTCGAACCAGACCTGAAGGATTTCGGGGAACAGAGTGGCCCCTCTGGAGATTTCCCAAACAGAGGCTACCAGTTCGAAGAGAGAGTACATGGCCACTATTGCATTCGCAGCGAACACGAATCTGCAGGAGTTGCAATCGTAAGTTTTAATATCTTGAGACTTAGGCATCTGTTTGGCTGCTGAGAAAGTAAAATTAATTTTTTTTTTTTTTCTTAAAAGGCGCATCTTTTGATTTTCTGTTAGTTTGATTAGCAGAAGCTGAATGACATAACTCTGTTCAAGCAAAATGCTTCTATTGCTTCGATCGAGTGCAGCTTTTCGTTTTTAGAACGAAACAGAATTGGAAATACTCTCCGTGTCTGAAAACAGAATTTTGTTTTCGGATATCGTTTCCAGAAAACAATTTCCTATCGCTCTGTCAATTTGCAGGCGACACTAATAAACAACGAAACAAGTTTTCAACTGTCGTTACTTTTCAAATTTTGAAATGAGATAAAGCAAAGTTTTCATACGATTCTGAGGAGGAAAGAGAACTTCCAAAAAGGGGCCTGGGTGTACCTGAAGGCGTCGAAATCGTACCAATGCTGAGAAGCGGAGCCATGGGAGTTGGTGAGCATGAAAACAGAGGCAGCGAGGGAGAAGCAAAACGCGGCTAGGCGAAAGACGAGTCCAAGCGAGTTGAATCGGCGGAGCTTCTGCACCGACACGGTGGAGTGGAATTGAGGGATGCGAGGGTGAGGGGAGGGGTTCTCGCCGTTACGGAGGGCCTGAGGGGATCGCATGGTCCAAGTGCACTACAAGGCGAGTGAGAGATCATCGAGCGGAAACAAAAAAGAAGAAGAAGCAGAAAACGACAGGGAAAGTGTGTAATCAGAGAGAAAACAAAAGGAATGCATTCAGTTTCAAATGGCTGGGATTTTACCTGATTTACTTATACTCGATGATAGCTTGGGTCATTGCGTTCTTCGATGAAATGGAGCCGGGATTTCTTCTTGGAATAGGATCCTCTCCATGGAAACCTACTTTATGGTCGGACGCATTAATTATCAGTACAATTTTAGCCGCAAATATAACAACTTTTACTATCCGAGTTAATTTATTTTTTCTCTTTTAACATTAAGAATTTTTTTCTCATACAGTAAGTGAATTTGATTCCACGGCTCTTATATAATAATTTATGAGCTAAAACGAGATAGTAGTTCTGTAGTTGTAGCGGTAGGTTGGGCTTTGCGTTGATTCGTATGGTGCCTTCTTTTTCCTGTGTCCCATCTTGGTCATGAATCGTGTGAACTCGTGATCTAGGAGTCGACTTCGAGCATCTTCTTCAGCTTCCTTTTTAGAATTTTCCTCTTTTATTTTCCCTAGAAAATGTGTTAAAATCCTGTTTGTTTTGGTGAATATTCGTAAATCTTTCCCCACCGCGGTATTTTATCGACAAGAAGGCGGCCGTGAAAAGCGCTTGTTATCCATGCTGCGAGCATACTTCACAGTTCACACCAAACAAATCTTTTGCTTGGAATTTGATACATGCGCCCACTCAGCCAAGCCAACCTTTTGGAGTTCACACCCTTCCAAAGCCTCATCTTTCTATCTTGGTTCTTCAGGAATATATGGTGTGTGTGAGCGGAAATTGCTCGACACTTTGGCGGCCAAAAGACAGTCTTTTTGAGAGTGATTTTTACTGTTATATCATCAAGATATATAAAAGTCTGTATAAAATTTATTTTCATTTTTTAATACATGTGCATTTTTAAATGTCATTTTTTTTTCAATCTAGTATAGAGAAAAACTGTCCGTGAGAATTTTAACTTGGTTATCCGGGGCTAGTTTAAGAGTAATTCCTAGTCTCCATTTTTTACTCTCTTTTTTCATAGTGATCTCTGTTCTTAATCAGCAAAACTAAGCTCACCAGGCCATAAATTTGAGTTGGATAATAAAGGCAAAATCTTAGAATTTTTTATTTTTTATTTTTTTATGATGATATCATGATAGTATAATTGTTGAATGGTGAAGGCATTTCTCTTTGTATGAATATACATAGTTGTAAAGGAAAGATTTCATGAAAATAAGCCTGTATGCTTTAATAATGGTCACATATTTGCAATCATTGTACTATTGTTCAGAATTATTTAAAGATCTCACATTTCTTGCTCTTACATTTAATAATTATTAGGAGTTGGAGGGTTGAGGCTGATGAGAATCCCGTGACACTTATTAAAGAAGCAGAGAGACCCATTTTTATGAAATCTTTGCTTTACAAGTGCACCCGTGCAGCAGCACATGTTGTATATCAAATATGAATAACTATCGTCATTGCTCGGGATCGATCAATTAATTTTGAGAGCACATGTGAGACAGCTTATATATGACTTACATATTTGAGCAGGTGATCAAGCAACTCAAAATTTATTTAGATAAATAAGTTTTATATAAGTTCTCATGTCATATCTTTTCCTTATGTAAGTTTGCACGTCCAACATCGTTCAACTAGAAGATACGGTTAAGAGTAATGTTCTATGCACTTTTACTTTCACTCTCATTTTTATTCTCTAAAGACTAAAAGTGCATTCTCTGACCTAATGTGATAGTAAAAATTACTATTAGATTTTGAATGAATTACAATTGAATTATAAATTTAATGGTGACTTCGAAGACTTTCACTACTGTGTTACGAAATAGACTTAAAAGTATGTACAATATTTCTGGTTGATCAATTGTTCGTCTTACCGGTATAAATTTTTGGGAAAATAAAAAATTGAACTATTAAGTTTTAATGCGATTAAAAATTAGTCGTTAGGTTTTTTTATAAAAGAAAAAATAGTTACTCCTTGAACTTTTATCGAGTTGAAAATCACTCTACCGTAACGTTTTTTATCAAATTATTGACAAAAAATTCTATTATGTCAGCAAATCGGTGCCTCCACCCCACTCGGTAGAGGAGGCGGGCTTCCATCCCTATTTATGGGGATCTGTGCACATAGAAGCTTTTTATTTTTTTAAAAAAACCTATTATTTTAATATTTAAGTATATTATTTTTTTTAAAAATAATATAATATAATATTATTTTTTTTAACAGTTGTCATGATTGAAATCTTTTTCACAATTAATCTAAAAGCTTATGGCTCGAGTTATTTTTAAAAGAGTAATATTATAAGTCATATATTTATTTTATATTTGTCTTATAATATTAATATGACAATTTAATTTATCTTCAATTTTTTTAACAAGTAATAATTAAAAGTTGGTTGTAATTGACACATTAACATTGTGAAATAATTGATGCCTTTAGTCTTTATTTTTTTTTAAGAAACAAATATTTTTTGTTTCTTGTAGAAGAAAGAGCATTTATATATAAATTTAATACAGTCACAATATAAATCTAATAAAGACCTAATTTTTTTCTTATGTGTCATTTAAAAAATTAAAAAAAATTTAAAATTAAATTTAAAATACCTAATTTTAATTTTTTTTAAATGATACGTATAAAAGAAGTTGGATATTTGTTGAATTTATGTTGTTATTTTAATATTTCTTATTTATTATATATATATATAACGTGGTGTGGTTATGAATAACGTGGACGCACGGAGCCCGGTAGTGCGTTTTTCCTACAGAACAAACAAAGCCTTTTCATATTGCTTTTGTGAAAAAAGGAAAAAGAAAAAAGAAAAAAGAAAAAAGAAATGTGAGTGTGTAACAAAGCATGTATCATTATGTCTACAATATGTGGGGCTTGCGTTTACCATGTGTGCCCCTTTTTTTTTTTTTTTTTTTTGTGTCTATTCCTCATGTACAATAATGTTATTAATTATCTCTAAGAGGTAGTTCAATCGGCTGAAACAACGCCTAATTAAGCAGAGATTACTAAGTTTGAAACAAGATCCTCTCAATTTCAACTCAAATGGAGAGTATCAATTTAATGTAAAATGAGAGGTAGTATTATTTTAACATTAAAATTAAAGGACTAAATTTACAATATTACCCATCATTTTATACTAAATAGATATTATCCATTTCATTTGAAATAGAGAATATCATATTCCCTCTTGTGCGGACATGTCAACAAAAAAATAAAAATAAATAAATAATTTCATTAATTTGCTGAAATTCGACCTTTTTTTCTCGGCTTCCGGTCCCACTACTAAGATACTTTTTTAAAATAAACTATATATATTATTTATTTTAAAAAATTATTAAAACTTACTTTTAGGTGTAGAAATTATTTATATACAATTTTTTTTTTCTTTTTTCGGAGGCGTGGGACTACTATGACTACTGATTTATTTATTTTTGATGTCTCCACAAGGGGGGAGGAAGATTCAAACAAGTAGCTTGTACTTCATTAAATATAATCACAACATATTGAACCACTTCTTGAGAACATTATAACTATTGATTTGTTCGGCGTTGTTGGCCAAAAAAAAAAAATAGTCAATGTACATTTTTAAACAGCCAAATCAGCCTTGTTTTTGTCACACATGCAAAATATCTTTCTTATCAAATAGACAGAATGATGACATATATTGACTGGTTTTTTATTATTTTTTTATTTTTTATTGACTGTTTTTAAATTGTATAGAAGTTTTTTCAAATTTTAGAAAAGTCTATGACGAAAAATAAGATATATTAATATCATCCCAAATGACATATTTTGTCGGATTGATCTAAGAGTGTATAATTGCCTGACTTATTTAATTAAACAGACCAGATTCTTTAAACTTAACTTGTTAATTTCATGTTAAATTCATGTCGAGTTTGCGAATTGTGTACAAAAATATTAGTCCTAACAAAAGTTTTCAAGAAAAGAACATAGCTTACTCTTCTTGTATATCTCATTGAGGAAAAACGGTGGAGGATAAAGTGTCAACTCAGAGAGGTAAAATGTCAATTCAAAATATTTCATAAGGGTAAAATACACATTATGGGGGTCAAGTTTAATGTCAAATACTAGGGGTGTCAACCCGGTCCGGTTTCCCGATTTTTGGCCAAAACCGGGAACCTGAACTGGGGTACCCCGGTTTCTTGTTTTGGGGAACCGGAACCGGAACCGGCACCCCGGTAAAACCGGGGTCCCGGTTATCGGCCGGTTCCGGTTGTACCCGGTCCGGTAACCGGTTTTTAAAAAAAAATTACTTTTTTGGCTTATTTTAGGTGTTGGGCTTAAAATAAGCCTATTTTTTTTTTCATAAGTTGGTTATTTTAAAAAAAATCTAGTATTTTTGTCCAAATTAAAGGAGCTTTGTTGTAATTGTTCCAAATAATTGAAAAATAAACCTAACAAAGCCCAACAATCCTAAAAAAATCGATGTTTTTGCCTATATGAGCCTTAGAAATAAAAATTCAATTTTTTAAAATTCCCTAAAAATCATTTTAAATTAGGTGCAAAAAGAAAATTTTAAAACAATAAAAAGTAAAAACAAGTATGTAAACAAACAAAAAACTAAAATGTAAAACCCTAACTAAAAAAAATAAAAAATATATATTTAACCTGGTTCCCAGTAACCCGGTAAAAACCGGGTACCGGAACCGGGGTACCCGGTTTTTGATTTTTCCAAACCGGAACTGGAACCGGGACCCCGGTTTCCCAGTTTCCGGTTTTCCGGTTCCGGTTCCGGTTTCCCGGTTTTTTTTGACACCCCTATCAAATACTTTAAGAGTGTAAAGTATCACTTTTTAAACATTAGAGTTAAAAGTGCAAATGAGTAAATAATTCAAGGAGTAGTGTATTTTCCCCTAAAAAATATGAGATTACCACTAAACTTGTTCATTGTTATGATGCTCACAAACCCACACAAAAATTGATATTCATGACCCATCAAATTTCTGGTATACATATATTTCTAATAACATCACTAGAAGATGTGCAAAAAGATAAATTAATTGGACTGCAAATAGAACTAGAATATCTTTTTGGTGTCATGGATCATAGAAGCCAGAAATAGCAGAGCAATTTGGTCTTCTTATAGCATTTCTTGCGATCTTCTGACGCACCGTCTAACTTTCCTTCTGAACTCATCCCTTGTTTCTCTCCATTCTTTCTGCAGTTGCACAATTAACAAGATGCCAAATTACACCAGCAAATCAACCAACTAAACAACAATAACAAATTTAAACCAGCTCATGATGAATAAATATATATAGACACCTACCGCGGCGTCTACGTTTGCAGGAGATTCGTCATTAGGGCTTGAAAGCATTGATATTATACTCAAAACTATGCTCTCAACCTGCAGTTGAAGTCAAATCGATTGCAGAAATAAGGTACAGTCAAAAGAGAATCTGATAGGGAAGACATATTAGGCAAATGAAAATGAAAATGATTTCAAAGTAAAACAAACAACCAGAGCCTAGGGAAGTCTTGTTGGCTTCAATCAACAGCATATATAACATTTTGAAATCAAGACACCATGGTGGTTGCAAATTACCAGTAGGCTAAGACAACCATGATAACAAATCTTTCAAGCTTAACATGTTTCTTTTATAAAAAGAAATCGGGAACTAAGACGTATTAAAACTAAGGATGCTCAAATGGTTATAACCGGCGGTTATTGGCAATAATTGCAACCGCCTTAAACGGTTATCGATTTTTAATAACCGCAACCACTTAGGAGGTTAGCGGTTATTCAATCCAATAACTGGCAGTTTTATAACCACTTTTTTTTATATGGGCTTTTGACTATTTTAATTGTTTTGCACCTTTAATGACCTATTTTTTTGGGCTTATTTTAAGGGTTTAAGGCCAAAATATTCGAAAAAAAAATAGAGAAAAAAAAAATGTTTTAAATAAGGCTTAACCGAAAACATCACATACCACATTATATATTTCATATACATAATTATAAATAGCCCAAATCCATTAATCTAAATACAAATGAAAAAATTAATATATATTTTATTAATATAAAATATTTAATATATATTTATATTATTATATATAAATGAAAGCGGTTAGCGATTATAACCGTATTGTCCTATCCCCTAAAATCGCTAACCGCCTTAGACAGGTTGCGGTTAGCGGTTTTTAATAACCGGCCACTAAAGTGGTTAGCAGTTATAAGTGGTTTGCGGGGTGATTATAACCGTCCCGTTTGAGCAGCTCTAATTAAAACTATCAACAATTTTCATCCAAGAGTTCTTCATTTGACAAGATTTTATAAGCACAACTTTACTTTCTTATGCGTAGTTTTATTCTTGGAAGTGAACTATGAAAGTAAAAATGGTGCAACTCTGCTGCAGGTTGACTTCTTTGACCTGTTTCTTCAACCAGTCCTGCCATATGTTAAGCCAATTTTATATTTTCTAGGTACTCAGAGAACTCTTGCATAAATTGCTCTTAGGGTGGAACCAAAGATTATGACTACATCTAAATCAAGTGAAAACACAATGACAATCCAAATAAAAAAGGGTTTAAACAAGAAAGACAGAAATTAGATGATAAAATACATACTGTATGGACTGGACTCCAGCGCTCACTTGCATGCTCATAACCGTTTGGATCTTCACCAGGAGGATGAAGAATTGAAATGCAAACTGTTCCATCTTCGTAAACTGCAGTTCAGACAGATCGAAAACATTAGCCCAACTCTCAGCGTAAAAATTCAAATACAGAAGGGCAAGTACACACCATTAGGATGCCACATCTCTGAGGTAAACTTCACTGTTGGAGGGCTTTGAGGGTAGTTAGAGGGAAAGCTCATAGAGGCATTAAAGAAACCTCCATCACTGCAACAAAGGAAGGCAAAAGAATAACCCAGTATGGTCATTATCCTGATTCCCTGAATAACCAATCTTAAAGTTAACTCCTAAGCATATCTGTGACAAGAACTCTGCAAGACAAGAGACTTGACAAAGATATGCAACATTGAAGGCCTCAAAACTAGAATAAATCAGTAAATTACTGTCAACAAACCAAAACTAAGTAAAACTTGGGTCTAATACTATGATTGGTTTACAAAACTACAAAACATTCTATACTATATCAAATCATAATTCTCAGAATCTTCTTGAATAAACTAAAACCTAATGACACAGAATAAAGGCAACAAATTGAAAACCAGATAGAGTAAAGGGTCATAACCCAATGATCAGATACCATCACACAACTAAAAATCAATCAAATATTGGGAGTGATCACATATATACCATTCAAATTACCAACTTTGAAAAGAAAAATACTGGAAACTGCCTACCGACACCTACAACTTTCAAGCCACACAAACCCAAAACCACTTACCTTTTTATCATCAAATCAAACACAAAAACCAAAAAAATAAACAATCATGAACTTCGAACTCAATTCAAACAATAACCCATTCAACCTTAAAACAAAATAGAACATATACACCAAAAACCAAAGCACAGATAATGAAGACTGTTAAAAACATAGACTAAAAATTCAACTTTGAAGCGAATAACAATTGGATCACTCACTAAAGCGTATCGGGAGGCCCCATAATCGTGACGTTCCACTTGAAAACATTGGTCTCGTCGACCAGACCAGCCGAGAAGCCGTCCACCGGTCTTTTACAGAGATCTGAGAATAAAAATAAAATAAAAATACCGATTTAATGAATCAGGAAAAAACATGTCAATCTGACAAAAAAAAAAAAAAACCCAAAAAAAGAACAAAAAACAAGTAATAAACCCAAGGGGTAGATAGGTTGAATCAGAGAGGGGACCTTTGAGCTGCTTTTGGAGGAGGAGGCTTGCTTGAGACGCTGCCATTGGAGACCGGAAAATCAGAGAGGCAAAGGAAAAAGTAGTGAAATCTCCGGGCGTTATTTAGGAATGGGTGGGGGACTCCAAACTGGCTTTTATAGGGGAAGAGAAGAGAATCATAAAGAGTTAATTGTTTGAGTTTGTCTCCCTCTTTCCCGATTTAAATAAATTTTAAAAAATCACATAAACAAACAAAAGGGAAAGTCGGTTATTTATCCAGACCAAGTAGGATTTCTTTTCCTTTTACCGATAGTTGTTGGAAAAGGTTTTGGTTATTTTTATTCATAAGATTGATTATTGAATTAAATTGATTTGACTCCTCGTAAATGCTGCAGTCTCTCCCTATAAATCTTCTCTGGGGTTTCCTTCTTTACCCGCCCCTCTTTTCCCTTTCACTTTTCCTTTCCCTTTCCTCCATGGAATAGCTAATTACCAACACTGAAGCTCTCAACTGGCATGATGATCACCTCTCCCCTCCCCAAACTCCTTCCAGGGAAATCATCTGAATCCTCCGAACCAAACCATCTGCTTTTAGAAAGATTATTTCCTAAAATTAAATTATAAAAAAAAAAAATTAGCATTTTCAATCTAAATTTAAATAGAAATTTAGATAATCATATGCTAATTCTCTAGCAACATCGTTTTACATCAATTGCTTAAGCATTGGATTTTTTTTTTTTTTTTTTAATTATTATTGTGTGTTTGGGACCGTCGGGGTTGTTCGATTGATAAAACTCGTAAAATCCTATACCATTATGGTTTTTACTTAGCATTCAGCTACGTTATTAATTTTGATTTGAAATTCGCTATTGACTTGTGAGGTTCCACTACAAACAGTCGGCGTCAAATTCAATACTGGCCTACAAACCTTGTCAAAGTTCTCATCCTCCCTCGCCTACCTTTCCTCTCAAGTTGTTCGGATTGTTAAGAGGAGAAAGGAAGTATATTAAACGATTTTCCATGTTCCTATATTGGATTGATTGTAATCATATTTGAATGGTTATCAAATCTAAATTACGTTAAATATTTAGGTGAATTGATAGGAGTTGGGTTTAAATTCATGACATCTTGTAGAATTTAGATTGTTCGACAATGTATAAAAAGAGAATTCAGGAAGAGAGAAGATAACAAAAAGGAAAGAGAAATTTCCTAATTGTCCCAAATAAAAAAATAGAGAAATAATTCTGAAAGACTTAATCTATCAATATACACTCCATGAGTGATTTTTTATCACTTTTATCTTGATTTCTTGATAGAATATTGATTTAAGAAGAGTTGTGATTTTATTGTTGTTTGTTATTGCGAACTCAATAAGTCACCTTGCCTCAAATTATCTCAAAAATTTAAATGGATATAAATAAACTAATTGCTGTAAATCTTTATTGTATAATTAATATACATGATTGCAATCTTGCACATAAGAAGTTTGTCTACATTCCCAAAAGGTAGCTCAATCGGCTGAGATCATGCCTTATGAAGCGAATGTCACTAGTTCGAATCCCACATCTCCCCTCTAGTGTGGACATGTAAAAAAAAAAAAAAAAAAGTCATATAACTTTTTCTTTTTTCTTTTTTTTTTTTTTTTTAAATATGTAAATCTATGTTCAAATCAAAGTTATCCTTTTTTTTTTTGGTCTTCCACCTTGTCAACTTGATATGGACTATTAAAGCGTCAAGACTTTAGATGTAGGAAACATTTTTCCTTTTTGAATGGGAATATATGGTTTTAAAGGATTTTACTTTTCAAATCTCTACCATACAATGAGCAAAGATGAGAGCGAGCACAAAGTGTGGTAGGCAATGCAATATAAAGATTGAAGATTTTGGTTGTGACTTGTGTGTGATATGTGAACATTCTCTTTAGTCTTTTCCATTGAAAATCCATCACACTATCATATTGCCGGGCTTCACTTTATTCCTTTTGGAAACAAACCCATATTGGTTTCCTCAATGCAGTCTACAAAAACTCCCACCATGGAAAGGAGTCCAACTCCCACCATGGAAAGGAGTCCATCCATTCGAAGGCGGAACTAGAAATTTGTGTTTGGGGTGCAAAATTCTAAAAAGTATAATTTGAAAGGGTCAAAAATTAAATTTTATAATTGTTTTTTTGGGACCACTCTCAAGACCTAACGTGATTCTGCTCCTGACTCCATTCCCACCCCTTTTTCTTTATTTTTTATTTTTATTTTTGAAGGAACAAATAGATATTGAGGCTGTGTTTGGCCCCAAGATTTTGCAGGCCAAAAGCGGTGACCCGTTTTGAAGCGTGCTTGAAAAAAATGATTTTCACGGTTGAGTAAGCAAAGAGATACATTTTTAAAACACACAATTTTGAATGCCAAATCGAAGCTTAATTATCTTTTAAGATGTATACTAGTCACCTCACGGTCGGATTTTCAATTATTTGGTGGTTCTTTTGGATCTAGAATTCAGTTGGAAATCCAAATTCAGTTTCGACAAATTGTTCAAACAAAAGTAAAAAAATTAGCCCACCAAAACTAGATGGGCTTAAAATGATAAGAACGGGTTCTAATGGTGATGGGCCTGACCCATAAATAAACTGTGATAGGCTTTGGCCCCAAAAGTAAGAACAAAAAGGTGCAGAGGGGCATTCCGAGAATTGAACTCGGGACCTCTCGCACCCTAAGCGAGAATCATACCACTAGACCAAATGCCCTTTTTGGTCTTTTCAGGCTAAAATTTGAATTGTATAACAATCACACATCTTTTAAGGCTGAAGATCTATTATGCTAATAGAGTTCATATTACCTGCAATGAGGTTCATTTAAATTTTTAGAATAAGTGGGTTTGAAACCTGAAAGTTTTATAGAAAATGAATTGTTTTGTTTTTTTTGTATTTAGTTTATGAGTCGTTTTAGTTGGTTTAGTTCTAGTTAATCATATGTGTTACTTTTTAATAGGAGTCAAGTTGCCAAATGGCTCCTTATTTTTATAAAATGATGTTATTTTATTTTAATTTAATTTAATTTTTTTCAATAATAAGAATGATTTGCTTTCTTTCGATATTTTTATGAATTGCGATTCCTTTAGACCAATAGATTGATAGTAGTGAGACCCACTATCATTTTTACCAAAGACTAGTAAGACTTGAGCTTTACGCCGAAGTTTTTTTTCCCACCCCCCTCTTTTGTTATGCATCATAGTAGTATAGAACCATTCATGATAGTTTTCCATTAATTATCTTTAAATTTAGGGAACAAAACTTATAAGAATGGATAAATTTAATTATTTAATTTATACTCTAATTGGTTTGAACGAGAATGTGTGCCAAGTTCTCGCATGACTCAATCAAATGGAGGGTTAAAAGGACTTCCCGAAAGCATCATTTGTATTTGTGTTCAAACAAGAAAGTCACATAGAGCTCTGATCGAAGTGTGGTTTGGTCCTCGAACACGTAAATTGTGAAACCCTAGTTTCGGTTCGAATCCAACTTATTTTGGTTCGAACAAGATTGCAGCAGATCGTGAAATCCTCATTGACTTATTTTCTCCCATTTTATATAAGCCTTATAACCCACAACAGCATAATTGAGACCAACTAAACCTGATTGAGTTACAAGGACACCAAAAATCTGCAAAGCCACCAGTAATTGAATTTTGATTAATCATCTAATTAATAAGAGTCTCACCTAATGTAACCAAGGACAAAAGGCAAGTGCATGCATGAACTCAGTGAATGTAAGAAACTGAATCCAGGCAGTCTCTTTGCAAGAGCAGATATCTTCAATTTGGACATTGAAATTTATGTTCATTGCACGCGAAGTTACTGATACAATCATGGAGCGTAGAAAATGGCTTCAAAAGGTTGCCTTCATGAACAAGGGAGGTCAAAAGAGAGGACAACTTCAGCCACAAGCGTAACAGAGAATTCAAAAGAGCCAAAGAACTTTTACAAGAAAAGCCTAGATGAATTGTAATCGCATAGCTTAAACAAAACCTATCATAATTTCTGCAGAAAAAAAATTGTATTAACAGTACTAAAAAGCATCATTATGAGTTGTCTTATTGATGGTCAATGGCATCATTAGCATGGCAAGGGTCTTCTCTGCAATAATTGGTCTCCTGCTCTGGGCAACTTCTTCTCAAATGACAAATAGGCTAGAAAAGGTGAAAAATCTTGCTATTACTATTCTACTTGAAAGAGCTGCAGAGGCTTCGACTTTTGGAAGCAATTAAGGTGGAGCATGTTACAAGTAGGTAGTTAAATCTGAACTTACCATCAATAGAAATTAGGGCTTCGGTGGACCACTTTATGATTTTGAAATAATCATTGGACAAGCACTATTTAATTTATATTGCTCTAAAGCTAGCAGCTAGTCAAGCCCTCCCTGTAGGGGTCAATACAAGCAATTATTATTATTATTTTTTTTAAAAAAAAATAGAAGCATCTCTTAATCAGTATTACTGAGAATGCTGATGATAGGAAATTATAAATTAATAATTTAATTAGTAATTTAACATTTGCCTCACGTGTGAGCATAAACTTTTCCTTATAAGTGAAGATTATTATGTAAAAAAATTAACTAAAATGGGGTGAACCGTAAAGTTTAAGTTTGAAGTAAAAGTTGATAAAAAATAGTAAATTTAATCATTTAAATAATACTTTAACAAGATAAAAACAATTATGTGCTATTTTTCTATATGGTGTTCTTATAGTTTACTGCATGCCGGTAGTCTAGGCAAAAAGACTTTCAAAGAAAAGAGTTAGATGGTGCCAAACTGTTGGCACACTTTTTTCCTCGCTCTCTTGTCTATTATATTCTATAAAAACATTCTATTGACTTAAGCATCGGAGCGTTCGTTGGTATTTACGGCGAATCACCCTTATATGTTTATTGTCTTTGTAGGTCTTTTCGACTGGACTACCGGCGTGCGGTAAACTGTAAAAACAGAAATCAACCAAAGGCAGTAAAAAAAGTTTTAACACAGAACGTATTAGCATGCTAGTACGTTCCAATTATTCCATGATTGGGAAATCCCTGCATTACGTGAACCGAAAGCTGTAGTAAGAATCTTTTGGTTGGAGATTTGGAGGACAAAAGCGTTGATGGCTCTATAATATGAAGATAGCCCGAGAGAAGTCAACGCACAAAGACAAGGAAATTAACATTCATAGCCTTGCTAATTTCAAATATAGCTAATATAGCATTGGATTCCCAGACAGCTTTAGCATGCATTCCATACTTTCAAATAAGCTATGATTAACTGAAACATGATCTATATTTCTCACGCCTATATAACCCCCCAGACCTTAAATAACCCATTTACTCCATCCATGCCTCAGGCCAAGATGAAGAGAAAAGAGATTCAAATATATCTTCTCTTGGCCTTCATCTTTACTGCTTCTCAATGTTATTACTCCACAGCTATGAGGAATATTCACACTGCAGAATCAGGCAAGCCCCTATCATAAACTGATATCTTAAGCATGAAGTGAAAACAAGTAACTAAATATTTTTTGCTTTGTTTGATGCTTCCATAGTTGGTTTCAACCTCAAACCTGCACAAGCAAGAGAAAGCTCGGCTGCTGGACACATGTCAGCTACTTGGGTGAGTACTTCTTCTTCTTCTTCCTCTTCCCAATGAAGTCAAGTTGTGAGATATTGCTTTCATTTTCACATACATGATGGAAATGGCTAATACATCAATTTTCTTGTTTCGTGAAAAGATCAACAAATCAGGAATGCAGGACCAAAAAACTGTTCATAAGGTTCCTTCAGGACCCAGTCCCATTAATAATCGGCACCCACCAATATTCAGGCGTGGTTGAGAGAATGAGAGGTGCATTTATCATGCTCGGCAAGCAAAAAATATGGTGAAGAAGGTGCATTTTTTTTAGTGGAGTTGGTCAGATGTTATGTAATTGGTCAGATACTATGAAGAAGTAATGTTTTTGCCGTGGCATACTTGCAGAAGGATGTCTTTTATTGGAAGGTCATTCATATGAATAGGTTTTTACTCATGTTAAAACCTGCCTGCTAGGCTTCTCATATTAACTTTTCTTTCAACATTAGATTCATACAACCATATAGAGAATCAACAACCTTAATTTTTAAAAATAATTTATGTTCTTCAATTAAACACAAACTTCCCAGAACAGAACACCCCCCCTCCTCTCTCCCCCCCCCAAAAAAAAAATTACAGATCTTTCTGAGAAATGGAACCTAGTCGGAAAGATGTTTTGACATGAATTATTTAGTGTCTTGTCTAAAAAAGAAAAAAACAGGAAGAAAAGGAAAAGAGTTTGGATATTGAACCATGGTCATCAAGTCCATTCAAATATCCAGCTATTTCTTGAATCTGATTTCCAAATGAAAAACGAAAACAAACTTTTCGAACGAATGGAGTTGCAATGGATATATAGAAATTTCAAATTGTCTTGTTTACACTTATGATTGGTCAATCATGATTATCAGGAAGTACTCATAGATAGGTTGAAGTTTTGCTTCATGAGCATAGCCGACTGACAAGAACAATATTCATCAGTTCCAGCCTCCAGGCAACAGTTCCTGGTGATACATAACTAAGGGACCCTGTCACCCTGCACTGCCTTATAGGCATACTAATTTGAAAGGCAATTCATGTATTATAACTTTTTTTCTTTCTTTTTTTTTTTTTTTAAATGTACTAAAAGTAATTACAAAGATTGCCAATCGACAATTCACTACACGACATTCAGCTTTCAGCCACAACCAAAAGTCATTGCTAATAATGACGATTATTAGCAACGACATTAGTGTCATCACTAATAATATTAAAAGTTACTGGAAATAGCGTAAGAATTTAAATCAACTAGTCGTTGTTGATGACAAGTTATCAACAAAGATAAAAAATCGTCATCCATAACTAATTATCAGCATCTGATAACTCATTCTCAGCAACTATACAATATTTTGATAGTTTCCAAATGCCCTCCCACCAAATAAATAGATAAATGGATATATTTTTTGGTCGAGTACGCCAATAAAGAACAAATGGATGCCTTTTGTAGAGACTAGATTTAGCCATGAATCCGGAGTTGGCAAAGAAAATAGGATTATTAAACTCTGTTTTGGTCTTTCAAAGCTTGGGAATTTTGTGTTTTTTTCTTCATATGGCAAATTTGCCAAAATTGCAAAGTATACAAAACTTATACTAATTCATTTTAGTATGATAAATTTTGCACGTACGATTAACACAGAATATGTATATCTATAACAGGTGTCAAATCTTGCTATCTGTGAGAATGAGATCATCAGCTTTGCATGTCCTATGCCAGGAAGGGAAGGCAATGCAAAACTTGTGATTAAAAATGATTACAGCTAAAAAGTAAAATAATGACATCATATCATATCAACAATAAATTCCTCAGCATAACACATTGTACAACATCAATCATTAGGCTTCTTTAATCACCCCACATAAACCACTGTATGCAAAAGCTCAAAGATCACTACAGAAAAAGTAGGCAAAAATAAGCCTGTTTATCTTCAACATTCAACCCATCAAATTATCTTTTTTCTTTTCTTTTTTTTTTCCTTGTGGTTGTGGGTGAGAAGAGGGCAGAAGGATTACAGAACAAGTACAATACCTATGATATTGCACCTTATGCAATACCTTAAATGAACTGCCTAAATTCTACCACGTCAAAAAAAAAAAAAAAAAAAAATTCCCTCTTTCCACCAGCCTCACCGCCGGACCACCTTAGTGGTTGTGGGAGACTAATAGTGGCGGTGCATCAGTAAGGCTGATGAAGGTGACAGCAACCGGTGGAAAGAGAGTTTTAAGTTGTTGGCTGACGTGGCAGAATCCGGGTAGGTTATAAGTATTGGACTAACAAGGATATTGCACCTGATCTCAATCAGAAATTACTAATGTGGATCCTTGTCATTGTCAAGCCAGAGATCTAGTCATCAAAAATAAATTGACAAAAATATAACAATAAGAATAAAAACCTTTAGAGCCAAGCATAAAATGAGACTTCATATTTTAAATTCAAAACATGTCAAATAACAAAGAAACCCAAATGCTTCAAACAGGCACGGAAAAATTTTGTGCATGTCAAAGCCAATAAGGAGAGGGATATGGTATGGTAAGTAAAGCCTACGATGGTCAACATGGAACATACAATCACCTGTCTAAAGACCAACTAAAATCTGATAAAGATAAGAGAGAATAGGAAGGGAAAGAGTCATGAAAAAAAAATGGAGACCCACTTTTATAGAATTCCTTTATGGAATAAGCTCAGGAAACAATGAAGCAGCAAAGACTGTAATCATCCTGGCATCCATCATATTAATGCCTCTTTCAGGTTGGCAAATGGTCGTTCACTCCCATGGAGAGGGTGCGAAGGCATACACGAACTTCATGTTCTTCTGATCCTGCACGATGTTTGGGCACAATGATCTCAAGCATTGCTCCTGTCTCACCGCAGTAAGCTTCAAGTTTAGCATCTTCTGGAATGCGGGCTGGGAGGTGAATTTCCCTAATCAATTCCCCTGGAGGGCAGTGCTCTGGTGTTGGATCAGTTAGCTTAAATGTCCTATCCTGTCGCTTAATGAATGGCATGCAGGCCTTACTCACACAAGATATCTTTATGATCCCATGTGAGTGAGTGTTCTTCCAGGTAACTTTTACTCGCTGAAGATCAGCGAAAGGCAAGCTGACAATTATCAAGAACCCTTTGTCATCCTCGTATATAGTTTTTGCAACTGTAACAGGCCCATATACATTCTTCATCACCCCACTAAACTCATTTAACCAGGGGGGATTGACTGGGTAGATTTTCATATCCAAAACTCTGTTAAAATGTGGATTATTAGGCACATAACAGCTGTCATCGTTTCCATGAGAAAACAAATCCTTCTTCCGTTTGTTACATACTGGTGAAAGATAGATGCCATCACTATTGCCATGGTCTGGTGGCTGAGTTGACAAATTCAAACCAGTATGATTAAGCAACTTTCTTTGGTGGGCATTTGTGTTATTTTTTAAAGGAGGAAGGGATCGGTCAAGCTCGAATTCGTTGTTCTGTAGGTTTCTCCAAAAACCAAAATTACTGGCTTCAAGTGGCAGAGAGAAGTTTATATCTCGGCCTGTAAGCTCCATCCACCTCTTCTTCTCTTCCTCATTAAGACCCCTAAGGTTGGGGGACTGAACAACTTCAATACCATGCACGCACTGAGGATTAGATAGACCCCTATAGTGCTTCCTCTGCATACGGTGTGATCGAACAAAACCCTTGTCCACACTAAACGGAAATGGACGCTCCCCTTGGCGAGAATGACCATTCATGTAACTCCTTAGTTGCATCTTACCCAGTGCATTTTCAGGCCTTTCCTTGAAAACCCACATATACATGTTCTCCATGTCATGCTGAACCAAAAACGTGTCTACTTGCAGGTCTGATTTCTCATATCCAGACACACCATTACTGTCTCGAACAATCTTACACTTTGATTTCTCATTCAAAACAGGCTTGAAGTAAAAACTAAAGAAAAACCAGGCACCCCAAACACTGTCAAGCCGCTTGGTCCATTTCCGTGCAACTTTCGTGACATTGACTTTTGTCACTTCTTCATAAATCTGAGACCCAAGGGTTACATCTAAGATGTCAGATGGATCACCCCAAGCTGGGGGAGGTGGGCTAGGCTCAGATAACAGCGGGAGATTGATATCAGGTGGTTGTGAAAAGAAGACAGACCGATTCATCTCTCTCTCCAATTCCTCATGCGACAAAGAACCCATATCCATTGACAAAAGTGTAGAGAGATGATGGCTCTCCATTGATAGGGTCGTGACAAGAGCTTCCCCCATCATTTCTTCAGCAAACTTTTTGCCAGTCTTGATTTTGGGTGTACATTCCAAACCCCACCCAAAACCAAATCACCTCACAAGCATCTTAATATATTGAACTGAACCCACAAATATTGTGGACTCATTACGCAGTCAGCATATCAACGAAAGCAACTCACAAATATCTTCATGATTCAACCCACAAATTAGCCTTCACCACAAAGAGTAACCAATAACTCAAAGTACAGTGTCTGACCACAATAACATTATCAGAACCACATTGACCTGAAAATATCAACCAGAACATTTAAGCAATACACCAAGATATCAAGCTTGGTTGCAGGCAAGCCGAGGAAAATGAACATAAATCACTGATT
This sequence comes from Carpinus fangiana, assembly GCA_006937295.1. Lineage (NCBI taxonomy): Eukaryota > Viridiplantae > Streptophyta > Magnoliopsida > Fagales > Betulaceae > Carpinus > Carpinus fangiana. Next base: position 17,432,136 of record CM017321.1, on the reverse strand, counting down.
TTTATTTTTTATTATATAATTTTTCTCTCAAGTCAATTAAATTCCAAACAATGAATAAACTCACCCATAGAAGGCCATATACTTGTACTGATCTCACCTGAGCTAAAACTTTAGTGGTTTTTTTTTTTTTTGGGGGGGGGGGGGGGGGTGGATACGTAAGCTAAAGCTTTGCTTTTAGAAGATCCTAAGTATAGAAAACTCTTTCAAGATCAAATTTATTCAAAAAGATTTTGCTTTCCTACACTTTCTCAGCAAACAAACGAAGCATAAACTATATAAACAACCTGAAATTTCAGAAACCCTATAACATCATGAAATTCTACGAACATAACAGAAATGTTACGGATTCAAAGCGAACAAATCAACCACGAAACCCTAACCTAAAAGGCCCAGAAAAGGGGAAAGAGATACTTGAAGATTACCTGTAAAGCGAGGGTCCGAATCCGCAGGAACTGAGAATTTTCGCAATCTATACCCATTTTGAGAGAGAGACAGAAAGAATGGGTAACGGAATCCGTTTAAACAGAGCCGCACACCAGCAAAGACTGCCGTTTGAAGACTGTCGCCGTCAATTAAGGAATTCTCATTTTCTTAACGCGCCCTTGCGCGCGAGAGACACAAGTCTGCGCGTCAAGCGTGTAGGGCAGTGGGTCCAACATTACTTTTAAATAAAATAAAAATAATTTTTTAAAAAATAAAAAATAAAAAAAGGAAAAGCAGCTTGTAATTGGATTATCAAATGAGAAAAACATTTAAAATTGGATTAAATTATTCTTTAAAGTAGATAAAGTTATTAAATTATTTATTTCCTTAAATTTGTTAACAATGAGTATTGACACGTCATGTTAAAAAGATATTTAGATACCCGTCAATTTTATTGACCACTAAAGTGGCTCGAGTGGCCAAGGCTATTATTGATGGTTCGGCCATTATAGTTTGGCATCACTGCCTGCCTCACTGGCCATTGGCATTTTGCAGCTCCATCATACAATCATACGTCATAAACCAGGCAATTCGCTAAGAAGATGTCAACTTCCCTCTTTTATATTGAAAATGGAAAACTTCACTTATTTCATGAATGTAATTCTCTTTTGTAAATACTCTTTTAATATTTAAAATTTTTCACAATTTTGATTTCTTTCTATTTTTTTTCTTTTGTTAGGATTTTTTGTTAAATTCTAATGGAAAAGTGTGAAATTACTAAAATACCCTTAATTATTTTTCTCTTTTTTTTTTCGTTTAATTTAACTGTAATATTTAACAGTAAGAAAGTATTTGGAACGAAACAAAAGTTCAATACACTAAAATGAGAGATTTTGAATATCAAAAAAGTGTTTACAAAATATGCATAAATTCATGAAAGGTAAGTAAAATCCCCCCTATTGAAAATTAAGCTGAGAAGAACCGAAATAAAAAAGAAAATTAAGCACTTTATTTATCATAAGACTAAAATATTGAAAAGCGAAATGGCCTAAATCTAAAGGGATCCAATACCTCTTTATATTCTACAAGTTGCAACATTTTTTTATTTTATTTATTATTATTATTTTTAAATGGGCAAGATAAAAATACCTTTAAAAGATAACATAAATAAACTAAAACACACAACAATAACAAACAGAGAGGGTAGCCTGGGGAGGCCCCATCTGCAGATTGAAGTACAAGTTGCAAGGCTTACCTAAGTTTATATCATTACATGTGGGCAACTTAGTCTATGATTCCATTTTAACCATTTTTAATATTTGTTTTGAGGGCAAATTAAAGTTTTCTTCGTTAGGAAATCTTTTAACTCAATATATTAAATTGATATTTATTTTAGAACATATAGTTTTTATATGTATTTTATAAAATATGTGTGAGAATCATGGTTCTATTTGTTAATGTATTTTGGGATGTTTTTTGTTGGTTTAAAAAGTGGTATGAGGGCATTTGGAAGAGTTAATTTTTTATGTAAAATAGCTCCTCAAAATTCAATTTATTTAGTTTAACTAATAACTTTTTAAGGGCCTCCTACATCTGATTAGTTATATTTTTATCTATATCATTTAATTTTTATTTTTTTATAATGATTGTGTTTTTCTTAAATATCTTATCTTTAACTTTTTGAGAAAAAAGTGATGTGGAGAGAGAAATAATAGGAGAAAATTTTGGAAAAAATGATATGTGAAAGATAAATAGTAGGAGAAAATTTTGAAAAAAAGAAAGAAGAAAACAGGTGAGAAAAAAATGAAAAAAATGTGGGAAGAAAATTTTGGGAGAGATAGTGGGAGAAAAAAAAGACATGGGAAGAAAATTTAAGAAAATAGCTCTTTGAATAGTGCCGCTACATGTAGCTTTTTTTTTAGCTCATTTAATAAAATATTTATTCTACATTTTTTTTAGCTTATTCAATATAGATGGTATTTTATCAATTTAAGGAACTATTTTAGATAAAAGTGTCATTTATCTCCTCCATTGTGAATGCTTTGATATGATATAAAAATGAAAACTTTTTTTTTTTGGAAAAATATAAAAAGCCCCCCAAACTACCGGCCGTTTACAATTTAGCCCCTGAAGTTCTAAAAGTGATAAAGTAGCCCCCCAAACTACCAAAAAGTTGCATTTTGGCCACTCCATTAGTCAACACTGTCAAATTGGATGGAAAATGCAAAACGACGTCGTTTTTTGAGGTTAAGTTACTAAAATGCCCTTTTGAAAAAAAAAATTAATTTAAAAAATGCCCCCCCAAAAACGAAGTCGTTTTGGAAAAAAAAAAAAAAAAAAAGAGCCCCTTAAACTACCAGCCTTTTACAATATAGGCCCCCAATGTTTGAAAAGTAATAAAGTAGCCTCCCAAACTACCAAAATGTAACAAAAATGCCACTTATTTTTCTATATTCCTATAATACCTCTATTCTTTTAACAAATAAAATAATAAAATAATTGTAAAAAAAACCCAACAAAAAAAAAATCAATGGGCGAATATTTATTTATTCCAAAAAACCTTTTTTTTTTTTTTTTTGGTATTTATTAGCAGATTGGTTTTTTGTATTTTTTAAAAATTGTTAAGTTTTTTTTTTTTACAATTATTTTACGGGATCGTGAGTCAGCAATGTTGCGGGTTGGGGCTCTGGCTGTGGAGTACGGATCTTCGAAGCCGTGGGTCTAGTAGTGATACCACCCTAAAGCTGGAAAAATTACTCTCCGACGCCGGAGAATGTTACTTGCGGCACTGGAGAAAGAGACCAAAGCATAGGTTTCGCCAACCCACGCCAAACCTCTTCATCTTCCCTAGATTCAATTTTTTTTTTTTTTTTCCTTGGGGTCCACTGTTGCGGCTTGAAAAATAAGAAGAAGAAAAGAAGGGGCAGCATGCGTCGAGAAGAAAGAAAGAAAAAAATTGAGAGAAAAGTGAAGTGATATGGGTGTCCGCAGAAGAAGAAAAAAATGAAGAAGTATTGCAAGTTACTGTTATTTTCGGCGACGAAGAAGAAAGGCTATGGAGTTTCCAGCGAAGAAGAAAGGGGGCTGCAAAATAATCTTGTGTTTTTAATTTCGCCGGCCACCCCTAAACGGTTGTTGTTGTTTTTTTTTTTTTTTTTTTTTGAAAAAATATAAAATGGCTCCCCAAACTACCAGCCATTTGTAAAATGGCCCTCCAAAGTTTCAGTTAGTATAAAGTAGCCCCCAAAGTTTCAAAAGGGCATTTTAGTAACTTAACCTCAAAAAACGACGTCGTTTTGTATTTTCCATCCAATTTGACGGTGTTGACTAATAGAGTGGCCAAAATGCAACTTTTTGATAGTTTGGGGGGCTTTTAACACTTTTGGAACTTCAGGGGGCTAAATTGTAAACGGTTGGTAGTTTGAGGGGCTTTTTTTATATTTTCTCCCTTTTAAAAAAAAAAAAAAAAATTATTTTTTGGACCACATTGGTGTTATTGTGTTAAGGTGGCCCAATCATTGTCTCGTACTCTCGGTGGTAACTATCAAGCCTACTCCCCAGTCCCGACCTCTCCGAAGAGAAAGAGAACAAAAAAATTAAAAATTATAAAATCAGATCGAGTGATTGTAAGGTTTTGTAATAAACTCATTAGAGTTTAAAAAGTTAAAAATGGCTTAAAAATGGGAGAAGGATGAGGAAAGAAGTGAAGCATTTTTCATCTATTAATCCAATATAGAAAAAATATTATAACACCACAATTATATATATAAAATTAGCTTGATAGATTGCAAAAGAATCCTTCTCCCTGATATTCACACTAAAGAAATAAAAATTCATGTTAAAACTCTACCTTGTTTAGGTATTTCTTTTGATAATGCTTTTAAAATTGTTCAAACGGATGCCTCTGAAATTGGTTATGAAGGTATTCTGAAATAAGTTGTTTCATTAGGATTTTCTGAACAAGTAGTTCAATTCTATTCTAGATCCTGGAATGATATGCAAATTAATTATAGTACTATTAAGAAAGAAATTCTTTATATTGTATTATGCATTACTAAATTTCAATCTGATTTGTTAAATCAAAAAAATTCTTATTGCGTATTGATTGTAAATCTGCTAAATATATTTTGAAAAAATATGTTAAAAACATTGCATCAAAACAAATATTTGCTAGGTGACAAGCTATTTTAAGTGTTTTTTATTTTGACATTGAATACATTAAAAGGTATTAACAATTTCATCCCAGACTTTCTCACTCATGAATTTTATATATATATAGGAAAAACTTCACAAAGGCTTCATGAATTTCAACGAGTTTTGAAAAGACTCTTTAAAGTTAAAAAAAACTTTCAATTTCACCGCTAACTTTTAATTTGATGCAGTTTACCACATATGTTAAAATGGATAAAATGACATTTTATACCTCTGAAACTTTTATAAATTTTAAATTTACCCTTAATCTCACATTAAAAATTAAAAAAGGAAAAGAAAAGAAAAGAAAAGTTAAGGTATTTTGGTATTTTTCATAGTACCCTTTAGGATTTAACATCAAATCATAACGAATGACATAGATTGCATTAAATTAAAAGTTTGATGGATGAAATTAAAAGTTTTTGAGCATTTTCAAACACGTAAAAGTTTAAAGAGCGTTTGTAAAGTTAATCCATCAATTATATATAAAGCTCCATAAAAAGGTTTGTTCAAACAAATTATAATTTTGCTGAGCCTCAACTTTGGTTACATAAAATAAGCCCACACAAGACAATTCTATTCTCGCAATCACCGTCGTAGCTACATTGTTTGATGGGCCTATTTTTGGGTCTCTTTAACTTTTGCCAATTAATCAGTACTCTCTATCACTCATGGCCGACGACAATTCCACCTCCAATTTCGGATTTCTCATCATTGCCGTGGGATCAGCGGCTTTCGTGGTTGCGTTATACCACTGTATAGTAGTCTGCTGGTGCACCCAGAACCCCACTATCCAAATCCCACGGCAAACGACACAGCGTTTTGTGTCCGAGGATGTGGGGACACCAAGCAGCACCCACACTTCCACGGCCCATCTCGTTCCGGCCCACAAGTACCAAAAGGACATGGGCCTGGTGGGCGAAGACGCCACCTGTGCTGTGTGCCTGTCGGAATTTGAAGAGGGCGAGGAGTTGCGTATTCTGCCGGGGTGCATGCACTCGTTTCACGTCCCATGCATCGATACGTGGCTCTACTCCCACCCAAGTTGCCCCATATGCCGGTCCGATGCCACGGTTTCGACGCCGATACTTCAACGCGGAACGGAATTAGTAGATTCCGGTGCGTCGGAGGCACGTTTGGGAACGTTGCAAGAGATTGTTATACAATCTAGCTAGGAGGGTATGATTGTGAAAGGTTGTCTCATTATCTTTGCTTAAAGTTTAATCCTAAGAATCACCTACTTTTTTTTGTCAACTACTTTTGCTCTGGGAATCTGGGATGAATATGTTACTTAAGCTAGCTTGTTACTTTGAAAAGATATAAAAATATATCAATGTAAAATTAGTCATTATAATTAACTTAAATTATAAATCACTCAATATGGTATAACAAGAGATGATTGAACCAAAATTTTACATCCAAGGCCAAAATATGAAGAGCATGCTTTGAGATTGGGTTGGAAAATAAAGTTTTTAAACTCAAACAAATATTTTTTAGAAAAAAGTTTAAATTTTAACTTTTTTAAAAAATTCATTTTGGCCATTTTTGGTGTAAAAAAAAAAAAAAGTATTTTTGAAATTTTTTATCAAACATGCAAACTTTTTGTTTGGCACAAGTTTTTAGGTATTAGAAGTACTTTTTAGTTTTTATCATTCTTAGAGCATGCAATTTGAGAAATAGAGATTTTAAAAATAAATAAAAAAAAAAAAACGTTTTTTTTGGCAAAATTTTTATTTTTGAGTTTTTGCAAAAAATACATTTTGGCCATATTTAGGCTTGTTGGACCCTTAAAAGGGCTTTTAGTTGTTTTTACCAAATATATACTTTTTTTTCTTTAAACTGATTTTTTCGTGTTAAACGTATTTTTAGGCTCCTCAAACGAACACCCAAACAGATATACCTAAACAAGCTTTAAATCTAATTTTGGTAGCCGTTAAACCTAATTTTTAGGTTTATACATATATATTTGCATCGTTGTCGAGTAATAAATATGTTGACATAATATTGAAATAATTTAAATAATATAAGCATTATTAACGCCATTAAATACAACAACATTAAATTCCTATAATGATAAAATAAAACAGTTTGAATTTGCTTTGCGGTCCACACCAACAGGGCGAATAGAAGCCCATAAAATTATTGGGCTTCGCCTAAATGTGCAAACAAGCCTGGAAACTAATTCTTTTTGGGGCAACTGGCGTACGTGGAGGGCTCGGATATTTCATTAGAGTGAGACTGATTGATCAATTGAGATACCTTCTTCTTGGGGTTTGTTTGGGTAAATGAATGCAGGGCATATTTGTGTTATGTCGCAGACAGTATGATTAAGAAGGTGAATAATCCTTGATAAAAAAGATTGCTTAAAAATTAAACAAAAGCTCATAAGGCTTCCTACTCTTTACCAGAAATAGAGTAAAATGTTGCTATATGTCACTGATATCTTGTGTTGGAAAACAATATCATTTGCCTAAGATAATAAGCCAAGTCCTAAAGTCCATGATATTATAATGATCACAATTTCCTCACTAAGTTACCAAGTTATTTGGCATGCAAATGTATTGGGGTTATCCCACATCGGTTATAGAAGCGGGCTGATAGTCAGTTTACAAGTGTAAGGAAAAATCTTACTTCTTAAGCTAGTTTTTGGAGTTGAAGAATATCTAAGAGCACTTAATACTAGTATCAGAGCACAAGTATAACCAACAATCTCGACCCAACAGTCCACAGAAGAAATAAGTTGTCTCTACTTTGATCCAAAGCTCAATGTATGAGGAAGAGATTGTTGAGTTATTCCATATGATTGTAAAAAGGATTAGTGGTCTGAATATTTGTGTGTGTCTTGGTCTGTACGAACACTTATCAGAACAGATAAAAACACCGTATATATCTTCTTATATTAACTACACGTATTAAGTACTATACCTACCGAGTGTCGTAGGACTTGAATATAGATTTGTGTCGTAGGTGTGGCAATTGAAGCCGAAAGCTGACATGTTTATAAACAATTGCCCTTCGTGATAACCATAATTAATTTGTTGAATTAAGGACAAAATGTTTATCCGTACTTGGTCTTTAAAGCCACACACAGAATCTTACCAATTTTTTTCTCAATTTATTTATTGAAATCACCAATTTTCCTGAAATTTATCGGGCAACAATCTCCTGGTTGACAAAAAAGGTTAATAATTTTTTTAAAGATAATTATTTTGTGCTAAATTGCCCTTGACAAAAGTTAAAATGCCGACCATTGATTCTCAGTGTGAAAACTTTCCCAATGGGCACTTTAGTAAATCACCCAAGATATGATTATTAAATGACACATCACTTTCCATTTCTTTGTGATCTCCAGTGGTCTCATGTGAGCGTCTCTCGAAGGACGCGACCCCTTCTCCTCTTAATAGAGGCAAATTTGCCAACTTTTCGCTTAAGTCCATTGGATGATTATTTTTGGCTCCCAGTTTTTGTGGTGGTTTTTGAGATTAAGAGAATCTTGTTTATTTTATTTTTGGAGAATGTTATACACAATTCCGATTTCTGACTAAAAGATCACTTTGTCCACAGCATGGTGGTTTAGCGCCTTGATGGGTTTAAAGTAAAAAAGGAGTGTTTTACAATCATGCTGCATGATTCGGGAGTGTGATTATCAGAGAGAAACAGAGCTTTTTTGGTATGTTTTTGCAGGTGGGTGTTTTGGTTTTGTCTTTTACAAATATTGTTCGGCAATAAGTTGAAGCTTTTTCCTAAAGAGAAGCTGTGAGTTTTATACTTCTTTTGCGTTCTAGTCAAAGTTCATGATCTGGGTTCTTGCGCCTGTCCATTGTTCAGATAAGATTGAGACTATTCAGAAGTCCCCTAGTACGCTTTTCCTCACTTTCTTGGGTTTTCCTTGGAATCAAATGATTTTTCAAGCAAACTATAGTTTGGTTTGATGGGTTTTCTGGCTAGGATATTGTACAGTAAGCTGAGCTGCATGTTTCTTCAGGTGATTTGAGGTAAGATCAGGAGTTGTGTGATGTGATTTGAAGGAAAGATGAAATCTTTGAGTAGTGTAGGACTTGGCCTGAGTGTAGTTTTTGGCTGCCTTTTCTTGGCTCTTGTTGCTGAGCTTTACTACTTATTGTGGTGGAAGAAGAGGTTAACCAACAGAGAGATGGAAAATGACTACAGCAGCCCAGCAAGAGAGCTATTCTACATGTTTTGCTGGAAAAGGTCTTCTTCTTTGAGGCACGCAGCTTTGGATCCCCAAGAACTCTGCTCTTCTGCAGGAATCACAGCCACAGGGACCCTTGTCCATGAACCAGAAGCCCAGCTTCAGATGCAGTCAAGCAAGGATTTTTTGCTCAAACCCTTTGGGGAGGATAGCATGGAGGCAGAGTTTATGAGGCTGCAAGACCTCTCAGGCCCTCCAAGATTCCTCTTCACAATTATAGAGGAAACGAAAGAGGATTTAGAATCTGAAGATGGCAAGTCTAGGGGTGATAGGAGTGAAAAGGAGTCCAGAAGCAGGAGCTTGAGTGATTTGCTTCCAACTGTGGAGACTCCATATTTGACTCCTCTGGCTTCACCTTTTTTCACTCCCCCACTTACTCCTGTGGACTCCTGCAACCAGCATGTTGGATTCAACCCTCTCTTTGAATCAGCAAAAGATGCAGAGTTCAACAGGATAAAGTCCTCACCTCCTCCAAAATTCAAGTTCTTGCAGGATGCAGAGGAGAAACTTAAAAGAAAACTAATGGAAGCAGCAGCAGCTGAAGAAAAGGTTCATGAGAGTGATGAACTTGTTCAAGAACACAGAAATAAAGCTCCCAAAGATGAGGAAGAGGGGTCTTTCATCACAATCATTGTTGATAAGTACAAAGAAAGAGAGCTTAATCATCATCTACCCCAGTACCATTCAAGCACTTCTTCACAAGTAATTCCTCTAGCTTCCTCACCTTCAACATTCAGAGCACCCATTAACAAGAAGGCCAATTTACATTAAGCACCCATTAAACCAGACTGAAACGGGTTTGTCTTCTTTTATCTTTGTATTTTATTAGATTTTTTCTTCCTTGTCAGGTTCTTGAGTCTTATCTTATTTCCTTTGCGGTATTTGGGGATGTTAAAAAAAAAAAGAAGCCTATTCCCTGCGCAATGTATGTTAAATTATGGAGTCGGGGGGACGACATTCTCTGCAACATGATGTTGAGAGGTGGGTCTGATGCTAGTGGGAGACCTGTGGGGTTATTTGTTTTATTCAATCTCCATGTCTCCTGAGTTGTCTTGTACCTGTAATCATTCTTGTGAGTTGTGAGTGATGTTCCAACTGATGTTATTGACGAGCAGAGCAGAGCACTGTAAAATTCTTTCATAGGCCAACCCTTTTTCCCCCTTTACTTTTACTCTCTAGATTTTTTTATTTTATTGCTGGTTTAAAAGAAAAAGAAAAAGGAAATATCATTTAGAAGGCAAAGACCCAATTAGGTACAAAAGAGGCTTAGTGTAATTCAACAAGGTGACACGGTTGGGAAAGGGGCTTGGGAGATGATGCCTTTTGGCATTTTCCTACGCAACAAAGGATGCAATTGCCCGTGAAAACCTCTCGTGGTAATTTGCTGGAAGTTTTCCACCTTTAAGAATCATTATACGCACTACCCTTTTCTCTCTTGCTTTTTTTTAATCAGCTCTTTAACAGGGATTAGCATAATTTTACTGTAGCTAAACTGACCAAGACCAGGTCACTTTCCTTAACCTACCCATATGCCTTACTTATTGACATGTAATAGCGACTAAGATTCCAATGGGTTCTGTTAACTGATTTGTCGGAATAGGATCTCTCAATTTCAAGAAAAAGAAGAAAAGACCTCCATTATGTTAACTGATGGGTCGGAATAGGATCTTTCTATTTTAAGTGAAATAGAGATGATTTATTCTATGGTCAAGATTTTCTAAAGTACTTCCGACAGGTAGCTCAATTGGCTATAACTACGTTTAATGAAGCGATGGTTACTAGTTCGAATCCATCTTCTCCTTTTGTGTGGACATGCAAAAAATAAAAATAAAAATAAAAAAATATTTTTATCATTGTTTCTTACTTTCTTTATTGAGTGTACAATTCTTTATTGATAGTTAACATTTGGTGAGTGTACAGTTCTTACCAAATTTGGTGCCCATTGTAGCAACTCACCAATTTTATTATTATTATTATTTGCGATTTAGCCTTCTAATGTTCAAAATGTAATAAAGTAGCCACCCAAACTATCAAAATGTATTAAAAAGGCCACTTATTTTTTTTTATATTCATATAATATCCATATTCTTTTAACAAATAAAATAAGAAAATAATTATAAGAAAACTAAACAATTTTTTAAAAAAACAAAAAAACCAATGGGCTAATATATTGGGGGGTTATATTGCAAACGGATGGTAGTTTGTGAAGCTTTTTTATACTTTTCCCTTATTATTATTATTATTTTTGGTTAAAGTAGCTAGTTAGATATAGATGATTTTTCACCTAAATTTGCATTTTGATTTTGATTAGCCAAATGTTATTTTGGCTAGTGGGGATGTTAAAATGGGAAGCGAAAGAAGTTCCGTTTGGCTTTGAATTTTGGAGAAACATCTGGTGAACTGCTACAATGTTCACCAAAACAAAGCATTTTTTTAATCTCTAACATTCTGTCTTCTCTCAATAAATAATAAAGAAATTATTGAGAAAAAATTTAAATGGAATAATAAAAATGCATAGCTAAAATATGGAACTGCATGTAGATGTTTGAGAAAATAGGTAGCTAAAATTTTTTATTAAAAAAAAGGAAGGTTTTTTTAACTTTTAAAAAAAAAAAAAAATACAAATGTGATGAACCGAATGTGAGAGCTGTAAGCAGAGAGAGAGAGAGAGGAGCAAGAGGCAAGAGGAATGTCACTCAAACTACCACTGGAGTTGGATCATTAGTTTATAGGTATTCTATATGTTGCAAACTTTTCACAAGTGGATTTGAAATTGAAATACATAAGCCCTATCACTACTTTCTTTTGAGAAGTTTATTCAAATAGCAGCAGATGACTACGTTCTAACGCTGCCTTGGGATTAGGAAAAAGAAAGACTACATCCTAACAAACCATTATCATTAATCAGCATTTTGCCAAAAGCAACATGTAGAAAACAAAAAAAATAAAAAAAATCAGGTTTCACAAATCAGGCAACGGTAGCAACAGAAACATTATCCCACGTGGTTCTTGAGTTATTCATCAATAACCATCTTGACAAGAGCTTTTCATATCCCTTTCACAGCAATTAATGTGATACTGATATGTTTTAAATGATTTTTCATTTCAGCTGCTTAAAAAAAACCCAAAGTATTAGGCACTTAAAACACGCCACTTTAACCTATATAAAATGGGTGTAAAAAGTAAACATTACACTCTTGAAAAAGTCAATCACAGAGCAATTCCATACCATATGCTTCACAAGTTGGGAAAAATGTTTTGTGCATCCATTTCACGGGAAATATACATCAAATGAATATAAATTATATAATTGGAATTCAATAACCAAGCACTGCTTGCCAGTTAGACATGGCAATGCAACCAAATCCAGATGGAAATGGAGAGTAGGAAAGTTAAATCAAGAGGCCTGTGGCAGCCAGATCTGCTATTCCCAGCTCAAAACACAGTGGGTTCATGCCCGATTCTCCCAAGAGGCTGAATGCAGTCAATCCATAATAGGAGTGGTATAAATCTGGCATTTGCCCTGGGAATATACTCCCCGAGAACTTACTGAAACCACCATACTGGTGTAGAAACAGATTTGAGCAACAAAATCAGAATATCAACAGAGATTTTATTAGCTATAAGAAAATACTTAAAAATACCCATCTAGCAAGTGCAAGAATATCATATCAATAGTTTCTTATTCAAGGCCATTGGTTTTAACTTCCAAATCATAAGTAGTTCAATCAGTTGATAGTGAAGACTGTTTACCTTCATTCTTTACTGTGAGGCTTGGTTGAAAGGCTTTAGATTTCATAGATGTCAGCCTTTTTTTTTTTTTTTTGAGTAATGCTACTCTTTACACTCATTTCATACTGGCCGAAGTGACATATTTAAGTAGCTTCCCATGACAGCCACCAAAAAAAGAAAAGAAAAAAAAGCCAACTAAAACACATCAAGTTAGCTAGTATGAAATGATTATGAAGAGTAGTATTACTCTATTTTTTTCCATGAATCATGGATGTGACCATATTATTCCTACACATTGGGCATACAACTAGAAGGAAATATATGGCCAGTGGGCTAGAAACCTTTAAAACATCTTCTTTAAACCCTAACTAAATATATGCAATTAACCTAGATCTATTGCGTAAAAGGAGAGGCAACATTACCTCAGACTGACAAGTCAGCAAAAATTGACGTAAAGCTTTTTCATCAATTAGTTTGTAGCACCCTAGCATGTGTAAAACTGCTCCAATCCTGTACAAGCATATTGATATTTTCAAGGTAGAAAAACTCCATATTACTCTGTCGAACGTCAAAATGGTTTCCTTGGACTCACCAAAATGCATAACAGGTATCACTATCTTTGTTGGGTCTACCTTGAAAACCACCATCAGTTGCCTGCCTCTGCAGCAGAGAAGAAGAGTGAAAATGGTTTTACGGGCTTACAGTAAAAGACAATAGTTGAACCACTTAAAATTACACATCAAATTGAAATGATCAAAGAGGAAAGCTGATGAACACAAAGAGAAACTGGCTTTGTTTTAATATAATTTTATTCAGTTTAGGAGGCAAAGGTATAATTATAAAATTTCTGGGTACGTGCTAAAGTTTTGGTCCATTGGATCTTATTTTGGGTTTATCATATTATTCTGTTTCTGTTCGTAGGTTTTACTATTTATTTAGTTTGCTTAATAGTCAAAATCTCAGGAGTAAGTCTAGTTCCAATTAGGATTAGGTCAAGGGTTGTCTATTTACATGGATTTAACACCTTCTATTAGATACAGAAAAAGTTTTATGAGTTTTGCTACAATTATGCTATGGAGATTTGTGTACAAGCTTAATCGAGATGTGATGCTGAAGAAACCCCAGGCATGATGCTTAAGAAAATTAGGTGTGATGCCAAGATCTATTTTTTCTTCTTGTCTCTCTAATTTCCAGCAATTCATCCAGTCTTCAAAGACCACAATCTAAACTTGATTTCTTACCCTTGGAACTCTAAATTCCCTACCATAAAACCCTATAGTACAACCCACCTATTATTAGCCTCCAAACTCAAAAAACCAGATCAGCTACAACTCCCGAGTTAATGTTCACAGCCATGAATCAGGTCTTATATCTTGCTTTGTCGTCAGATTTGAGCTCCAAAATATACCCATCATATTACTCAAGAGTTAAACCATTATAGAACCTATTTTTCAGCCTTTTCTACCCCACAATCCTAACCCAAGCAACCCTAATTTCCCTCAAATACCTACTGCTATGGAAAATTCCAGTAACCAAAAGTTCTGTTGTCACACTTTTAGTGCCTACCATTGTTTGTCCTATGTCAAAGCTGGGGCAAAATTTTTATAAGCATTTTACTCATTCCACGATTTTTTAAGTCACAATGACCTTTATGTTTGTCTGTTCAGTCAGTTTTTCAAATTTAAAGGCATATACGATCAGGTGCTTCCATGAGAAGAGGAGAAAAATAAACCTGCACGATCCAATCCAGCAGCAAGGGTACATCTATGATCGAAGAAGCCACACTAGTAGACAGAATATCATCTCCAATGACTCCCATTAATCGAAGAGATGCAACAGCACAGTAAGTTGCACCACCTGTAGCACTAAAATAAAAGCTGTTGGTAAAATATCATCAGAAGCAGTCCAGCTCTGGAAATCAAGTAAACTACAGCAAAGAGCTGCTTTATGCAGATACATGCTTGTTTTCAATTTTAATTTTTTTCCTTTTTGGGGTGGGGGGCAACAAAAGAAGCATAAACTTCCTTTGAGTAGCCAATGCCGCCACAACAACCCCCAACAAAAAAAAAGGAAAAAAAGAAAAAGAACATAAGGAGAAAAAAAAATCTTAATAAGGTGGAAAGAATCAACCTCCTTAAAGGGATAATGGTCAAACTGCAACACTTTAAGAAAGACTCTATTGTGGATCTCTGAAAATATTTTGGTGACATACTGACCCAAAGAATCAAAATGGGAAACAATGAAATCATGCATAGCTGTCACTATGGTATGATACGGGAATAAAGGAGGGGTAAATAAAAATAAAATGTGTAACAACATGATTTCATCACACCAAACCCATAAGATAATAAAGGGCGGAAATAATACTAATAATAGTTTTTTTTTTTTTGGATAAGTAATGATATATTGAAAACGCACAAAAGGGCGCAACCCTAATACACAGGAAGTACACAAGAGAGCGCTTAAGGGGGGCAAGAGAAGAGAAAAAGAAAATCAAAGTAAGAGATCACTGTGGGGGCAAGCCAAGCTGCCGCCCAAGTGAAAAGGGTAGTAAAGAAGAAATGTAACAAATCCTCCCAACTACTCTCAGAATCGTCAAAATATCTCTTGTTCCGTTCGGTCCATAGACACCACATGATACAATGCGGAACCCTTTTCCAAACCACAGCACTACGAGACCGACCCTCCGACCACCAGCACTGCTGGAGATTCACAACCCCACAAGGCATAGACCAAGCCAAGCCAAAGCAACTGAAGAAGGCATTCCATAGGACTTGGGCGCCCTCACAATGGAGGAGCAAGTGATCAATGGATTCCTCGTCCCTTTTGCACATCCTACACCTATTGGTCAACACCATATTCTTCTTTCTCAAGTTGTCTATCATGAGAATCTTACCAAGGGCAGCCGACCAAACGAAAAAAGCCACCCTCGGAGGAGCTTTGGTGTGCCAAATGTTCTTCCAAGGAAACGGACAGCTCACTTTTGCAATAATCTCGTTGTAGAAGGATCTCACCTCAAACTTTCCCTTCCTATTCGGAACCCACCAAATCTTGTCATCCCCACCACCCAAATGAAAGGAATAGAGAAGACCATAAAAAGAAGCCAACTCTTCCACTTCCCAATCATTCAAAGAACGGATAAAACGAACATTCCACTGATAAGAACCACTGACAAGATCCGAATTGTCCACAATCGAAGCTGCCTTGTTACTGGCTAGACTATACAACCTCGGATACACCGCCCTAAGGGGCGAGCCGCCACACCACATCTCCTCCCAAAAGCTGATTCTGGAACCATCTCCTGGAATTAGTCTAATATGACTAGAGAAGCAATGCCATTCCTTACTGATGAACTTCCAAAAACCCAAACCTTGAGAGCCGGCTCTAGCCCTAGAGCGCCATCCCCCTCTCTCCGACCCATACTTCACCACTATCACCTTTTTCCACCATGCTTCGGGCTCGCTAGCAAACCGCCACAACCATTTACCAAGTAAAGCACGGTTGAAGCACCTCAAGTTACGAATTCCTAAACCCCCTTCCCTAAGGGGAGAGCAAACTTTAGGCCAATTCACAAGATAGAACTTGAATTCATCTCCAATACTGCCCCAAAGAAAGCTACACTGAATCGCCTCAATACGCTTAGCCACCGAAGCAGAAAAAGGAAGGATTGACAAGAGATAAGCGAGGAGATTGGATAATGTACTCTTTATAAGATCGATCCGGCCACCCTTGGAAAGATACATTCTCTTCCAACTAGACAAAATGCGGATGGACTTCTCCACCACCCCATTCCAACTCGCTTTATCTTTGAACCGGGACCCCAAAGGCAAGCCCAAGTAAGGAATAGGTAAAGAGCCAACTTCACAACCCAAAACCTCCGCCAAAACACTATATTGCTAACCTCCCCCACCGGCACAAGGACCGACTTAGCCAAATTAACCTTAAGCCTGGAGACAAGTTCAAAGCAAGTTAACAAATTACCAATGGCTTGAACCTGATCCCGAGAAGCCCCACAAAAAACCAACGTGTCATCTGCGAACAAAAGGTGCGAAATGTGGACTTGTTCGCTTCCCCTAGCACCCACGGCAAAGCCCGAGAAGAGGCTATGATCAACCAAAGCCTTAACCATCCTGCTGAATGCCTCCATAACAATAACAAAGAGAAAAGGGGAGAGGGGGTCTCCTTGCCAAAACCGAGAAAGAGGCCGAAGAAATGCAAAACTCAATCCAGGAACACCATTTTTGCCCAAAACCACATCTCCTTAGCATGTATAGAAGAAAATTCCAGTTAACATGATCATAGGCCTTCTCTGTAACATCCCGCCCTAAATGATATGATATTGTCCGCTTTGGGCCAAGTCCACACGGTTTTAGTATTGGGTCTACTCCCAAAAGGCCTCATACCATTTAAAGAGAGCGTATTCCATATAAATACATCATATAATCCATACCCAGGTAATGTGGGACGTCATATTCTCCATATCAAGCTTACAAAGCAGCCTCGGTTCCCCCGTTTTGAGACGAAAATCCAAGCTCTCATTAGCTATAAGCACTGAGTCCAGGATTTGTTTGCCCTTAACAAAGGCATTCTGAGGAATAGAAATAATGTTGTTCATGACTAACCTCAGCCTGTTGGCCAAGACCTTGGATATAATCTTGTAAATCCCACTCACGAGACTTATAGGGCGATAATCTTTGAGCTCAGAAGCCCCAGACACCTTAGGAATGAGAGAAATGAATGTGGAATTAATACTCTTCTCAAACTTACCCCGAGCATGAAAGTCAGCAAAAACAGCCATGATGTCCTCTTTCAACACTCCCCAGCACGCTTGGAAAAAGGCCAAGGAAAACCCAACCGGCCCTGGGGCTTTATTCCCATCCATACCAAAGATCACATCATTTACTTCCTTTTCTAGAAAGGGGCTTCAAGAGAGGAAGCCTCATCTGCGGATAAGGACTCAAAAATCAAATCATCCAACCTAGGTCTCCAAGGCATGCTTTCAGCAAACAAGGAATCATAGTAATTCACCGCATGGTCTCTAATGGCAGCCGGATTGGAAGACAGGGACCCATTGATGTGGAGGGACTCAATAGTGTTATATCTCTTGTTTGAGTTGGCCATAAGATGAAAGAATTTTGTACATTTGTCCCCTTCCTTGAGCTATTTAATTCTCGATTTTTACCTCCAACTGATTTCTTCTTGGAGAAGGGCCCTCTCAAGATCCCTGCACAGAATCCTCCTCCTCTCCCTCTCCTCCTCACTTAGACCTCTCCCTTCTATGGCTAACTCAAGAGCCTTCAACTCCTCCACTCTCTCTTTAATGAGCACCCCCACATCTCCAAAAACCGTCTTGTTCCAAGTCTTGATGTCCCCCTTTAGAGCCCTAAGCTTCTTAGCAATTGTAATAGTAAATGCATGGAACATGATTTCAACACGCCATACCCTTGACTCTTGAGATTGATGCTTTTTGAGTAAGGTAAATTTATTTATTTAATTTTTTTTTTCCTGGCTGTGATATGAATCAGACACGAGATTTTGCGAGGAAATCGAGGGTAAATGACGGTTCTGTAAGATGTAATAGAAAGTAAGTAACGACATCCATAAAAAAATAAGAACAGTTTCCTCTCTAAGCCAGACGCTCTTCTTAGTTACAGTTGTCTTAATTTATCAATTAACAGTCCTGATCTAACAGACATCTGACTTCAATTCGCAAAGTGGCCTCTTCAAAGTCATAGAAGCAGATTGTTGCTGTAATTGAAGGGTCCATATGGACACCTATAAATAGTACTAGGAAAACCCCTTTTTCAGAAGTTTCAATGCTTTTATGGCTGCAAGTTTTCGCTTATTTAGCCTCCTTAAAGCCAATATTTATTTGACTGCACAATGAAAATCCAAGGAACCTTAAAAGACACAAACACTGATAGACTTTTTTTTTTCCCCTTTTTCTTGATAAAGAGATTTGAACGTAAGCATTGGAAGAGTACTCAAATTTATAACTGATGTTTATAAAGTAGCAAACAAAGCTCAGGACACAAAAATTTGAGAGAACATAAACTAACAATCATACAGGATTTGTTTGGACTCACCATGAGATTCTGAACCAGGTATCAATCCAAAGCCACCGTCGTATGACTGAAAGAACAGCATCACTTGAATTTGAGTTTATGTGCACCAATAACCATAACTTGCAAGAATCCAGAATGAATGCAAGAAAGAAGACAGCCAATAACAGTGCACTTGCTATACAAACCTGGCAATTTATTATGTACTCCTTCACTTTCTCCTTATCCATGCCCCTCCAATCCTCCAACATAAAACAAATGGCAGCTAATACAACAATTAGTCAATTTTGATATTTCATCAAAGAGCATATTGGTTTGAAAAGCTAGATAAAACATCCCTACAGATCTGTTTCCTTACCAGCACAATATACAAAGCGAAGATCTGTCTCTGCCCCAGTGCGGATAGGCATAAAACTGTCAAACATGGAAGACTCGGAATTATCCCATGCCAGGGGGATGATCCCAAACTTACAATAAATAAAGGGTTTTATGTTGGATGGGGGGTGATGGAAAAACCAAAGCAAAATTTAGTGCAAATCAATTTCCTTTCAGCATAACCACATTCTTTAGGGTGGTGGTTTAAAGAAAGACTATAGGTACGACCTATACTCTTTACTTGAGTCAGTATGCATTCAAAAACATTCCTTTTGTTGTTTATTCCTTATAGAACAAGATAAACGTTTGGACTCCATGCAAATAATTTTGTTCACATGTTTTATTTAAAGGAAACGGTATGTCCATATTTGTGAAGAACTAACAATAGTCTGCTTTCACAAAGAAAAAAGTGTAAGAGATCCAAGAACAAGAGGTGTAAAGCTTACCTTCCATCAGGCTGTTGAAGGTTTCTCATTGATGTCAATATCGTCTCAGAGTCAATACTTGAGAAGTCATAGCCAACAATCTTTAGTATGGCTAGGGCACAGTATGTACTTGCCAGATGACTATTATTGTGACGCAAAACCTTAGATAAAAAAGACAAAAAAAGGCATAGGCAATATATGTAACTGTCAGCTTTTTGCATAAACAAATTCATCTTATCACATAAATGGATAAGAAATTAGAACGAAATATAAGTGCAAGATCTGTTTGTTTATACCCCATTATTGTCTGGAGGAAATTGAGAAGTTCTAGAACCATGGAACCCATAAAATTTTCCTGCAGGAAACCAATATGATCTTTGATTAAATTATAGTAAACATGCTGGAAAGGGTAGCACTCCCAGAAAACATAGATAATGGATGGACTTATCTGACAATCCAGCGTTACCACATATAGTGTTCAATTAAATTATATCAGTTTTCTAAGCAAGCAAGCCCATACCATCATTCAGTTCAGCTTTATTTGTTGGGTGAGCTTGCAAGGATAAAACCCAACTAGCAACCGCTTCCTTGTCAACCTAAAATACACATACAACAAACTTTTGATAAGTAATCACAAATTCTTTAAAAAGTGCAAATATGCAACCCAACTACATATGAAGTCTACAAGAGAGACACCTAATTAGAAGCAGAAAAAAAATATAAAAGAACATGAAAACTCAAAATATTAAAATCAAAAGCGGCCCAATGATAAAGAGTCTTAAAGAATGAAGCTTTTAATTCTACCAATGTCCTCTCATGGTTCTCAAAGCTCTAATCATATATTTCCCTCCAAAGACACCACATAGGGCAAGATGGTATCATCTTCCAAACTGCATCAAGCTGAAACCTACCACCTTGTGCTCTCCAACTAGAGAGATCTACCACGGACGAGGCAGAAGTCATAACCCACGTCCGCACTACACTGGTAAATATGGTATTCCACATAGCATGGAATAGAAGATGATCCACTGACTATCCATTATTATTATTATTATTTTAAAAAAGCCGTTCAATTCAACTAAGTGCTTGTGAAGAGAATCAAGCGCTAGCAATATACGATCATCACAGACCATACTATGTCTTCAGGAAGAAAAAGAAGAAGAAGAAGAAGAAGAAAGAAATAAAAAGTAGGATATCCGTATCACTCTTTCGAGTCATTATGCATAGAAAAAGAAAAAAAGGAAAAGTAAAATTTTGATTTTTATGCTTCACATTATCTTAATTTGCCAAAAGAAAGTCTCCGCAGCAAGTATTTGTACTAGGCACATTCAAGTAACATGGTCACGAAAATGCACATATCCAGTCAAATCCAAATCCAAAAAATTGTTGGCATTATGAATTTCTAACTTTTCAGACCCGTTTAGATAAAAATCACCGAAATACTGAACAAATCATAATTAGTCAAATAATAATAATAATAAAAGTAGATTTTACAAAAGAAAAGATCCCAAAACTCTAATTCTAATTCTTCTATTTCAATCTGAATTATTCGCTACAATTCAAAACCAGAACATTCATGAAAACGCGGGAAATCTTCAAAACCATGGTTAAAAACATCCAAATATCTCAAAAATTCCCAAGTAAGAACAAGACGAACTACAAGAATCTGACTCTATAAGCTAAAGATTCCTTTAAATTTTCAAATATATCGTCAAATTGTAATACCAAACCCTAGCAAACGGGAAGAGAGAGAGAGAGGTACGCGATCAATGGCAGAGAGGAGGTGGAGGCCGGAGATGACGAAGTAGGCGAGGGTGAGGCGGTTGATCTCCTGCGTCCCGTACGGCGATGGCAATAGTTGGTACATCATCTCCATGTACACCACGTGTCGATCCCTCTCGAATACCGAAGAAAAACGAGGCGGAGACGGTGGCTCGTCCAATGGTTCCCACTCCGCCTCCATGCTCGCTTGCTTGCTGAGTTGCTGTGTTGCTTGTCACTTTGTCAGTGTTTTAACGGTTCTATAATAGATCTCCAACTTTTTTTTTAAAGCATATCTCAAGCTTAATTGCCTATTAAAATGCCTATAATTTTTTTAAAAAATTATAAATTATAAAATCACAAAATTTAAGTTATTTTTAGGCAAAACATTTCAAAAATGTCAAATATTAAAATAATTATATGTTACAGTTGAGAATTAAACATATTTTTACATAGTTCTTATTCTCTATATTGTAAACAAGTTTAAATTAATAACATTTTTTTTTTAGTTTATTAAAGAATAAGTGCTTTTGCTAAAGTAAAAAATAAAAAAAGAGAATGATAGGTGCTCTCGTGGTATTCTTTCCGTCCTCGAATTTTAGGTAAAAATTATTTTATAAATAATAATAAAAGAAATATAAAGTTTCAACACCCATAGGGGAAAATGGTTGTTGTATAGTTTCAATAAACCACATACTATTTAGCTCACCTCATGAAACGACAGGGATGTGGTCGCAGATGCTTACATCTCCCGCCGTAACCCCCTGAGAAGGATTCTCTTTATTTCAAATGAAATGGAGGGGATCCATTTAGTTGTTTTTAGAGAGTATTATATAGGGAATAACTTCCCTTCGGTTGGTGCGTAAAAGGGGGGTTTTTTCCCCAATCACAAGTTGCCACCTCACATAAAGGCAAAAAAACCCACGAAATTATCCTATATCCTAAAACACTAAATTTTTTCTTATTTTTTCTTCATTCTTGCCAACCTCTCCCATTCTTTTTCTTCCTTCTTCCTTCTTGTCATTTAACAGAGAAAGAGAGATGGTTTGGAGAAAGAAGACCCACGGCGTTGAGACCCACGGTGCAGAGTAAACCCACGGCTGGCTACCTAGACCCACGGTGGCTGGTGGGTCTAGTTTTTTTGGGTTTTCTGGAAAGGTGGGTCTGGTTTTTTTTTTTTTTTTTTTAGGATGATAAAATCCTAAAAATGGTTAACCTTCCTCTCTAGGTTTTAGTTTTGAGGCATTAGAAACGGATTTTGTGGCATTAGAATCGATTTTTGAGGTTGGATTGGAGTTTTTCGGTGTTTTCCGGATATGGTGGGTCACGGCAGGGTCAGCCATCACCGGAGAGGTGAGGAAGAAGAAGAAGAAGAAGAAAAAGAAAAAGAAAAAGGAAAAAGAAAAAACCAGGTGTGTGCGTGAGGTGAGGGAGAAGAAGAAAACAAAAAAGAGAAAAAAACAGGGGCGTGCGTGGGTGTTTTGTTCTCATTTTAGTTTGTATATTTTTTCTTGAAATGCTGATGTGTCAGCTTGTGAGTGGAGGGCAGAAAACCCCTCTTGTTGCACCGACTGTATAGCAGCTGCACTCATATTTGATATTTTTGTCCAAATAAAAAATAGAGAATTTAAAAATGACAAAAGTGTCCCTAAAAGCAATAAATGAATTCCATCCATTTGAAATGGAGAGGAAAAGTCCCTAAAACCCTCACCGGTCCACTCATTAAGGAATAAACCCCAGCCCAAAGCTCTCTCTCTCTTGCGCGCGCACAAACACAAAATTCGTGTAGTAATTTCATCGAGCAGTTAGGGGGCGAGGTGGCGAAACCCCCAGAGTCATGAAGGGCAAGAAGGAAACAGTGCTAACATTTGCAGAGAAATGCAAGGTCCTCTTTCTCTTTCTCTCTCTCTCTCTCTCTCTGCCTCTCTGAGAATTTAGGTTTGATTTAACTGTACTATTCGAAGCATTACTTTGGCTATCTGTTTTCGCCCATTGTTATCTTCAACTTCTGGTGGCTTTAGACTGTTAAAATTAATCACGAAAAGGTACTGCAGAACATATTGGCGTCGAATTGGCAAGGCCACCTCAATACCATTAAAGCTGACGCCAAAGGAAGGTGCCCTCCCTCTGCTCTAACATTGGCTTTCTTTAATTAATAATAATAATAATAATAATTTCTTTATGCCTCTTTGAAATAAACGTGGAAGAAAAATGTTTTGAAATAAACGTGGAAGAAAAATGAAGCAAAAATCATTATAGGTGTTCTTCACCGAGTCTAGTACACTTATGCACGTGGTTTTTTTTTTTTTTGTAGTTGAGCTGAGCATTTCATAAACCAAATAACATATAACATGCGATTCAAAATTGTCGTTTGTTTTGTTTCTCTGTTATTTTCTGAAACTAATATGGGTGTTTAATGTTATTTGATAAGAAACAACGTTATAATTGTACATCAGTTAATGGTTTTTTTGTTGATTCCTCTGTATGGTTGTTTAAGCAAGGGGGATGTCTACACATCAAAGGTTAAGTACATACTCAGAAGAGGGAAGCCATATATTTGGGTGCCTGAAAATGATTTTCATAATGTGGTAAGTCCTTTCCGTTATGCACTTAGTTTTGTATGCCCCAAGCAAGATAAGATATCGTGAATTGTTCCTTTTTCTTATTTAGAATACAATCATCGATGAACGTGGTTCATTTTCCGTGAGCAGTCCCTTCCCAGGACCACTGTCAAGCTTGCTTAGATTGATGAAAAAGGTTAGTGATGATTGAAGTTGCATCACTTATTTTTCATGTATAACTAATATAGTTAGATTGCTTTCTTGTGCCCCTAAAACATTTAATTTCCCTGGAGGCTTCCTTTCATTTCCCTAAAACATTTAATATAATCTAGTCAGATCATATTAAGATGTTGGAATCGTATGGCATGTAGCTATATTGTGTATCTATTAAGCAATTGTCGAAGATAGGAAGCAAAGTTGTTGATTTGTTGACTTCCTGCAGCTACCAGCTCGGGTTGCTTTGACTGGGGATGTAGAGCCTCTTAAAGATGGAAAGGTAGTCCTAACTCCACCCTCAATTGTAATGAAACATGCTAGCTCAAAATTGATGGTGTTGTGTTTTTTTTTTAAAAAAAAGATTCTAGTACTGATTATTTTTATTGAGCTGTTTTAACTCTCCTGTCATGGAATTCAATCTCTGTACTTATTAATTTATCTATATCTTTTTCTTTGTTGTTGTTGTTGTTGAGTAATTTAGCTCCAATACCTGTTCCTCAAAAGGACTTACAGTTCAATATATTACCTAATTGTGGAGCCACACCTTGTCAGGATTCTTCCGGCCTTGATTAGCATTTCACTTTCAAATAACGGTTTGATCTAATTTGTTCAAGTCTTGTGGTTTTTATACAGTTTCATCTCTGACTTTATATTGTCTTGTTCATTTTACAGGCTCAGTCTGCAGCAGAAAGCCTTAGAGAAGTCATATTATCTGAACAGAAAGCAATGAGTGAGTGCAGTTATACGGTTTCTGGTGTATTAAGTTCATCTAATCTTAGTTCTACATCTCGAAGTGAGAGCCTTAAGGAGCTATTGGAAGGGGATGAAAAATATGTGATTTATAAGTTCAATTTGAGGTAGACCACTTCCACTCTGGATTGTTTTTGTCTTGTACTGTTTGGTTTGAGTTTGTTGAGTAACTGCATATAATGATTGTTCTCACAAATATGTCGGTTCTAATTACTTTTTAATCAGTTCTGAAAGAAGTTCTAACTTCACAATTGTATTGCACTCGAGGGAAAATGTCTTTTTCATATTCTCAACTTACTCATTTGGTCTTTACTGTTCCTCTACCCTCACCAACTTAGAAATAACCAAAAGCAAACTGCCTGCCAGTGTTTGTCTTATACCTTGGTCCATGCTGTCTCTAATATATCAATTGTTTTAATAAATGTACATACATTTTATGTTTGTGATTTTTTTGTATATGTCAGGCATTTAGATATATACATGGTGTTCCCTGTATAGCAGACTGGCAAAACTTATGTGTACGGAATTAGATGATCATGCGGTTTGATATTGTGCATTCCCTTTATACAATATGGCAGTACTCCTGAATTGTGTGCTACATTCGCTGCTCTCATATGCCAATTACATTTGACTCAAGATCTTTATTGTCCAGTTCCTCCATGTTTATTGATGGCAATGGAGGCACTTTTGAAGTAGATCTGGAAGATATACGAGCATCCAAAGCAGATCCACTAGGTCAGTTCATATTCACAAGTACATTGAGAAGATGGTTATCATCTTCTGCACAACGGCATGCATATACTTGCATGAGACTAATATCCCTTTTGTGCATCCGTATTTCTCTAATTACATGTTAAATTTGTATTTTGTGCAGCACGCTTCTCTGCGAAGCTAATTGATGGGATTAATCAAAGTGAAGCAAGGCGTAGAGCTTTGATGCTCTTTTGTTTTGTATACTTGAATGCAAATGCAAGGGTAAGACGCTAACTAATATCACGCCTTTGTTAGACATTTACTATTCTACAAGTTACTATGCATGCAATGCTGCATTAGCCCACTTAAGCTGATGTCCATTTATTCCATTAATTTTATGCAAGTTAAGGTGGTTTTATCCTTCTCTGTAGCATTTTTTTGCTGCTTTTTACACTTAAGCTGCTTTTTACAGCAACTGCCCCCTGTAGCATTTCCATTTCCATTTTTTACAGCAACTGCCCCCTGTAGCATTATCCCACTTAAGCTGCTTTTTAATATCACACCTTTGCTTCAGTTTCAGTATCAGAATTTTTGCTGACGACAGAAATTATTTCTCACGGAATAATTTACTGTCCCTTCGAGGAGAAATCCTGTTAATTTGAGTTGTCATACAACAGACTGGAGGGTTGTCATAGTAAATTGCATAGTGATGCTGCGTGTGTACCTGTGTCTGTTTCTTAATTACTGTTTCTCTAAACATGCTATGAAACCTGGCAGTCCACAACAGGAGAAAATTAACAGCTATTAATTTGCTCACTGATTTATCCCTGTTACTTGCATGACTTTACTGCTAATTAGTTTTAATATAATGGAAATGCATGGACATTAGGCTTAAAGCCACTGATTCCATTATCGGGAATTGCATCGTCCATAATTTTTTAAGACTTAAAAAATGCTATTGCCAAAACCAGTAACTAACTGGTCTAATTTGTCTTGTCAAGGATGCATATGCGCTCTCTATTGATCGCAAGGGATTTAATGTGCTGGGGAAGGTCCCTAGCCCAGTGTTGAAGGATGGCTGCAGCCAATTCCAGTGGAAGGAGTTTAGGTTGACGTTGAAGGAAGAGGCAAATGATGTTGAAACTTTCTGCCGTCAACTTGTGGAAATGGAAGAGGAGGCTGTCAAAAAAGTATCAGGCTACAGTGGTCTAGGATAAAGTATCTAATAGAACATATTATTTATTATTTTTTCTTTTGGTTCTTAGTCAGAAATTTGTATCAAGGAATGTTATCACTCTGATTTTTGCTTAACTTGGATGCTTGAGACCTTATAATTGTATTGCATTCTTCCATCAGCCCAAACCAATTGCCAGATGGGCATGGACTGTTGAGTGCTGAGTGTGAAGATAGCCAAGGATAATTTCTATTGACCCTTCTATTGTATTCTGGATGGTTCTTCATACCCATATGAAATTTTGCTTGTTCTCGAGAAAAGATGGTCTGATTTTGCCCATAGCATAAAAATAAATGTTCCTACCTACTCGGACTTCCCCTCTACAGGTTCGGTAGGAGAGAAGGCAGCTTTAAAATTTCCCTGTTGGGGTCCAAATTTTCCATGGACGATTAGTACCCCACTGCTTATACCCAAGTTGAGCATAATCAAATTTGTTACTGAAATTGCTGGCAATCTGACGATCCAAACAATAAATATAGTTCTTAAAGGAGCGTATTTACCTGCTGAATTAGCAGCCTCACATCTTTTCATTGCTAGCAAGAGAAAAACTGCTGAAGATCTTTTTATTAGTAGCATCACACCCCCTTTTTTTTGAGTAATTTAGTAGCTTCACAACCTGCATCGTCCATAATGTAACTTATAGGGTGAAAGCTCTCCTAATTCCTAGCCACAATTTGCAGGAAGATTACAAATCCCGTTGATAGGCACTTCAGGGTAATTAATGAATACTCTTTAAAGCAAATATAAAAGCATTTAGCTACCGAATAAGATACTACATAATCTATTATCTCAGGATGTCCCAGATAATTAAAAATATCTCGATACAAAAACTAAATAATAAGACTTCCAAAAAAATAATCCTGGGGCTCCTGGTATACCAAACAAGCCCTTAACAAAATATAAAACAGAACCGAATGTCACCATCAATCATCATCAAACCAAAGGGCGGATCGAGGCGCTTAGTCAACCTCCTCAATCTTAGGACCAGCACCACTGCTACCAGAAGGAGGGACATCCTCATCCATGTCACCACCACCCATGTCAGGCCCACCAGCACCTTGATACATCTTGGCTATGATGGGGTTGCAGATACTTTCGAGCTCCTTCATCTTGTCCTCAAATTCGTCGGCCTCCGCAAGCTGGTTGCCATCGAGCCATTGGATGGCTTGTTCAATTGCATCCTCAATCTTCTTCTTGTCTGCTGGGTCTAGCTTGGAACTGATCTTGTCATCCCTAATAGTGTTCTTCATGTTGTATGCATAGTTCTCCAACGCATTCTTGGCCTCGATCTTCTTCTTGAGCTCCTCATCCTCGGACTTGTACTTCTCGGCCTCCTGCACCATCTTCTCAATTTCTTCCTTAGATAGTCTTCCCTTGTCATTGGTAATGGTGATTTTGTTCTTTTGGCCAGTGGTCTTGTCCTCAGCAGAAACATTCAAGATGCCATTGGCATCAATATCGAAGCAGACATTAATCTGAGGAACACCCCTGGGAGCTGGAGGGATGCCGGAAAGCTCAAACTTTCCAAGCAAATTGTTGTCCCTGGTTCTTGTCCTCTCACCCTCATAAACCTGGATCAGAACACCTGGTTGATTGTCGGAGTAGGTGGAGAAAACCTGCTCCTTCTTGGTGGGGATGGTGGTGTTCCTTGGAATCAACACAGTCATGACACCTCCAGCAGTCTCCAACCCAAGGGACAGAGGGGTGACATCCAGTAGCAACAGATCCTGAACCTTCTCGTTACCCTCGCCAGTCAAGATAGCAGCCTGAACAGCAGCACCATAGGCGACAGCTTCATCTGGGTTAATGCTCTTGCAAAGCTCCTTACCGTTGAAGAAGTCCTGCAACAGCTGCTGCACTTTGGGAATCCTAGTAGAACCCCCAACGAGGACAATATCATGGATAGTGCTCTTGTCCATCTTTGCATCTCTCAAACACTTCTCCACAGGCTCCATACACTTCCTAAAGAGATCCATATTGAGCTCCTCAAACCTAGCACGAGTAATGGTTGAATAGAAGTCAATACCCTCATACAATGAGTCGATCTCAATGGTGGTCTGAGCAGTGGATGATAGTGTCCTCTTCGCCCTCTCACAAGCAGTCCTCAACCTTCTAAGCGCTCTGGGGTTACCACTAATATCCTTCTTGTTCTTCCTCTTAAACTCCTGAACAAAGTGGTTCACCATTCTGTTATCAAAGTCCTCCCCACCAAGATGAGTGTCACCAGCTGTGGCCTTCACTTCAAAGATACCCTCTTCAATGGTGAGCAGTGATACATCAAAAGTACCACCACCAAGATCAAAAATCAACACATTTTTCTCACCAACGCTGCTCGCCTTCTTGTCAAGACCATATGCAATGGCTGCAGCAGTTGGCTCATTAATAATACGCATCACATTGAGACCAGCAATGACCCCAGCATCCTTTGTAGCCTGGCGCTGAGAGTCATTGAAGTAAGCTGGGACAGTCACAACTGCATTCTTCACAGTCGAACCAAGATAGGCCTCGGCAATCTCACGCATCTTTATGAGGACCATAGATGAGATTTCCTCAGCAGCAAACTGCTTCTCCTCACCCTTGTAGTTGACCACAATCATGGGCTTGTCACCAGGACCAGCCACGAGCTTGAATGGCCAAAGCTTGATGTCACTCTGAACAGTGGAATCACTGAATCTCCTACCAATCAGACGCTTGGCATCTGTGGTCGCCAAACAAAAACAACATCAGGATCCAACAACAAACATATACACGACAGAATCATACGAAACATGAAAATATGATAAACCCACTAAAGCATCCACCACACACACGACCAAAAGCAAAAGCACCCAAAGGGACTCCGATTAAATCCACCACACGGTCCACACTACATTGCTTTGACAAAAAAAAGTATCTTTGATTATGTTTTAACTTATTATCCGGTAAAACTTTCAACGTCATCAATAATATAAGAATTTGCAACATGAAATTGCATCATGCATAACTATAAATAATAAAAAAACAAAACTTCATTCTTAAAACGAAGCAGAAAATTAATTTTTAAAAATAACGCAAATCTAACAGCTTCAAGCCAAACTTTATTCATAAAAAGAACCAGAAATTGTCATTAACCTCAATATAGCATCGCAATGTTATAGTTTCATCTAAGACGGCAAAACTCATATAAACCCATAGATGCAAATTTATAGACGGCAATCCCATTAATGCACATGGATCCAAAAGTACTAGAAAAGAATCCCCGTAAAAAAAAATCAACAACTAATGCCGTTGATAATAAATACATCTACGACGGCACGTTTAAGACTATCAACAAAGAACACAATTGGAGTATACTCCGCGTTTCCAGATCTAATAAAAAACCCTATGCAAGAACAATTCCAATAAATACAAAAACCGTAAAAGACTCACCGAAGACGGTGTTGGTGGGGTTCATTGCGACCTGGTTCTTGGCCGCGTCACCGATCAGCCGCTCGTTGTCGGTGAAGGCGACGTAAGACGGCGTCGTCCTGTTCCCCTGATCGTTCGCGATGATCTCAACGCGGTCGTGCTGCCACACGCCCACGCACGAGTAGGTAGTGCCAAGATCGATCCCGATGGCTGGGCCATCTCCTTTTCCGGCCATTGATCCGACGAAGATCGGACGCTCGAGAAGCTACGAGAAGAGAGAACTTGGGTGTGAAAAAAGCGAGAGTTTGCTAGCTTTTGATTTGTGTGGGAGGGAGAAGCGCTAGGGTTGGTGTATATATAGGTTCATTACTGTGAGAGGGTCTAGAATGTTCGATGGGAGCTAAACGTTTCGTCCGTTGATGAGTGCTTGTACGAACGGTAGGGATTGATTTTCGTGGTGTTTAGTATAATAGGATCTCTCCAGGATCCGATTCCTAGTGGTGGTAGTTTTTAACACGTCATCTACGAGGTTTCGTTTTTCTTTCTTTTATTATAATAATAGTAATTAATATTTGTTTGTCGGTTTGGCCCTAAGAGTTAATTAATTTTGGCTGTACACTAAAAAAATAAATAAATAGAGCTTCTAATCCGAGTTATATATATATACACAATAACGAGTTATCAAGTCGAGTTTTATAAGTGCTTGTTAAGTATATTAATCAAGTCGACCCAAGCCTTATACAAATTTGTATCATTTAAATTATTTAATAATTGAACATAAATTTGTATTCACGAACGGTCCATTTAATAAATAAATCGAGTTTAACATGTTCTCTGAGTAGTCTTATTCTTTTACAATCTTATACCTAGATGATGATAAATGTATTCACACATGGTTGAGGGAGACATTCCCACCTTGGCTCCTAAAAAACATAATTGCTACACATTCTCTCTTCATTTTTTTTCTTCATATTCTCACTCTTTTAAATCACTATTAAATATGTGGAGCTTATGTATGAGACTTACCCACAGATCTGGTAATAATTTTAAAAAATGAAAGGATGAGAGAAGAACCCACAGAGAAAATGAATATATTACTTTTTGTGGTAAAAATCTCTCCCTGTTTCATATATTACAAAATATATTTCAACATATATATTCTAAATATTCTAACAATATATACAGGTCAACTCATGACTTTTACAAAGCAATTCACAGATCTTGGGATTGGTAATTAAATACAAATACCATTTAATAGCTGCTATTTCACGGGTTTGGTTAATTAGGAGACCATTGTATTATGATCAAACTGCGATATATACATGACACATTTGTTACCGACAGTGTAATAAGTTAAAAAGTGTTTTACAATTAACACCCGTGCCCTTTGAGGCCTTTGATCACATTCTATATATATATATATATATATATATATATATATGATGTCCGCACAAAATGAGGAGAAAAGAAATTCATACAAGTAATTTTTGCTTGAGGAAACATAGTATCAAGTTGATTGATCTACATCTTAAAACAACTTCTCACCAAAGTCATATACTTGGTCCATGTTTATATTCAATTTTATTACCATTCCATTTTGTTGTGCAAAAAATACACAATCACAATTATGGTTAAATAAGGCGAGAATAATCATACATAAGATAACACCAAGATTTAAGTGGTTCTCTCAATGTGAGGTATGTCTATTGGTGGGGGGCGATCACGAAAAAATTAACTATAAAAGATGGAGCACAAAAATATAGTAGAGAGAAAATCATTCGGACCCAAAACTCCAATACATCCAAATCTCACTATCACATAATATAGATTAGGGGAAAGTACACTTTACCCCCCTAAACTATCCACCAATTTGCACTTTGACCTCCAATGTTTAAAATGTGACACTTGACCCCCCAATTTTCCAAATTGTTGCAATTTGACTATTATAACTTTTTTTTCCCCAAAATGCCCTCATAATTTAATTTAAAAATTAAATCTATTTTTTTAAAAAAAAAAAAAAAAATCCTGGCCCTTGAATCTCATATCTCATCTAAGGGTCTACAAGATGCCACGTGCCACGTGTCCCATTAATTAAAATATAATATTTTATTATTTTTAAAATTTTTAAAAAATATAAAGCAAAAAAAAAAAAAAAAAATTTAAAAAAAGTAGGGGGTGGCCGGCCGCCCTTACTTTTTTTAAAGTTTATTTACTTATTGCTTTATATTTTTTTTAAAAATTTTAAATAATAAAATATATATATTTTAATTAATGGGACACGTGGCGTCTTGTAGACACTTAGATGAGATATGAGATTCAAGGGCCAAGATTTTTTTTTTAAAAAAAAATTTATTATTTTTTTTTTTATAACTTGGGATGGGGGCATTTTGGAAAAAAAAAAAAAGAAGTTAGAATGATCGAATTGCAACAATTTGAAAGTTTGGGAGGGAGTCAAGTGTCACATTTTAAACATTGAAAGTCAAAGTGCAAATGAGTTGATAGTTCAAGGGAGTAAAATATACATTTTCCTATAGATTATTCTCCAAAAGAATACAAAAGACAGAAATACAAACTCTTCTTCTTTTGTTGGGATATGGTGGCGGTTGGTCTCAATTTATTTTTCTCTTCCACAATAGCACCATTTCTTTTTCTCTCTTATTTTGGCTCCTCCAAAATCAAGAAGAAAATAGTTCGCGCTCTTTGATCACACACAGCAGCCCACCTTTTACTAGCCTTGTATGCACTTTATACTAGCTTTGTGCAGCTCTATGTGTTTGATGCACGGTGCATAGCAGCCCACAACTTGTGTGGCTTTGTTGATACATGTTTTTGCAAGAGGCTCATGTCCCTTTTATAATACCTCAAAGTCGGCTACTCTTCCAGTACAAGTTGGAGAAGGAGATTTCTTTTCCTACTCCAAGTAGGTTACAGAAGACCTAAACCAAAAGGAATGGGACAAAGCTTGTGGGGCCCATGATTACTTGATAGGTGAAAGACACGCTCACACGTCAATAATCTCCACCTTGACTTGAAACCTATCAAGTCACAATAATACGAATCTCCTTCTGATGCTTCCACCCAAGCTCCTAAGGGCTATCACATTCTACAAGTGACACTCAAGTCCAAGCACCTCTTGAACTTGAGTATAGGACCTGGTTTAGACAGACTACCATGCTTCTCTACCAGTCCTCTAGCCTACACAGCTTTTTCTGTTGGCTCTTTCTTTCTATAGACCCATCTGCACCCTTTAGCCTTCTTTGCCTTGAGCAATTCTGTCGATTCCTAAGCTTTACCTTTTTGTAGTAATTCCATCTCTATCGGCATGCCATTCTAAACAGATGATGAGACTTCACTACCAACTGTCAGAGCAAAGGAAACCATGTCCTTAAATCCATACATCTCTGGTGTTTTTTCGATCGCGTTTTTCTTTGCCTTTTGCTAAAGAATAAGGCTCTTCTCAGTGCTCTGAATCTCTTGATGATTCTTTGCCGTCACATATGTCTATGAATGAATGCTATTCATCAAGCTCAACCTCCACGACCTATTTCCCTTTCTGGCTATCAGTCGATGCTTCATTCTCACCCTTTCTTAACATATAGGCCTCATCAAATACCACATCTCTGCTAACAATCTTCTTCTTTGAGACTGGATCCTAGAGCCTATAGCATTTAAAACCAGATTCCAAACCAAGACAAATACATTTTCTTGACTTTGAATCTAATTTCGATTGTTTTTCACCCTGCACATGAAAATATGTCGGACAACCAAATATTCTCAACATAGAATAATCAACCGGTTTACTTGACCATACTGCCTCTAGAAACTTGAAGTCAATCCCAACGGCTGGAGATCGGTTGGTGACGAAGCATGCATAATTAACTGCCTCAGCCCAGAAACTCTTTGGCAATCCTGCACTCAATCTCATATATCTCGCCTTTTCCAACAGTGTTTTGTTCATTCTTTCAGCAACTTCGTTCTGTTGTGGAGTCCCTTTCACTGTGAAATGACGAGTAATGCCTTTTGTTTTGCAAAATTCCAAGAATGCAGTTTCTTTGTACTCTAACCCATTGTTGGATCTCAGATACTTCACTTTTCTTCCAGTTTGATTTTTCACCTGCGCCTTCCACTGCTTGAAGATGGTGAAAACCTCTGACTTGTGCTTCATAAAATAAACCCAAACCTTTCTTGAAAAATCATCGATAAAACTGACAAAATAATGTGCACCTCCGTTTTGATGGCACCGCCACTAGTCCCTAAACATCTGAGTGAACATAATCGAGAACACCTTTGCTTGTATGAGACGCCACCTTAAAGATGATTCTTCGTTGCTTCCCATACATACAGTACTTGCAGAATCCCAATTTACATGACTTCACACCTTCAACAAATTCCTCTTATGAAGCTCAAACATACTGTGCTCACCTAAATGACCAAGCCGCATATGCCACAAAACTATGTTATCATCATTTGCTTTTGTCGAGGTGGACACTGCAGCTCCACTTGTAATTGTGTCATCGAGTAACTTATATAAATTGCCAATTTTATTGCCTTTTATTATCACCATAGTAGTTTTAGTTACTTTCATAAATCCATTTTTGGCTGAATAACCATAGCCCAAAGAATCTAATGTGCTTAATGAGATCAAATTTTTCTTAAGGTCAAGAACATATCTGACATTAGTGAGTATCTTGACATTCCCATCAAACATCCTGACTTTTATGGTACCTAGTCCAATGGCCTTACACCTAGCATCATTGCCCATTAGCATTGTACCCGCTTTACAGGATTTAAATGTGTCGAACCACATCCTATTCAGACACATATGACATGAACAAGTAGAATCCAAAACTCAAGAGTCTATCAGAGAATTTTTACCTGAGGAAACTGAAAGAACATCTGCATCAGCCTCACTGTCATCAGACTCACCATCGACCACACTGATTGAATCTGCGAAACCTTTCTGATTCTTCTTATCTTCTAAGTCTTGTTTCATCAGCTTGCAAAATTTTATGTAGTGCCATTTCTTGTGACAATAATAGCACTCCACATCTTTTACATATGACCGAGATTCTCCACCCTGTGCCAATCGTGACATAGACCAATACTACTTACCTCTGTCATTCTTCCCCTTAAACTTATCTCTTCCGCGCTTTGCCTCAAACTGTGCCACAAGCCCATTAGCCTAATCATTGACAAGTTTTCTCCGCGTCTCATGTGACAAGAGAAATCATGTCACCTCTTCAAATGCCAAAGTCTCTTTTCCATATTACAATGTTGTAACCAGGTGATCATAAGAAGGGGGAAGCGATGCCAACAAAAGTATCGCTTTATATTCTTCTCCAATTTTCACTACAAAATTCAACAACTGTGTATTCAACATGTTGAACTTGTTGAGGTGCTCTAGCAGATCTGTATTTTTCTCCATCTGTAAACCATATAGCTGCTTCTTCATGTACAACTTATTCGTTAAATTCTTCGCCACATACAAACTCTCCAATTTCTGCCAAATTGATTTTTCCTTCACTTCATCAATCACATTGTGAATGACTTCATCTGACAAATTAAGATGGATCGCACTGGAAGCCTTTGCATCCATCTCTTCCCAAGCATCATTCTCCATCTTCTCGGGTTTCTTCGTCTTTCCCAATAATGCCTTGTGAACTCCTTGCTGAATCAGCAAATCCTTCATCCTTCTTTGCCAAAGAGAAAAATTGTTCTTCCCATTAAACTTCTCCACTTCAAACTTGGTACTCACCATATTTTCCGTCAATTTGGTTTCTCAAACCTGAGCTCTGATACTACTTGTTGTGCAAAAAACATACAATCACAATTACGATTAAATAAGGCGAGAACAATCACACATAAGATAACACCAAGATTTAAGTGGTTTCCTCAATGTGAGGTACGTCCACTGGCAGAGGCGATCATGAAGAAATTCACTATGAAAGATGGAGTACCAAAATATAGTAGAGAGAAAATCACTCAGACCCAAAACTCTAATATACCCAAATCTCACTGTCACACAATATAGATTATTCTTCAAAAGAATACAAAAGACAGAAATACAAACTCTTCTTCTTTTGTTGGGATACGATGGCAGTTGGTCTCTATTTATTTTTCTCTTCTACAATAACACCTTTTTTTTTTTTTTTTTTTTTTTTTTTTTCTCTTTTATTTTGGCCCCTCCAAAATCAAGATACTAGCCTTGTATACGCCTTGTACTAGCTTTGTGCGGCTCTATGTGTTTGATGCACGGTGCACAGCCAGAGACGGAGAGAGGGGGGACCGGCTGGGGCCATGATCTCCCCCCCCAAAAAAAAAATAAATTGATAGGTCTTGGTCCCTCTCCATAAAAATTTCTATGTTTTTTGTTGTTATTTTGATGAGTTTTTATAACTAATGCCATTGAGAAATCTCTAGTTTCTCTTTGAGTTTTTGTTCTACCAATTGAATTTCAAGTTTGAAATCATAATGATTTGAGTAATTTTTGATTAGGTCCGAATTTGAAAGAATTTTAGTAAGAAGTTAAATTCTTAAAATTAATTTGAGGCTTTTGTGTGTAGTGAATTTTTATGCATGATTTAAGATCTGGGTTGTTAGATTAATTGGTTGAAAGCTTAAATTTCACTATTGTTAATAGTATGGATATAAATCCTAATTTGTATAGTATGAATTAAATTAGGATTTTTGGTATGTGAACACTAGGATTGTTAATTGGATGTGTTAATTACATTTAAAGTGTTAATTAATCCCAGACTTTCATGAGTTCAATGAAAATTTACGCCTATGGAGTTTAGGTTCTAATATGTCATATTAGAATCATATTGATTATTGTATGTGAATATGACTATTATAAATTGGGGGTAAATTGCTAAATTAATATAATAGAAAGAGAATACTAATTATAGGGTTAAAGTGTAATATTTAACTTAGAGTCTCTATGTGATGATTATGCTATTCATGTGAGTTTGTTCATTGTTAACTTACGCATATTTTTTCTTTATTTTTCAAAGACGCAAAATGATCATGTAAATTTATTTGTAAATGATGGAAAAGTCAAATATAATACTTGACTATTTTAAAAGAAAAAAATGCACAAAATTCATTGGAGTTTGATCATCGATTGCGTGTCACATATGAGAATATGATGTTAATCAACGAGGTGCAAAATAACTCAATGCAGGTCGTACTTTTTGAGGTTTGTACTTTAAGCTTAATTCTTAATTTAAGTGGTCTTGTAATTTGGATATTATAATTATTCAATATTGAGAATATTATTTGTTAGAATTTAAACATTTAATTGGAGAATATGACACGATTTTAAGTTTAATTTCTCATTATATTTAAGTACCGGTGATTAGAAAAAGAGAAAAAAAAAGTATCAATTTGCCAAAAAAAATAATAATAATTACTTTGGTCCCCAACTATAGAACTTCCGGGCACCATCCATGTGCACAGCAGCCCACAACTCGTGCGGCTCTGTTGATGCATGTTTTTGCAAGAGGCTCACGTCTCTTTTATAATATCTCAAAGTCGGCTACTCTTCCGATACAAGTTGGAGAAGGATATTTTTTTTCCTAACTCCAAGTAGGTTACGGAAGACGTAAACCAAAAGGAATGGGACAAAGCTTGTGGGGCCATGATTACTTGATAGGTGAAAGACACACCCACGTCAACACATTTAAATCTAAAGAGAATATTACTTTCAACAACTTCTCAAAGCAAAGCCTCAAGGTGACTCAGGAGGGAGTGTTTGGTAAAGAGGTTGACTTAGACAATATAGTTAATGTAAATTAACGTGAACAAAAATAAAAATATTTGATATAAAAAAAATGGTATAGAAAAATAAAAAAAAAATTTATTTTTCAGTGAATTTTTTATTTGAATAATAATAAAAAGTGAATAATGTAATATAAAAAGTAAAAAAATTAGAACATTTTGATGTTTATTTTTTTGAGAAATTGAAGTGAATAGTAACAAAACAAAGCCAATCAAACAAGGCCTCAAGGAGGCGAGGTGGTTGCTATTTATTGGACAAGGTAAGTTTTTTTTGGAAACCGATGAAGTATATCCATCCTTTGAGGAACCAAATGCACCCTCTCTTTATCGAGTTAGAGCACTCACAGTGGAGTAGCTAAAACCCAATTTTATTTGAAACACATAATTTTGATTGATGTTGCGAATATTAAATCCAATTCTTGAATGAACTAGGACTATCTAATTTGTTGGTCAATGGTCCGGCCCAAAGAATATTATGCATTTTAGGCTAGCTGTCAATCAAACTTGGACAGCAAGGAAACTTCTCTATCTAATTTGTCGGTCAATGTTGAAGATAACGGGGAGCTTGTGAACCTTCCTGATCATTTGGAGAAAAATAATTGTTATCTTCCAATCGCGCGCTTAAGAAAGCAGAAGGAACCTCATGCATGGTGGTGATGTAAACAATTTTTTAATGGGTGATCGCATGCATCAGATAATTAATTAATTCGAGAAGGATTTTTATTTTATGACACCCGGCCAATTAATTACTTTTCCAAGTGTTTATAGCTAGCCGTACGTTCATTCTTTCCAGTTGGGTTGGGCTGCTTGCTTGCAAACACATAGTAAAAGAAAGAAATGGGATACTGCACTTATTCCTCAAAATACTACCCTAATTTTACACTCCTTCGAACTTTAAAAAGCTTAATGTCCTCAAAACTATCTAATCATTTCACTTAATCCCTATGTTGCGGTCTTTGTTAAATCTAACGGAACGGGATGTGTGGTACGCATGAATTATGATTCATTTGAACTGGATAATATCTAGATACTTATATTGGTAGGTATTTTTGTTTCCCTAAAAAGTGAAAAGACAAAAATACCCATCTAATATAACTGATCGAATACTATCCAGTTCATTGATTTTGTTCTGATACACATGACCCAAAAGCCAAAAAACGACAATAATATCTTTGTGTATAATTTTTTTTATTTTTTATTTTTTATTTTTTTAAAAAAAGACTCACAAATGGCTGGTACTAACATATGATTTAAAAAAAGAAAAAGAAAAAAGTGATTTATAGCATTATACAACAAAGAAATATGTATATATAGCAAGTAGAAGAGCTTAATTAGCCAAAAAGTGCCATTTTTTGGTATGGACTTAATAAAATTGAGGAATGTAATGTAAAATGAATCAGTCAATGAGCTTATTTGGTAGTAGCTGCATTGACTCCTTGCCTGTATATTGAATCTTCAAACAGTTTACTTGTTCCAAAAGAAAACCTTTGCACATTAATTAAGGTCGGTAAGTTACCGGGACATGATAATCTCAATATTTAATGTCAACATTTAGGAAACAACTGGTGAATTTCTTTTTATTAATTTTAATATATATTTCCAATTCCCCACTTTCTTAGCAATTAAGCATATCGAATTAAGATTGGTCGTTGGAAATAAATTTTTTTAAAAAATTAAAAATAAGTCCGTTACCTGTATTTTCTATAAATACTGGCCTCCTGCAAAGGCTAGGGGTTCATAATTCACATTTCCAAGTCACAAGCTATACACATCTCTAGATCTTCTGCCCTTGAAATCGTCCAAGTTTGTAATTAATCTTCTCTTGAATTAATGTCAGAGAACTTCGATTATGTTCTCTTATTAATTATATATGTCTTGTTTATGTTTTTATTTTTATTTATGTCGTGTTTGTGTTTATGTTTATGCACTTTTGCATCGATCAGAATTAATTTTTCTATGATTTGTTATTATTATTATTATTTTGCAGTTCCTCTTCAACTATCAATAATTATGTAATAGCCAGTATAAAATCAGCTGCTCCATCACCATGCTACTACGCTTTACTTCAAACTCAGTTTCTTTCCCTCGTAAGAACAAGTTGGGGATTGTCTCACCGCTACGACTTTTGTTTCTCTACCGTACGAGAAAAAAAGGTTTTCTTTTTTCTTTTTAGCTTTTTTCTATTTTTATTATTTGATGGTTCCATATATTAATTTTATGTAAAATTTCTACCTAAATTGGATAAGATTAATATTCATCTATCATTTCATTGAACGGTTTTATTTCTACATTTCTGTGTTGTATTTGTTGTATATATATTTTTGTTGCTCGGTTGATATATTTATTTATTTTTTTATTTTTGTATATGTTAAGGTATGCAAAAATAATATGTATATTATCTAAATTATCTGAATTTACATGTTTCATAATTTATAAAACTATAATTACTTGTTATGTTGATCAAGTATGCTATATATATATAATGATAAGATTCTTATATTATATAACTCTTGCCTAGCTCTTTGATTTATTTTTTTAATTGACTGGGCAAATGTGTCTTTGATAAGTTCAAACTCCAAGACCGTATTAATTAAGCAACTTGTTATGTGTAGGAAATTAGCACGAAAGCAAGAATCTTTTGAGAGAGTCATCCCAACAAGGATAGATATGCCGAAGTATACAAAGCTTAAGCATTTGAGCCACCCACACGTTTTGGTACTTGAATCTGCCCAAGAACCTTACCAGTGCGACGGGTGCAAAGAACTGGGGTTTGGACCATGTTTCAATTGTGACGAGTGCAATTTCAATCTTCACGAGGAGTGCGCAATGCCTCAATCCTCTGCTTTCCACCCGTTTTTCCGTAAGTGCGACTTTAGGTTCTATGAAAACGCACCTGGATTTAGGCAAAGATACTGTGATGCTTGTGGGAAAGATGTGCTAGGGTTTGTGTACCAATGCTTGCACGAGAAAGCACATGACCTTCACCCGTGTTGCATGAAGCTTCAACGTACCTTAATTGGTGATGGGGTGACGCTGCACCTTAGGGACAAGGTCTCAACAAAGTGCCTAAAATGTGGAAGTAAAGAAGTCTCAAGGGGATTCAGAGGCTGGTCCTATGAATCGGATTGTGGCCAATACTGCTTCCATGTGACATGTGTCAAGGACTTAGTCCTTGAAAATTGGAGGAGGGGTTATTTTGATGGAAACAACACAGCGTTGCAGATTACGGTTCCAAACCAAGACATAGTACAACAAATAGGAGGAAGCTCAAGCAGAATGAATGTTAGCAAGTACTGGAAAATGGCAAAAGTGGCTCTCAAGCTCATCATTTCAGCCATCTTTGGGGATCCAACTACTCTGATTGCTACTCTTATCCAAGCTTTGCTTTCAAACTGATTTATTTTATGCATGCAGGACATAAAGTTTTTGTATATATATAATTAAGTACGTGTGTATTTTTTTTATTTTTTTTTTAATTTTTCTCTTTTGGATGAAGTACTGTTTGTGTTGATAAATTATGGTCTTTAATCCAATAATTGAGAAGGTTTAATATTATTATATGCTCCCGGCTGTTCTTGATTCTTTCTTGTAAATGGCTTTGTCTAAATTAAGAGGCATAAAATATGTAACACATGTGAGTATTTAGAGGGACGAATGGCCAAGCATATATGCATGAACATCGAGAATTTATTATTCCATATCAACAAATTGAGATTGTGAATTGATCATGCACATGAAGCATTTTGCACTTCATATTTAAGGAAGGTGCGTTCGGAGTAGCCCATATTAATTAGATAATTAAATTTATTTAGTTCTATCAGCTTAAATTCTTGAAATAAGTGATAAATTTATACATACATATATATATATATATATATATCCCTCTTATTCCTTCTCTTTGGACATCCTCCTCCTCGATCGCCTGGAAAAGCAAAGATGATGAGGAATAATCATGGAGAAATAGAGAGGGTTGAAGAAGGCTATCTGATATCTAAAACTTGAAATGTTTTAGCACCATTTAAACAGATATGTTAGTTAATTTAAAACACGATTAAAACAAAAAAAAAAAAAAAACCAATATCATATGCTTTAATTTTTTTTTTAATTCAATTTTCACCATTCATATATTTTTTTTTACAACAAGTATGTTGTTCTATTTTAAAGCCAAATCCACTAAAAAATAAATATTTAAATAAAATAAAGAGTGAAATAAAGAATTTGGTAGAATTTATATTAAAAAATGTAGTAGGTTATTATTATTATTTTTTTAAAAAAAGGTTTTTTTGAAATTATAAAATATCTAGTATTAGATAAGCTCTTATTTTAGCAGTTGATTCCTTACCCGTAGATTGAATCTTCAACACGACATTGCGGAACCAACTACTGAAGTTCCCAACTTTCTTTAGTTACGAAGGAGAGGATATAAAATTGATTGTTGGAAATTATTAAAAAAAGAAAGAAAGAAAAAAAAAAGTCAGTCGCATGTCTATTCTACAAAATTTCCATTTCATTTCCAATTCACAAGCCCCAGAAGTAACCCCAGCCCTCAAGTCTCCGACACAGGTTTCCCGGCCATTTCGTATCCACGCGCTTTTCTCCCATGGCCACCCAGTTGCCCCAGGCGGCCAGGCCATACGTCTCGTCTCCATGAATGAAATTTTGTATCATTTCGAGGATTTTGGTGAATTATTTTTAACTTTTCACTATTTATTTCGAATGGAAAGATTATGCAATATAACTAATTGGATATATATTATCCAGTTCAAATTAAATAAAAATGAGAGAATACTAATTCATTCTTCGGTTCCTGGTTTCTTTAATGAATTGCGTATAAATTAATAAATTATAATATGATGATATAAAAGTTATGGGTAGTTGAATTATTTTAATGGAACAAGAGTTGTTTTAGTGTTATGAAATAAATATGTCACAAGCTTTGAAGAGAAATAAACAAGATTTCAGTTGAATTCATGACTTGGGCAAACCATAACTTTCATTTTAAATGGCCATTTTTCTGTTTTACTTCAACTAAAAATGCGTCTTTAATTAATGATTTCATTTAAAATCATTTCCTCAAACTACAATTTCTACTTGGAATTAACATGATAAAGTGGCCGGCGAGCAATGTAGAAGGCACTCGGTATTTGTATGTTGAATCTTCAACACGTTTTCCAAGCGAAAACCTTCGCTAAGGCCGCCGGTTTCGTACGTGGGATGTGATAATCTCAAGGTAACATCGAGGAAACAACTACCGAAGTTCCCAACACTTTCTTTTTTTTTTTTTTCTTTTTTTTTTTTAATTATGGAGGAGAAAATAATTGATTGCTGGGAATTATTCAAAATAAAAGAAGAAGAAAAGTCGGTTGCAGGTCTATACTACAAAATTTCCATTTCATTTCTGATTCACAACCCCAACTCCAAAATTTCCATTTCATTTCTGATTCACAAACCCCAACTCCAACGGATTATTGTTACGTATTCACATAACAAAGATATATTTTAGGTTTTAATGAAAATTAAACCTTAAATGCTGAAGGAACCTAAATTTTTTAGATTTTAAAGAAATCTAAAACATTTTTCCAATCACAAAATTTGAGTTTAATTTACTTAATTACTTTATTCATCAATCAAATATTCCGTTTATATGTATAGAATTACAAAGAAGTGTGATAAAGACACTATCCTTTCACTAACATCTCATAGAGATGTATATATCCTACCACTAACCCTTAACAAATAGCAACTAATAATAATAATAAAGATAATAAATACAATGAGATAATCTCTTATTCAATTAGTAGCTTTATCTCTTTAGCCACATATAACTCGTTCTTATCCTTCGCTCATATATCTCGTACTACATAACAATCACTCTGAGAGGCTTTCGCAAGTTATGGATACAATTATGATTTATGTATTTTCTGTAAATCAAACGTATGGCCTTAAATATTCTAATTTGTATGTATGTATTCATTTGGTTTTTCCTGGTTTTCTATTCTCTTCAGTCTTCCTGATTTCTTTAATGAATTGTGTGTAATATGATATAAAAGTTCTGGGTAGTTGATCAATTATTTGAATGGAGCAAGAGTTGTTTAGTTATTTATATGCATGGTTGACCACTTTCGTGTTGTGAAGTTTCTTGGTAAACATCTAAAATCACTTATGTGCCCATCGTTTACAATAATGAAATGAATCTGTCACAAGCTTTGAAGATAAAATAAACGAGAATTTCTTCAGGGATCGATCTTGCAATCTTACAAGGCTGCAACAATTTGTTGATTGAGGGTGACTCTTTGGTTTCTATCTTAGTTATTAACAATCAGAATCTCTTCATGGAATGGACCATTGCTCCAACATCACCGACTTTCAGTTGAAACTTTAGTATTTTCAAGTTTGAAATGCTACAAAAATTTTTAGAAGTGCAAACTTTCGTGTGCACTACCTCGTTAAGTGGGCGCTACCAACCTTGTGTTTGGAAGCATTTCCAATTCCTCTTCCATCTTATCTTCCATTAGAATTAATAGTGGGAAGGATCCCCCTATATATATAACCCTTCCCTTTTGTTTGTATTTGCTAAAAAAAAAAAAAAACGAGACTCTCTTCAATTCATGACTTGAGCAAACCATTTAACTTTCATTTTAAATGACCATTTTTCTGTTTTACTTCAACTAAAAATGCGTTTTTAAATAATGATTTCATTTAAAATGGTTAGAACATAGTTTTCCGAGGATGACGTGGCTATCTTCTATTGGTCGGTTAGGATGGTTAGGTGTTTGTGTAGAGATTAGCTTAGGTACAAAAGAG
Source organism: Carpinus fangiana (assembly GCA_006937295.1). Taxonomy (NCBI): domain Eukaryota; kingdom Viridiplantae; phylum Streptophyta; class Magnoliopsida; order Fagales; family Betulaceae; genus Carpinus; species Carpinus fangiana. The sequence continues at coordinate 17,387,530 of CM017321.1, read as the reverse complement.
AGAAATAGGATAAGAGCGGCCGGTGGTGTCCCGGCGGGGATAGCTCCGATTCCTAAGTCAGTGATATGGACCTTAAAGAAATTAATTAATCAAATCAAAGAGATAATGAACCGGAAGAGATATAATTGGATACCTGAGAAACGGAGGTGGAGTTTTCATTTTATAGGCATCTGGAGATGACGGCCTTTCTGGCAAAGGCGAGGTGGTTGCTATTTATTGGACAAGGTAAGTTATATTTTTTTGAAACCAATGAAGCATATCCATCTTTTGAGGAACCACATGCGCCCTCTTTGTATCGAGTTAGAGCACTCATAGTGGAGTAGCTAAAACCCAATTTTATCTAAAACACATAATTTTGATTGATGTTGCGAATATTAAATCAAATTCTTGAATGAACTACGACAATCTAATTTGTTGGTCAATGGTCGGGCGCAAAGAATATTATGCATTTTAGGCTGTCAATCAAACTTAGATCACAAGGAAACTTCTCTATCTAATTTGTCGGTCAATGTTGAAGATAACGGGGAGCTTGTGAACCTTTCTGATTTGGAGAAAAATAATTGTTATCTTCCAATTATCGTGCGCTTAAGAAAGCAGAAGGAACGTCATGGTGGTGATGTAAACAATTTTTAATAGGTGATCGCAGCAGATATCTGACGGAACGAGATGTGCGATACGCATGAATTAAGATCAATTTGAACTGAATAATATCTAAATAGTTATATAGGTAGGTATTTTTATTCCTTCAAAAAGTGAAAAGACAAAAATACCACTATAATATAACTGACCGAATATTATCCAGTTCATTGATTTTGTTCCGATACACATGACCCAAAAGGCAAAAAACAACAATAATATCCTTGTGTATAATTTTTTTTTTTTTTTTTTTTNACAAATGGTTGGTACTAACATATGATTTTTTTTTTTTTAAAAAAAAAAAAGAAGAAAAAAGTGATTTATAGCATTATAAAACAAGGAAATATGTATATATAGCAAGTAGAAGAGCTTAATTAGCCAAAAAGTGCCATTTTTTTGGTATGGACTTAATAAAATTGGGGAATGTAATGTAAAATGAATCAGTCAATGAGAGCTTATTTGGTAGTGGCTGCATTGATTCCTTGCCTGTATATATATATTAAATCTTCAGACAGTTTACTTGTTGGCCAACAGAAAACCTTTGCACATGCATTAAGGTCGGTAACGTTACGAGGGATATTTAATGGCAACATGGTGACATTTGATGTCAACGTACATGATAATCTGATCAATATATTTAATGTCAACATTTAGGAAACAACTGGTGAATTTCTTTTTATTAATTTTAATATATATTTCCAATTCACCACTTTCTTAGCAATTAAGCAGATCCAATTAAGATTGGTCGTTCGAAATAAATTTTTTTAAAAAATTAAAAATAAGTCGGTTGCCTGTATTTTCTATAAATACTGGCCTCCTGCAAAGGCTAGAGTTCATAATTCACATTTCCAAGTCACAAGCCGTACGCATCTCTAGGAATCTCAACCGTTGATTTAATTATAGCATACATGCTATTATTTTAATAACAGCATGTAAGCTAAATCCCATCTCTACATCTTCTGCCCTTGAAATCGTCCATGTTTGTAATTAATCTTCTCTTGAATTAATGTAAGAGAATTTCGATTTATGTTCTCTTATTAATTATATGTCTTGTTTATGTTTTTATTTTTATTTATGTTGTATTTGTGTTTATGTTTATGTACTTTTGCATCGATCAGAATTAATTTTTTTATGATTTATTATTATTATTATTTTGCAGTTCCTCTTCAACTATCAATAATTATGTAATAGCCAGTATAAAATCAGCTGCTCCATCACCATGCTACTACGCTTTACTTCAAACTCAGTTTCTTTCCCTCATAAGAACAAGTTGGAGATTGTCTCACCGCTACGACTTTTGTTTCTCTACCGCACGAGAAAAAAAGGTTTTCTTTTTTCTTTTTTCTTTTTAGCTTTTTTCTATTTTTATTATTTTATGGTTCAATATATAAATTTATGTAAAATTTCTTCCTAAAGTGGATAAGATCATTAATATTCATTTATAATTTCTTTGAATGGTACGTTTTATTTCTAAATACATTTCTGTGTTGTATATTTTTGGAAACGTTTTTTTTTTTTTTTGGTTGGTCTTTTACGTTCTTAGTTTTTATTTTTTTTGCTCGGTTGCTATATTTATTTATTTATTTTGGTTTGTATATATATATGTTAAGGCATGTAAAAATAATGTATATGATCTAAATTATCTGAATTTACATGTTCCATAATTTATAAAACTATTACTTGTTATGTCGATCAAGTATGCTATATATAATGATAAGATTCTTATATTATATAACTCTTGCCTAGCTGGCTAGCTCTTTGATATTTTTTTTTTTATAGGGTTAAATGCCTTTCCAGTACCTATGCTTTGAGCCAAAATCAAATAGCCACATTGGTTTTCAAAAATATCACAAATGGTACCTGTGGTTATCAAATAAACCCACTTAGTACTTCTGTTAAGATTCCGTAGTACCTGTGATTTCAAGGCGCCACGTGGCGTGATACTTAAGTTTTTGTATGCCACGTCAGATTAAATAATATTAAAATTATGTAAAAAAAAAATTAAAAGAACTTGTGTACTTCCAAAAAAAAAAAAAACAAGAAAATCCATCGTCCTCTCCATTCTCCTCTCCCCCAACCTCTTAGGTTTTTGCAGACCCAAATTTATTTTTGCAAATGAACCTTATCAAAACAAATTGTAAAAACAGTGGGAAACAGACTTACCTCAGATGAAGGGTAATGAGGGAAAATATTTTCTTTGAGGAAGGGTGACGTGGTATTTGGGTCTGAGACGAGGGCTTTCGTAGAGCTTCGGTTGAAGAGGATTTCCTTTCTGCTCCATAGTTCGGAGTCGATGATGCCTCGGATGTACCCTTAGCCTTCAAATAAGAACTCCTACAAGCATTTGGAGAAGAGACTTTTGTCCGTTGAGACAATCCAGTAATTGGACGAGCATTGCCGATGGAACCTTGTTTAGGAAGATCTTCCTCAGAATTGCTAGGGTTTGCAACAAAGTTTGTAATTGGGAACCTTGGGCTTGAATTTTTATTTAATTTAGTGTTTGCTTTCTGATTGTGCGTCTGTCGACTACCGTTAATAGTCTGCTGTGAGAGTTCCTCTGAGTCATCATTGAGGGAGGGATGACAAAGATGGTATTTGGGTCTACAAAAACCTAAGTGGTTGGAGGAGAGGAGAATGGAGAAGACGATGGATTTTTTTTTTTTTTTTTAGGAAGTACACAGGTTCTTTTAATTTTTAATTTTTTTACATAATTTTAATATTATTTAATCTGACGTGGCATCCAAAAACTCAAGTACCACGCCATGTGGCACCTTGAAACCACATGTATCACGCCATGTGTAAGGGTGATGTGGCACTTCGTTAAAAAAAATAACGAAATTCTAACAGAAGTACCAAGTGGGTTCATTTTGATAACCACATGTAACATTTGTGATATTTTTGAAAATCGAGGTATCTATTTGATTTTGGCTCAAAGCACAGGTACTGAAAAAGCATTTAACCCTTTTTTTTAATTGGTTGGGCAATGTGTCTTTGATAAGTTCAAACCGACGGGTGCAAAGAACTGGGGTTTGGACCATGTTTCAAGTGTGACGAGTGCAATTTCAATATTCACGAGGAGTGCGCAATGCCTCAATCCTCCGCTTTCCACCCGTTTTTCTGTAAGTGCGACTTTAGGTTCTATGAAAACACACCTAGGCCTGGACTTCGGGATAGAATTTGTGATGCACGTGGAAAAGATGTGCAAGGTTTTGTGTACCAATGCTTGCACAAGTATGCACACGACCTTCAACCGTGTTGCATGAATCTTCAACGTACCTTAATTGGTGACGGGGTGACACTGCACCTTAGGGACAATGTCGCAACAAAGTGCCTAAAATGTGGATGTAAAGAAGTATCAATTAATTTCAAGGGCTGGTCCTATGAATCGAGTTGTGGCCAGTATTCATATCACGTGGCATGTGTCAAGGACTTAATCCTTGAGAATTGGAGGAGGGGTTATTTTGATGGAAACAACACAGCGTTGCAGATTACGGTTCCAAACCAAGACATAGTACAACAAACAGGAGGAAGCTCAAGCAGAATGAATATTAGAAAGTACTGGAAAATGGCAAAAGTGGCTCTCAAGCTCGTCATTTCAGCCATCTTTGGGGATCCAACTACTCTGATTGCTACTCTTATCCAATCTTTGCTTTCAAACTGATTTATTTTGTGCATGCAGGGCATAAATGATAAATTAATATAATATATATCTGACTACGTCAACCCTGTTATTCCTTCTCTTTGGACATTCTCCCTCCTCGTCTGGAAAAGTTTTGGAAAAATGAAGATGATGAGGAATACCATGGAGAGTTGAGTACTCTTGAAGAAGGCTATCTGTTATCTAAAACTTGAAATGTTTTACCATCGATCATTTAAACCGATATGTTAGTTAAGTTTTTTGTAAAAAAACCAATATTAAAATTTTGTAGTTCAATTTTCGCCATTCTTTTTTTACAATAAATATGTTGTTTTATTTTTAACAAAATAGAAGCCGAATCAACTAAAAAATAAATATTTAAATAAAATAATAGGCAAAATAAAGAATTTGGTAGAATATATTTTTTAAAAATGTAGCAGGTAGGTTTATTTATTTATTTATTTTTTAAAATATATGTTTTTTTGAATAGATAAAATATCTAGTATTAGATAAGCTCTTATTTTGGCAGTTGATGGCCTTACCCGTATATTGAATCTTCAACACGACATTGCGGGAAACAACTACTGAAGTTCCCAACTTAATTTCTTTAGTTACGAAGGGGAAGATAATTGATTGTTGGAAATTATTAAAAAAATAATGGAAAAAAAAAAAAAAAAGAATGGTCGGTTGCATGACGTCTATTCGATCTACAAAATTTCCATTTCATTTCCAATTCACAAGCCCCTGCAGCGCCGCAGTAACCCCAGCCCTCACGTCTCTCCGACACGTACAGGTTTCCCGGCCATTTCGTCTCCACGCGCTTTTCTCCCACGGCCAGGACATAAAAGTTCAGCTGGGTAGTTGAATTATTTTAATGGAACGAGAGTTGTTTTACTGTTATGAAGTTTCTTGGTAAACGTGTCGATCATTTTTTTTTTTTTTTTTTAACGCGTCGATCGTTTACAAGCATGTAATTAAGCCGGATCCTGAAGAGAAATATAAACAAGATTTGAAGAGAAATCTTCAAATAGTTTACTTGTTCCAAAAGAAAACCTTTGTACACACTAAGGTCGGTTTACGCGGGACATATATGTCAACATTTGGGAAACAACTTGTGAATTTCTTTTTATTAATTTGAATATATATTTCCAATTGACCACTTTCTTAGCAATTATAAAGGTCGAGGATTGGTCGTTGGAAATAAAAAAAATAAAAAAAAAGTCGGTTGCATCGTGTATTTACTATAAATACATGCAAGGGTTCCTTCCCATTTCCAAGTCGATCACAAAGCCCGTACACATCTCTTTTGCCCTTGAAATCGTCCAGGTTTGTTAATCTTCTCTTGAATGTCAGATAATTTTGATTTATGTCCTCTTATTAATTACATGTCTTGTTTATGTTTATGTTTTGCAATTACATCACAATGATTTATTATTTTATTATTATTTTTTGGTTTGTATATGCGTGTTAATTAAGGTATGTAAAAATTAATAATGCATATTAATTATCTAAATGATCTGAATTTATATGTTTCATAATTTATAAAACTATTACTTGACGAATGATTCATGTCAATCTTTTCCCCATCTTTTTCTCATCTTATTCTACAAATTTAATATATCAACTATTGAATTTGTGGATTCATATTTATCCCATACAAATTTAATGATAGATTCATTCTTTTACTGTGACGATGGTTAAAAATAGAATGAATTCTATCATTTCTCTACTTGTTATGATAAACTTTTATCTTTGGTTTAAATTTCCATATATATTTCTCTCCTTCCGTATGTGTTGATCAAGTATGCTATAATTATAAGATTCTTATATTATATAACGTACTCTTGCCTAGCTCTTTGATTTTTTTTTTTTTTTAATTGGCTGAGCAACGTGTCTTTGATCCGTTCAAACTCCAAAACCTTATTAATTAAGCAACTTGTTATGTGCAGGAAATTAACACAATACGTAAGCACAAGCGGAAATAGGAATCTTTTGACTGAGTGATCCCAACAAGAATAGATATGCCGAAGTATACAGAGATTGAGCATTCGAGCCACCCACACGTTTTGGTACTTGAATCTGCCCAAGAACCTTACCAGTGTGACGGATGCAAAGAAATGGGGTTTGGACCATGTTTCAAGTGTGACGAGTGCAATTTCAATCTTCACGAGGAGTGCGCAATGCCTCAATCCTCCGCTTTCCACCCGTTTTTCTGTAAGTGCGACTTTAGGTTCTATGAAAACGCACCTAGGCCTGGATTTCGGGATAGAATTTGTGATGCATGTGGAAAAGATGTGCAAGGTTTTGTGTACCAATGCTTGCACAAGTATGCACACGACCTTCACCCGTGTTGCATGAAGCTTCAACGTACCTTAATTGGTAACGGGGTGACACTACACCTTAGGAACAGTGTTGCAACAAAGTGCTTAAAATGTGGATGTAAAGAAGTATCAATTAATGTCAAGGGCTGGTCCTATGAATCGAGTTGTGGCCAATATTCATACCACGTGGCATGTGTCAATGACTTAATCCTTGAGAATTGGAGGAGGGATTATTTTGATCGAAATAACACAGCGTTGCAGATTATGGTTCCAAACCAAGACATAGTACAACAAACAGGAGGAAGCTCAAGCAAAAAGAAACTTAGTAAGTATTGGAAAATGGCAAAAGTGGTTCTCGAGCTCATTATTTCAGCCATCCTTGGAGATCCAACCACTCTGATTGCTACTCTTATCCAATCTTTGCTTTCAAACTGATTTATAAAGTTTGTGTATATAAGTACGTGTGTATTTTTTTATTTTTTATTTTCTCTTTTTGATGACATACTGTAATTGTACATGTGTTGATAAATAACCTTTAATCCAATAATTGAGAAGGTTTTCTTTTCTTTTTTTAATGCTCGCGGCTAGCTGTTCTTGATTCTTTATTGTATGGCTTTGTCTAACGAGGCATAAAATATGTAGCACATGTGAGTACTTAGAGGGATGAATGACCAAGCATTTTGCCAAGTATATATGCATGAACATCGAGAATTTATTATTCCATATCAATTGTGAATTTATCATGCACATGAAGCATTTTGCATTTCATAATTAAGCAAGGCGTGCTCAGAGTAGCCCACATTAATTAGATAATTAAATTCACTCAATTCTATCTGTTTAAGCTCTTGAAATTAATGATAAATTAATATAATATCTGACGTCAGCCCTCTTATTCCTTCTCTTTGGACATCCTTGTCCTTGTCTGGAAAAGTTTTGAAAAAGCGAATATGATGAGGAATAATCATGGAGAAATGAGTAATGATATATAAGGAGGACTAAATTCTTCTTAGAGTCATCCTAAATTTGATGTGGCATTTAAAATCACCATTAAATTGTAAATGTTTTAGCAAAGTAATTCTAGAAATTTATCTTGTGTCCCTCCAACAATGACGTGGTTCTTAAAATCACAATTTGATCAAAATTTAATAATGATCAATCACAAGCTCAATGGTGATTTTAAGAGTTACATCATTTTTAGAGGGATACAAGAATAAAACAAGAGTTAGGGACTTGTAACATTACTTGTTTTAGCTCTCCATTTAAACGGATAAATTAGTTAATTTAAAACATGATTTCAGAAAAATAAATATTTAAATAAAATAAAGAATTTGGTAGAATTTATATTAAAAAATTTAAACGATATGTTTTTTTTTTTTTTTTTTAATAGATAAAATATCTAGTATTAGATAAGCTCTTATTTTGGTAGTTGATTCCTTACCCGTATATTGAGAGTTTTGTTATGTGGCAGACCTTGAGAGTTTTGTTATGTGGCAGACCCTGGTCCGCCCAGGCTTTTTTTTTTTTTATAAAAAAAATAAAAAATAAAAAATAAAAAATAAAAAATTCTAGGCTGTCTTTTCTTTCTCCTTCTCTTCTCTCCNTTTTTTTTTTTTTTTTTATAAAAAAAATAAAAAATTCTAGGCTGTCTTTTCTTTCTCCTTCTCTTCTCTCCCTCATCAGCCGCTTCTCTTCCTTTCTCTCTCTGTGGGATTCAAAACTATAGCATAGGGGGAAAGGGTGAACCCTTTTGGGGAAGCAGTTAACGTCATCGCTAATCCATCAGTTTGCTGCTAATGCCTCACAGTTTGCTGCTAATGCATCAAACTTTGTTGCTAATGCCTCAACCCTCTAAAAAAACTTTCCCAAAACCCTCCAAAACAATCCCCCCAAACCCTCCAAAAAAACTTTCCCAAAATGTTATGGGATTGTGCACAGTAACCGTCTGTTTGGTAGCTAAGAAATCACTGGAAAGAAAGAAAACGAAAAAGAAAAAGTATAATATTGAGAACAATCAAACCCATTTCTGTTTTTTTGGCCGTAACGGTGTGATCTTCTTTGTGCAGACTCGCAATCATTCATCGGCGTGAACTATGGGCAAGTTGCCGACAACCTCCTGCCACCTTTAGCAACAACGAAGCTTCTCCAATCCACCTCAATACAAAAGGTCCGACTGTACGGATCAGACCCAACCATAATCAAAGCCCTGGCGAACACTGGGATCAGAATCGTCATCGGCGCCTCCAACGGCGACATCTTGGCGCTAGCCTCCGACCTGAACTTCGCCAAGAACTAGATCAACTCCAACGTGATCCCCTTCTACCCTGCGAGCAAGATCATCCTCATCACTGTCGGCAACGAGGTCATGGACTTCGGCGACCACGGCCTCATGGAATAGCTCCTTCTGGCGATGCAGAACCTCCAGAACGCCCTCAACGGCGCGTCCTTGGGCGGGAAGATCAAGGTCTCGACGGTCCACTCGATGGCGGTGCTCAAGCAGTCGGAGCCTCCGTCTTCCGGAAGCTTTGACCCGAGTATAGGCGACTTGATGAAGGGGCTTTTGGCGTTCAGCAATGCCGGCCGAACTCGGGGCGGTTCGACTCAAACACAAAGATCAAGTAATTCTTTTAAAAAAATAAAATAAAATCTGACGTGGCTTTGGCCACGTTAGATTTGGGCAGACGTTGGGAGGACCCAGGTCTGTGAAAATCTCAACTCGTATATTGAATCTTCAACACGACATTGCGGAAACAACTACTGAAGTTCCCAACTTAATTTCTTTAGTTTTTCGAAGGGTTAAGATAATTGATATTTGGAAATTATTAAAAAAAGAATAAAAAAAAAAAGAAAAAAGAATGGTCTGTTGCGTGTCTATTCTACAAAATTTCCATTTCATTTCCAATTCATAAGTAAACCCAGCCCTCACGTCTCTCTGACTCCGACACAGGTTTCCCGGCTATTTCGTCTCCATGCGCTTTTCTCCCACGGCCACCCAGTTCCCCCAGCCCATACGCTTCTCCATGAACTTTTATATATATATATATATATATGTATATTAAGAAAAAAGTGAAATCATGCCTCATGAAGCGTAGATCACTAGTTCGAATCCCCCTCTTGTGTGGACATGTTAAAAAAAAAAAAAGGAAAAAAGTAAAATTTGGTATCATTTCGATGATTTTGGTGAATTATTTTTAACTAGTCTTTACTTTGGTTCCTCATATTCACTTCGAACTCGGACGTTATACAATATTATTTGTCGAAAGTTCCTTCTGTGATGGATCACTCTTGAGAGTGGCGGATCAAGGAATTCATTTTACTAGGGACGTCAATAAAATAATAAAATATAATGATAAAATAAATTTTCTTTTGTTCTCTTTATATATTATATTTTTATTACAATATGGTAAATACAATAAAAAAAATTATACCACAATATATGCATCACAAAAAGCATATTTATTTGACTTCATAAATATATGCTAAATTGATATATCAGTTATCAACGTATGCACTAGTACAAAAGTACGTAAAGGAAAATACAAAATATAAAATACCTAAAATTGCATTTTATGCAGTCTTAGAGAAACAAAATCATCAAGTATCAAATCTAAATCGAAGCTTTTAGCAATTTCCCTTTCAATATAGACAAGTAAATTATCTCCAAGAAACTCATCTTCCATTTTGTTACGAAGTCTTGTTTTAACAATTTTTATTACTGAAATCTTGTTTTAACAATTAAAAATTAACAATACAAATACAATAAACTGAGTAAGGGGAACAACAAACCAAAAAATTTAATATAAAATATTTGTTATCTTCGTCAATCCTCACTTTTCAAAGTTCTAAGTTCTAAGAAATTAACTAAATATGAAATATACAATACAACTGGAGAGAAGGAGAGGAATGTTGATATACTTAGAGTTTTGAGTCACAGTAGAAATTTGGCCCATCTCTTAGGGGTGTAAAGGCGGGCGGTTAAATAACTGCCCGCTAACCGTTAACCGCTATAACCGTTTAACCGCTAACCGCTAACCGCTAACCGTTATAACCGCCTAACGGTTAGCGGTTATTGGGTTTAATAACCGTAACCGCTAACCGCTTTTTCTATAATATATTTTGATAATTATAATTATAATAATATTTATAGATATAACTTAATCAATTGATCATTAATGATTAACTCACATTTTTGTTTTCAATAATTAAATCACAAATTGAGTATTAATATATTATTACTATAATTTATATGATTATATCACATGATCAATTGATCATTAAATCATTTGATTATATAATAACAAATTATATATATATAATATGACATAATTCATAAGTCGTAAGTCTATAAGTTAATCATATGATTCATATTATTCATGTATAATGATAGTATGATACTTACAATTAAATTAAATAATGTATTACCTGTAACCACAATTGAATCAAAGTATTATTAGATACTTTATACTTAGAAAACATATATCACATTATCTTAGATTTTTAAATCTAAGATAATTTTATTATATTAATATGAATTGTGATTTGTGAGATAATATGATTATATAATTTAAGTATAAGTGTATGACTATTAAATCATTAGGACTTTAGGACTTAGGAGTTTGAGCATTATTATTAGATAATAAGTTCAATTAAAAAAAAAGAAAACAGACTATAAGTAAATATGATAATAATTTAAATCATTAATCATATGATCTAATTTAATGAGATCATATGATTATATAATATCAAAGACATAAGTTTGTAATTGAATAAAATATTTTTGAAACTGTATATATTTATATCTTCTAACATTTATTTATTTAATTTTTCCATATATATTGTCTATTTTATATTAATAATAATAAGAATGAATTTTACATCAAAACGACGTCAATTTTGAGAGAAAAACGCATTAAAGGTTAGGGTAGGGATTTTCATCTTATTCTCTTCTCCTTCCCTATCTCACTCACTCCGTCGACCGTCCCTCTCTATAGACTCTACCTCTAGACCGTCTCTCTCTCGTCGCCTCTTTCTTTCTGACTCTCTCTATCTCGCAGTTTCAATGTTTTATTTGAACATTTTTTTTATATATTTTTTATATGTTGTGTTGAACTTTGTTTTTATATGTTGTGTTTTTTTTTTTTCCCTAAAAAAAAAAAAAAGTTAACCGGTTATGAACTTATGATTTAATATTTAAGGATTTTTTTAAAAAAAATTTTAAAGTAGGTCAAATATTTTTTATTTTTTAATATGAGATCTTTTTATAGCAATTTGGCCCAAGAAGACACTAAAAATACAAAAAAAACAAATGAGAGTGAAAAATGCTATAGTGCTTAAAAAAATCCCAAAAACGCCCAAAAAGCTCAATTTTTAAAAAGCGGTTATAGCGGGCGGTTAACTGTTTTACTAACCGCTAACCACCTAGCGGATGCAGTTAGTGAAATTTAATAACCGCTAAGGCGGTTACGGTTAGCGGTTTTTGCCAATAACCGCTAACTGTAACCGCCTTTACACCCTTACCGTCTCTGCGTCTCACCGAGTCACCGTCTTGATTCTTGAAGAATTTTTTCCAAGAGGCATGAGACTCTATTGCAGCAGTTCTTTTTCCTTTTCCTATTGATTGTCGACTTAGGGAAGTTAGGGTAAGATTTTTTTAAAAAAATTTATCATTATTATTATTATTATTTTGGCTTTTGTTCAGCGTTGGAATGAAGCTAGCCTGGAGGGTTTTTTTTTTTTTTTTTACACCAAGGGCGCTGCCCTAGGTCGCCCCTATGTCTCTCCGCCATGCACTGACTCTTGACTCTGAGAGGCTTTCCCAATTTATCGATACGATTCTGATTAATATTGTATTTTCTCGATCTGCGTATCAAACGTATTGCCCCTAATTAATATTCTAATTTGTATGTATTCATTTGGACATTTGGTTCTTCCTGGTTTCTTTAATGAATTGTGTATAATTAAATTATAAGATGATATAAAAGTTCAGCTGGGTACGTAGCTGAATTATTTTAATGGAACAAGAGTTGTTGTTTAGTGTTATGAAGGTTCTTGGTAAACGTATCGTTTACAATAATGAAATAAATATGTCACAAGCTTTGATGAGAAATATAAACAAGATTTCATGACTTGATCAAACCATAACTTTCATTTTAAATTACCATTTTTCTGTTTACTTCAACTAAAACTGCGTCTTTAAATAATAATTTCATTTAAAATCATTTCATCAAATTACAATTTCTACTTGCAAACATGACAAAGTGGCGAGTAGTATTGGAAATTTGGAAGGTCCTCTCATTTTTATTATTATTATTATTTTTTATTTTTTTTCTGTCACTCTAAAAATAATGTGGCTTTTAAAATTATTATTGAGCTTATTATTAATAATTATTAAATTCTGATCAAATAATAATTTTAAAAGGATATGCTACGATGTGTATTCTTTAAAATTTTTGTAATTCAATTTTCACCGTTCATGTTTTTACGGCAGATATATATATGTTGTTCTATTATTAATGGCAGGCAGAGAAGCCGAATCCACTAAAAAAATAATATTTAAATAAAATAGAAATTAAAATAAAGAATCAGGTAAAGTTTGTATTAAAAAATATAGTAGGTAAAATTTTAAAAACAATTATGTTTTTGTTTTAATAAATAAAATATTTAGTATCGCTGGAGAAGCTCTTATATATTTTGGCAGTGAGACGTTGCATAAATGTTGCATAGACTCCTTACCCGTATTATAATATTGAATCTTCAACTCGTTTTACAAGCGAAAACCTTCTCTAAGGCCGGCCGGTTACATACGCGGGATGTGATAATCTCAAGGTAACATCGAGGAAACAACCACCGAACGCACTACAAAAAAAATTACTTTTAGTAACGCACATTTACTAACGTTTTAAGACATTAAAAACGTTAGTAAAATTCCTAACGTTCGATTCCTAACGTTTTTGACACGTTAGGGAAGTGGACGTTAGAAATGGTCATTTCCTAACGTGTCAGCAACGTACCACGTTACCATTTGCTAACGTGTTACTATTCACACGTTAGTAAATGGAANGCTTGAATTTTGCTTAATCAAAACATTAATATAAAATTAGAAAAATTTTTTAATATTGTTTGTGTAATACTTATTATATTTCAATATAAATAAAATTAAAAAATTATGAACATTCGAAAAAGTACTTTGATTGTAAAAAAAAGTACGCACGAGATTCTTTGTTATAGTTTAATTTCAAAATTTAAACACATTTCTATCGAACTCTTCTTTATAGGTTGTAAAAAAGGAAAATATCACGCATTTTTAAATAAAAAAGACATATTAAAAGTTATACACCAATATATTACTTAACATATAAATTCGGGTAAATCATACAAATAAACAAAAAATCTCATAGGCGAATAAGCCTCGAAAAAAATATCAAATAAGAAGCATGTTATATCGAACAATTAACGATTTTATAAACTAATGGACACTAAGCAAAAATAAGCCCCAAAATGACCGTTGTCATTTTTACACTTTGGTTTGGACATTTAATATATAATTGTTCGTAGGATGTTAATCATATATATATACCTAATCTTTATATTACAAAAATTATTTTTGCTAATGAAATAAAAAATAAATACCTAATCATTATGTTGAGTAAAAATCCGACAATCTATACAATTATATATTTTAAAAACAAAATAATGCAATGAAATTTTTGATTAATAATTGTTATGCCTAGTAAAAAACAGGTTTTTTATTAATAATGCAATGAAATTTTTTTCTATTTTATTTCTACTTCCTATCATTTAGCTCATCTAATTCAACTATAACATATAATATTATGTTTTTTTTGAGAAAAGATAAAACACTTCTTATTAATCAAATCAGAAAAGGAGGGGCAAACCCCATCCATTACAGTTCACTCACTTAACCACTCGTACAGGAGCCATACCTTCCTGCAGCTGCTGATCATCCTCTCCCTGATGGTTGGATTTGGGTAGCAGTTAGCGCCACCATACGGCTACACCCACCACTACCCCCACCAGGTTTTGTGAGGACGCCATTAGCTGTAGGGGAATTATTCCTTGCCTCAATAAAATCCTTCATCGAGTCCGTCGCCTGTTGGAGCAGCACTGTTGGGTGCAAGAAACACCCTCCATGAATCACCTCGTTCCTCCTGAACCAGATGCGGCGTGCAGTACCAACGAACAAGCTAATCTCCATCTCATCACAGGTCTGAAACATTTCCTCAGCAACATGTCTGAAAGTCGGGCCAATAGATGAGCTTTTCTGGAATTTCTTCACACTACCACTCCACATGTCCCTAGCTGAAGGGCAATCCCACAAGATATGGAAGCATGTCTCCTCAGCTAAATTACATATGGGGCACATAGTCTCCTCAACCACCTTTCTCTTGTGCAGGCTTACCTTGGTAGGAAGGATCTCATGACAGGCTCTCCATAGAAATTTTTTTCTGCATTGGGTATGGGAAGTCTCCATAAAGGACTCCACATCTCCGGTTTTTCCTCCGTGTTAGAGGTCCCTGGAAGCTGCTGTTCCTCCTTCATTTTGGCCAAGTGATACGCACTCCGGACTGTGAATAAGCCATTTTTCGTTCCCTTCCAAAGCCTAGTATCCTCCCGGTTTGGGTTGATGGGAATAGACAAAATTGCTAACGACTCTTCTGGTGAGAATAAAGTTTCAATCAATCCCCTCTTCCATTCATGAAGATCCTCATCCATTAGCTCCACCACTCTTGCATCATGAGACAACCCCCGTGGTGGAGAATAAAATATTATGTTATATACATATTAAAGTGATTAAACATAATAATACATAATAATTTGATTTGTATTATTTGTTTCCTTATTTGATTTTGACATTAATAATATTTAATTTATTGCATAATTTATATATAGAAAAATTTTCAAATATAATTAAATGTTATTAATTACGCTAATTTAATGACCGATTTTTTGAGTAAAAACCGGTTTATAAATTATGCTTTGAAAAACCGGTTTAGCATTAGAATAAAAAGGGTTCATGCCACATGTCGCAATATTAAGGTACTTCTGAGAGTGATTCGACTTATATATATATGATTTCCATTTCATTTCCAATTCCCAAGTCCCAGCTAGCAAGAACCTCAAGTGAATACGTGATGAGATAGATTTTAGGATTTAAAAAAAATTTAGATCTTAAATTTTGAAAGAACGTAAACCTTAGATTTTAAGGAAACCTAAAACTTTTTTTCAAACACAAAGTTTGAGATTAATTTGCTTACTTTATTCATCAACCAAATCGGTTTATTTAGAATTACATAGAGGTCCGTGTGATAAATGAATAATTCTAGAAGTTCATTTTTTGTCATTCTTGTCTCTTTAAAAAAATGAGGTGATTTTTGAAATCACCATTTGATCAAAATTCAATAGTAATTAATCACAAGGTCAATGATGATTTTAAAAATCACATCATCCTTAAAAAGATACAAGAGTAACACAAAAGAGACTTGTAACATTACTTGTGATAAAGATAAACTACTGTCGTAGAGATGTATCCTATCACTAACAACTAAGAATAATAATATATAATAATAATAATAAGATAATCTCTTATTCAATTAGTGGCTTTATCTCTTTAGCCACATAACCCATTCTTATCCTTCGCTCATACATAACAATCAGTACTCTGAGAGGCTTTCGCAATTTATATATGGATACAATTCTGATTTTTGTTTTTCCTGGTTTTCTACACTCTTTCTGAATTCTTTAATGAAATGTGTATAATATGATATAAAAGTTATGGGTAGTCGTTAAATTATTTGAGTGGATCGAACAAGAGTTGTTTAGTTATTTATATATATGCATGGTTGACCAGTACTTTAGTGTTATGAAGTTTCTTGGTAAACATCTAAAATCACTTATATATGTGCCCATCGTTTACAATAATGAAATGAATATGCACAAGCTAGCTTTGAATAAACGAGATTTTCTTCAATTCATGACTTTAGCAAACCCTTTAACTTTAATTTTAAATGACAATTTTCCTGTTTTACTTCAACTAAGAGTGCGTTTTTAAATAATGATTTCATTAATTAAAATTGTTGTGCATATATGCTTGTGAGGTTTGCTCGCAATTGTTCTTAATTCTTTTGTTTATCGCTTTGTCTAAAGATAGAGGCACATACCTATATATACGTTAAGTGAGTGTTTAGACGGACGAATAATGACGAAGCATTTTGCCTTGAATGCATGAAAATTGAAAACTTATTAACTATGCAGTATGAACTTTCTGAGATTGTGAATATCAACCAGATTTCAACTGTTTTTAACTAACTTACTAGTGTATATATGATTGGTTCACCATTTTCTTATTACCGGAATCTAAGTGCTTGCTAGGAGTATTTGCAAAAGAGAGATTGTACGTAGTTGAGATAATTTCGTAGGTTGAATATATATATATAGTCATATAGACGTTTACTAATCATTTTCTTCATGTTAATTTAAGGCATCTAGTATCACAAGAAATTCAGTAATTGTTAATTATTAAAATAATAATGAATAAAATATGCATGATGGACAAGTCAGAACAACAATCCTTTAAATTAAGTGATTAGCCATTGTATTCGCTCAGAACCCATTCAGTGCCTTTCGCTCAAAGTCTTCTTCATCTACTTCACTTTCATTATTTTCCAGACGTCGAGAATGGCCGGCGAAGGAGATGATCAGTGGCCAGCGATAGGGATTGATCTGGGGACTACGTACTCGTGTGTGGCAGTGTGGCTGCATGATCGAGTGGAGGTTATAGTGAATGATCAGGGCAACAGGACGACGCCGTCTTATGTTGCCTTTACTGACAAAGAGCGTTTGGTTGGTGATGCAGCCAGTTACCAGGTCGCCAGGAACCCCACTAACTCTATTTTTGGTAATCTCCCGTGCATGTTCTCATTATTCCTTTTTCTTTCATTCTATTACCCTTTTTCTATCTGAAACTTTGGAAAAGAAAATGAAGAAAAAATAGGCTTGACCACCCCTATGAGTCTGGGGGCTTGGCCTCTCCATCAGTTTTGGAAGGTGGCTCAACAACCCCCCGCTTGTTTCAGGGTGACTGAACCACTTTCAAAAACGATGTTGTGGGTGGTTCAAAACCATTTTCTGTTTTTTTTTTTAATTGTATTTTTTAGAAATTTATTTTATATTCTTTAAACCATCAAAATATAATTCCAACTCTTTTTTCATCCATATTCATAATTGTGAGTTGAGTTAGAAAGAATAAAAAAAAAAATCACACATCACCAAGGGTGAAAGGTGATTGGTCATAAATCTGGACGTGGCATGATGTGTTTTTTAATTCAAGAATCGATCAATAGCTAAAAGATATTAATGAAAATCATTTTGAGCGATCTCTTAAGAAATATTAAAAAAATGCACCCTTTTTAGTTTTTATTAATGATTGTTTGTTTTGAAAATAATTACAAATAAAATAAACTTGCAAGTTGCAACCCATCATCTACTAGTAATTGTAATTGTTCCCTATATTTCACATCACCAACAAATTTGATCTTGACGAAAATGGACACTTGTTAAGAAAACTGGCCATATAAATTGTTTTGCTTTTTCTTAGGAGGTTACATGATTTTGTCCACGTTGTCTTTCATTCGAATTCTTAACATATATACTCGTCAATATTGATATCCGTTTCTTCTTCTGCTTAATTTACTCGTTGTCAAATTATTTTATCATTTTTATTTATTTATTATTTTGTAGATGCAAAGCGATTGATTGGTAGGAGATTTAGTGATTCTTTAGTTCAAAATGATATCAAGCTTTGGCCGTTCAAGGTCATCGAAGGTTCTGCCAATAAGCCTATGATTGTGGCAACTTATAAGGGTGAAGAGAAGCATTTTGTTGCCGAGGAAATTTCAGCCATAGTCCTCGAAAAGATGCGTGAGATTGCTGAGGCTTACCTTGGTAGAACTGTGAAAAATGCTGTAGTCACTGTTCCGGCTTACTTCAATTACTCACAGCGTAAGGCCACAAAGGATGCTGGAGACATTGCAGGACTCAATGTCATGCAGGTAATCAGTGAACCAATGGCAGCCGCCATTGCTTACGGTCTTGAAAATGTGGGCACTAATAAGAGAAATGTGTTGATATTTGATTTGGGTGGTGGTACTGCAGATGTCTCACTACTTACCATTAATGCGGGTACTTTTAAAGTGAAGGCTGTTGCTGGAGACACTCACCTTGGAGGTGAGGACTTTGACAATAGAATGTTAAAGCACTTTGTTGAAATATTTAAGAGACAACACAAAGAAGACATTACTGAAAGTGCCAGAGCTTTGAGGAGGTTGAAAACTGCTTGTGAGAGAGTAAAGAGGATTCTTTCTTCCGCAACTGAGACTACCATTGAAGTTGATTCTTTATATAATGGTATTGATTTCTTTTCAAGTATTACCCGTGCCAAATTTGCGGAACTCAATATGGACTTGTTCAAGAAGTCTGTTGAGCTTGTGGAGAAGTGTTTGAGTGATGCTAAGATGGACAAGAGAGGAGTCCATGATGTCGTTCTTACTGGTGGCTCTTCAAGAATTCCCATGGTGCAGCAGCTGTTGCAAGACTTGTTTGATGGAAAGCAGCTGAACAAGAGCATCAACCCAGATGAAGCTGTGGCTTATGGAGCCGCTCTTCAAGCTGCAAAGATGGCTGGTAAGGGTAACAGGAAAGTTCAACAGATTGTGCTCATGGATGTCAACCCTCTATCCCTTGGGGTGGAGTTAATCGGAGGTGAGATGTCTGTTGTGATTCCGAGGAATACTGTCATTCCCACTAAGATGGAGAATAACTACACCACCTCCTATGACAACCAAACTTCTGTTTTGTTTCCGATTTACGAGGGTGAGAGAGCGAGGGCTGTGGATAACAACTGGTTGGGAGAATTTAGGCTTTCCCCCATTCCTGCAGCACCTAAGGGTGCGGCTAATATGAAAGTATGCTTTGAGATAGATGTTAATGGTATCTTGAATGTTTCTGCTATGGAGGAGACCACTGGTGTAAATTGCAAGATCACCATCACCGATTACAAGGCGAAACGCTCCAAAGAAGAGATTGATATATATAGGAGAAAACAAGCTCTGGAGAAAACAAACAAATGATGTTTGTGGTGGAATTAATTGATGTAAAACCTTACCTGGATTTTGGGATTTCAGGATTCCATTTTGGAAAGAAAAAATTAGTTTTATTTTATTTTAATTTTTTTTTTTTGGGAATTGATAGAGGTATTTTTGTCTTTTGGACAAAAAATTATGGTATTTTTGTTGGCCTAAAGACATTGGCAATATTTTGGTAGTTTTTTTTTTTAATGTAAATTTAAGCCTTTTAGTCACCCACACCTTGCCAGTTGCCAGTGCAATGTGATAACGCACCAGTCGCACCAGCCTCTACTACGTACCAACATGAACAGCTCACATCATGTTGATAAGGAAAGGGACAACTCATGTTGGTCTGACAAGGAAGGCCAACAACCTCAGTGATTGGATCCTTGATTCTATAGAGATGATTGGATATTTCCTCTAGAGATCGATATTTGTGTTATGTATATTAGGTGATTGATTCCCTCTGTTTGTGGTTATAGCTGTCTCATAGAGATATTGTGCGTAGGTATTGCTTGGGAAGATTGACCCAAGGGATTCTTACCTTGTATAACCTAATGTACAGTCCCTATATATAAAATGTAATGAAAATTACCCTCTATGATCATCACCTCAAACCTTTATACGATGGACGCAAAGAAGTAAGGCTTGGACCAGGTTTCAAGTGCAAAGAAGAGTACTATGCAACGCCTACCTATCATAAGCATTGCCTCTAACCGCTAATCGTTTCGCTTAGCGATTATAAAATAATTGGCGGTTAGCAATAATTGGTGGTTAATAACGCCTTTTTATATGAGGCTTTGGGTATATTGATCGATAGTGCGTGTTTTAATTTGGGTTTTGCTTGAGTCTCTTTTTCAGGGTTATTTTAAATATTTTTGAAATTTTGACTTGAATAATTAATATATAGCTAAATCAAATTGGACGCATAATAATACCTGCTAGCTATCTCAACTCGATATTATTCAAATTAATGAACAGGGCTCTGAGATGTTTGCTGCTATTCCGAGTAATACCAATAAGCAACTCAGCAGCTCCTCTCTTATATATAAAAGATGACAATTATTTTGATATTTGAATATTTTTGCTGCCAATGTGTGGCTTTATTTGTTGAGAGGCTTTCGCAATTTATGGATACAATTAATTCTGATTTATGTATTTTCTGTAAACCAAACGTATGGCCTAATTAAATATTATAATTTGTATGTATTCATTTTTTTTTTCCTGGTTTTCTACACTCTTCCTGATTTCTTTAATGAATCGTGTATATATAATATATATGATATAAAAGTGCTGGGTTAATTGTAAGCTAAATTATTTGAATGGAACAAGAGTTGTTTGTTATTTAAATAATGACCATTTTTCTTTTTTAGTTCAACTAAAAATGCTTTTTTAATAGTGATTTCATTCCTCAAAATATAATTTCTACTTGCGGACATGACAAAGTGGCCATGTCTATAGTTGCATAAACAACATTAAATCGTGTTGAGAGGACTGCGTCCAAATATTCTTGTTTCCATGCTAATTTCTTGCACATAACATATAAAAATGCAATAGCCAACCGCTACAAGAGATTCTAAATAAAGTAGTAATCCTAAGCAGTTGACCTGTTTAAGAGGGTGCGTGTCATAAGATCGAGTTCTCTTATATTTATTGTTTAAATTACTAATAATTTGGATAGTAAATTGTTAAAAATTCGAATCCATGAAGAAGTGGAGTTTAGCCTAAGCTTTCCTCTCTAGCAAAGTAAGCCCAAAATTTACGGGCTGATTTGATCCATGGGCTCGAAAGGATGGGCTTGGCAACTCCATTCAAACCGAAAGGTAACGGGTCACAACATAATTTTACTCTGTCGACTGCTAAAATGAGATAATTTATGATTTGAAATGAAATGAGGCCCACTCCCATAAGAAATCATTGCGTGGAAAGCGAGAGCGTGATGGGTATGGGTGTGTTATTGCCATTTTGTAATGATGGTGGTAGCTTTGTAAGTAAGACAATGACAAAGTTGGTCTTCCACCTAAAAGAAAATTCAAACGGTGGAAACCAGTAAAAAGTTAAGTGATTTCACTCAAAAGCACGTATTCTTTGATTTATTTTTCTTTTCTTTCTCATAGATTACTGTGTTTGGCACTATATTTTTGCAGGCTAGACACGCATTTTCAAATAAAATTGTCAAAAGTACTCCATATAGGAGCGTACATGTTTGGAAAATATAGAAGAATTTAGGAGAAATTTTACTTTAGGCTCCTAAATTATTGTATGTTTTGACAAACTTCCCAAACTTTAAAACCTTTTAATTTAAACTTAAGAACTTTCAATTGTAGTCAATTTGAATCATTCTGTCAGATTTAGTCGTTAACTTCTAATGACAATACTAAAAAAACCAAAATATTCATGATTTTCGTTTTTTTTTTTTTAAAAAAAAAAATGGAATTAAGGGTAAATTTGAAGTTTTATAAAAATTCAGGGGTATTAATGTCATTGTCTCAATTTTAACGTTTTTAAATGGTTCAAATTGACTACAATTGAAAGCTTAAAGGTTCAAATTGAGAAATTTTGAAATTTAGGGAGGGCTTATCAAAACGCACGGTAATTCAAAGGTTTAAAATAAAGTTTTCCAAGAATTTATGTTCTCACATGGCACACAAATTAAATGAGTGCATTTTAAAAAAAATGTACAATTTTAAAGGCAAAAAAGAAAGAAAAAAAAAAAACTACACTTTTATAACTTACAAATTTATTTTTTTATAAATTTTACTAAATGTTTAACTGTATTATTAAAAATCGTATTTTTATTGATTACATTTTAAAATCATTTTTTTTCCTTCTTCAAATTGCGCGTTTTAAACCAAGTGTCCATGATCAACATATAGTGAGTCACTAGCTTGCTATCCCACACACCATGGCGAAGAAATAAGAATGTTATTTTATGATTGAGATTTTATTTTATTTTATTTTATCTAACAATATAAATTAAACAATTAAACAAAATAAATTCTTATTCTTAATTACCATAAAATGAAGATAACTAGTGTCCCACCACCGTACCCCAATGAGCAGATTGAGGCCCACAATTGCTCCATTATTTGGAAGCAGCATAATAAACTGATGAAAAATCGGGTGGACCACCATCTTTTACGTCTAAAAGCTTACGATAAAACGAAGCGCGCAGAAAAAGAAAAAGAAGGAAAAATAAAGGCTTTTGATTATATACAAAACTAAGCAGCCTAGGCCTAACCCGTGGCACGCGTCTCGAGCATGCAGTGTTATAAACAAATAATATGGAATCTCCCATGAGAATCTACAAGAGATGAAGCACGTGAGCACGATTGAGAGTTAGATTTGTCTGCTTCTTCTTAATCTTCATTTGATTTACAGCGCTGATCGATGATCAAGTTACTCACACGTGACTAAAGCTAATGAAAAAAGTGACAGAGAGAGAGAGAAAGAGAGCCTGTGATGAATACATATTCTTTGATCCTTTTTGTTGTTTAAGTTGTGTGAAAATGTGGGAAGGGGGGGTAACAGGGAAGTGATGAAGAAAAGATTAATGGGGCAAAAGCTGCAGGCCAAGCTTTCCTTTCCAACTATATATGCATATACAAGAAGACCCTAGCCTACTTTTTGCATGAAAATGGGTTAAAGACATATCCTGCAGAGATTGACTAGACAGGGAATTAGATTCCGATACACAGCACCACCAACCTTCATTTTTTTTTTCCTGATTTAATCTCACATGCATGTACATGTACAGATCATAGATTTTAGATATATATACTACTAATTGGTAAGGTTTTCATCCCATGCACGATCGCTGCAACTGGGTGTTCCTGAGTTTATCTGGTTTGAATTTCACACATAAATATTTCCTAGAATGTTTATATACATCATACATGTATGTATGTATGTGTAAAACTTTATACATATATGGTTTACTAATATATATGGACATATTAGTATTTTTACATGGGAGTATAATAAACATTTCATGTCTTGTGATGCATTTGTGGTCTAATTTAACAAAAAATTTCTAACAACGGGAGCTAAGTGAAAGGTGCAAGTAGTTTGAAGAGTCAATTTGAACCTTTATATATATATATATATATATATATATATTAATTTTAGTTTGGAGACACATTGTAATTAATGTGAAAGTTTAGGGAGGCTATGTATAATTTCGTTTTTATAATGTATTCATGTGTTTCATACTGCATGGTGTGTAACTTCTACCACTATTGGTGTACTAAGTACACCAGCACATACGGCTAATAGGTTCACTGCTGCTTTGGATTGGGATCTCTTGAAATTCCTTGTCTCAGCATGTACGACTTATATGTTCATTTCTTTGGACCGGGATCTCTTGGAAATTTTTGCCTGAATTCCAAGTAATTAAGATGGAGAATTTCAGGGAATCTAAATCCCAGTGCTTTACCTTGTCTATAGATCATGTCTGAAATTCAATATTTCCTCTTATAATGTGATATATTGACTTCCATCTTAAGTAGCATATTCTGAGATTTAATTAATTTAAGACAGAATTTTGTACAAACTAGGTTGTTTCCTTTATTTTGTCCAGGTGATCTTTTGAGAAAGTCTGATATAGTGTCAATTAATGTGTCATAAAAGTGAAAGAACGCAGGAAGCTAGCTAGAAAGGGATTGACTTGCGAGGATAGGGTGCATGCAAAGCAATGCCTACTTAACTCATCCTTTCATAAAAACAAACAAAAATCTCCACATTTAAAGGAAAGAAGAAAGAAAAAATTAACGTAGGATTAATTTGGAAGCATGATTTGGAACCCTCACCATTCTGAACGTGACTAGCTGGTCAAAATGCGAGGATTGTCTTCAAAATACAGGAAAAGCTTCAAACGATTGAATTGATTTAAGATATAAAGCACAAGTTTAGTAAAAGCCAATATTTTTCTTTTGTCTTTCCAAATTAAAGGAGATCCCTTTAGAGATATTGGTGGCTGAAGTAATATTCGTCTCTAGCATAATGATCGCACGGGTGTAGCCAAACGTGCACGTGCGCATGGAGATGGCTCATTGTAGCTTAATTTTGGTTTATTCTGTCAAGGTTGAATAGTAGGTTGGGGATGCAGGGGCGAAGTCTCCCGCCATATGGTAAGGATATACTGGGAATTTCAATGTACCATGTTATAACTTTAAACTCTATTCTTTTTTGACAAAGTGAAATCAACCACTCCCTCCTATGGACGTAAGTCATGTAACCAAACTATCGAATCACGTAAATTCTTAGTGTTTTATTTTCTCTTTTTCCTTGAAATCAAATCCATAATATCAAGAAGAGACCGAGGTAATATATTGTTACTCGATCGTTATCAATATGTGTCAATATACAATCCAATGGCTTAAACTTGTAAATCAACATAGAGTTTTGAAGAAATGGCTTGATCCATGGACGTTGACCAAAAAAAAAAAAAAAAAAAGGAAGTATATGTATACATTATCCAATGCCCTAAGAGTGAGGTGGCAGCCTGAATAACACAAAATATTCTTGCTCCTTAATTAGCATGTACAAAAATCTAAAGTGAATATATACAATAAATATGTAAGGTGGTGTAAATAGCGATGAAGCATCAAATGGGTACTGCCAACTAATATGTGTATGCATATATATAATGCATGTCAATTGTCACGTAAAGGATCATCACTATCTGCAATTTCCTGGCCATTACTATACATATATATCCTGCATTTGATGAGCCGCCCGGCCGCTCACTTTCAAAGCTCTTTTCTTTCTAATTCAATAGTTTTTAGATCGATGAATAGGTTCAAGAGAAAATCATTATTTCTTCCTAAATTTTGAAAGAAGAAGCAGCTGTACGTGTTGGTTTTGGACCTCATCTTTACAACTGTTAAGAAACATGCCACACAAATTCTGAATTAATTAATTCTAGTATTTTTTTTTTTGAAAATGGAGTTTGGCTTGCCTTCAGAAAAAAATTGCTGCAAATCTCGTGTAAAAGTATATAAACAGCATGTTGTTTGTATAAATTAAGTGGTTTTTGCATGGTTAATTAGATTCGCTATATATCTTTGGTTAAAAACAATGATTAAGCTCGAAAATCACTATTTTTTAATTATTTTAAACTTTCAAAATAATTAATAATTAATTATTATGGTACGTACCATTTATCTCAACGAAAATGAAACTTAGAGTAGTCTTCGTATATAATAATTTAGTTTGAAATTGGAAAATTAACCGGGGACTTCAATTTCCCCATCATTGACAGCATTACGTACATTATTGATTAATATTGACGTTAACTACCTTTAATGGCAATATATGTATTTGTATTTGAGCAAATCTCCTTTATTTTCATCTTTTTTGGTTATTTACTTTAATTTGCCTATCAATAAATATAAAACATATGATTAGAGTCATGTTACACCAATAACTATTTTATTTCATTATTTTATTTTTATTTTTTATTTTTTATTTTTACAATTTCTTGTTGACAAGTGTTAGCATATGATTGGAGCCACATTAGTCCTTAATTTTTTTTTTTTGAGACTTATTTATTTATTTATTTTTCAATTACCTTTACATAGCCACAAAGGCCACAACTTGTTAGCCACAAAGGCCACAACTTGTTGGCGCAGGTTAGCGCCACACATTAAACCGAAAATTATATATGATGGAGGAAATTAAATATGGCGACAACGTTGAAAGCGTTAAAGGGCATTTTCATTCACGCTATACCGAAGTCTTTGGAATAACTATTTCCAATACTATTCTTTTATGGATTTTCTAGTGATTTGCGCCGAAAGTGATTTCATTGATCAAATGAATATATTCCAGCAGAAGACGATACATTTTTAAGCAAAACTCAATTTCTTGAACAAGGTGACCGGTTAAATCATGATTCATTTTTTGTAGTTAAGTCTAAATTAATTAAATTTTATATTTTTAATGATGTATATATTACCATGTTATTTATTTATTTTTAAATAAAGTGACACAATATACACCGTCAAATGCAACGAAACAAATTTCTGACCGTAAAATAAAAGCTCTCCATATTTCACCTATATTCCGTGTATAGAGTTGTTTCATTTTTAATTTTTAATTTTTTAATTTTTTTAAAAAAGAAAAATTCTTCTATATACTTCCATCCTCCTAAAGAAAGATTATAATTTGTAGATATTTGGTTAGGAGTTCCATTTGGAGGATAAAGTTTTCATTCTGACTAATTTAATTTGTTAGCTAGACGTACTGCCTTTAATCTTACGTTTGGAAACATTTTTGATTAGTCTCATTCTCTTTTTCATTGGAATTAATAATGAAAAATATTTGTAACCCTTTTCTTATTGACTTAAAAAAAAAGAAAAAAAAGAAAAAAAAGGTGAAATATATAAAGAGGATTGGATCCATGTGAGAAGACGAGTGATGAAGAGGTAGGAGTTAGGTAGTAATATCTTAATTAATTAAACGAAAACGCGTGGTTGCAAGGGTGTCCCATCGTTTTTGTTCCAATTAATATCTTCATTAATTAGATGTACACTTTAAAATTGATTTGAGGTCACTTTCTTTCATTACATTGCACGTGTCTAATCTCCCTGTCACTCCCCATCAAAATTTGGATTTAGGTGTCATCATTTCCTGTTATCTCCCCTCACCATTTTATTTCTGTCACTCTCTCATCATTTGGATTCCATGCATGATGGACATGCATGCATGCATGCTTCTACTAGACTCCTCTGTTTCTTGTGCTTCAAATTAAGCCCGAGCTAGCTAGGTGTGGCATGATCCACAAGTAGGTATATATGAGTATGCATATATGGCAAAGATATATAGATGCACACTGTTTTGTTTATTTTTATGGGCAATACAAAGAATCTTCAATTTGGTGGCATCCTCTTGATGATGGGCCATAGCTAGCCCAGCATTATTGGTAATTGAAGGTATATATCGTACAAGATGCAGGAAAAGAAAGCAAATGCTACTACCCCATATCATGCATCATAGTGGAACCACCGGGGCCTTTTTCTCATCCGACTTTAAACAAACATAATTATAACATCATTTCGCGTCTTGTGAAAGAGAAACATCATCCCTTAATAACCACTCACATTCAAGTTATTCACCATGCCTTATACCGTACATGTTGCAAAAGCAGATTTTTGAACAGTCGGAACAGATATATAACAGTCGACTCGCAAGACAAGAAAAAAAAAAAATCATCGACGTGGCGTTGGCCGGCAGTTGGCGATCGAGGAAGCTTCCATTATTTAAGTAAATAAATTTATCTAAGCTTTTTAGCCTTTCTAGTAAATGCATGTGTCAAGGCTTTTGATCGATCCCATGTAAATTGTAATATCATCATGTAATTTACACGAAGATGCATAACATAACACTTCAACTTAAGTCCTGTGTGCATGGGCACATCATATAATATCCCATGCACGGTCCCACGGCCGGTAGGTGGGGGTAACATTTTGGAATCGATCAGATCGACGGTCAGAATCTGCTCAAAAATTAGTATGTGTTGCGCATTGGAAGATCAATCCATGTGTAGGGGGTGGAGGAAAACTTGTAGCCTAAATCTCGGCCTCAAGTTTCGTGTGGTGGGGACCTTGAAGGGCGGGGGTACTGGTAAGACTTGCTTTTTCACCGACCGAGAGAGAGATAGATTCTGGGTTGGCAATTGACAAGAAGGTGTGGTGTGGGACCGATTGGTATCTGACGTGGCAAAAGGGAAACAAAAAAGTAAGAATCGCCCGACCATGAGCATCTGATGACGACCACTCTATCCCACCCCACATACGGCGGCCAATGTCGCTTTTTCTTTTCCTTAGCCCTAGTAAACTTTACCTACCCATGTATGGAATTTCTGCTCCTCCCAATTCTCAGTTTATATATATATATATATATAAGATTCTTACATTACATATATTAGAAAAATAAAATGTGTTACATACTTGCATTACATTTGTTGATACAACATTTTCAATAGTCAAATTAGGGACGGGTCATCCGCAAAATTCTTGAAGGACCTAAAAAAATTCTAATGCTTAAATCAATAAAAAAAAATGATTTTTTATTTTTTTAAAAATGTAAATAAAAGATCTAGAAGAAGAGAGAGAGTGCATTATTTTGAGGGTTGTGCTCCTTTTAAGGTGCCTTCTTCAAATGTAGTCTCTAAATATATGCTATTTGCGGTTATTAAAAAATATTAAGGGTCAATAAGTTCTTCATATTTGACTCATATTCTTTTATAAACTCAATATATCAACCACTAGATTTGTGAGGTTTATCATTAACTTATATAAGGTTCGCATAATTTCACAAATTATCTAATGGTTGATTTGTAAAATAAAATGTGCCAAATATGAAATATATATATATATATATATATATATATATATATCAACTCTGAGCATTTCTCCCGGTTGTTTGATTAGTTTTCATGTAATTGAATGCCTAAGTAGGCATATTGATAATTAGTTATATCAACAGCAGTAACCCTCAATTCCCACCGGTGGCCCTTTTGGTAATTATTTATATCCATACCCAACACATATGAGATAAAAAAAGAAAAAAAAAAGAAAAGTTTTTACATTACATAAAATAGCCAGAAAGAAGCATGAGTTCTATATGTTATTTGTTGAATTATAATTCTCTAAAATTCTCAAGGTAATTTCAATTCGTAGAGTTCTTAACATTTTAATTATTTAATTTTAAGATAATATTTAAATTTTTATAGTATATATCTTGATTTATATATAGTTTAGTTTATTTTTCCCCTAATGTATATTGCCTTTTTAAATGGCCTTAGCTGACAGTGCTAACGGCTAATTCACCTTTTAGCTGTGTGAACTCAAAATAATAATAATAATAATAATAATAATAATAAAAGGTTCCCTTAGGATATTTAAGGGTATATTTTATTTTCCTTTCTGTCGTATAGGTGGTTCATATTCCATAAGCTAAGAGTTTGTTTGATATTGCATTTAAAGGGTTTAAAAGTGCTTTTAACATTCAAAAAAATGCTTTTAAGGGTCCAAAAATTCTAAAAGTGGCCAAAACATACTTTTTGACTTAAAATGAATCTTTTACCTAAAAGCTCATTTTGACTTAAAAGCTCTATTTTTCAAACACAATCATAATCATGCTCTAAAACTTTTCTTCTTCTCTCAACCTGAAAATTAAATGCGGGCATGAAAGCAAATAAAGTAGTAGAGGTTAATTAGATTTAATTATATATATTACCATTAATAGGATTTCGCATTAGGTTGTACATATTTTTATCTATTATTCCCTTTACAAAAGAAAAGCTTTTTTTTTTTAATTATTATTTTTTAATATTTTAATAGGAGGGCCATAATTAATTTCCTGTTAACTTCATTTTCAAGAATGATTACACCTACTGAGAATCTGTAGTACTTGAACTTTGTATTAATATTTCAAACATGGAAAACCACATTTTCTTTCTTAATATATATAAACAGGTAATTAGCTCATAATTATTTTTATTGATCTACTAATGTGAAAAAGGAAATTAAAAACCACAGTACTCCATTAATTAGTAAGAAGCCTCACCACATTGTTTAAACGCATGATGTAGTTTACCTGCTTCAAATACCCTTTCAGCAGCGTGCATATCATGAATATTTCCATGATCCATCCTTTTCAAAATTCGAACTGGCATTTCTATTTCGACAGTTCGGCAGTACTGCAACATTAATCATGAAATTAAAATCATTATCATATTGTTTTATTCATGAAATGAACTTGAACGTGACATATATATATACACCCATCCCTGCAAAATCATTATGATCAATTTGTGTATATTATATATAGATATTGTTACCACATTATTTAAATTTTCAAATGATGTGTAAACTATTAAGTGTAATAAAATAAAATCTTAATGGCATCTAAAATGGGTTCTCTGATTCCTGGCCTATTCCCCCTCACGCACTTTGATTAAAAAAAAAAAAAGACACCTCTATTGCTCTTTGGTACCGTTAACTAACTTCCGCGAGATTTTTCCTTACTTTACTTTGATTTATAATTAATTAGACTTTCATTGTTATGAAATATTTTTTTAGGGGATAATTGAAAAGGACAAAAGTATGTTGAGTGAATGACTGGAATTTGCTTAATATAAATATATATATTCTACTAGGAATAATAATATTCCATCACATCTTCACACTTTTGGCAAAATATAAACCACATATGTATGCTCTTAATTAATTTGCAGGTGTGGTATAAACTTGTAACATCGGCCTATTTTGTCCTTGATGGTAGGTAAGTGGTACGTAATTAATATAATCCCAAATGCTAATAATGGTACATAAGAAACGTATATTTAAATATTTACCTTTGAATAATCTCCCTCTTTACATATTTCCATGCACAAACAAGAGAACTCGATCTACCGGAAACATACCGGAGAAACAAAGGGTACAATTGATTGTGACACTTCCACTGAGCACCCCTCCACCAACACTCACCTTCTTCTTTTATATTCCACATTATTATATACATATTATTTATATCAGAATTCACATTAAAATTAATTTTCAGTACTAGGGTTTCTTTCTCTCTCTCTCTTTATGCATGGCCAGTAATCTTTTCTAGGGCACTGTAAAACAGCATCAAAAAGAAGCTTACAGATTAAGAAACTTGGTCGTCCTCTTCAAACCCTAAATTTTTTTAATAAAACAAAAAGTGGGGGATGAGAGAAGAAAGAACAAAATAAATAAACACCCACCTCCTTTATCTTTCCGTCTCCTTCTGATCTCTTTCTCTGCAACTCCCTCCTTGATGTGATTCTCCACCAACATCTCCAAAAGAAACCCCATCAACCTTTACAAAAGAGAAAGCTCTAATTAAGAGCCATGGTTTTCTCATCCCTTCCCGTCTATCTGGATCCGCCCAACTGGCAGCAACAGGTGAGGGTTTTAATTTTCTTCCAAATTTTTCTTTACCAGCTTCTTCAACAAAAAAGCTAAAAAAATAAAAGATAAATATTCCTATTCTTTTTAATCGATCTCTTCTTGAATATACTGCATATATTTGATTTCCTTTTCAATTTTGCAGCAACAAAATTATCAACAACCACCAGGCGGTCATGGAAGTGAGAATCCCCAGCTCCCACCTCCGCCGCCGCCTCCTACCGGCGGCCCAGGCTCCATCAGGCCGGGTTCGATGGCCGATCGAGCACGGCAAGCCAAGATTCCACAGCCTGAGGCGACCCTCAAATGCCCGAGATGCGAATCTACAAACACAAAGTTTTGCTACTTCAACAACTATAGCCTTACACAGCCTCGCCACTTTTGCAAGACCTGTCGGCGCTATTGGACAAGAGGAGGTGCACTAAGGAACGTGCCTGTTGGCGGTGGTTGTAGAAGAAACAAAAGAAGCAAAAGCAGCAGCAGATCTAAATCTCCTGCCACAGCCGAGATTTCCACTAGTACTGTATCTTCCAGTGGCTGCGCAGCCACTCATGATATGTTAGGCCATTTGCCTCCACCGCCTCCAAACTTGTCTTTTTTGCCTCCTTTGCATCATCTAACTGATTATGCTTCCGGGGACCTTGGCTTAAATTTCGGCGGATATCCGCCTCCTGGGGCTGCAACAGGCGGTGATGTTCAATATCAAATTGGTGCTAGTTCAAGTGGGGGTAGGTCTTTTTTGTCAACTGGCTTTGCTGAGCAGTGGAGGCTGCAGCAAGTGCAACAAGTGCAGCAGTTTCCTTTCTTGGCTAATTTGGAAGCACCAATTGGGTTGTTTCAATATGATCAGGGTGGGAATGTTGAGCCGCCCCCACCGAGCTATCTCCGGTCTAAGCCATTGGATTCTGAAATATCAGTGAAAATGGAAGATAATCAAGGACTGAATTTGTCAAGATCTCATTTGGGTACTTCAGGAAATGATCAATACTCATGGGGTGGCGGCAATGGCAATGCATGGACTGATAATATTTCTGGTTTCACCTCTTCCACCACCCATATGTTGTGATTTTGAAAATCTCTTCTCTTCTCTTCTCATCTCTAAAGAAATGATCGTCTTAGAGTTTCATTCAACAACCCTAACTTTGCAATTTCCAATACAAAAGAATCTAAGAAGGTGAAATGGGAAGGCTGGCACAATTCCTTAATTTGTGATCTGCTCAACAATTTAGATCGAAATGGTAGGCTTCGTGTCCGAAATTTCTTTGAGGTTGTGATTTTTTTTTTCTTCTTGNCCACCACCCATATGTTGTGATTTTGAAAATCTCTCTTCTCTTCTCATCTCTAAAGAAATGATCGTCTTAGAGTTTCATTCAACAACCCTAACTTTGCAATTTCCAATACAAAAGAATCTAAGAAGGTGAAATGGGAAGGCTGGCACAATTCCTTGATTTGTGATCTGCTCAACAATTTAGATCGAAATGGTAGGCTTCGTGTCCGAAATTTCTTTGAGGTTGTGATTTTTTTTTTCTTCTTGTATTCTATGTGTATGTTGACGAAGTAGAGTGTGTTCATTGAGTCTGGTATCTGACATGAAAGCCTGATATGCTATAACTTGATCAAATGCACTGTATACTAAGTGATTTTCTTGAAATGATATGTGAAAATGTGTCCGCTTGCTTCTTTTATTTTATTTATTTATACAAACGGAAGAACAATGGACCGATCGAAGAAGAACCCACCCGCCATTATGTGGAACTTACCAAAGAACTCTTAATTTCTCCCAGTTCAGATGTTGAAGAAAGGATTAATTAAAACTTGAAAACTATGGTTGTTCATATGGTTGAAGATTCTATGATTTACTTCCTTGAGCTGCATTTATGTGAGAAATTCATGTCATTTCAGTCCCAACCTGTCAGTGAGGTCCAACCGAAGGCATTTTCAAAACTAAAGTGCATGGTAATTAAAGAAGTCAGACTCCATGCTTTGGCTTTCATGAAATGTAAAAATCTCCATCTTCTCCTGCAACTCTCTCTCTTTCTCTCTCTCTCTCCCACACACACTGTCACAGACACACACAAATTATGCAAATAACTCCTAGGAAAGAGTTGGACTACTTACATGCAATTAATTACTTCAATATTCTATTTTTGGCCAATAAACTACGCAGATTTCCTTTTCTGGTGGCTCTCAATGCTTCAATGTTTTTTGCTTGCTCTTTCAGGCTTATGAAAGTGGTGGTAGTTGACTTGCTTCAATTCACCTCCGCAATAGAACCCTCAATTACTTCAATCATCTCTGTGGCAATTCCAAATTCCTAGATGTATCTGTTTGCTCGCATAATTTTAGGAATTTTACCCGAGGTTAGTTTTGTTTTACCCTTCCAAGAAAAAACAATTCAAAGACGAATAAGTTTGTGCTCCATGCTAGCTTTTGGACCGAGTGTGAAAGTGAGATAGAGGGTTTAATAATAATTTTTGTAATTGTAAGTGTGAGACGTACTTTATTTGTTGTTTTGTGTGGCCGGAGACTAGAATGATTAAGTAATTATAAGAAATTTGACCAAATGGGATCGATCGTACTAGTTTGTTGTATGTAAACTGAGATGGAAAAAGATATGTAGCTAAAGAAACGCCAAAACCCCACTCAAAACCATGCAAAGACCAAGTAAGATTCTCACTAGCTACCTAGGACCAAACCAGGCAAAGAGTCAAAAGTACCAAGAAGAACCAAATACGACCCTCTTAACCTTTGTTTGGTTGGTTCCCTCCTTTTACTTTCAACCAAAAGAAACCAAAATTTAAACCCAATTTGATTCATTTTTGTCATTAATAATGGTACTCTTTACACTAGACCGTGTTTTAAGTAATTTTTTTTTTTTTTTTACTTGTTATAAGTTCCTTAAAGAAAAATGCTAGGTGTTCTCTTAGTGTTTGTCTTATGTCCTACTCATCTTAAGTGGGAATTATTTTATAAAAACTAAGTGAAATAAATAAGAATAACTTTATTTTTTGTTTTTTAATAAAATAACTTTCACATAAGACGAGGAGAACATAAAGAGAACACTAAAAAAACACTTAATATTTCCTATCCCTCAAAATATGTTTCATCAACATGTGTAAAAGTCTATAAATAAATTCGAATTTAATAATAGCATTGCTCTTATGTCCCGTCCTTGCATTGTTCTTGGTACTATGACTACCATGTCATTATTGTAATTCTAATGGGATCATTATGTTTTTTTTTGTAAGAGTATGGAATTTCGGCTTTTGATTTGCTTTTGCAACACCCAAGACCAAGAGCAGCTGTTTTACCAAATAATAACACGGAACAAAGCAATCTCAATATTGTCAAAAAAAAAAAAGAAAAAGCAGATCTGTCTCTCAACAGTGAATGGTGGTTTTGTTGGTCGGTTGGTCGCGGAGTACTGATAGGATATTGATCCCGAAATTGGCGATGGAAATGGGATAAAAGAAGAGGGAGAGAGAGAAAAGAGAAATATTAGAAGGAGAAGAAGAAAGTCTGTGAGCTCGGAATTCCAAGCTGTGTTATGTGTGTTGTTGATGCCCACATGTATAGGCGTGAAGATGTTCTCTCTATTTCCATGGCAGCTTTCGCTTTTGTGACGTCCTTCTTATCTCTCTGATTCCTTTCTATGGGCTTCTTGGTTCTCTGGCCTCACGTTCCTCCACATGTGCTCAATCATATGTCGTAGATTCTTGATCATTTCTATAATCCCCGACTAGGAAAATATGAACAGCGCGCATAATTTTTATTCTATATATATATATTTTAAATTGACGTGAAGAGTTTATAATTGATGAAATGATTAGAGTAAGGCTATTCTTGACATTTATTTATTAGATTAATTTTACATTAACTTATATGACGTATTTTAAGTGACTTTTAGTAATTAGGAACGGTCACCTTGATATTTGTATAAACATTGTAGTAATTATTCAAGCATTTCATTTGTAAAGTTTTTTTTAGTAATTATTCAAGCATTTCATTTGTAAAGTTTTTTTTATCCCATCACATGAGATAAAGTATTATGGGCAACGTCAATTTGACTCAATATATTTCCTTTTCGGATTTGGGAGACTAAAAGTGTGAGAAGTAAACATGTTGTGATCGTAATTATGGTGTTTGCTTTTGAATTAGGGCCAATCGCTTGANTTAAGTGCTCTCTTGGTGTTTTTCTTGTGTCCTACTCATCTTAAGTGAAAATTATTTTATAAAAACTAAGTGAAAGAAATAAGAATAACTTTATTTTTTGTTTTTTAATAAAATAACTTTCACATAAGACGAGGAGAACATAAGGAACACCAAAAAAGCACTTAGTATTTCTTGTCCCTTAAAATATGTTACATCAACATGTGTAAAAGTCTGATAAATAAATGCGAATTTAATAATAGCATTGCTCTTATGTCCCGTCCTTGCATTGTTCTTGGTACTATGACTACCATGTCATTATTGTAATTCTAATGGGATCATTATGTTTTTTTTTTTTTTTGTAAGAGTATGGAATTTCGGCTTTTGATTTGCTTTTGCAACACCCAAGACCAAGAGCAGCTGTTTTACCAAATAATAACACGGAACAAAGCAATCTCAATATTGTAAAAAAAAAAAAAAAAGCAGATCTGTCTCTCAACAGTGAATGGTGGTTTTGTTGGTCGGTTGGTCGCGGAGTACTGATAGGATATTGATCCCGAAATTGGCGATGGAAATGGGATAAAAGAAGAAGGAGAGAGAGAAAAGAGAAATATTAGAAGGAGAAGAAGAAAGTCAGTGAGCTCGGAATTCCAAGCTGTGTTATGTGTGTTGTTGATGCCCACATGTATAGGCGTGAAGATGTTCTCTCTATTTCCATGGCAGCTTTCGCTTTTGTGACGTCCTTCTTATCTCTCTGATTCCTTTCTATGGGCTTCTTGGTTCTCTGGCCTCACGTTCCTCCACATGTGCTCAATCATATGTCGTAGATTCTTGATCATTTCTATAATCCCCGACTAGGAAAATATGAACAGCGCGCATAATTTTTATTCTATATATATATATTTTAAATTGACGTGAAGAGTTTATAATTGATGAAATGATTAGAGTAAGGCTATTCTTGACATTTATTTATTAGATTAATTTTACATTAACTTATATGACGTATTTTAAGTGACTTTTAGTAATTAGGAACGGTCACCTTGATATTTGTATAAACATTGTAGTAATTATTCAAGCATTTCATTTGTAAAGTTTTTTTTAGTAATTATTCAAGCATTTCATTTGTAAAGTTTTTTTTATCCCATCACATGAGATAAAGTATTATGGGCAACGTCAATTTGACTCAATATATTTCCTTTTCGGATTTGGGAGACTAAAAGTGTGAGAAGTAAACATGTTGTGATCGTAATTATGGTGTTTGCTTTTGAATTAGGGCCAATCGCTTGATGGATTAATTGTGAAGCGTTTGTACTCATTTTGGCTCATCAAAAGAAAAATAATAATAATAATAATTAATTATTCATGAGTGTACTCAATTAATATGTATAGCACAAAGAGAGTAGTGTTATATGGATGGGATGTATATATATATGGACTTAATCTCATTTTAAGTAGTGATGATCTAGGATTAGCTAGTCTTTTTGAGTTGTTTCATGCGGTGGCAAAGGGAGGGGGACCAATGGAGTCATGGGCCCTTGGCTTTTCAAATCTCTCCCTTTATGGTCATGTTGTCACCATATCAGTGAGTGCATTAGTGATAGTGATAAGTTGGTAATAACATTAACAACAGGGTCAAGGTAATTTACCCAAGATTAATGCTACTATATATATATATAGATAATCTAATAGCTAATATTAGACCTTGTTACATCACCTTTGTGAAATATTATTGAGATTTTTGTATGGTATATATGTAACATTATTTTTTACTCAAGAGTAATGTTGTATATATACTACAATTTTATTCTACAATGCTAATGTAGTTGTACCAATCAATCTTTGATTTCTTTTTCTTCTTTAATAATGACTAATTCAAAAATTGATTGAAATTACTATATTAGCATTCTGGGATAGTTGTGAGATAAAAATGTAGTTTCTAACATTACTCTTATCCAAAAAGAGCACTTAGGGCATAGTGGTAACACCGTAATGATGCTTTTCCGGAAGCTAGCTACCCATGTTTTTTTTTTTTTTTTGGAGGAGGGAGGGGGGAGAGAGAGAGAGAGAGGGAAACACTAGTTTATTCTTTCTTTATTGATCACACTCCAGGAAAAAAAAAATGCATTTTCTGCACCTGGTGATTAGGCATGGTGAATTCATGTCAAATGATTATTTTTCCCTTAATTTCAGAAATCATTGTAGATAGTATTATCTTATAGACATGTTGCACGAGAGGGGGCTTTTGAATGGCTTTGGCTCTTCTCATAGAGGGGATAGCTAGGTAGCATAATTGGGTGGTTAATTTACCCTATGCTTTTTTAGTGCATCATCTAATTAATGCACTAAATTATATATGGAAGATTGCGTAATGAAGCACTAATTTTAATCCAAAACCATACTTTTTAGTTTTTCCTCAACAGATCTAACCTCATCCTTGTCTTCAATTCGTATGGGAGAAAGAGGTTTGACCTATCTCAAGAACTAAGAAACATAGCCTTTATAAAAGCGAGGGAGGACCAATCCAATAACAAGGAAAAATAATATTATATCTTTTATAAAAGTGAGAGATCATGATATATACAATTTTGCTATAATTTTATTAATCCAAATTGGGACACCATTGATGATATCGATGTGTTTGCTCAAGTTGGCGAAGATATTTGTTTGGATATTGAGATCTCATCTTGGGATTTTGATTTGAAGAAGACATCATGATATGAAACTTAAAATCCAAAAAGGGCCGGATTTCCCAAGGATATATGCATGTAAAATCAAACCCCTAAAAGAATGTTTGTCTTAACTCTTTTCTCTCCCTTGATAAGAAAATGTTCATCTTAATTATGTGATGACTCTCATAGTTCCTTGTACTTTAATTAATTAAAAAACATTTTTTAATCCCCTAGAGCCCACTGGGCTTGTATATCATACACCAGCTAACCATATATATATTTTTTTCTCTCTTTTAAATATCTTTCTCCTAACATAAACGATCGAATTATCTATGATTGGATGTATGGAAATGTCAAAATATATCTACTTAGGCGATTAACGATTTTTGTCAATCGCATACCAGAGTGGTTAGTGATTAGTAGAGGTTCTTAACCGTCTACTTGTACAAGATTCTTTGATTGTGATCGAGGATATATGTGGTGTTTGATTGGTATGTTGACTAATATTAGACTTGTTAGACTAGTAAGTGTACAGAACCCATACTTCATTTGTTCAAACTGTTGAGCGGAATATAATAATCTAACAATCGACTCGACTTGACTTGACTCGACATGATTAAAACCCTAATACCAACAATTCATCATAGTTCTTGACTCAGCGAGGAGCAACTAAAAGGATGCCACTAAGCAAGCAAATGAGACTAAAATTATATGCATGCGCCCACCATATTTGACTGAGATATATTGACCACTGGAAAGCAAATTCTGTGGATGTGGTTGATCTTGTCATGTTGTTAAGATCAGGCTTTCTTGCTGCAAAGGTGTAGCAACGTTAGAGGCCCATGCAGCTACTCTTTCCGCAAATATTTTCTTAGTTTTA
The DNA here is from genome assembly GCA_006937295.1 of Carpinus fangiana. Taxonomy (NCBI): domain Eukaryota; kingdom Viridiplantae; phylum Streptophyta; class Magnoliopsida; order Fagales; family Betulaceae; genus Carpinus; species Carpinus fangiana. The sequence goes on along the minus strand of CM017321.1, from coordinate 17,348,160 downwards.
TTAACATCAATTACTTACTCTCTATCTCATAATTAAACATGAGGGCCCTACTTAATTATTTGCTTTTTCAATTGTGTCATGTCTCACGCACGCTTTAATCTTAAAGTTGATTAGGCTTTGATTTGTGGTTAGATTGCAGAAATCATTTTGTCTCGTAAATGAACTCTGAAAGAGTTAAATAATTACTCTCCCACTTTACTTGGGGGTTAAGACACAGTTTAGGTAATGGTTCTTGGTTCATTCATTAGTGGCTACAGCCACTTGACCATAAACTCTCTCTCTCTCTCTTTTTTCCTCGTAATTTTCTGAGTTCTAATTTAGCTAAGCACACAAAGTGCCAGCCACACCAACATGACTTTTTGGCTATTAGTTATTGAGGATTCCAATCGGATGCAATGAGCTGCTTATATTGCACGTAATACACGTAGTTCATTGCAGTCAATCCCTATCCAGTTGCTAATCTCAAGAATTTTTACTAGAAATAATTAGTGTAATAGTACTTTGAATCAATTGGCAGCAGTGTATGAGTCTCTAAGAAGGACAAGGATTCTCCTCGGCTATTTCATTTAAAATCGATAGTATCAACTTTATGGTTATAATTTAAAGTTGGTGTATTTAATAGTGTACATAATACTACATTATTTATATGTTTTAAAAGACGTGTTAACATTAATATTATGTAATATTATGTACACCTTTAGATGTATTAGCCTTAAATTCGAAGGAAGATCGTATTCATTCCAAGGAGGGAAGCCATTTCAGGGTAATTTTTATCATTGAACAAGTCAAGTGGTAAATGCGCTTCTTTCTTTTGATTGAATGCTTGAATCAAGTATAACTGAGCAATGTTAATAACTACATTTTTATTACACCATTATTCCACCTTATTAGTGTGAGAGTGTCAATCGGCCTTTGAAGGTTTTTTTATTTTTTATTTATTTTTTACATTTTATATATTTTTATTTATATATTTTTTCAAAAAAAACAAAAAGATCCAAGAACTGATTGAGATAAATGGTACAACTACCACAAATGGGCTAAGCAAGGAGCAAATTCTCAACGAGTCAAAGCAACTTGAAAAAATCTTGGGTTTCTCTCACCGGTTGGGCCCAACTAACTTGGGCCGCCGCTTCTGTTCAACTAACCTCTGTGCTTTTCCTCCTTTGTCGGTTTGGGCTTGATAAAATCTTTGAACCTTACTATGGACAAAGTTTTCTTTAAATGTGGTGGGTGGAAATTTTTTTAATTAATCTTATTAAATTGACATTTGCTTTGCATTTTAAACAAGATTAATTGAGGATGATATTTTCTCTAACTTAAATTGGAGAAAAAACATTAACTAGGGTTTGCAATAGTGTTATTTGTTGATCCATACGATAGCTCTACATTTGAGTGTGGAAAATCATGTTGTCCTTATGGTCCATCCAACCCCCACCTACCTTTAAACACTAAATTTAGATTAACATATTTGAGTGCTAATTACTTTCCTACCTACAAAAGAGACTTTAGGCTCATTTGAGCCCTAACAAGTTGAAGAAAATTCGGGAATAATAATTGCAGATAACAAGCCAACGGAGAGATTCAATTCGCTAAAGGTGATAGAATATAAATTAAATGATTAAATTCATATCTTTTATTAAGTTTGATTTTTTTTGGAAATAATTGGTAATTTAATATGGTATAAGAACAGAGATCTTGAATTCAAACCATGTCTCTATTATTAACCTCTCATTTCATTTCTTCCTATAAGCTTCAAAAAATTTGAGTAAAAAGCAAATTTAATTATTTAATTAAGAGTTTAACTTATATTAAGATAAGCCTTAAAACCACATTTTTACAGCCCCACAATCAATAACGTACTGACACAGAAGCCAAAAACATAAAGTGCACAAAAAAAAATCCAGCAACCAAATACACCAGATTTGAGCTCATTTGAACTAAAAGTGAAAAAAAGGTTTAGAGAACCAACCTACTCCCAGCCACAGCTAGGTGGCCATTGGCTAGACCCAACTACTTAGTGGGTCTGGTGTGACACGGTTGGATTTGGTCATGACCCAACTACTTAACGGGTCTGGCGTGACCCACGGTTGGGTCTGGCCATAACCTAGCCGTGAGTCACCTTCTCTGGTGCCATAAGTCACAATTTTCAGTCGTTAGGGTGATAAAATCTTTAAAGGATTAACATTCCACATTTAGGTTTTAGTTTTGAATCAAAAAATGAGTTTTGGGTTTTGAGGCGGGTCACGATCGGTTTTGAGGTGGGCCACAGTCAGACTCATGGGTCACGTTAGACCCAGCCGTGGGTTTGGCTAGCTAGGTGGTTTTTTTTGTTTTTTTTGTTTTTTTTCCATTTTGATTTGCTATGTTTGTTCTCACTTTCATTTTTTTGCATTTTTTTTAAAGTGATAATATGTCGCATGGTGATTGGATGCTGTAAAATGACTGGTTTACACTAGGACCTGATAGTAGGGGCTCCCTTTAATTAATACTTTAATAGTTAAGGGGAAATCTTTGTTTGTCACCCACGTGTTTTAGACAAAGTAAATTTCCTTAATACGAAGACTACAAGTCGATGCCCCCAATTGGCCACTAGTTATGAAACATCCAACCTAATTTTGTGAACACATTTCTTTAATACTAGACTGCTTAGTCGTTGGTCATTAAAAACGGAATTTGCCGAATAAAAGAATTACAGAAAGATGGCGTGGGGGCTTTGGCAAAAACAGTCGAGCAAAGCATGGAATTGTTTCCTAATGAACTTGAAAAGACAAGCAAATTAAGCGAAGGTTGTCTATAAATACAGAATGACTGTCCGAATTACTTTCAACTAGTTTGAAGATGGCGTTGTCTCTTTATAAGGTCACTCTTTCACTGAGGGTCCTTTCTGTTGCTTTCCAATTAACATCAATCATTCTCCTTATTACCAATAACAAGACGTCCAACAATAACGGCAAACAGACTCGCTTCGGCCCCAAAACTTTCATTAGCTACAGGTTTGTTCTAATATCATATTAAATAACGATGAACAAGTGTTTTCATACATGTTTCGTGTATAATTACCCAATTATGATATAACTTTCTCATCATCAAGGCCCTTGTAAGTTGTAATACTGGGAACCCTAAATCTTTGTTTTCCTATTATTTCTCTTTGTTTTTACTATATAATTACTTCAAGTAAAAGTTTTATAAACTTGCAGATTCATGTTTGGTAGCAATGCCATTGGGGGTGGATATAACCTCTTGCAAATAATTTCATTTTTAATCTTCCGGATCTTGATGAACAACGATAGCGACGTATACCACCTACTTGAATTTTATGGTGACAAGGTACCTATAACGACCATCTCATTACTTTATTTTTGTTATTTAATTACTTCAATTTTGTGTTCAATTCATGTCTAATTAAAATTAAATCTTTTTATTTTGCAGGCTGTAGCATACCTTTTGGCCTCAGGATCAGCTGCGGGATTTGGCGCCACCAGAGATTTGAAGGAACACTTGGAAGAAAAATATAATAACATCGGCAGTTTTTTCTATAGGGGATATGCATCAGCTATCCTCCTCCTCCTTGCGTTCTTGTGCTCTGCAATACTGTCAATTCTGTCTTCCTATTCATTTTTAAAGAAAGTTCGCGTGTTAGCATCCCACCCCAATCCCCATTAAGGGACTAATTAACATGTATTTTTGGCTTCCAAGGGGTGAGCAGGTGATGATGATGGAGAAGGATATCCATTTTTAGTTTCCTTCATTCAAATTGATACACTAATTTAGTTGTACATACGCTACACTTTTTCCTTTTTTTTTAATTTGCTTATCAAATGACATGTCACAATCTAATGATGAAACATTTCTCAAAATAATAAATTACATAAAATTGTGACACGTCCTTTGATTATTCCCATAAAAATCACAATTTCTAAGAATTGTAAGATAAAAGGTCCATCTACCACAAATGGGCTAAGCAAGGAGCATCTCTTACCTGTTGGGCCCAACTAACCTGGACCGTAGCCTCTGTGCATAAGGGTTTTCCTCTTTTGTCGGTTTCGGCCTGATAAAATTAATTACATTTATTTATATTTAATATTTCTCATATACATTTTAAAATACGAATAAAAATTTAATCAGACACAACAGCAGTAATAAGAATGTTACTACCTCAATGTTTTATAAAGATCACGCACAAGTCGACTTATATGTCTTTCTTTCTTGGGAGTTGGGAGTTGGGTGTATATATATATATAAACATCTTGCATCGATTGATTAATGATTTTTGCAAAAATTGGAAATTTGGACTCCCAACCTACAAGGCAACCCCACATAATTTGGGGTGATCGAGGAGGATCCAAATCCCCGGCAATAGTGGTAAAATTGCCCAATGATTTTTTTTTTTTCAAATACTCACCATTCATTCTTATCCAACAGCCAAAAATTTGCCATGTGTCCCACTTAATATAAAATAATATTATTTTTTAAAAAATATATATTAAAAAATACAAATAATTATTAAAAAAATATAGGGTGGCCGGCCACCTCAACTTAGCCATGGGGGTGGCTTGAAGCCTTTGGCCACCCCCAAAGACCGGTTGGGGGTGGCTGGAGCCACCCCTATGGCCCCAGGGAGTGGTTTGGAATTTATGGGTTTGGCCCTAAGGGCCCTAGGGCGTTGCTCCAGCCACCCCCAAGGTTGAGTTGGGGTAGCCGGCCACCTCATATTTTTTTAATAATTTATTTATATTTTTTAATATTTATTTTTTTAAAAATAATAATATTTTATTATTTTTATATTAAGTGGGACACATGGTGGGTTTCTAGCTATTGGATAAGAATGGATGGTGAGGATTTGAAAAAAAAATTCATGGGCAATTTTATCACTATTGCCGGAGATCCCAATCTGATCGAAGAACATGTATATATAACTGATGACTGGATATTAATTCTTGGACTTTTATTTAATATTTGCTTAGAAAAAGAGTAGACCAACCGAGATTTCATGCAATTAGGTAAGTAGTTGAGAGAGGGCTCTATCGTGTTTGAACAAATTTCAAGCTATTCAAACACGTGTTTAAACAAGTAAATTTCATTTTGAGGCCTCACAAAATGAGAGTCAAATAAACTGTAATCTGAGTAACAAATTGTAATTGATCTCGGTCCATATAAGTATCGAACTATATATTCTTGAATACTTTTAGCTAATATTACCTCCATATTTATTTTGTTTGGAAACACTCTCAATGAGCAGGATTAATTCAAACCTATATATGACTCACCTACCAATTACCGTGGATGCGTTCTATGTTTTTTATGGTGACAAAGTCCGTACGCCATCATCTTATTTTATTTGTTTAGGTAAGTAATATTTGAATAGAGAAAAAAATAGTAATATTTGTGGGTTAATTTTTATTTTCCATTCACTTCATTTTTTGTCATGGCAGCGTTGCATTTTTCTTTTTGGAGCTTGTGTTGTGCTTAATATATACAATATTGTACGTACTAGTGTTAGGGTTGCAGGAAAATTTTCAATTCTATTTGTTAAGCTAATCACATCATATTTTTAAAGCATAAGATTCTCAAATGAAAATTTAAAAAATGTACATGAAAATTATATGTTAGGTTAAAAATGCACGTTATTCTAAGAACGTAACATATTTAATTAAAAAAAAAAAAAAAACTTTATTTTTCAACTTTCTCGTATGCCAAACAACGGCTTAATTAATTTGTTCTTTATAGAAGATTAAATTAACTTAAAAATACTAGATTTGACTAAGGTTCTGTGACTCAGGCGAGGTAGTCTGGCGAGCGACCTTGGGCGAGGCTTGGCCGTGACAAGGGCCCGCGTTCTTGAGGGTTCGCGGACGATGGTCTTCCAGCGAGATGGGTTCGCGAGGCGAGACCGGGTGAGGCTCGGAGTGACGGCGAGGCACGGTCTCGCTGGCGAAATGGACCCCGCCGAGGTGGGCTGGACGCGAGCAAGACCCGCGTAGCTGTCAAGGTTTGGTTGCCGGTGAAGCGGGGTCGCCGGCGTGGCTTGATCGCCGGGTCGCCAGCGAGAACTGGCGAGGCTAGTCCAGCGAGGTGGGCTCGCGACTTCGTCGGTGAGAATGAGGCAAGGCCTGTTTGACAGACACGTGGCCTTGGCGAGGCGTACATGGGCTTTCCGCCGAGTTGGGTCCGGGGGGCGAACCGGAGCCGCGGGCAAGGCCAGGGGGCCGGTTAGCCAGTGAGGCAGGAGTCGCAGGTGAGTTCGGAGGTCGCCGTTGGCGAGGCGAGGTGAGGCCGCTGCGTGCAAGCGAGTCCAGAGGTCGCCGGTGAGGGCGAGGGCAAGTCGCTGGCGAGACGAGGCTGGGCTCTGTGGGCGGCTTAGTGGACTCTTGGGCGAGGCTAGGCAAGAGATAGCACCCTTTTTCTTTTTCTTTTTTTTTGCTGTTCCCTTGGTAGGTGACTTGACAAGGAAATATTTTCTGCAGTTTTCTTTTTTTCTTTTTTGGTTAAATACTATTCTAGTAGCTATTGTTTGCATCAAAATCAAATAGTTACCTAAGTTTTTAAAAATATTGTAATAGTACTTATGGTAAGCCAATAAATCCACTTGATATCTCCGTTAAGATTCCGTTAGATTTTTTAACAGAATACTACGTCATTCTTACAAGTGGGCACCACGTGGCATCTTACTTGAGTTTTTGAGCACCACGTCATATATATATATATATATATATATAATTTTTTAAAAACAAAAAACCAAAAAAAAAAAAGAAAAAAAAAAAGGAAAGGGCGTGGGGGTAGCCGAACCACCCCTGGCCAAACGGGGGTGGCCGGCAGGGGTGGTTCGTAAATTGGAATTGGGGTTTTTTATTTTATTTTAAATGCTATGAGAACAGGAAATTGGATCATACAAGCAGATTAGTGATCCGCCAACAGAAGATGAAATGAAATTATCATTCAACACTTGGATTCATGGCTGCAAATTCAAGCAGCTCTTTGTTATGTTCAAATAACGCCATATCTTCTTCGCTAAGGTAACCCAAGCTTCAATTCCGCCGCCATCTCTCGTATCCACCAGCATCATAAAATTCTTGTGCACCAAATCACCAACACTTACCCACGTTGGCTTTCACCACCCGAAATCAGCTTCATACAGCGGAAATCTGCACCAACTGGAGAAGCCAATGAAGTGAACACCCTCTGCGTAAAGGCTCTCAATCTCTTTATAAGACTCAACAAACACTTGAAAGGCTTTGTCGCCTTAAAATTTTGATGCGATTCCCCTGTTTTCGCCACAAACAAACACATGAGATTCCCAAAAGAAGTTTCAGGGAAGGGCGGCGCTACCCTTTTGCGGATGTTCATTATTTGACCAGCTTAGACGGCGTTGAGACGGCTGAACCCTCAAAGTTGGCCCAAGAGCCACCCCCAGCGTTTTTTTTTTAAAAAAAAAAAAATATATGACGTGGCACCCAAAAATTTAGGTACCACGTCACGTGATGCCCACTTGTAAGAGTGACATAACGTTCCGTTAAAAAACATAACGAAATCTTGACTGAGGTACCAAGTAGATTTATTGGCTTACCATAGGTACCAAGTGCGATATTTTTGAAAACCCATGTAGCTATTTGATTTTGGTGCAAACCACATGTACTTGAATAGTATTTAACCCTTTTTTTTTTTTATTTTTTCAGAAACCCATGCTTGGCTTCCTTTATTATTATTTTCTTTTTTAAAAATAAAAAATAAAAAAGTCTCCTAAACTATTAGCCGTTTACAATTTTGTTTCTTAATGTTTAAAAAGTAATAAAATAATTCCCCAAACTATCAAAATGTAACAAAAAGTTCATTTATTTTTTTATATTCCTATAATACCCTTATTCTTTTAACAAATAAAATAATAAAATAATTGAAAAAAATACTAAACAATTTTTAAAAAATACAAAAAAACAATGACCTAATAAATACAAAAAAAAAGATAAGTTTTTTTTCGAATAAATAAATATTCACCCATTTTTTTTTGTTGGTTTTTTTTTTTTACAATTAGTTTAATATTTTATTTGTTAAAAGAATAAATGTATTATATGAATATAAAAAAATAAGTAGCATTTTTGTTACATTTTGATAGTTTAAGAGCTACTTTATTACTTTTTGAACATTAAGAGACTAAATTATAAATGACAGGTAGTTTGAGGTGCTATTTTTTATATTTTTCATTTTTTTAAAAAATTTATTAAAGTAAAGAGAAGCGTACCCCCTGGTGTGTTTTTATGAGAAAGAGAGAGAGAGCGTAGACTTGTTATTTGTGTGTGTTCCCAAGCTGGGGTTTGATCTAAAGTGGGCTTCAGCAAATATGTTTGTTTTTCAGTTAACAAAGTGGGCCTCCATGTAGATGTCTGAATGCGCAATAGCATGTGATCATAGGACATTGATTCTCTCTCTCATTCATCAAACAAATCACAGCCTCCCACTCTTTTGGTTTGCTCTCGATATGATCTATTTCTCTTGCTGCTCTGATCTCCTCACATGCCATCCGATCTCATTGGTCTCCAAGGCTGTCGATCATTAAGTTAAGGATCCATCTCAACATGCAGATCAAACACTACTATATATTAATATTAATATTTCCAGTTGCAAATTAAAGTTTAATTAGTAATTAATTTATAACATTCAATATTCATATCTCTGCTGGGAAATTAATTATTCAATTTTCAATTTATACGACCACCCACCAAGCAAATATCTCACTCCATCTCCACCTCTCATTTGATATATATAATATTGTTTTTCTTCCTTGTTTGGGACACGACTACGTGAGTGTAGGTAGCATCCTTCGATCGTCAAATGCCCAAATCACATGCCATTTCCCTAGAGCGCACCACATGACACGTGGCCAGTCTTAAGTTCTGGACCTCCTGGTACTATATGCTATCATATATGACGGACGCGATTCCAGTGTTCGTAATCTCAATTAGTGTCTTCTCCGGTGTCGTATATGGTCCGCAGCAACTTGAATGAGGCATTTGCTCCTAGACACGTGGCATGCCACTGTACTCAGCAGCCCCACAGTAACATGCCTTTAGACAACTGGGCTTTGGTAATTTAACCCATTTAAGTGCCTTCTCACCGAAAAGACACAATTTTTTTTTTAAATTGAGAATTTTGAAATTAATATGTGAAAGTGATATGTGTTCTTCGAATATGTGAGATGCATATATTTTTTTAATAGTAGAGATAAAATTGAAATAAATTTTATTAAAAATTCATGTGCATATTATATATTTGGAGTGGTCTGGCCATGACTCAGCCGTGAGTCACCTTTTCCGGTGTCGTGAGTCACATTTTTTGGCTTTTAGGATGATAAAATCTTTAAAGAGTTAACCTTACACTTTTAAGTTTTAATTTTGAATCCAAAAACGAGTTTTGAAGCATTAGAAACGGATTTTGAGGCATTTGAAATGAGTTTTGAGGTACGAGTCACGGTCAGACCACTCCAAACCCAGCCATGAGTCTAGTCGGCTAGGGTTTTTTTTTTTTTTCATTTTCATTTGTTGTATTTGTTCTCACTTTCATTTTTTACATTTTTCTTAAAGTGATAATATGTTGCATGGTGATTGGATGCTATAAAATGGTTGGTTTACACTAGGACCTAATAATAGGGGCTCTCTTTAATTAATACTTTAATATTTAAGGGGAAATCTTTATTTGTCACCCACGTGTTTTAGACAGTAAATTTCCTTAATACAAGACTACAAGTCGATGCCCCCAATTGGCCACTAGTTATGAAACATCCAACCTAATTTTGTGAACACATTTCTTTAATACTAGACTGCTTAATTGGTCATTAAAAACGGAATTTGCCGAATAAAAGAATTATAGAAAGATGGCGTGGGGGCTTTGGCAAAAACAGTCGAGCAAAGCATGGAATTGTTTCCTAATGAACTTGAAAAGACAAGCAAAGCAAAGGTTGTCTATAAACACAGATTGATTGTCCGAATTACTTTCAACTAGTTTGAAGATGGCGTTGTCTCTTTATAAGGTCACTCTTTCACTGAGGGCCCTTACTGTTGCTTTCCAATTAACATCAATCATTCTCCTTATTACCAATAAAAAGACTCCCTTGGGCCCTAGCACTTTCATTAGTTACAGGTTTGTTTTGATATCATATTAAATAACGATGAACAAGCGTTTTTATACATGTTTCGTGTATAGTTACCCAATTATAATATAACTTTCTCTTCATCAAGGCCTTTGTAAGTTGTAATACTGGGAACCCTAAATCTTTGTTTTTCTATTATTTCTCTTTGTTTTTACTATTTAATTACTTCAAGTAAAAGTTTTATAAACTTGCAGATTCATGTTTGGTAGCAATGCCATTGGGGGTGGATATAACCTCTTGCAAATAATTTCATTTATAAATTATACTCTTCCGGATCTTGATGAACAACGATAGCGACGTATACCACCTACTTGAATTTTATGGTGACAAGGTACCTATAACAACCATATCATTACTTTATTTTTGTTATTTAATTAAACGGATCAGATTTCTCAACTCCGACTCTTCAATTTTGTGTTGAATTCATGTCTAATTAAAACTAAAATTAAAGCTTTTATTTCATTTTATTTTATTTCGCAGGCTGTATCATACCTTTTAGCCTCAGGATTAGCTGCAAGATTTGGCGCCACTAGAGATTTGAAGAAATACCTAGGAGAAACATATAACATTGGCAGTTTTTTGGATATGGGATATGCATGATCAGCTATCCTCCTCTTCCTTGCATTCTTGTGCACTGCAATCTTGTCAATTCTGTCTTCTTACGCATTTTTAAAGAAAGTTCACCTGTTAGGATCCCACCCCAATCCCTATTAAGGAACTAATTAACACGTATTTTTGGCTTCCAATGGGTGAGGAGGTGATGATGATGGAGAAGGATATCCATTTTTAGTTTCCTCCATTAAAATTGATACACAAATTTAGATGAACACTATGCACGCTACACTTTTTTTTGTTTTTTGTAATTTTAAAAAATTTGCTTATTAAATGACATGTCAAAATCTCATGAGATGATGAGACTGTAAAGGAACCAACTATTTTGGATTTAAAGACTCTTCCCTTTTAGTGTTCTACTTGTTTGTATTGTATTAGTTCTCCTAGTTTGTATCAAGTTTGGGTTTGTCAAACTTGATTACAATTGTAACTATTTGCCTATATATACTATGAGAATGAAGCTGAAACTTCATTTTGCCAAAAACAAGTTTATCTGCTTTCTTTTATAGTATTAAAGTCTATCACAAGACGAATAAGCCCACATTACTTACCTCTTGATAAGAACTAAGAAAAATACTAGCCTACACGACTACTTTTCTCGTGACAAGGACAAAAAAAATATACTGATTTACATGTGAGGGGGGTGTTGAGGAATAATTGCCTATGGATAAGATTTTGGACATGTTTATAAGGAATGAATAATTCTCTCTTATTGAACCGATTTTATGAAATAAGTTAGATCCACAAATTTGTTCATAAACATTTCTCAAAATAAAAAATTACATAAAATTGTGATACATCATTTGATTATTCCCATGAAAATCACAACTTATAAGATATTTTGAGATAAAAGGTCCATCTACCACAAATGGGCTAAGCAAGGAGCAAATTCTCAATCAGTCAAAAAGCAACTTGAAAAAATCTTGGGTTTCTTTTACCTGTTGGGCCCAACTGACCTGGACCGTAGCCTCTGTGCATAAGTTTTTTTTTTTTTTTGGGTTTCGGCCTGATAAAATGACATTTATTTATATTTAATTCTCATATGCATTTTAAAATAGGAATAAAAATTTAATCAGACACAATCAGGGCGGAGCTAGGATATTCATTGAAGGGGGGCAAAAAAATTTCACTATAGTAGGACAAAATAGAAACATCCGTGAGGCTGTAGAAGACAGGCCTTGCAACATGAATCCAAGAAGGCATGATTGTTAATAGGTTGGAAATATAATATTTGTCTCTGCTCGCCAATTTTAATACGAGGTCGTTTATAATTTAACTGAAGCGATCTATAGAATTTTGGTTTTTCTCCATAATCTCAGATAACTACAACTATATATTTTATACAATTAAAATATGAAACAAAAACTATATCAATTAATAAATAATTAAAAATAAGGGAAAAATTTCAGTTTTAACCCTTGAAGTTTCAATGGTTTTTCAATTTTAACCCTAAAGTTTAAAAAGTAGCAATATACCCCTCCTGAAGTTTCAAAAATTGGCAATTTTAACCCCCGTTAGTTTTTTTTTTCTGTCAAATTGAACAGAAAAATATGAAATGACGAAACTGCCCTCAGGCTTTTTTTAAAAAATTTCCATCCATTTTAACGAAAAAAACTAACGGGGGTTAACATTGCAAGTTTTTGAAACTTCAGGGAGGTAGATTGCAAATTTTTAAACTTTGGGGTTAAAATTAAAAAATCATTGAAATTTCAGAGGTTAAAACTGAATTTTCCCCTAAAAATAAAAACAATTATCAAGAATAGCAATATAAATATCAAAACAATTAATAGAAAAAAAACAATTTAAATCTAAATATAAAAATTTAATTACATACCTCAATTTTTCATTGAAGTTGGAAAGTGAAAGGAAAAATCAACAATTAAAATCTAAATAATTTAATTACATATATAGCTCAAATTTTCGTTGAAGTTGGAAAATGAAAGGAAAAATCGATAAGTCTTTAAGAAGAAAAATGCCTCAAAGTTTTGTAATTTTTGTAAGATGTAAGGACATTTGACAATTGATCTTTAGTTAATTACAAATTTAACTACATATATACCTCAAATTTTCATTGAAGTTGGAAAACGAAAGGAAAAATTGACAAGTCTTTAAGAAGAAAAATGCCTCAAAGTTTTGTAATTTTTGTAAGATGTAAGGACATTTGACAATTGATCTTTAGCCTCTTTGAATTTAGTTGACACGTTACTATAGGAAATAAAACATGTGGCTAGAAAGTTAGAAATTACAATTGATTTTTCGGTTTCTTTTTGTGCTTTGCAAGTTGCATGCTGTATTTTATTTTTTCTCTTGCACGCCTGTTAGCATGTACCATGCCTTCTTCCATACTTTAAGAAAATTATTGGGAAGAGTTGAACATGTTAAAAATAACAATTGATTTTTTGGTCTTCTTATTGTGTTTTGCAAGTTGCATGCTGTATTTTATTTTATTTTATTTTTTCTCTTACACACATGTTAGCATGTACCATGTTTTCTTCCGTACTTTAAGAAAATGATTGGGAATAGTTGAACATGTGAACAAGATTTTATAATTTTATAAATATTTTTTTGTCCCTTTCTTGTGCTTTGCAAGTTGTAAGTTGCACGTTGTACCTTTTATATTTTATTTTATTTTTCTCTTACACGCGTGTACCTTATCTTCTTCAAAAACAATTATCAAACTTGCAAATTTGCAGTTGCAGAAGAATAAAAAGGTTAAAGATGATGCAGTTCTCAATATTTTTTTTAAATTATGGAAGAAGATAAAGTACACACGTATAAGAGAAAAATAAAATAAAATAAAAAAGGTACAATATAATATTCCTTAAGATCGATAAAAGGAGAACTAGGAGAAGGATCCTTTCCATTTGATAGAGCAATGTAGACCAGCGAAACTTTTGGCTCTAGTTGAGAGCATGCGTGCAATTAGCTGGCGTACGTTGACATCCGATCGAGCAAAGACAATGAATTACTTTTTTAACGTTAATACCTGGGCCGGCTTTTGTCTATGAAAAAAAATTGTCGTTTTCTATATGTTTCTTTAGCGGCCTGTCCAGATTGATTGTCGTCCCAACCTCTCGACTGGGATATAAATATGGCAGCATGCTGCATGCATACATGTTTTAGTGTTTATAACAATTGTTGAAGAAGATGGCGTTTTGGAATTCGCCTTCTAAGGTCACTCTTTCACTCAGGGGGCTTTCTGTACTTTTCCTAATAGCATCAACCATACTCCTTATTGTGGATAAGCATAGCAACGACTATGGCGGCATCAACTATACGTATTTCTTTAGTTACAAGTAAGTAGTTCTTTCATCACTCATGAATAGGGTTTACAATTTTTGACACATGAATTTAACACAAAATTAAAAGATTAGGGTTGAAGAGTCTTGCCCATTTAATTAAATTAGTTGAGTTAGAGTTGACCTATATGATCTTATACTTATGCATTGTCACGATCTGAACTCGACACATGACATGATGACTAATTTTTTTTTTTTGGCATGGATCGGATCGGGTTATAGTTGACTTATATAATACTCTTATACCCATGTCTTAACACGACCTGAAATCGATACTCGAACACGAATTGTCACCCTACCTCTTACTCATGAATAGATGTTTTTATATTGATTTATTTTTCAATGAGAAAATTTTAATTTTATTTAGTATATATTGACACACCTGTTTCATGTATAATTACCCACTGATATCTTTCTCTTCACCGAGGGAGGCCCTTGTAAGTTGTAATATATATTGGTAATCCTATATCTTTATTTTTCTATTATTTTCTCTTTGTTTTACTATTTAATTCACGTTAAACTCTTACTATAAACTGCAGATACATGTTTGGTACTGGTGTCATTGGCATTGCATATAACTTCTTGCAAATAATTTCATTTGCAATCTGTCGGATGTTGATGGACAACGATAGCGACGTATATAGCCTAATTGAATTTTATGGTGACAAGGTACGTACAGCCATCCCATTACTTTAGTTGGTCTAATTAAATTATCCTTATCCTGGCACTAATTTGATCTATATTCAATACTTAATTTGAAGCTCATTTTGTGCTTAATTAATACCTAATTATATTTTCAACTAAATACACGAAGTTCTAGTACTTTAGTCCTTGAAGCTTGAAAAATAGTATTAAATATTCAACATTTAAAAAGTAGCGTTTAGATTCTTTTGTCAATTAAGTTTTCCCAAGGCTTATATATGCATTGTTATGCACGATTTTCAGAGGAACATGATCGAGGCCATTATTTTGTGACCTAGCTAGCTAAGAGAGACCTATTAATTCACCCTTATATATACTTTCAATTCTTTACCTCTCTTAGAATTTCTTTAAACCACACGAATTCTAAAAAATAAACCTCCAAGCCACCAAATTAGTTACAGGTTGTAAAGGAGATTGAATAGAAGATTGGCCACAGTTCTAGAACTATTGCAGTAGAAGAAAAACATGTTAATTGTCTAAGTCATATTTTTACTACAAAGGTTTTGTGAGTAAAAACTAAGTGTACGTTTTATCTCCTATAGTGAATTGGTTTTATGGGTTTGAGTGTTTCGAAGTGATCATATTACTACTTTTGAAAAAGAGAAATGTTAAAAGCACAACATACACCCAATAAAGATTCAATTTCTCCTTTTAAGTGTCAGCTATTAAAAAATAAAAAAATTGCTAGTGGAAGAGAGAGAGTGCTTTAAACTAAAAATTAAGTTTAAAATAAGAGAGGAATTAGATTTTTGTTGGGTGTTTATTATGACTATATCACGTCTCTTTTAAAAAACACCTTATCTTATCGGTTTTTCAGGCAGTGTCATACATTTTAGCCACAGGAGCAGCTGCGGGATTTGGCGCTATTATAGATTTGAAGAAAATAAAATTATACGATGCTGACTTGACCGGATTTTTCAATATTGGATATGCATCAGCTCTCCTTCTCTTCCTCGCATTCTTGTGCACCGCAATCTTGTCTATTTTGTCTTCCTATGCACTTCCAAGGAAAGTTTAGCTCTACGTTAAGGACCAACAAATTAAGATTCCTTCTTTTTCAGCCTAAAATGTATGATTAATTGATCACAAAGTCGGTGGTTAATTAACTCTTAGAGCATATTTGAGTGACCCTAAAGTTAGGGATTTGATCCTTTGTTTTTTGGGTTTCCCTGTTTTTGCTTAGGTTTCTCTGTTTTTTTTGGTTTTTTTGTTGTTTCTGTCGATCTTCTCCATGCCGGTTTCCCTGCCCTCCGTCCACTGCTGGGCTTTTTCGTGCTCCCACAGCGATGAGTTTCCACTGTGCTCTTCTTTGTACGGGGTCAGTGTACATGCAATCGGTTTCTTTCCCTGTATTTTTGTTTGCTTGTATTCAGTTATGCTACTTTTCTTTTTCCTGTATTTCATTTGTTATTTGCTTGTAATAATGCTTTGGCCTCGATGATTCGTTTGAATCCCCTTTGATCCTGACCCTGTGTGTCGTGGATGTGTATGTTATCTTGGCTTTTGGGTCGAGGAGAAAAAATGGTTCTGATTTCTGTGTCGTGGATGAATGTGCATCCTGTCTTAACTGTCGAGGAGGATAAGCAGAGGCATAAGAGGGTTTTTTTTTTTTTTTTTGTAACAACAAACATTCAACCAACAGGGGGGGCCAAAGGCCTTACAAACAGCAAAAGAAAGAAGGGGGGGTGGATCTTTGCCACTACAAATGGGATAAGAAGAAGGGGGGGGAAAGCAAGTGGGAATGCAGCCCGAGAAGACTCTTGCCGCGGCCCAAAACGCTACATAATGAGCGCAGAAGTTTGCACTTCGGTGTATCTTTGTTGCTAACCACAAAGAGGAAACTAGAATTAAGGACAATGCATTGGCAATAACAGATTCAATATGCCAATCAAGGGAGATGGATGGATTGTTTAGAGCAGAAACAACAACAGCTTAAGGTCGTGGAATAAACGCTTCCTGTGCAGTTGATGGTGTCTGCTTGGTTTAGTAGTCTTTGAATCTGCCAAACAAATTTGAATGTTTATCCTGCTATTTTAGTCATGGGGTAGCGGATGTATTTTCAAATTTCGTTGATTGATTGGCCATTGTTACCTGGTTTGTATGAGATTCTTTCTGTGACTTTGTAATTTAAGCTACAGTTATTTTAAGACTTGCCCTGTGATTGTAAGTACTTTCGCTCTTGAGTTCTATGGAATGAGAATGAGTTCTTTTAAAAAAAATAATAATAAAAATAAATGGAGACTATTTGTATTGTAAAATAATTTATTCAATAAAAGTATAATGTAGCATTTGGACTTTATTTGTGGATGTAAGTCGTTAACTAACCACGTTAAAATTCTTTTATGTTTATTTATTTTATTTCTATTTTATTATTCCGCACTTATATTCATAATATTACAAATTTATTCAGGATATCAAAGCCTCTTTCGCTAACGTCAGTGTCGATCCATGGTCCTGTGANTGGATGGATTGTTTAGAGCAGAAACAACAACTTAAGGTCGTGGAATAAACGTTTCCTGTGCAGTTGATGGTGTCTGCTTGGTTTAGTAGTCTTTGAATCTGCCAAACAAATTTGAATGTTTATCCTGCTATTTTAGTCATGGGGTAGCGGATGTATTTTCGAATTTCGTTGATTGATTGGCCATTGTTACCTGGTTTGTATGAGATTCTTTCTGTGACTTTGTAATTTAAGCTACAGTTATTTCAAGACTTGCCCTGTGATTGTAAGTACTTTCGCTCTTGAGTTCTATGGAATGAGAATGAGTTCTTTTAAAAAAAAAAATAATAAAAATAAATGGAGACTATTTGTATTGTAAAATAATTTATTCAATAAAAGTATAATGTAGCATTTGGACTTTATTTGTGGATGTAAGTCGTTAACTAACCACGTTAAAATTCTTTTATGTTTATTTATTTTATTTCTATTTTATTATTCCGCACTTATATTCATAATATTACAAATTTATTCAGGATATCAAAGCCTCTTTCGCTAACGTCAGTGTCGATCCATGGTCCTGTGAATTTTTTTTTTTTTTGATTTCCTGTTATTGATGGTCAATACTTTTGCAGATCTTTTACCATAGATCTTGCAAATGTATATGACAAAATTGAAAAAAGAAAAAAAAAAAAAAAAAAAATCAGTCAATCAGTCGCCACACCTTCCCAACTATCAACACAGCAGTAGATCCGGCATCCCAGCCCTGGAGCTCCGCTGCCTTTGCGACGCCCAGACTCTACGTCGTCACCAAACGACCCTCAGCTCATGCCAAAAGCGCCAGATCTGTCAGCGCCTCCACCACTGATCCTAGTTTGCGACGCCCATCACTGCTGGTGCGACCACCATAGCCAGATCTGACGGCGTCAATCCTCACCTCCCTCAGCCACCGTACTGTCTGTCTCCGGCCTCAGCTTGCCGTGAACCTCCGCGCCGCCCAAAAACTCCTCATCGCCCCTGCATGCCGAGTCCAGAATGTGCCGCTCAGCCGCGCCGTTCGCATCCCGATCTCTACCGCAACCCAGTGGCCACCGTCTTTCCAACTCATTCCAGCGCCATCTCGACGTTAACCACTGGTCCACCACCACGATGCAGATTTCATTTCATGCTAGATCGTGTTTCAGGGGTAATTTTGTGGAGAAGAAGTATGTTTGGTAAGGGGTTTGATTTACTCTTATTGAGTATGCAGATATTCCTATTCTAGTTTAAGAATATTGTATCCTGATTTAGTTCCTATAGGAGTTCTGTTTGGTTACTGGATTAAGGCAATCCTTATCCTAGTTTCTGTAATCTGTGAACAGGATATTCTTGAAAAAAAAGGAGATAAAAAAAATCAAAATCAAAATAAAAAGAGGCCAAGTTACCCATCAAAAATTCAAAAGAGGCCAAGTTGCTTATCACAAAAAAAAAAAAAAAAAAAATCAATAGAGGCTAAGTTGCCCTCCATTGGCCTATAGTTGGCCTATTTTTGTTCGGTTATGTGGTATTGATTAAAAATCAGGTCATTTTAGCCTATAGTTGGCTCTTTTTTTATTTGGCTATATAGTATTGTTTAAAACCGAAACTCATTTTAGCCCATTGTTAGCTCTCATTTTTTGGCCCATAGATGTCCTCTTTTGTATTGCTTTACTATCTCGAAAAATAAAAAATAAAAAATAGGGTTAAATACCTTATTAGTCTTTAGGGTTTAAATTTTTTTTTTTTCCTCCCTAGGTTTTAGAAAGTGACCAAATTAGTCATTCCGTCATTTAGCCGTTAGTTGACTTAACGGACTGACAAGTTAACCAATTAGAAGTTGACACGTGTCAACGTAATTAATTTTTTTTTAAAAAAAAATGAAAAAAAAAACAAAAAATTGGGGTTTCCAAGGGCGTGGTTTCAGTTTGGGGGTGGTACCCCCAGTATCCACTGGGGGTGCTTGCAATTTCTACCACTTGCAAAAGAGGGTTTACGGTTTCACCACAATTTCTACAATTCGCCAAAATTTTAACTTAATCCTCTAATCAACCAAATCGTGATTATCAACAAACAATCTGAAATTTGAAGCCTAGTTGGAAATGAAAGCAAGATTTGAGTGAGAGGGAAAGAGAGAGAAGAAAATACACTGAAGAGAGAAAGAGTGACAAGAGGGAGAGAGAAAGAGAGAATCACCTCAAGTAATTGCCCAACCACATCCTCTTGGTTTCCTGCCTTTGGTGATTATTGAAGAAGGGAGGGGAGAAACCACCCCCATGGAGCCTAAGGCCATCTCTTTTTTTTTTTTCTTTTTTTTTAATAAAAAAATTTAATTAAGTAATCACGTGTCAACTTCTAATTGATCCACGTATTAGTCCGTTAAGTCAACTAACGGTCAACTGACGAAAGGATTAATTTGGTCATTTTTCAAAACCACAAGGACTAATTTGGCCACTTTTCAAACCATAGAGAGGAAAAAAATAAAGTTTTGAAACCATAAGGACTAATGATGTATTTAACCCTAAAAAATAAAACTCAAGGTTTCAAGATCTTATACCTAATACCTTGAGTTTGAGGGAGGATGTTAGAGCATATTTGAGTGACCCTAAAGTTAGGAATTTGATATTATAGAAATTGATTGTAATTGATAAAATCAAGATTAAATATACATGATTTGATTTTATCAATCATATCATTTTATATTATCTTCTCATCCCGATAAATAGGGATTATTTGTATTGTAAAATAATTCATTCAATAAGAGCATAATGTAGCCTTTGAACTTTATCTGTGGACGCAAGTTGTTGATCGAACCACGTTAAAATTCTTTTATGTTTATTTATGTTTATTTCTATTTTATTATTCTGCACTAATATTCATTCATAGTATTACAAATTTCTTCATTAACTACTTAAATGGGAAACTTCATTTACTACCTAAAATGCTTTTTCCTTTTTCTGTTATACATGTGCCCCACGATTTTTGGGTCAATGGCTCAGCATTTACATTAATCCGCCATAACAAAGTAAACCCTCCAATAAAGGGGGCACTTGAGAGGCTCATTGACCTTGCACGGGAGCTTGGTTGCCGACGAGGCTATATATATAGTCAATGGTGGTGGCGCAGCTTCTCACTGAAGAAACACATAATGAAATGAAAAATCAAGAAAATAGTGGAAGAAAATAAAGATAACATTTCAAATTTTAAATTTTAAATTTATTTATAGTTAATATAGTGATAATAAATTAAGGAAGTTCATTTTCCATATCAACTATCTCATTAGAATTACACATCATCATTTTTCTATTATTCAAATTGATAATTAAGACTCTATTACGAACTTTTAAATGTTTTAAGAACTTTATTATTACTCTCTAATGTTAATTAGAGACCAAATTAAGTTCATGTACTTTCAAGAACTAAAATAAGTGTTTTGTCTTTTCCTTTTTTTTTTTTCTTTTTTTCTTTTCTTTTTTTTTAAAAAAAGAAAATTAAAGGATGGTGTTATATATATATATTTCAACTTTCAAAGAAATTACTAGAATATTTTTTTGTCAAGTAGCTCTCATAATAATTAT
This sequence comes from Carpinus fangiana, assembly GCA_006937295.1. NCBI lineage: Eukaryota > Viridiplantae > Streptophyta > Magnoliopsida > Fagales > Betulaceae > Carpinus > Carpinus fangiana. The sequence continues at coordinate 17,327,382 of CM017321.1, read as the reverse complement.
AACTTGACGTGAAGCTGCGGTAGCAACTGTTCCATCTTATGCAATGAGCACCTTCTTACTTCCAAAAAGTTTATGCAGAAGGATTGATCAATTGTTTAAAAACTTCTGGTGGGGTTTCCCTCCAAAGAAAATCAGAAATCTCTCACTCAAATCCTAGAACTCTCTTTGCTCTCCTAAAGCCTTGAGAGGTCTAGGTTTCAAGAAAATAAAAGATGTTAACTTAGCTCTCATTTTAAAGCTTGGCTGGAAGCTCCTCACTCATTCAGATTCATTGTGGGTGACTCAACTCCAAGGTAAGTATATTCTGTCTGGTTTTTTTCTCCCCCCCCACNCCAATTCTGCACCTTTTTGGCTATGGAAATGTATCCTCTCTTCTTTGCCTGTCATTTTCCAAGGAGCCTACCATAGAGTTCATCTTCACTACTCCATTCCCATTTGGAACTCCCCCTGGATTCCATCTATTCCTTCTATCACTCCATCTCCTATCACCCCTTGTCCCCCCTAATTCCGCCAATTTGGTTATTTCTGATCTGATCAATTCAAATGCAACTTGGAATATCCCCTCATTTCAGGCCTATTTGATATCCATAGTGTTAGTAAAATCCAGAAAATAGCCATTAGTTCCTCACCTACTACAAAGTTTCTCTGGACTCCTTCTCCATTTGGTAAGTTCTGTGCTAGTTCTGCTTATAGTTTTATAAGTTCTCTAAGAGTCTCATCTTATTCATCTCCTTTTGATCATATTCAGGGGAAGCTTATGTGGAAATTAAAACTAAATGTCAGACTTAAACTCTTTCTCTAGAAAATAGCCTAAGATATCATTCCTTCTAAGGCAAGACTCAAAGTTGTATTTCCTATCCCCCCTGATGATTCTTTGTGTCCTCTGTGCAACATGGAAGAAGATTCTCTTCTCCACTTATTTTTTAGATGCAGCTTTGCAAGGATTGCTTGGAGATCCTCCTTCTGGCCTCTTGATTCCCTAGCCTGGAGTTCTCTTTCCCTGTCCAATTGGGTTAAAGGCATCATCTCTCCACATGCTGTTTTTGGAATTCCACAATCTGATGCTCATCTTTTTCAAATTTATGCCTCTGTTCTTTGTGATAGGTTATGATTTAGCAGGAACAAAGCCATTCATGATGGAATTATACCAGATATATCTAAACTTGCTCTTTCCATCAATAAATTAGCATTAGCTCATGCTGCAGCCTGGAACTTAGTTTCTGCAAAAGAAGTTCAAGCTTGGACTCCACCTATGGAAGTCACTTTTAAGATCAATTTTGATACTGCAATCCGAGACAACTTTTCAGCACAAGCAGCAGTATGTAGAGATCACACAGGCTCCATAATCAAAGCAGTTTCTTAGATTTCTCCTCCCTGCTCTCCGAGCTATGGTGAAGCACAAGGAGCTCTTCTTGCAGCATCTTTAGCTTCTTCTTTGCACCTTCATCGGTTTGTAATAGAAGGGGATTCTCTTATTGTAATTTCTGCTCTACAATTCCCAACTATCATCAATGATTGGCATATAGAATAGCTTATTATAGATACCGTAGCCCTTCTCCCTCCCTCTTTTATGTGGGAGGCTAAGAAGATTAATAGAAGTGCAAACTTTTGCGCCCATCATGTGGCAACTTGGGTCGCGACAAGAGTTCACTCGGGCTGCATTCCCACCTTTCCCCCCCTCTCTTCTCCTTTGGCTTATTGTGGTGGTTTAGAACCACCTGCTGTCTCTTTTTCCCCTTGAAGGGTTGTATGTTCTCTTGTGTTTTAACTTTTAATGCAATGTTTGTTTAAAAAAAAAAAAAAAATTATGACTTGACATGCATATCACCAAGCTTTAATTTGCACCCTAAGCAAGAATGGCTTAGACTAATTATAGGCAAGTAGAAATGAGATGGAGATGAATTATTTTATGGCTTAAATTTTGATTGTGTATATGATCGATGTCATATAAAGAACATTCTACGATAGAGGGTCATGTGATCAAAAGGTAGTATTAGATTAGACACTTGTATTGCAAAATTTTGAACGACATTGCAAAAGCCAAGGCAATTCAAAAGATTAAGCCAAGCTTTCAAAAAATAATAGATCACTAAGACTAATTTCTGGGTCAATGGTTTTTGAGTCAATGATCTCGGCACGTACGTTAGGCTAGCTAGCTGCCATAACAAAGTAAACCCTCCATGTGGAAGCACATAATTGGAGCTGGTTGACCTCGGGATGCTGCTTGGTAATGAGGCTGAAGTCAATAGTGGCCGAGCCTCTCACTTGGTTATAAATTGTGATCAGAGCCTGCAATTCTGCCAATCCACTGCATAGGGCATTGCAGTTTTTAGTGTATTTTGGTCGACAATGGCATCACCCGCTTCTCGGGTTGCCATTTTCATATTGAGAGTTCTTCCTTTTATTCTCCTATTGATATCTCTCATTGTCCTCACCACCAGAGCAACAACAGGAGAAGTTGGCATTGATCAAACCATCAGAATACACTTCAATGATATTAATGCCTACAGGTGATCATCAGAATACTCATGCTCATGGAGTTTTTTTCTTTCTCTTTCTCTTTCAATACGATTATAATATATATTATGATAATTAACAGTGTTAAATATATTATGAATATATTATGGAGCGGAAGAAGAAGAGAGAGAAGAGAGATAGAACGAAAGCCAACAATGGACTACATTGTATTATGTTGTGATATTATAGAATGGATACAATAGCCTCCTTATATAGGAGGGAGAAAGGAGCCTTGGCTCCCAATCTTATCAATGTGGGACAAGCCCCACATATACACTAACATTCCCCCTCAAATTCAATGTGCCTAAACATTGAGGTTGGAAAATAAAAGCATGAATAAAAACATATATTAAAAAAATTTTTTTTTTTTTTTTTTTGAAAGTCCACCGGAAAAGTTGCCGGAGGTGGCCGGAGTTGGGCGGCCGGTGGCGGTGGACGGCGGCTGGCAGCGGCAGCTGGTGACTGGAGATGGCTGGAGGTGGCTGCTGGACCCAAACCATTGGGCTTGAAACTTGTATTGAGAGCCTTATAGGCTAATTGGGCCGGTTAAATGGGCCAAAATTTGGCCATAACCCATGGACCATTTAATATGGTTGACCCAACAATAATATGAATCGGGTCGAGGATCCGAACCGAAATGAGACCTGCTTGGTCGAGTTGACGGATTGGATTGCCAGATTGGTGGATCTGGGTCTAACCCACTGGACCGGGTCAATGGTTTTGGATTTGCTTTAAACCCGATTTGAATGGGCCGGTTTAAATGGGCCTAAAAGACCGAAACCCCTGGACCGATTGAAGGTCTGACCCACTTGAGAAGATCCGGTTCTAACCCGTTGGATTGGGTCGAAATTAGTGGATCCGATTTTTTTTTTGGGAGCTTGACACGTGGCAGAGGCTAGGGCTGACGTGGCAGCTCTCTGGAGGACACGTGGAAGTTGGAACGCTTGGTGAAGAACGCCTGGCGCGTGTAGTACACGCACCAAAGTGTGCTGGCTGCAAAGGCGCATGCATCTCACGTGCCAGTAAGCGCATGGGGTTGGATGAACGCCTGGCACGTGTAGTACATGCGCAAAAGCCTGATGGCTGAATAAGCGCGTGCATGTCACGCGCCAGTAAGAGCGTGGTAGAGTGAAATTCACGCGCCAGAAGGTCTAGGGCGCGTGAGAGCGCGTGGGAGCATGAATTTCACGCGCCAGAATGTGCTAGGGCGCGTGGGAGATGCTACCGGCTCGTGGAGGAGCTTGCCACACCATGGCAGCGCGTGGGAGCGCGTGAGGCACGTTTGCAAACTGGCAGATCCTTCTGGAGGCGCGTGTAGGCGCGTGGATGCTTGGACGGCGGTGATCTCTTCGGATCTGAACTCGGAGCGTCTGATCTGAAGTTTGAGGAGGAGCGTGGTGCGCGTATAACGCCGGAATGGGCTGAGATTGCACAGATCCACCGATTCGGGGCCGAGACACCACTTTTGGTGGTTCTTTTGGCCGAGAGGGGTGTCGGTGGCGGTGCGATAGGCTCGGGCAGAAGTTGCCGGAGGAACTGACGGCGCGGTCGGCCGGAGATGGGCGGCCGCCGGAGGGAGCGTCGGAAAAGGAGCGGGAATACCGCTTGATGCGCCGACGACTAGAAGGTTGCCGGTAGGAGCACCGAAAAACGTCATTGACGTTTATTGGCGGCCATAAGAAGGTGGCTTTGATACCATGTTAAATATATTATGAATATATTATGGAGCGGAAGAAGAAGAGAGAGAAGAGAGAGAGAGCGGAAGCCAACAATGGACTACATTGTATTATGTTGTGATATTATAGAATGGATATAATAGCCTCCTTATATAGGAGGGAGAAAGGAGCCTTGGCTCCCAATCTTACTAATATGGGACAAGCCCCACATATACACTAAAAAACAAAGACCCTTTTTCTCTCTCTCTTTCTCTTTATAATTGCAGGTATATGCTTGCTGCAATTGTCATCGGATTCGCATATAGCCTCTTACAACTTGCATTCTCAACTTGTCATCTTATTTCGGGAAATCGCTTAATAAGTGGGGATGGAGGCATTCTGGTTGACTTCTACTCTAAAAAGGTATATATAATTATAAAATATACTCTCTTTTGTAGGTAAGTGATGACATTTTCAACATTTTTTTTCTTTTTGGGGGGGGGGGGAACAAACTTAATTTGTCTCGGTCATTTACTTCTCTTTTTAGATTAAAAAAAGAAATCAGTGTAGATTTTCAATGAAAAGATGAGCAGAGGCTGACCCGAAATGTTGTGTTATATATATAATAGGTTATATCGTACCTATTAGCCACAGGTGCTTTATGTCTAAACACCTTGGATAAATATGTCAAAATTTTAAAAATTCTTAAGTATTTTTTTTTTTTTGGGATAATTTACTCTTTGAATCAATCAAAAAGACAATAAAATTTCTATCGTTAAAATTTTATAACAGCCGTTAGTCAAGGTCAAAATCCACTGTTTTACCTTATTAAAATATTAATTTTTTTAATTTAATTTTAAAATTTAAATCTTTTTTTTTTTTTTAAAAAAAAAGAAGTAACAATAGGGGTGGCCGAACCACCTTATAGGGGGTGGTTGGCCACCCCATTTTGCTTGGGGGTGGTTCTGCCACCCCTAGACCGGCTGTCTAGGGGTGGTTGAATGATGCAGATTGGCGTCCAACAATAGGAGACTGTTTGGACGGTTACTTATCCCGTCTGGACCCGTAGATTTATAAAACGGGTAAATTTTTAAGGCAATTTAAAAAATTTGTAAACATTTTGAGAGGAAATTCATCCCCCACCCCCCAAGTTGTAGGTCCGCTCCTGAATGTGTTAACTGGAATGGAAGTATGTGTACTAGAGGTGAAATAGCGGTTGCGGTTAGCGGTTAGTAGAATCTACTAACTGCCTTAATCGCCCGGTTAGCGGTTAATTGGATGCGGTTAACCGCTTTTCTACTAACACTTTTTATTGGGTTTTTTTTTTGGCCGATTTTGGGCTCACTTTAAACCCTTGTTTTGCTCACTTCAAATATTTTTTTCTCCTTTCATGGCCATTTTAGCATTAAAAATTGTTGATTTAAAGTAAGTATTATATGTTGGACCATTATACCAAAATCTTGTTGGTCACCTTCTATAACATATAACATACTAATAAAATTACAACAAAATTATTGTTTTGGGTTATGAAGAAATGAATATATAGAAGTGCAAAATTATGGGACTCCTGAGTAAAAGAGGCACACAATAACCATTAGGTTACAATAACTTATTATTATTTATTATATGAAATATATATAATATAAATATATATTATATTTTAAAAAAAAAATGGTTAGCGGTTAGGTGGTATTCCAAAACCCGAAAGCGGTTAGCGATTAGTGCGAATAGCGGTTAGCGGTTAGTGCAGTTAGCGGATGTGGTTAGGTGGTTTTAAATTTCACCCCTAATGTGTACAATTGACATTAAATTTGCTAAATAACACCTTATAAGTTTTTGTTTTTGTTTTTGTTTTTTTGTTTTTGTTTTTGTTTTTTTTTGTTTTTTTGTCTTAAAATAAGATAAAGAACAATAAAAATAATATTTAAAGGGAGTTGAGAGTTAATGCGAGAGTGTTTCCCAAAAAATAAAAGAGAAGATTAGATTACGAAAGATAGAGTTGGCCAAGTTCCTGACGACCTGGTTCTTAGCTACATCATCGACCAAACGCTCATAGCGAGTGAAGGCAACATGAGACGGTGTTGTCCTGTTGCCCTGATCGTTCACTATGATCTCTACTAGACCATCCTTCCGGACCGCTATGCACGAGTAGGTGGTCCCCAGATCAATTCCTATGGCTGGGCGCTCTCCTTCGCTGGCCATTGTAAATGAAGTAGATGAATGAAGACTCCAAGTCTTAGGGAATAACATCAATTTGATCAAGTCAAAAAATCCTAGTTTTTTGTCCATCACTCATAAGCTGACACCTCACAGCTTAGCACACAAAGTCAAAATGAGAACAACACATCATATTATTCCTCCCAAATTTACCAGACCCCACCTCCACCTGATACCGCCGCCCAAAAATGCCACTTGCTTCCGCCTCTGTTTCCGTTGGCCCTGTGGGGTGGCACGTGGCCACCCCAGCCACCTATGGGGTGTCTCGCCGGCAACCCTAGCCTAGATTTGTGGCTACGCTGGCCACCCCGTGGCCTGGGAGTGACCACGCGGGCCACCCATATGGCCTGGGTGGCGGCGCCTACCACTCCCAGGCTACAGGGTGGCCCGTGCGGCCACAAATCTAGGCAACGGGGTGGCCCCCACGGCCACTCCCATCCTAGATCTGTGGCCGCGCCGGCCACCCAATGGCCTGGGAGTGGCTGCGTGGGTAACCCATATGGCCTAGGGTGGCCAGTGCGGCCACCCCGTGGCTGGGATTGCTCGTCAGCCAGCCTAGCTCCTCCCCTTGTGGCTGCTCTTGTGGCCCAGCTCCTCCCTTTGACTGCTCTCATATATTATTTGGTGTTTTGTTATCACTTTAATTTTTTGCATTTTTTCTTGAATTGATGATGTGTCATGTGTTTATTGATGGGCAACACACCCATGATTTTTGCCAAGACCGTGCCTGCCACTCCCAGGCCATGGGGTGGCCGTGTGGGTAACCCATATGGCGTGGGGTGGCCGGCGTGGCCACCCTAGGGCTGGGATTGCTCACCGGCCAGCCTAGCTCCTCCCCTTTGGTTGCTCTCATATATTATTTGGTATTTTGTTCTCACTTTAATTTTTTGCATTTTTTCTTGAATTGATGACGTGTCATGTGTTGATTGGTGGGCAACAAATCCATGATTTTTGCCAAGATTGTATAGTAACAGCTCTCTAAGTCTTATGTTAGCTTTTTGTTGGACCAGGATCCTCTCCAGTCTATTTGGACCGGAGATCCCCTCCGGTCCAAAGGAGATGAGAGCATCCTTATCCCTCTTTGTTGTGGTGTTATAAAATATTCATTAGTTCATCAAAGAAAGAAGGAAGACTCTTGAGTCAACGCCCCACTGAGTCACTGAACGATTCAAGATGCATGGTCCTGAGCGAATCGGACAATGGTCAATCATCTCATTAAAGGCGTCTGTTCCCGATCCTTGAACCGCGTGAGAAAAGTCCTATACTCCAGCTCACAGACGTCCACCTCAACTCAGGTGGTGGGGGCTGGGGTCCCCCAAGTCCCCTAACCGCACGGTAGTTCTATCCTTGATGGTTGTGTTTGCCTAATAACTTTAAAAAGAAAATTCATCATTCTTAATTTTTGTACAAAACATTTTTATTTTTATGTATTCTTACTTTTATATAAATCAAATATATTACAGTTGAAGAGTCTTTATTTGTCTTTAGGGGGTTGTTTGATTATTTTCTCTCAATAGTTTTAAAAGTAATTAACTATATTAATTATATTCGATCTCCTTCAACGGGCATCGTTGAAGGGTCTGATCTCACAAGTAATAAATTACTAATTGAAATGTGCATTTCTCTCTTGGATGTGAAATTTTGAGTTGTTATCTGTTGATTAATTAACTATATATGCATGTTGTCATGCAAGTTTTGTTTTCATCGAAAATTACACGACTAATCTAATCACTATAGCTCCTGCCCTTTCTACAAATTTTTAGTTTTTAGTTTTTTTGTTTTTTTTTTAAATGGATAATATTATGCACGACTTGAATCCCAACAATTTTCTGTTCGAAATTACTAGTAAATATGAGATATCACTTATAAGGTCTACTTGTTCTAATTAATAGGTGGGTAAGTAACTCAAAACCAATAGGGATAGGAAAGCCCCATAAAAGTTCATTCAAATTTTCTATTCAAAATTGCTAATAATTCAAGCAACAAAATTACAGAAAAGTATTATTTGATTACGCAACTATCTATGGATTACGCAACTACCACCGTAGAGCTCTTAGACTTTCAATTGATGTTGAGATTGAATCCTGAAGGCCTAAGTTGGCATCAAGCATAAACTTGCATGTCTACTTGGGCTTGACTTTAATGAAAATGATTAAGATGTTGAAAGGGACCTAAGATTGATAGGGAAATTCTAAGGGTTTGGCTTAGGTCTAGTTTTAAATTTGTAGTAATTTATTGTCTAAATTGCCATAGCCAAATTGTAGCTAGCACTAGCAATATAGGTGCATGTGATGGTCGACAAAATGTATTGATGAGGCTAATAACCAATTTAATGTTATATAAATGTATTTTTTTTTCTTTTGTAATTTTAAGAATATATATTTTGTATTTGAGATATTTGTTAATATTTTTAATTTTTAAAAAGAGGATATAAAAGAAAAACAAAACAATTGTGCTTCAAGACGGCAACTAGGTTAGCAACTTAGTATTTAAGGAACATCATTGAGGTGTTCAAATCGTATTGGTGGAGAACCCCACATATGTGTTTCACCCAATACCTGCATTTTTCACATATTTTTGGCACATGCATAAACAAAATAAAAGTAGGAGGAACATGAGTAATGTTTTAAGTCTTTCTTATATTTTTTTTTGAGTCATTCCAAAAATAATGTACGTGGCTATTAAAATTACCATTGGACTTGTGATTAAACATTATTGAATTTTGATCAAATAATAATTTTAATAGTCATATTATTATTGAAGCGACACAAAAGAAACTTCTAGAATTATTCGAGGGAGCATAGACAAATATCACACACATTTTTGGAGAGGAGACTTCTAGTTTTACCAACGACAAAAAGTCGACCCTAACGGTCACTTTTTTTTTGTAGTTTTTTTGTAGGGAATGAGCTTGAGACCCACTTTTGACATGTAATTAAAAACCGTATTTCCACTTGAGCTCCCTTTCCTTTGTTGTCCTACGTCTTCTACTGGTGCCATATTCTGCAACATCATGTCATCATTTTGTCCATTCTCAAGAATTAAGTCCCTCACACATGCCGCAATATCATTCTTTTGAATGATGGAATTGCAGATTAACTCCAGGTTAGTCCGCTTCTCCTCAAACTCATGTACCTCCGCTAGCTGGATGCCATCTAACCAATGAATTGCCTGGTCAATTGCAGCCTCAATCGTCTCCTTAGTAGTAGTGTCAAGCTTGTCACCAATTTCCTTATCATTGATGATCTTCCTCATTTTGAAAGTATACTTCTCCAAAGCCTCCTTAGCCTTAACCTTCTTCTTGTGTTCATCATCTTCGACCTTGTATTTCTCTGCATCCTCGACTATCCTATCGATCTCTTCCTTGGACAACCTCGCCTTGTCATTGGTGACGGTGATCTTGCAACTTGTGCCAGTAATTTGCTCTACAGCAGATACATTCAAAATACCATTGGCATCTATCTCAAAGCATACTTTTATATCAGCGACACCCTCGGGTGCTGGAGGAATGGAGGAAAGTATAAATTCTCCCAACTGATGGTTATCCACGGTTCTTGCTCTCTCACCCTCAAAAATAGGGAACAAAATAGAAGTTTGGTCGTCAAACCTGGTGGTATAGTATCGCTCCATCTTGGTGGGAATGTCAGTATTTCTTGGAATCACAACGGACATCTCACCTTCACCGACCTCCACCCCAAGGGACAAAGGGGTGACATCGAAGACTACAATGTTTTCAACTTTCTCATTACCCATACTAGCCAATTTTGCAGCTTGAACAGCGGCTCCATAAGCCACAGCTTCATCTGGGTTGATGTTCTTGTTAAGCTGCTTTCCATCAAAGAAGTCCTGCAACAGTTGTTGCACGGCAGGAATTCTAGAAGAACCACCAATAAGAACAATATCATCGACTCCACTCTTGTCCATCTTAGCATCAGTTAAACACTTCTCCACAAGCTCAATAGTCTTTTTGAACAAGTCCATATTAAGTTCGGTAAATCTGGCACGAGTAATACTTAAGTAGAAATCAATACCCTTATATAAAGAATCAACTTCAATGCTAGTCTCACTTGCAGAAGAAAGAATCATCTTTGCTCTTTCACAAGCAGTTCTCAACCTTCTTAGAGCTCTTACATTTCCACTAATGTCCTCCTTTTGTTGCCTCTTAAATATTTCAACGCAATGCTCTAACATTTTGTTGTCAAAGTCCTCACCTCCAAGGTGAGTGTCTCCAGCAACGGCCTTCACTTTAAAAGTACCGTCTTCAATGGTAAGTAGTGAGAGATCTGTAGTACCACCGCCCAAATCAAAGATCAAGACATTTTTCTTGCCAATATCTATCTCATTAAGACCATAGGCAATGGCTGCGGCAGTTGGTTCATTGATTATTCGCATGACATTAAGTCCTGCAATGCTTCCAGCGTCCTTTGTGGCCTTACGTTGTGAGTCACTGAAGTTTGCTGGTACAGTGACTACAACATTCTTCACACTTGTGCCAAGATAGGCCTCGGCAATCTCACGCATCTTATTAAGGACCATAGATGAAATTTCTTCGGCAGAAAAATGCTTCTCTTCATCTTTATACGTGACCACAATTATAGGCTTGTCTTCCGGGCCTTCAATGACTTTGAATGGCCAAAGCTTGATGTCGTTTTGAACTAGTAAATCACTAAATCTCTTGCCAATTAAGCGCTTTGCATCTGCAAAATAATAAGAAAATAAAGGAAAAATAATTTATAAGACTAAAGTAGAAGAAGCGACCAATCTCAATATTGATGAGCTTTTAAATTGCCATAGCTCTTTTATTTATTTATTTTTAAGTTTTGTATTCCTTCAAACCAACATATAGTTTGTTCAATTAAAGTTTGGCTAGGGCTGAAATCTTAGACATATATGATTGAGACTATTGAGATGAATGATAAAAACCAGCAAATGCAAGATGCTATAACAACTTTCAGCAGCCAAAAGTTAGATATCGATAAAATAATGATTAAATGATTAAATTTTCATCTTTTTGTATGCTTCAACTTTTAAGACAAACGATAATTTAACAAAAATCAACATATTTGGTGCCAAACTACCCCTAGTTTTGCATATACTGATGACTCATAATACAAGAACGGCTAATTAGAGACTGTAAGTCTTTACCAAAAAAGAAAAAGAGAAGGAAAGAAAAGAAAAGAAAAGAAGAAGAAGAAGAAGAAAGAGGATGAGAGATTACCAAAGACAGAGTTATCGGGGTTCCTGGCGATCTGGTTTTTGGCTGCATCACCCACCAAACGTTCTTTGCGAGTGAAGGCAACATGAGATGGCGTTGTCCTGTTGCCCAGATCGTTCACTATAATCTCTACTCGATCACGACGCCACACAGCCACGCATGAGTACGTTGTCCCCAGATCAATCCCAATCGCTGGCGACTTATCTCCTTCGCCGGCCATTCTCGACGTTTGGAAGATAACGGCAATGAAGTATCAAGTACGTAGATGATGAAGGAAGACTCTCAAGTCTTGTGATATTTGTTTTGGTGTTATAACAAATTCTTTCACCAAAAAAAGAAGGAAGACTCTGATCGAGTCAACGGCAGTGAATGATTCAAGATGGTCCTGAGTTAATCTGACGGTTGCTAGTGAATAAAGCACCTGCATGTTCCCCATGAACCGCGTGAGAAAAGTCGTAAACTCTTGCTCCACAGACGTCCACTCAACTCGTCAGGTACAAAAGTCTCATCAACATGATACATATTTCAATTCCTCTCCTTCACAAACTTCCCTATTTGTCTTCTTTACGTATGATTTTTTTTCTTTACGTATAATCACAGCTTATATAGCATTTTATAAATTATTATTTTAGAAATTATTAGATGCCGTAAACATATATATCCATGATATTTCACAGCCGATGGAAATAAGTCTTCTTATAAAACATATGAAGAAAATGAATAGTACTAAACGTACGAAATTATCTCAACTACGCAATAAGAAAATAGTGGACCAATCATATATACACTATATAGTTAGTTAAAAACAGTCGAAATCTAGTCGAGAATTCAAATTCATTTGTTGATAATATTCACAATCACAATGACTATGTTTGCCAAGAGACCGGACTAGACTTTATAAAGTCCCTAATTTTTTTTTTCAAAATCAATCTCAATATTCTTACTTTTTTATATCATATCAATAACTTTTTATTACTTTTCAAATAAAAAAATCATTACAAAACAAAAAAAATTTCACTTTTCTATACAAAACATTTTTACTTTTTCCCTCACATCAATCAAATCTGTTACAGTATCAGTCCACTTCCTTCGGTCCAATCTATTCCCAAACACACCCAATGAGTTTTCAAATTTTCATACATGCTAGCTAGGCAAAATGCCTCTAAATACTAACTTAATTAACTTGTGCTCCACATATTTTATGCCTCTTTAGACAAAGCGGTACTACAAGAACAAATTAAGAACAACTGCGACTTAACAAATAATAATATATGTGAAGTGTAAATCTCTCCACAATTAAACATACACATACACACACAGATACAAACGCATAACACAAACTTTCTATCGCGTCATAAAATAAATCATCATCACCATGAAGTGAACGCTTCAATAACACTAGAAACCGCAGAAATTGGATCCCCACTGAGGACTGTTAAAATGAGTTTGGCACTCGTTTATGCCGCTATCAAACAAAACTTCTTTCCTCTGGACCTCCCTCCCATTTGTTGTAAGGCTTCCTCAGGAGCCGTATTACTAATTGAATCATCCCCATCATCCTCAAACATATTCTCAACCAGATTCTGCAACACCGTGTTATCTGTATCAACCACATCATTTTGCTCATTCTCAAGAATTAAGTCCTTCAAACATGCCACATGATAGCGATATTGGCCACAAGTCGATTCATAGGATCACCCACTTAACCCCTCCGATATTTCCGTACTTCCGCATTTTAAACACTCTGTTGAGATGTTTTCACTCAAGTGTAGCGTCACTCCATCACCAATTAAGGTAGGTGGAAGATTTGCACAAGACAGGTCTTGTTGGGCTTGTGCTTCCTTGTTGAACCATTGTTGTGTATATATCTTTTCAATGGTGGGCTTGTAGATTAACTCCAGTCCACTCAACTTCTTCTCAAACTCATTTACCTCCGCATACTACAAAAAACCAGATTTTTAGTAACTGTCATTTACTAACGTGTTAGGGCCATTAAAATGTTAGAAAATGTTACTAACGTGCTATTTCTAACGTTTTTCACACGTTATTAAACCGCCCATGAGAAATTGCAGTTTTCTAACGTGTCAACTTTTGACACGTTAGTAATTTACTAACGTGTTACATATGCCACGTTAGTAAATAAATTTTTATTTTTTTATTTTTGTTTTGATATTTACTAACGTGTCAAAATATGACACGTTAGTAAACTAACGTGTCATATTTTGACACGTTAGAAATTTTTATTATTATTTTATTATTTTTTTTGTCATTTTCTAACGTGTCAAAATCTGACACGTTAGTAATTACTAAATTTACTAACGTGTCAGATTTTGACACATTAGAAAATAACAAAAAAAATTAAAAAATTTTTTAAAAAAATTCTAACGTGTCAAAATATGACACGTTAGTTTACTAACGTGTCATATTTTGACACGTTAGTAAATAGCAAAACAAAAATAAAAAAATAAAAATTTATTTACTAACGTGGCATATGTAACACGTTAGTAAATTACTAACGTGTCAAAAGTTGACACGTTAGAAAACTGCAATTTCTCACGGGCGGTTTAATAACGTGTGAAAAACGTTAGAAATAGCACGTTAGTAACATTTTCTAACATTTTAATGGCCCTAACACGTTAGTAAATGACAGTTACTAAAAATCTGGTTTTTTGTAGTATGCGGAGGTAAATGAGTTTGAGAAGAAGTTGAGTGGACTGGAGTTAATCTACAAGCCCACCATTGAAAAGATATATACACAACAATGGTTCAACAAGGAAGCACAAGCCCAACAAGACCTGTCTTGTGCAAATCTTCCACCTACCTTAATTGGTGATGGAGTGACGCTACACTTGAGTGAAAACATCTCAACAGAGTGTTTAAAATGCGGAAGTACGGAAATATCGGAGGGGTTAAGTGGGTGATCCTATGAATCGACTTGTGGCCAATATCGCTATCATGTGGCATGTTTGAAGGACTTAATTCTTGAGAATGAGCAAAATGATGTGGTTGATACAGATAACACGGTGTTGCAGAATCTGGTTGAGAATATGTTTGAGGATGATGGGGATGATTCAATTAGTAATACGGCTCCTGAGGAAGCCTTACAACAAATGGGAGGGAGGTCCAGAGGAAAGAAGTTTTGTTTGATAGCGGCATAAACGAGTGCCAAACTCATTTTAACAGTCCTCAGTGGGGATCCAATTTCTGCGGTTTCTAGTGTTATTGAAGCGTTCACTTCATGGTGATGATGATTTATTTTATGACGCGATAGAAAGTTTGTGTTATGCGTTTGTATCTGTGTGTGTATGTGTATGTTTAATTGTGGAGAGATTTACACTTCACATATATTATTATTTGTTAAGTCGCAGTTGTTCTTAATTTGTTCTTGTAGTACCGCTTTGTCTAAAGAGGCATAAAATATGTGGAGCACAAGTTAATTAAGTTAGTATTTAGAGGCATTTTGCCTAGCTAGCATGTATGAAAATTTGAAAACTCATTGGGTGTGTTTGGGAATAGATTGGACCGAAGGAAGTGGACTGATACTGTAACAGATTTGATTGATGTGAGGGAAAAAGTAAAAATGTTTTGTATAGAAAAGTGAAATTTTTTTTGTTTTGTAATGATTTTTTTATTTGAAAAGTAATAAAAAGTTATTGATATGATATAAAAAAGTAAGAATATTGAGATTGATTTTGAAAAAAAAAATTAGGGACTTTATAAAGTCTAGTCCGGTCTCTTGGCAAACATAGTCATTGTGATTGTGAATATTATCAACAAATGAACTTGAATTCTCGACTAGATTTCGACTGTTTTTAACTAACTATATAGTGTATATATGATTGGTCCACTATTTTCTTATTGCGTAGTTGAGATAATTTCGTACGTTTAGTACTATTCATTTTCTTCATATGTTTTATAAGAAGACTTATTTCCATCGGCTGTGAAATATCATGGATATATATGTTTACGGCATCTAATAATTTCTAAAATAATAATTTATAAAATGCTATATAAGCTGTGATTATACGTAAAGAAAAAAAATCATACGTAAAGAAGACAAATAGGGAAGTTTGTGAAGGAGAGGAATTGAAATATGTATCATGTTGATGAGACTTTTGTACCTGACGAGTTGAGTGGACGTCTGTGGAGCAAGAGTTTACGACTTTTCTCACGCGGTTCATGGGGAACATGCAGGTGCTTTATTCACTAGCAACCGTCAGATTAACTCAGGACCATCTTGAATCATTCACTGCCGTTGACTCGATCAGAGTCTTCCTTCTTTTTTTGGTGAAAGAATTTTTTATAACACCAAAACAAATATCACAAGACTTGAGAGTCTTCCTTCATCATCTACGTACTTGATACTTCATTGCCGTTATCTTCCAAACGTCGAGAATGGCCGGCGAAGGAGATAAGTCGCCAGCGATTGGGATTGATCTGGGGACAACGTACTCATGCGTGGCTGTGTGGCGTCGTGATCGAGTAGAGATTATAGTGAACGATCTGGGCAACAGGACAACGCCATCTCATGTTGCCTTCACTCGCAAAGAACGTTTGGTGGGTGATGCAGCCAAAAACCAGATCGCCAGGAACCCCGATAACTCTGTCTTTGGTAATCTCTCATCCTCTTTCTTCTTCTTCTTCTTCTTTTCTTTTCTTTTCTTTCCTTCTCTTTTTCTTTTTTGGTAAAGACTTACAGTCTCTAATTAGCCGTTCTTGTATTATGAGTCATCAGTATATGCAAAACTAGGGGTAGTTTGGCACCAAATATGTTGATTTTTGTTAAATTATCGTTTGTCTTAAAAGTTGAAGCATACAAAAAGATGAAAATTTAATCATTTAATCATTATTTTATCGATATCTAACTTTTGGCTGCTGAAAGTTGTTATAGCATCTTGCATTTGCTGGTTTTTATCATTCATCTCAATAGTCTCAATCATATATGTCTAAGATTTCAGCCCTAGCCAAACTTTAATTGAACAAACTATATGTTGGTTTGAAGGAATACAAAACTTAAAAATAAATAAATAAAAGAGCTATGGCAATTTAAAAGCTCATCAATATTGAGATTGGTCGCTTCTTCTACTTTAGTCTTATAAATTATTTTTCCTTTATTTTCTTATTATTTTGCAGATGCAAAGCGCTTAATTGGCAAGAGATTTAGTGATTTACTAGTTCAAAACGACATCAAGCTTTGGCCATTCAAAGTCATTGAAGGCCCGGAAGACAAGCCTATAATTGTGGTCACGTATAAAGATGAAGAGAAGCATTTTTCTGCCGAAGAAATTTCATCTATGGTCCTTAATAAGATGCGTGAGATTGCCGAGGCCTATCTTGGCACAAGTGTGAAGAATGTTGTAGTCACTGTACCAGCAAACTTCAGTGACTCACAACGTAAGGCCACAAAGGACGCTGGAAGCATTGCAGGACTTAATGTCATGCGAATAATCAATGAACCAACTGCCGCAGCCATTGCCTATGGTCTTAATGAGATAGATATTGGCAAGAAAAATGTCTTGATCTTTGATTTGGGCGGTGGTACTACAGATCTCTCACTACTTACCATTGAAGACGGTACTTTTAAAGTGAAGGCCGTTGCTGGAGACACTCACCTTGGAGGTGAGGACTTTGACAACAAAATGTTAGAGCATTGCGTTGAAATATTTAAGAGGCAACAAAAGGAGGACATTAGTGGAAATGTAAGAGCTCTAAGAAGGTTGAGAACTGCTTGTGAAAGAGCAAAGATGATTCTTTCTTCTGCAAGTGAGACTAGCATTGAAGTTGATTCTTTATATAAGGGTATTGATTTCTACTTAAGTATTACTCGTGCCAGATTTACCGAACTTAATATGGACTTGTTCAAAAAGACTATTGAGCTTGTGGAGAAGTGTTTAACTGATGCTAAGATGGACAAGAGTGGAGTCGATGATATTGTTCTTATTGGTGGTTCTTCTAGAATTCCTGCCGTGCAACAACTGTTGCAGGACTTCTTTGATGGAAAGCAGCTTAACAAGAACATCAACCCAGATGAAGCTGTGGCTTATGGAGCCGCTGTTCAAGCTGCAAAATTGGCTAGTATGGGTAATGAGAAAGTTGAAAACATTGTAGTCTTCGATGTCACCCCTTTGTCCCTTGGGGTGGAGGTCGGTGAAGGTGAGATGTCCGTTGTGATTCCAAGAAATACTGACATTCCCACCAAGATGGAGCGATACTATACCACCAGGTTTGACGACCAAACTTCTATTTTGTTCCCTATTTTTGAGGGTGAGAGAGCAAGAACCGTGGATAACCATCAGTTGGGAGAATTTATACTTTCCTCCATTCCTCCAGCACCCGAGGGTGTCGCTGATATAAAAGTATGCTTTGAGATAGATGCCAATGGTATTTTGAATGTATCTGCTGTAGAGCAAATTACTGGCACAAGTTGCAAGATCACCGTCACCAATGACAAGGCGAGGTTGTCCAAGGAAGAGATCGATAGGATAGTCGAGGATGCAGAGAAATACAAGGTCGAAGATGATGAACACAAGAAGAAGGTTAAGGCTAAGGAGGCTTTGGAGAAGTATACTTTCAAAATGAGGAAGATCATCAATGATAAGGAAATTGGTGACAAGCTTGACACTACTACTAAGGAGACGATTGAGGCTGCAATTGACCAGGCAATTCATTGGTTAGATGGCATCCAGCTAGCGGAGGTACATGAGTTTGAGGAGAAGCGGACTAACCTGGAGTTAATCTGCAATTCCATCATTCAAAAGAATGATATTGCGGCATGTGTGAGGGACTTAATTCTTGAGAATGGACAAAATGATGACATGATGTTGCAGAATATGGCACCAGTAGAAGACGTAGGACAACAAAGGAAAGGGAGCTCAAGTGGAAATACGGTTTTTAATTACATGTCAAAAGTGGGTCTCAAGCTCATTCCCTACAAAAAAACTACAAAAAAAAAGTGACCGTTAGGGTCGACTTTTTGTCGTTGGTAAAACTAGAAGTCTCCTCTCCAAAAATGTGTGTGATATTTGTCTATGCTCCCTCGAATAATTCTAGAAGTTTCTTTTGTGTCCCTTCAATAATAATATGACTATTAAAATTATTATTTGATCAAAATTCAATAATGTTTAATCACAAGTCCAATGGTAATTTTAATAGCCACGTACATTATTTTTGGAATGACTCAAANTATTAACGTGTCACTATTCACACATTAGTAATTTCTCTAACGTCTGAATAGTAACACGTTAGAAAATACATTTTTAATTTTTTAATTTTGTCATTTACTAACGTGTCACTATTCATACGTTAGTAATTTCTAACGTGTGAATAATAACACGTTAGAAAATGCATTTACTAACGTATGGATGTATACCACGTTAGTAAATTCTGATGTGGCAAAAAATGATGAACAATAGACATGTTAGAAAATACCCCATTTTTTGTAGTGGCAAGCTGGATGCCATCTAACCAATGAATCACCTGGTTAATAGCAGCACCAATCGTCTCCTTACTAGCGGCGTCAAGCTTCTCGCCAATCTCCCTATCATTGAGCATGTTCCTCATTTTGTAAGTATAATTCTCCAAAGCCTCCTTAGCCCTAACCTTCTTCCTGTGCTCTTCGTCTTCAACCTTGTATTTCTCTGCATCTTGGACTATCCTTTCAATCTCTTCCTTGGACAGCCTCGTCTTGTCATTGTTGATGGTGATCTTGCAACTCATGCCGGTGGTAGGCTCCACAGCAGAAACATTCAAAATACCATTGGCATCTATCTCAAAGCATACTTTAACATTAGCGACACCCTTGGGTGCTGGAGGAATGTTGGAAAGCATAAATTCTCCCAACTGATGGTTATCCACAGTTCTTGCTCTCTCACCCTCAAAAACAGGAAACAAAATAGAAGTTTGGTTGTCAAACCTGGTGGTATAGTATCGCTCCATCTTGGTAGGAATGGCAGTATTTCTTGGAATCACAACAGACATCTCACTCTCACCGACCTCCACCCCAAGGGACAGAGGAGCGACATCCAAGACTACAATGTTTTCAACTTTCTCATTACCCACACCTACCAAGATTGAAGCATGAATAGCGGCTCCATAAGCCACAGCTTCATCTGGGTTGATGCTCTTGTTAAGTTGCTTTCCATTAAAGAAGTCCTGCAACAACTGTTGCACCGCAGGAATTCTGGAAGAACCACCACTAAGAACGATATCATGGACTCCTCCCTTATCCATCTTAGCATCAGTCAAACAATTCTCCACAAGCTCAATAGACTTTTTGAACAAGTCCATATTAATTTCGGCAAATCTGGCACGAGTAATATCTAAGTAGAAATCAATACCACTATCCAAAGCATCAACATCAATGGTAGTCTCGGTTGTAGAAGAAAGAATCCTCTTCGCTCTTTCACAAGCAATTCTCAACCTCCTTAGAGCTCTCGCATTTCTACTAATATCCTTCTTGTGTTGCCTCCGAGGTGAGTGTCTCCAGTAACAGCCTTCACTTTAAAAGTGCCATCTTCAATGGTAAGTAGTGAGAGATCTGAGGTACCACCACCCAAATCAAAGATCAACACATTTTTCTTGCCAACGCCCATCTTGTCAAGACCATAAGCAATAGCTGCAGCAGTTGGTTCATTGATTATTCGCATAACATTGAGTCCTGCAATGCATCCAGCATCCTTTGTAGCCCTACGTTGTGAGTCACTGAAGTTTGCTGGTACAGTGATTACAGCATTCTTCACACTTGTGCCAAGGTAGGCCTCAGCAATCTCACGCATCTTATTAAGGACCATAGATGAGATTTCCTCGGCAGAAAAATGCTTTTCTTCATTCTTATAAGTGATCACAATCATAGGCTTGTCTTCTGGGCCTTCAATGACCTTGAATGGCCAAAGCTTAATATCTTTTTGTACTATGGAATCACTAAATCTCCTACCAATCAACCGCTTTGCATTTGCAAAATAATAAGAAAGCAAAAACGATTGATACTAAAGCAGAAGAAGCAACAAATCTCAATATTGATGAGCTCTTAAATTGGCATGCATTTTTCTCTTTCCTTTTTCAACAAATTAAGTGTTTCCCAAAAAAGAAAAAAAGATAAATAAAAAAGGGTGGGAGATTACCAAAGACAGAGTTAGTCGGGTTCCTGGCGACCTGGTTCTTGGCTGCATCACCGACCACGCGCTCTTTATCGGTAAAGGCAACATAAGACGGTGTCGTCCTGTTTCCCTGATCGTTCGCTATGATCTCTACTCGATCATCCTTCCATGCTGCCATGCACGAGTACGTTGTTGGGAAAATTGGTAATTTAATTGGCAACCAATTTTCCACCAGTCCTTTATGCGAAAAACAAGTTTGAAAGAAAGCACAAGAGAACATACACCATGAAGAAGATAAACATGTAACCCACATGTTTATCCACACATGTTTTCTCCAAAAAACTAATTCCAAGTTGTTCTTGAACTCCTTTTAAAACTAACATTATCCTCTTATAGATAAATATAACTTGAGTCAACTAGCTTGAATATTTATATTATCCAGCAATTACCTTCACACTTGTTGACAATTTGAGTCAATTCCCAACAAACTCCACCTTGACGAAAACTTGGCAAAACTCCACCTGAGACCTCAGGTTCGCATCTTGACCGATGCCCATCCCCACGCCCTGGGATGTGGTACAAAACATTGTCTACACCGACAATCATAATTCCACAAGAATTATCATGCTCCACCACAAAGAGCACATACACTTAGAACTAAACCATTCTAAGAATTTTCCAAAACACTGTCTACACCAACAGTCATAATTCTACAAGAATTATCATGCTCCACCATAAAGAGCACATACACTTAGAACTAAACCATTCTAAGAATTTTTATTTTTGGCACATGTCGAAAAAATCCTGCTGAAAAATATAGTGCAACTTCCATGTTTGGTTCCCCCAGAAGTTCATCAGCCATCGACACCCTTTTCCACCACATACCCGACATCAAAGATCAAACCAATGTCCCGTATGCAAATATGGACCCGCTAATATAACACATCCATTATCCTGACAATTTTAGCGGTCATGCCAGAGGATGTACATGCTCTTATCAAAGAGCATCATCATATCCCTCATTAACGAGAGAAACAATATTAGCGTTTTTGGAGCACTCTGCCGAACCTGCTCCTCTTTTTGGGCAATTTCTTTTAAGGTGTCCAGATTGCCCACACCCCCAGCATATAAGATTTCCCTTCATAGGTTTCTTTTTCTTCCAGTTTGCAACTACCAACGCCGAGTTCTCAAGTGTAGAATTCTGTCAACCACTCAGCCTTTTTTCCTCCGACAGAAGCTTGCTGGTAACTTCTGAGAATAAAATCTTCTCCTTCCCATGAATCAAAATTGGCTTCATATGTTCATAGGAAGACGGAAGAGACAAGATAAGCCTCAAGGCCTTATCTTCATCATCCATTTTAACTCCCAGAGTTTCTAGTTCAGAGACGATTCCATTGAGAACACTCAAATGATCTGAAATAGTCGCACCCTCAGTCATTCGCAGTGTATGAAACTGCTCCTTCAAGTACACCCGGTTAGAGATTCCCTTCGTTTGATACATCTCCTCAAGCTTCTCCCAAAGCTCCTTTGTCGTTGACGTCCCTTGCACATTAGCAAGAACGTTCTTAGCCAGACACAACCGAATGGAACTCGCCGCTCTCAGATCCAAATCCTCCCAATCTACGTCGCTAGTACCGGATTTTTCGGCACCATCACTGGAACCAGAGGTGGGTATACCTCTCAAAGTTTTGTGTAGCCCAGATTGAATTAGGATGTCTTTGACTTGTATTTGCCACAAGCCAAAATTCATTCTCCCGTCGAACCTTTCAATCCCAAACTTCAAGGACTCCATTTCTTCTTAACAAGTAGAAATCCGCAACCAAGCTTTGATACCAATTGTTGGGAAAATTGGTAATTTAATTGGCAACCAATTTTTCACCAGTCCTTTATGCGAAAAACAAGTTTGAAAGAAAGCATAAGAGAACATACACCAATCACATACATACACAAATAGTTTATGTGGTTCGGCAATATGCCTACGTCCACGGGGCGTGATCTGGCCTTCTTCTTTACTATTGAGAAATATTGAGTACAATGGTACAAGCTTAAACTGCTCAAATTTAATATCCCAAACCCAAGCCCTTTAACCCCTTGTACACCCCATTCAAGTGTCCCTCTCAAATACCCAGTAAAGAACAACTCTACACCTTATAAATACTACAAAGTGCTCTCACCAATTTAGATTTCCCGGATCCCCTCAACGAAGGACTACATGTCTTTTTATAGAGACTTAATCACAAAAATATGAGAACAATTTAAATCCAACTGCTGCAGGGAAAACAAAACCATCATGAATACTAACTCTTATCCATGAAGAAGATAAACATGTAACCCACATGTTTATCCACACATGTTTTCTCTAAAAAACCAATTCCAAGTTGTTCTTGGACTCCTTTTAAAACTAACATTATCCTCTTATAGATAAATATAACTTGAGTCCACCAACTTGAATATTTATATTATCCAGCAATTATTATATTTATATTTATGCTCTGATACCAGGTGTACTTATTGTTGTGAGTGCACTTGTAAGTGTTGTGTCCCACATTAAAAAAATATAAAAATAAAGAGTGCTTAATATACCTAAGTAGACCTTAACCCATTAGCTTAGGCTTTTGGGCTAGAGTTGTGTTCAATTATGTATATTAATGTGCTCTTGGTATAAACTCTATATCACTTTAATCTCCCAACAAATGGTATCAGAGCCACGGTTACTTTCCTGGGATGGGTGTCTGGACGCTTTGGGTTTGGAGTTGTGTCCCTTTACGCAACTCTTGACGTGAGACACTCTTGGAATGTAGAAAGACTCACAAGCGAGGGGGAATTTGGTCAATGTGAAGAGACTCACAAGTGAGGGGGAGATTGTTGTGAGTGCACTTGTGAGTGTTGTATCTCACATTGAGAAAATATAAAAGTAAAGAGTGCTTAATATACCTAAGTGGACCTTAGCCCCATTAGCTTAGGTTTTTGGGCTAGAGTTGTGTTCAGTTATGTATATTAATGTGCTTTTGGTATAAACTCTATATCACTTTAATCTCCCAACATACTTAGACCCCAGATCAATCCCTATCGCCGGGCACCCTCCTTCGCCGGCCATTCTCGAAGTCAACAGAAATGAAGTAGACGAAGGAAGACTTTGAGTGAACGGCACTGATCAATGGTCCTGACTCCAGCTTAGCGAATCAGCCGGGTAGCTATTTAGTCACTTCATTTAAAGCAACTGTTGCCAGATAAACCGCGTGAGAAATGCCATAAACTCCATGCAGCTCCACAGACGTCCACCTCATTAACCCATCAATTACGTACAAAGTCTCATCCACATAATACAAATTTGAATTCTCGTCAATCGTCTGTCGTTACCCATAGGCTTCTACATCGTAGTGAAATTCCATCCCCACTTGGCCCATGAAAACTCCCGGTCCCGGGGAACAGCGGGAGCTAGGAATCTTTATGTGTGTTCTTGTTCACACGTTCCAAAGCTGATCAAATGCGTGTTGAGAGGACTGCGTCAAAAGATTCTTGTTTTCTCGTTAGGTGCCGTGCTAATTAAATTCCTGCAGATAACAGGATGCGTAATTAATAAGTTTAATGTGGAGTTTTAACTCAACGTACTCAAGGAGATTGTCCGTTCTTCAACAAAATGTTAAGACCATACTTAATAAAGCGGTAATCACTAGTACAAATTTATCATTTCTTTCTTGTGCGGACATGTCAAAAAAAAAACGTTAGAAGAAAAATAAAATGCAACAAAAGAAAGAAGGGAGGTCCGGCTGCCAACATGGGAATAAAGTCTTACGTAAGAAATTTTCCACAATTGTTTGGAAGAAATTACTAAAGAATGCAATCGATCATATTCTTTTCTCATTCTTTCTATTATTATTTTTCTCTAATTTTTGCAAGTTCTCAATCTTTCTCTTTCTTGTTTGAAAACAAGAACTCTAAAATCTCTCTCTTTATTGTTTGAGAACAAAAACTATGGAATATTCTAGGGGTGTCAACTCGGTCCAATTTTTTGGTTTTTGGCCAAAATCGGGAACCGGAACCGGGGTATCCCGGTTCCTTGTTTTGGAAAACCGGAACAGGAACCGGAACCGGGACCCTGGTAAAACTGGGATGTATCGGGGTCTAAGTTACGGGTCGATTCTGGTTGTACCCAGTCCGGTAACCGGTTTTTTTAAAAAAATTACTTTTTGGGCTTATTTTAGGTGTTGGGCCTAAAATAAGCCTCTTTTTTTTCTTTTTTTCTTTTTTTTTCATAAATTGGTTATTTTTTAAAAAATATGTAAGTATTTTTGTCCAAATTAAAGGGGCTTTGTTGTAATTGTTCCAAATAATTAAAAAAATAAACCTAAAAAAGCTCAAAAATCCTAAAAATAAATGTTTTTGCCTATATGGGCATTAGAAATAAAAATTCAATTTTTTAAAATAGCGTAAAAATCATTTTAAATTAGGTACATAAAGAAAACTTTAAAACAATAAAAAGTAAAAACAAGTATGTAAACAAATAAAAAAACTAAAATGTAAAGCCCTAACTAAAATATATATATATTTAACCTGGTTCCCAGTAACCCGGTAAAAACTGGGTACCAAAAACCGGGTACCGGAACTGGGGTACCCGGTTTTTGGTTTTTCCAAATCGGAATCGGAATCGATTTTCCAATTTCCTGGTTTCTGGTTTTTCGATTTTTCGGTTCTGGTTTCCCGGTTTTTTTTGACACCCCTAGAATATTCAAGTCTAAATTTCAATAATTTATTTTCATAATAACATCTCAATAAAAAAAAAATAAACTCATGTAGTAATATGAGAAACTTTTGTTTTAAAAATATATTTTTTTCAAAAAAAATAAAAATAAAAAAAGTTAGAAGAAAGGGTGTACTTGGTCAAATAGAAGCCGTCGAACCACTTTTGGCCAAATATCATGGGTTGTTTGGCCACCCCCTCTTACCGGCCCACTAGGAAGAGGTAAAGGATTTTCATTTTCAGGTGGGGGGCTGCCAAAGAAGAGGTCGGACGTGAAAAATGTTGCTAGGAAGGTGAATTTTCTGTAGATTTGTATCTAGCAGTTGGGTGTGAAGAAATTTGTGGGCCTAACTCATCTCATAAAACCGGTTCAACAAGAGAGGGTTGCTCATTCTTTATAAACATGCCCAAGGTCATATCCACAAGCAATATTGTAGGTTATTTCTCAATACCCTCCCTTACGTGCATGTTGGTATTTTTCCTGGTCTTTGTCATGGGATAAATAGTACGAGTCCCATTCGTCATATAGTAAGCTCTGATACCATAAAGAAATTTTTGTGCTTAACTTATCTCATAAAACCAGTTCAAGAAGAGAGGGTTGTGCATTCTTTATAAACATGCCCAAGGTCTTGTTCACAGGCAATGTAGGATTATTTCTCAACACCCTCCCTCATATGCAGGCTGGTATTTTTTCTGGTCCTTGTCATGGGATAAGTAGTGCGAGTCCCATTCGTCCTGTGGTAGGCTCTGATACTATGAAGAAATTCGTGGGACTAACTCATCTCATAAAACCGATTCAAATAAGAGAGGGTTGTCCGTTATTTATAAACATACCCAAGGTTTTGTCCACAGACAATATGGGATTATTTCTCAATAGGGTGGAGAGGTTGGGGCTATTACTTGTGATATATTAATGGTGGATAATTTGGAGGCCTCTATATATATGTTGTATAATCCAAAACTCAATGTCCTTGCCAGGCTTTTACCATTTTGCTGAAAATTTTGTTTCCCTACTAAATGTTCTTGGCAGAATAAAATATATACATGATCAATTAATTTCTTTTTTGTCCTTGAGAATTTGGCTGGACTTGGGCATTTAGGCTCAACCTCATATGTGGACATACTTACCCTGCTATCAGCTGAAAAAATAATAATAATTGGCATCGAGCATAAACAGTTGGGTTAGAATATTGTTGTCTACTTTGGCTTGAACTAAATAAAAAATTATTAAAATGTTGAAAAGAGAAAGCCTCATGATCGGTGCCAAATATTGTATATTTGACCCCCTTAACTTATATTTGTTAAGCTCTTAACGTTGTTAATATCTAACATTTTTTGTTGTTTTAGTGTTATTTGGTGTTGCAGGTCCTTGTGGTCAAACCTCAGCAAAAATGGAGAAAAAAGGGAAAAGAAGAGAAGTACGTGGTTGCCTTAGCCGGCCCTATGATTCAATCGCTTCCATCCTTACGCCGTGGCAGTTACGAGCGTTCGATTGCAGCTTCAACGATCGATCGCATACATGATTGCGCTCGAGCGCATCACCTGCGATCGAGCGCAGCCCTCTGACCTGGCAGCAACTTAGTTTTCTATAAATACATGCCCCGTATAATTTTTCATTGGTTACGTGTTTTTTTTGAACGCCTTCTTGCTGCAGAGACCACTGTTTGGCTCTGCACATTTGTTCTAGATGTTAACCATTCCATTTTTATTTTATTTAATGCTTTCTTGCACTTTTATTTTGTCTTTCCATTCTATGGGAGGCTAATCTTCAACTACGGTTGAAGATGAAGCCTCCATTATAATTTATGCACATTTACTTTATAGTTATTTCATTCCGTCTTACTTTATGCTTAGTCGTTTCATTATGAGTTAAATGACAATCTCATTTGATAATAGTTTTTGTTGCATCAATGTCTAACATCATCACATTCCAATTCGGAGGTACTTCATATGGTTGGGATGAGACGAGGCATCCACTGTGATCAACGATATAGTGGATGACTCGAGCTCAAACTAACATCCGAAGTGACTCTTTATACGGTAAACGTTTTGATGGTCTGATTAGCTTCAAAAGCAATTATAGGTTAAGCAAAATGCTAACTCGATAGGCGGAATAATAATTGTAGAGTTTATCGTGTGTGTTTAGTGGGGAAGGTGGATTTTTCAACTTTGGTTACTTTTTGTTTATTTTACAAGTTCATTTTAGAGTAGTTTACATATTTGCAAGTTTTGTGTTCGATCAAACGATCATATTCGGAACTAGGTTAAAATAGGGTTAATCTAGTTTTAATATTAGTTTTAAAACAAAATGCCTTTTCCTGTAGTTCGATCCCGTATTTCGCAACGCTACACGATCAACGACTCATGCTATTGCGAGTGCAATCAAATTTGCATATCAAATTTTGGCGCCGTTGACGGGGATAGGTTGTTTTTGTTTAAATTAGTATTATTTTTAGATTAGTTTTATTTTTCTACTAGTATTTATTTTCTGCAATTTCAATTATGTTCTTAGTTTATTTTCGTATTTTTCTTAATTTTTGTTAAGTTTTTAGAATAGTGTTTGGCTAGTTTTTAGTTAATTTCGGTTTCTGGAAAATTAGGCACTGATAGTGCGATCAATCGTAGCCTATTGCGATCGAGCGCACTTGAGCCTATTCCTCAGTTCGCATACTTGCGAACGCTCGTTACGCACCTGTGTGCAAGCGCACGCCCCTGTCAGAAAGCAGTGCAGTGCTATGTTCGAACGTACCTTAGTTGTGTTAAAACGCACTTGCAGAGGATGCTACATAGTTGCTTGTATGCGATTGATCATGCTGCATGCACTCGAGCGCACCTCTGCTTCCTACATCAACATACCCAAGGCAGTATGTTATTATTATTATTATTATTTTTTTCTGTTTCTAGTAGTTTTGATTAATTGTTAACTTAGTTTTAATTGATTTTTCTGCTTGTTTTTAGCATGATATCTGCTGTTGTTGGTTGTGCCTAGTTTATTTTTGTTTTCAAGTGATTAATTAGTTTTATTTGTTAAATAGTAGTTTAGTTAACCTTATAGTTAATTGTTTAATTGTTATGGCATGCTAGTTTTTATTTGTCTTAGTTAGTTTGTTAATATTTTTCTATTCTGCAGCTATAATTTCTGCCTGTGTTCATATTTGTTTGAACTTATTTAGTTTTAATTCATTTAGTGCATATAGGTTGCTATTTTCGTAGTTTAATTTTAAGTTAGTGTTTTCAATTCTTCTAGGTTATTGTAGTTGTTCTTTATTTGCTGTTTTGTTTCCCTGTTTTTATTGTTTTATCCATGCATGCTTGTTTAGCTTGCTGCTTTCCTTAATGTTTAGTTTAAATTTTTGTTAGTTGATGCATGATCGGTGATCCTTGAACTTAGAATTAACACCTTTAGATCCCGATATAGAAAGAAACATTAGAAGAGCGCATAGAGCTCAAGCTGAGATGGAGGAGAATCCAAGGAATGAAAATCAAGAAGAGCACAAGGAATACCAAGATGCTAGAGTTGGAAATATGGAACACAGACGAGCATATGACGTGGATTTCACTACTTCATTACGGGAACTTTTCGCACCAGTTGCGACTAGTTCCCATTCATGCATAGTGTTACCACCAACTAATGCAATTCATTATGATCTAAAGCCACATGTAATCTAAATGTTACAATCTTTTTACGGCTTAGATCATGAAAACCCATATTCCCATGTGAAGAAATTTAAAAACATCTATGCCACCACCAAATTTCAAAATTTTCCTGAGGAAGCTGTCCACCTCAGACTTTTTCCATTCTCCCTTCATGATAGAGCTACGGAGTGGTTAGATTCCAACGCTCTTGGGTCTATTACATCCTGGGAAGAATTGTTGAAGCAATTCTACAACAAATTTTTTCCAATGTCCAGAGTAAATGAGGCAAGAAAAGAGATCCGTTCCTTTACTCAGGACAAGGACGAAAAATTCTCTGAGTGTTAAGCGAGGTTCAAGGATTTGCTCATCAAATGCCCCCTTCATGGTTATGAAAAATGGCAACTCGTGCAATTCTTCTACCAAGGGCTGTCTCAGCCTAACCGTAGCATGATAGAGTCGATGAATGGAGGGGCATTCTTGAACTTAACGGGAGATTTAGCCTACACGGCTTTGGACAAATTGGCTGACAACTCACAACAGTGGGATTTCACGAGTTGTCGAGATAAATCTGCCCGAAATCTTAAAAGAGGGGGCATCCTTGAGTTAAAAGGTGAAACAGAGTTGACACAAAGGATTGATGCCATTGTCAAGAGATTGGATGCTCTGAGTGTAGGAAAGCCTGTCAATGCGGCAAACACATTTCCTATTGAGAGTCGTTCTGTCTGTGCTAGTCCCATGCACCAAGCACAGAATTGTCCATCGATGACAGTTTTTGCTGAGATGGAACAAGTGAACGCTTTCAACAACTTTCAAAAGCCGTCCAGTGGGCCATATTCTGAGACATATAATCCAGGGTGAAGGAACCACCCTAATTTCTCTTGGAAGCAGAATCAACCCACCACATATCAAGGAGGAGCTCCACATCCTCCAAATCATTATCCTCCAGGATTTTCTTCTTCTTATCAAAATCATGGACGCTCGGCTCCACCAGCATCATTATCTTATCAAGCCCCAGCATCATCAACACAGTCACTGGAAGAGACCATGAAGGACTTTATGAAAATGACTGGTCAATCAATTAGTAACGTGAGGCATTCCACCATGGAGAACACCCAGGCAATCTCGAAGTTGGAGATACAGATGGGACAATTGGTAAATCACCTTGGTGAGAGAGACAAGGGAAAGCTCCCCAGCCAAGCAGTGAACAACCCTAAGGCATGCAATATCGGAAATTCTTCAAATCAGGAGCATGTACAGGTGATTGTTACTCTGAGGTCTGGGAAAAGAGTGGACAATCAAGTGGTAGACCCAGAAGCAGACCATGCTGAGCAAGAAGAGCCAAAAGGTGAAGAGGGTGACAACCAGAAGGAAGGAGATGCGGAGTCATCTACGGTCACCCTAGTTGTTAAGGAACCTCCTAGGGCGCTTGTGCCAAAAGCACCTTACCCTGAAAGATTATAAGCGCCTAGGAATAGAGGGAAGTTAGAGGACATTCTGGAGGTGTTCAAACAAGTCCAAATTAATATTCTATTTTTGGACGCCATCCAGCAAATCCTTTCATATGCCAAGTTCTTGAAGGACTTGGTCATAGTGAAGAGGAAGACGAATGTCCCTAAAAAGGCATTCATAACCGAGCAAGTTAGTGCTATCCTACAATGCAAGTTACCCTTCAAGTACAAGGACCCTGGATGTCCTACAATTACTTGCATGATAGGAGTTAGTCAGATTTAGAGGGCATTATTAGATTTGGGAGCAAGTGTGAATTTGTTGCCCTACTCAGTCTATTTGCAGTTAGGGCTGGGAGAGCTGAAGCCCACATCCATGACATTACAACTTACTGACAGGTCTGTGAAGATTCCACTGGGGAATAGTTGAGAATGTACTAATTAAAGTGGACAAATTTTATTTTCCCGTGGATTTTATTGTGTTGGACACGGAGCCAGTTCAAGTTGTAGGGACTGAGATCTCTGTGATTTTAGGGCAACCATTTTTAGCCACGGCTAACGCCCTAATTAATTGTAGGTTGGGGGCAATGAATATTTCTTTTGAAAATATGACAGTGAGTTGAACATTTTTCATATTAGAAAACAATCACTTGATTATGACCAAATGAACCAAGTATGCTTGATTGAGGAGATCATGGATGAAGTTATTGAAGAATCAAGCATAGAGGACCCCTGGAGGCATGCCTTGCTCAATTTGGAGAAGATTTAGATTTGGAGAAACTTATGGAGCAAACAAATGCACTTTTGGAGACTGCTCCTTTGGTGAGCAGTGAGAAAGAGGAGACAACAGTACTTAATTCCTTCAAGAAGGAACCTAAGCCTTTACCTGATAGTTTGAAGTACAAGTTTCTAAGTCCAGCCGATTCTTTGCCAGTGATTATAGCTTCTGATTTGATAGATGCTCAAGAGGAGGAATTGTTGAATGTTTTAAGAGAGCATAAGGAAGCTATCAGCTGGACAATTGAAGATATTAAGGGAATCAGCCCCTCGTTGGTTATGCATAAGATACATCTTGAGGAGAATTTTAAACCATTGAGGGAATCACAAAGAAGGCTCAACCCAGCAATGTAGGAGGTTGTGGGAGCAGAAGTGATAAAGTTGTTAGATGTTGGGATCATCTATCCAATTTCTGATAGCAAGTGGGTGAGCCCAATACATGTTGTGCCCTAGCGAGCTGGATTAACAGTAGTGAAGAACAAGGATAACGAGTTGGTGCCAACTCGTATTCAGTCTGGATGGAGAGTTTGTATAGACTACCAAAAATTGAACGCTGCCACTAGGAAAGATCATTTTCCTTTTCCATTCATTGACCAAATGGTAGAGCGTTTAGCTGGGCACAAGTATTACTGTTTCTTGGATGGTTATTCTGGATATAACTAGGTCCCAGTGAACCCCGAAGATCAGGAGAAGACTACATTTACCTGTCCGTTTAGGACATTTGCCTACCGTCGCATGCCTTTTGGGCTGTGTAATGCACCTGCTACCTTTCAGCGGTGCATGATCAGCATATTCTCTGACATGTTATAGTGTTTTATGGAGATCTTCATGGATGACTTCTCTGTCTTCGGTTCATCTTTTCAGAAGTATTTGTACCGCCTCACTTTGGTTTTAGTGAGGTACAAAGAGAAGAACCTTGTGCTTAACTGGGAGAAATGTCATTTTATGGTTAAGCAGGGGATTGTATTGGGGCATGTCATATCTCACAGGGGTATTGAGGTTGACAAAGTGAAGGTAGATTTGATCTCTAACCTTCCACCCCCACGTACTATGAAGGAAATCCGTTCCTTCTTGGGCCATGCAGGGTTCTACAGCCGATTCATCAAGGATTTTAGCAAGATCGCTAGGCCCTTGTGCAGGTTGTTGGCCAAAGAGACCCCGTTTGAATTTGATGAAGAATGTTTGAAAGCATTCAGGGCTTTGAAGGAGATTCTGACGTCCACACCAGTTATTAGGCCACCCAGTTGGGGTGAACCATTTGAGATTATGTGTGACGCGTCAGATTATGCTATTGGAGCTATTTTGGGGCAGCACATTGATAAACTTCCCCATATGATTTACTATGCGAGCAGGACACTGAACGACGCACAACTCAACTACTCCACCACAGAAAAGGAGTTGTTGGCGGTCGTTTTTACGGTGGACAAGTTTAGATCCTATTTGTTATGATCTAAAATCATTATCTATTCAGATCACGCGGCATTGAAGTATCTTTTTTCCAAGAAAGATGCTAAATCCTGCTTGATTCAATGGATTTTGCTGCTTCAAGAGTTTGACATAGAAATTCAGGATAAGAAGGGTTCCGAAAATGTGGTGGTAGATCATTTGTCAAGGTTGACCATGGATTTTACCGAGGATGCCACCCCCATTTCTGAGACCTTTCCTAATGAATAATTGGTGCACATTGCTAACAATCCCGCACCTTGGTTCGCTGACATAGTGAATTATCTTGTTACCAGCCAAATGCCTTTGCATTGGGGGCAACAAGATAAGATCAAATTTTTGTCCAAGGTGAAAACTTTTCTTCGGGATGATCCGTATCTGTTCAAGTATTGTCTTGATCAGATCATTAGGAGATGTATACCTGAATTTGACCAAACCAATGTCATCTCTTTTTGTCATGATCATGCTTGTAGAGGTCATTTCAGTGCAAACAAGACCGTTGCAAAGATTTTGCAGTGTGGATTTTATAGGCCCACCATGTTTGGAGACGCTTGTGCTTATTGCACATCTTGTGAGCGCTGTCAGAAACTTGAGAGTATTTCAAAGAGGAACATGATGTCCGTCAATCCTATTTTGGTAGTTGAGATTTTTGATGTGTGGGGCATCAATTTCATGGGACCTTTCCCAAACTCCTTTGGGTTTCTATACATTTTAGTTGCTGTGGACTATGTGTCCAAGTGGGTGGAGGCAGTTGCATGCAAGACTAATGACTACAGAGTGGTGGTCAAATTTTTAAAGGACACTATTTTTGCTCGGTTTGGTACACCTAGAGCAACTATCAGTGATGGAGGCACGCATTTCTGTAATTGGTTTTTGAGCAGTTGATGAAAAAGTATTTCATCACATATAAAGTTGCCACCCCTTATCACCCACAGATGAGTGAGCAGGTTGAAGTGTCAAAGCGCGAGATCAAACACATTTTAGAGAAGACTGTGAATCCTAACATAAAAGATTGGTCTCTACGATTGAATGATACTTTGTGGGCATATAGGATAGCATACAAAACTTCGATTGGGATGTCACCATACCGGATGGTGTACGGGAAGGCATGTCATCTTCTCATTGAGTTGGAGCATCGAGCTTACTAGGCCATCAAGCAACTGAACTTTAATTTTTTGAAGGCCAGCTCTCAAAGGAAGCTCCAACTCACTGAATTAGAGGAGCTGAGAAATGATGTTTATGACAGTTCGAGGAAGTACAAGGCACATATGAAGAGGGTTCATGACCAGAGCATTCTGAGGAGATCTTTTGAGCCTGGTCAGAAAGTCTTCCTTTACAATTCTTGACTGCATATGATTTTTCATTGGTTATTCTTGTATAAACTTGTTTTCTATAAATACATGCCTTGTGTAATTTTTCATTGGTTACATTTTTTTTTTGAACGCCTTCTTGCTGCAGAGACCACTATTTGGCTCTGCACATTTGTTCTAAACGTTAACCATTTCATTTTTATTTTATTTAATGCTTTCTTGCGCTTTTATTTTGTCTTTCCATTCTATGGAAGGCTAATCTTCAACTAAGGTTGAAGATGAAGCCTCCCCTCTAATTTATGCACATTTACTTTACAGTTATTTCATTTCATCTTACTTTATGCTTAGTCGTTTCATTATGAGTTAAGTGACAATCTCATTTGATAATAGTTTTTGTTGCATCTATGTCCAACGTCATCACATTCCAATCCGGAGGTACTTCGGATGGTTGGAATGAGACGAGGCATCCACTGTGATCAACGATACAATGGATGACTCGAGCTCAAACTAACATCCGAAGTGACTCTTTATACGGTAAATGTTTTGATGGTTCGATTAACTTCAAAAGCAATTATAGGTTAAGCAAAATGCTAACTCGATAGGCGGAATAATAATTGTAGAGTTTATCGTGTGTGTTTAGTGGGGAAGGTGGATTTTTCAACTTTGGTTACTTTTTGTTTATTTTACAAGTTCATTTTAGAATAGTTTACATATTTGTAAGTTTTGTGTTCGATCAAACGACTATATTCGGAACTATGTTAAAATAGGGTTGATCTAGTTTTAATATTAGTTTTAGAACAAAACGTCTTTCCCTGTGGTTTGATCCCGTATTTCGCAACGCTACACGATCAACGACTCGTGCTATTGCGAATGCAATCAAATTTGCATATCACCTCATAAAATAAATCATCTCGAAGTAAAGGCGTCAACAAGAGTAGTGTTGGGGGTTATTTTACATTAGTTGTGGAAGGGGCTAGCTAGTGGTCAGTTTATAAGCGTGAATAAAAGTCTGACATCTTAAGCTAGTTTTTAGGGTTGAGAAAAGCACAAGACCACCCAACAATATTAGAGAGTATTAGCATCGCTAATATTAAAAATAAAATAAAAAATGTTGAGAGAAGATATTTTGGCCTTTTGTTCTTTCTGTCTTTTGTGCCGTATACATGGTTATTTTGGCGTTGAATAAGTAATAGTTAACCAAACCATGGTTAATATAATGCAGTGCTTTGGAGACACTCGTCGGAGGATGATTAGAGAGCTTCCGGCTGAACTCCGTCGTGAGATGGAGCTGTTTGGACTGGCAATCGGCGATGGGAGGAAAGCGGGGAAACCATGCCTGAACATTGGGGGTCTTCCAAATGGTAATTAATGGACACACTTTCCCTGCTATCATGTGAAAACTTCAAATAAACTTTAAAAGTTGTTTTAAAACACCAAGAAACATTAAACATTCGCACCATCAATGAAAAACCCATAAATTACACATCATTTTCAAATTTTCCAACTGCTACCCAACAAAGCCACGTCAATACACACTGGCAGCAAGATTTACTCAAATGAAGTCCTCATCAAGACAATTGTCATCTTTTTTAGTCTTTGCAATGATGGGATTGCAGATTAATTCAAGTAGAATCAGTTTGTCCTTAAACTCCTCTGCCTCCGCATGTTGGATACCATCCAACCAATGAATTACCTGCTTAATAGCAGTTTCAATCTTCTTCTTATCAGCAGCATCTAGCTTGTCACCAATCTTGTTATCATTGATAATGTTCCTCGTTTTGTAGGCATAGTTCTCCAAAGCTTCCTTAGCCTTAACCTTTTTTCTGTGTTCATCATCTTCTGCTTTGTATTCCTCTGCTTCCAGCAGCATCCTATTAATATCTTTCGTGGATAGTGAAGTCCTGTAATTTGTAATTGTGATCTTGTAACTTATGCCAGTGGTCCGCTCCATGGCAGAAACATTCAATATACCATTGGCATCAATCTCAAAGCATACTCTGATTTTTCGATCACCTTTGGGTCCTGCAGGAAAGCCAGAAAGCTCAAATTCTCCCAAATAGTTGTTATCCATAGTTCTTGCTCTCTCACCCTCATAAATCGAGACCAAAACATAAGTTTGGTCATCATACAAGGTGGTGTAGTTATGCTCCATCTTGATAGGAATGGCGGTATTCCTCGGAATCACGACAGACATCTCACCGCCACGGATTTTAACCCCAAGGGACAAAGGGATGACATCCAAGAGCACAATGTTCTGAACTTTCTCATTACCCATGCCAGCTAAGTTTGCAGCTTGAACAGCGGCTCCATAAGCCACAGCTTCATCTGGGTTAATGCTCTTATTAAGATGCTTTCCATCAAAGAAGTCTTGCAAGAGCTGTTGCACCATAGGAATTCTGGAAGAACCACCACTAAGAACGACATCATGGACTCCTCCCTTATCCATCTTAGCATCAGTCAAACATTTCTCCACAAGCTCAATAGACTTCGTGAACAAGTCCATATTGAGTTCCGCAAATCTGGCACGAGTAATACTTGAGGAGAAATCAATGCCATTATATAAAGAATCAACTTCAATGGCAGCCTCAGTTGCAAAAGAAATATTCCTCTTTGCTCTCTCACAAGCAGTTCTCAACCTCCTCAAAGCTTTGTCATTTCTACTAATATCCTTCTTGTACTGCCTCTTAAATATTTCAACGAAATGCTTTAACATTCTGTTGTCAAAGTCCTCACCTCCGAGGTGAGTGTCTCCAGCAACAGCCTTTACTTTAAAACTACCTTTGTCAATAGTAAGTAAAGAGACATCTGTAGTACCACCACCTAAATCAAAGATCAATACATTTCTCTTATCAATGGACACCTTGTCAAGACCGTAAGCAATGGCTGCAGCGGTTGGTTCATTGATTATCCTCATGACATTGAGTCCTGCAATGCCTCCAGCATCCTTTGTGGCCTTACGCTGTGAGTCATTGAAGTTGGCCGGGACTGCTATTACAGCATTCTTCACCGTTGTGTCAAGGTAGGCTTCCGCAATTTCACGCATCTTTCTTAGGACCATTGATGAGATTTCCTCTGCAGCAAAATGCTTCTCTTCACCCTTATAAGTGACCACAATCATAGGCTTGTCAGCAGGACCTTGAATGACCTTGAATGGCCAAAGCTTGATATCGTACTGAACTAAAGAATCACTAAATCTCCTGCCAATCAACCGCTTTGCGTCTGCAAAATAAATACGAAAAAAAGGAAATATGATTCAACAAGACTAAAGTAGAAGAAGCAACGAATCTTAATATTGATGAGCTTTTATATTAGCATGCTTGGTTTTTTTTTTTTTTACTAATACTTTGTTATGGTGGCATAAGACAGAATTTTGAAAAGGAGTTTTTGCGGTTAGTAGGTTCAATATGCCTATAACAAATATAAAAAGAAAATAATAAAATAATAAAAAAAAAACACTCGGCATATTAAGAAATGGAATGAAAGACCAGCACAAGATCAATTAATGTAACCTCCTAGGTAAAAGTAAAACAACTTATACGACCAATTTTCTTAAGTGATTTATCATCTATTTTTTGGCCCAAGATCAAATTCGATGGTGGTGTGAAATATATGGAACTGTTACCAACATTGGAAAGGAAAACTAAAAATACAATTTTCCTTTTTTTTTTTTTTTTTTTTTCTCTTTAAGGAAAAAATAAAAGAAAAAAAGAAAAAGAAAAAGGAAGGCTCACAGGTGGTTGAACCATCCTCACTCCTCAAGCTTGAGAGGATGGTTCAGCCATCCCCTCGAGGCTGAGGGGGTGATGAACCAAAACAAAAGTAGTGATCATTACAGATTTTTTTTTTAGTTTTTTTTTAATAAAAATTTGTGGAGGTAATTTGGATATTTTAAGTACAAACTAACACGTATGCGAGAAACTTATCAATTTTCCTTCCATCTTAATGTCGGAAGCAAACGGAGAGTGTAACCTTATAAAGGAATGGTAGTTTGAGGGGGGCTAAGTATCACATACTTTTCTCAAGCAGGAAATAAAGTCATCTTAAAAGTAGTGATTCAAGTAAGCCCAACTTACAACATGAATGTCTTGAGTGTCTTGTTAAATTATCATTTATCATAAAAACTTAAATTGATAGGAAGAGGTAAATTTAATTACATAACCATTATTTAATACTCCTCCTCACATGTGGGTTTAAACTTCCTTTTAATAGGTGAGGTATTACAAATTAATTTGCTATTCTAGTTAAATGTTTACTTTGGTTGTGTTTTACTAAACTCTAGTTTGTTGTAGGTGAAAATGTGTGTGTGTGTGTTGTGAAGCCGCGTGTGGTTTTAGAACTTACTTTTCTAAAGCCTTCTCTTGTCTTTNATTCAAGTAAGCCCAACTTACAACATGAATGTCTTGAGTGTCTTGTTAAATTATCATTTATCCTAAAAACTTAAATTGATAGGAAGAGGTAAATTTAATCACATAACCATTATTTAATACTCCTCCTCACATGTGGGTTTAAACTTCCTTTTAATAGGTGAGGTATTACAAATTAATTTGCTATTCTAGTTAAATGTTTACTTTGGTTGTGTTTTACTAAACTCTAGTTTGTTGTAGGTGAAAATGTGTGTGTGTGTGTTGTGAAGCCGCGTGTGGTTTTAGAACTTACTTTTCTAAAGCCTTCTCTTGTCTTTTGTATTGTGTAGCGTGCTGCAGAAAATTTAGAATGTAAGAAGAAGAAAATAGAAGAAAGAGTCGAGAGTCACTTTGCAGAAAAACTCTTCCTCTCCCCTATTTTTTCCTTTGTTTCTTTACTCATTTTTTGTAGAATTTCTGCAGCAAGTTGTTCTTCTTATTCTCTTGTCTAATCTACTGCCCATTGAGAAGTGTTTTGCTGGAACATCCAACTAACATCAGGCCCAACACATGAAATTTTAATTGAAATGGGTGGTAAAATGACGGAGTCAAGGTTCGATCTCAGGATCTTTGACTCTTATACTATATTAAATTACCATTTATTCCAAAAGCTTAAGCTTTTGAGATAACTGGTAGTTTAATATGTCTTTCAACTACCAAAGACTTTTTGCAGGGAAATTTTTTCGATGATACTTAAATTCTGGTAGGGCAAAAGGAGAAAGAATCAAAGATCCATTGGATGGGTTGGGAAAAATGGGTTTCTTGAAGTCCTAGAGGGTGGTTTTGAATTCAGAGATTTAGAATGTTTCAATACAAGCTAAACTTGCTTACTGATACAGAAAAGCAAAGTAGCATTCAGATGGAATTATTATGGAAGCGAGCTTGGGTAGAAGACCATCTTTTGCTTGGAGAAGTATATAATCTCCTTGTAATCTTCTCAAGCTAGCTAGACTTATCTGTAGAATCGAAGATGGGGAAGTGGACAGAATCTGGAAAGATAAGTGGTTGCCTATTCCCACTACTTATTCTGTCCAATCGCCTAGAACTATATTTTCAAGAGCAACCATTTTCTATTAGCTAGTCACTTGACTCTAATTCCCTATCAACAAAGAGACTAATTGATTTGGATGGGTAGTTCAAAGGGTGAATTTTCGGTTAAGTAAGGCAAGCAAAGAAGAAAGGAAAGATCAAAAAGTTGTTGGTGTAGTAGCATCTGGAAGATGATATGGAAACTGCAAGTTCTTAATGCAGTGAAAATGATTATGTGGTCTGGAAGAGGAGATTGTTAGATAAATACAGTGGAATTCCCCATTAGCTTTAGATGTTTAGGGAGCTTGCAGCTAGCAAAAATAAATAATACAGTGGACAAAATAAATCAGAGGGTTGGTATCGACATCATTATAAGAGATCACACAGAAAGTTGGACAGCTTGTTGAAGACATAAGATATGTTCTGAACAATTTGCAAGGTTGGAAAATTTGCCACGTTAGAAGATCAGCTGCTAACGTTACAGCTCATACCACAGCCAAAGTAGCAGTGCGGCAAATTATAGGCTAAGTTTGGACGAAAGAGGTGCCTAAATGTATATGTAAAAAGTGTATTATTAGAGAAACATACTCTCTCTGTTCATATTGTCTGGCATAAAAAGTATAAGAACGAAAAAAAAAAGAGTTCGATTCCTATCAAAGCTTCGCCATTTTTGAAAGAAACTAAAGAATGCAATCGATCAGATCCACCCGGACACAATCAGATTCTTTTCTATAACTTGTTAAATACTACCTACCAGATAAGAGATTCATAAATTTGGACGTAAAAGAGCTAAGATATTCATCCAAAAAACAAAAAGAGCTAAGATGGGTATAGACTAAAAATTACCAAAGATGGAGTTTGTGGGATTCTTGGCGACCTGGTTCTTGGCAGCGTCACCAACCAAACGCTCTT
This sequence comes from Carpinus fangiana, assembly GCA_006937295.1. Taxonomy (NCBI): domain Eukaryota; kingdom Viridiplantae; phylum Streptophyta; class Magnoliopsida; order Fagales; family Betulaceae; genus Carpinus; species Carpinus fangiana. Next base: position 17,286,987 of record CM017321.1, on the reverse strand, counting down.
TGTCAGTGAAGGCAACATAAGACGGCGTCGTCCTATTGCCTTGATCGTTCACTATGACCTTTACTCGATCATGCTGCCACACTGCCACGCATGAGTACGTCGTCCCCAGATCAATCCCTATCGCTGGGCCCTCTCCTTCGCCGGCCATTCTCGCTCCCAGAACGATCACGAAACTGAAGTAGCTGACAGGTTGAAGATGATCACTTTATAGGACTTTCGCTTCCTTGCTCAAGAAGTAGGCACAGTTTTTTTAAGTAAACAGAGAATCTTATTAAAGATTTATCGTAACAAATTCTATTGGTTGAGGGAAAAGCTGCCTCTTTGTCATGATTTCTAAAGCAAATACGGAGTTTCCTTCTATCCAATTATCCCTGTTCCTTTTTTTACGCTGGGTTTGTAATTTTATTGGTTTCGTGGCTTTATTTAAATCATTCAACAGAAGCATGGCTTGAGTTAGCTTAAAAAATAATTAATTTATAATGCATATGTCTCCCAGGCACTAGTTTGAGTGTAATAGATCATACATTATGAAGGTTTATCGGTTATTCTAAAATTCTTTGGTAAAAGATTTAGATCGATGAGTTTCATAGAGACATTATTTCTATAAGTATTGAAATCAAAGTTAATTGAAATAAAATAGTATATAAATTGAAAATTCAATATACTAAATTGAGAATTTTTTAATTTTGTGAGTATCACGACATTATCTTCTATACCAACTCAATAACAAAATGATAGTGCAAATCATAACAAATGCTTAAAATATAAAGATGATAGGTTGCAATGTAAAGATTTAAATTAGGACGAGTTTCCAACTTGTTAACTGATTGTATTCATGTTAAACACAAACTCGATATGGCAGTGGTTATATATATATAGACATTGAACCTCTCTGTAACTTTGAGAGAGTTTACACCGTTATTCTAAACTTTATAGGGAGTAATCATGTTCCATTTTGTTCAATTTTTTCAAATTTTAATTATGCTACGAAAACAATTCTATTCTCTGAGTAAAAGCAAAATTCTCTCTCTTTGTTGTTTGAAAACAAGAACTCTAAAATCTCTCTTCAATATTGTTTGAGAACAAAAACTAAGGAATATTCAATCTCTAAATTTCAATAATTTATTTTCATAATAACATCTCAAAAAAAAAAAAAAAAAAAAAAAAAAAGGAGTTAGAAGAAGGGTACTGTGCTTGCCAAATATGGGCGGCTGAGCCACTTTTTGGTTAGAGCTAGAGTCGGTCAAGAAGCTTGCATAATTGGTGGGCGTTAAAGTGCTTCATGGTGAAGAAAGAAAAATGCTTCTTCATGAAGTAAACTTCACTGAAGAAATTTGCTGGGTGAGATTAAGAGAAACAAATAAGTAATAAGTTATGGGGCTCACCATGACCTGTGAATTAATCAAGTCATTATCCAACATAAATCATCTTGAAGCGAAGGCGTCAACATGCAAGAGTGTTGAGATCGACCCACCAAGAACATAAATGATCGGTTTAAAGAACATAATTTATAACACAAACAGCGTACTTCAATTCATCCAAAAGAAAAAACATGCACACATGCATACACAAACTTCCATCCTGTCATAAAATAAATCAGCTTGAAATCAACGATTCGAAAACAGTAGCAAACATGGAAAATGGATCCCCAAAGGCGGCTGAAATAATGAGCTTGAGAACCACTTTTGCCATCCTCCCATACATACTAACCTTCTTTCCGCTTAAGTTTCCTCCCCTTTCTTGAAGAATGCCTTCGTCTGGAACCATATTCTGCAACAACACATTATTTTGTTCATTCTCAACAATTAAGTCCTTCACACACGCCAAATGATAGCAATATTGGCCACAAGTCGATTCATAGGACCACCCACTTAACCCCTCCAATATTTCCTTTCTTTTGCATTTTAGACACTCTGTTGAGACCTTCTCACTGAGGTGTAGCGTCACTCCATAACCAGTTAAGGTAGGTGGAAGCTTCGGAGAACAGAGGTACTGTTCGTCTTGTGCTTCCTCGCTCAAGCATTGTTGTCTAGATATCTTTGCAATGATGGGAATGCAGATTAACTCAAGCCCAATCAACTTGTCCTCAAACTCATCTGCCTCTGCATGTTCGATACCATCTATCCATGGAGTCACGTGCCTAATAGCAGCTTCAATCTTCTTCTTACCAGCAGCGTCAAGCTTGCCGCCAATCTTCTTATCATTGATAATGTTCCTCATTTGGTAAGCATAGTTCTCCAAAGCCTCCCTAGCTTTAAACATCTTCTTGTGATCATCATCTTCAACCTTGTATTTCTCAGCGTCCTCGACAATCCTATTGATCTCTTCCTGCGACAATCCCGCCTCGTCATTGGTGATGGTGATCTTGCAACTCACGCCAGTGGTTTGCTCCACTGCACAAACATTCAAGATACCATTGGCATCTATCTCAAAGCATACTTTGACCTTAGCGACACCCCTGCGTGCTGCAGGAATGGAGGAAAGCTGAAGTTTTCCCAACAAATTGTTATCCACAGTTCTTGCTCTCTCACCTTCATAAACAGGGAACAAAATAGACGTTTGGTTGTCAAATTGGGTGGAAAAATAATACTCCTTCTTGGCTGGAATGGCGGTATTTCTCGGAATCACAACGAACATCTCACCTTGACGGACCTCCACCCCAAGGGACAAAGGGATGACATCCAAGAGCATAATTTTCTGAACTTTTTCATTACCCATACCAGCCAATTTTGCAGCTTGAACAGCGGCTCCATAAGCCACAGCTTCATCTGGGCTAATGCTCTTGCTAGGCTGCTTTCCATTAAAGAATTTTTGCAACAACTCCTGCACCTTTGGAATTCTAGAAGAACCACCGGTAAGAACAACATCATCTATTTCTCTCTTGTTCATCTTAGCATCAGTCAAACACTTCTCAACAAGCTCAATACACTTCTTAAACAAGTCCATATTTAGTTCCACAAATTTGGCCCGGGTAATACTTGAGGTGAAATCAATACCATTATATAAAGAGTCGACATCAATGGTAGTCTCACTTGCAGAAGAAAGAATAATCTTTGCAGTCTCACATTCAGTTTTCAACTTCCTCATAGATTTGACATTTTTACTAATGTCCTCATTGTGCTGCCTCTTAAATATTTCAACAAAATGCTTTAACATTCTATTGTCAAAATCTTCACCTCCGAGGTGAGTATCTCCAGCAACGGCCTTCACTTCAAAAGTACCCTTATCAATGGTAAGTAGTGAGACATCTGTAGTACCACCACCCAAATCAAAGATCAACACATTTTTCTTACCAATGCCCACCTTGTCAAGACCGTAAGCAATGGCTGCAGCCGTTGGTTCACTAATTATTCGCATGACATTAAGTCCTACAATGCCTCCGGCATCCATTGTAGCCTTACGCTGTGAGTCATTGAAGTAGGCCGGGACAGTGACTACAGCATTCTTCACAGTTGTGCCAAGATAGGCCTCGGCAATCTCACGCATCTTTTGGAGGACCATCGATGAGATTTCCTCAGCTGGAAATTGTTTCTCTTCACCCTTATAAGTGACTGCAACCATAGGCTTGTCGGCATGACCTTCAATGACTTTGAATGGCCAAAGCTCGATGTCATTCTGAACTAAGGAATCACTAAATCTCCTGCCAATCAACCGCTTTACATCTGCAAAATAAATAAGAGAACAAAGGGAAAAAAAAATAAAAAATTGACAAGACTAAATTAAAGTAGAAGAAGCAACACATATCAATATTGATGAAGTTTTAAATTGGCATGGATTTTTCCAACTAATTAATTGTTCTGTTGGCGTAGGACAATACTTAGGATTTGAAAAGGAGTTTTTGCAATCAGAAGGTTCAATATACCACTAATTAAGAAAGGTATGCAAAAAAAAAAAAAAAATGTCTAGCTATATGCCATGTATAAACTTAAGAATCTTTTGGTGCCCAGATTTCTAAGTTAGATGGTGGAGGGCATCCACTGTTGGCATTCAAATGAGTTTAACATCAAGGTGAATGTGATCGATTGAATGAGTGAGGGACTTAGTTCTCATGCTACAATTTTGCCACATGTCACATTCTGATTGGGGTTACGTGTGGGTTTTTAGTGACTCATGGTCACAGGTTCTAGCAAGGGATGTTCTTGATAATCCTCTGCTTGCTATATGGGCGAGTCGACATCAAGGCTGAAGAAGCTTGGTGCTCTCATTCACCGTTTCCGGCGTGGGTTTTCTAGCTATGAAAAATGCTGACAATATCAAAATTTGGGTCTGTTGGCTGGATTTTCCAACAAGACACACTTCAAGAGTAGTAAATTAATTAAAGGAAGCACAAAGAAATAAGAGAGGAGAACTGCTGTAAAAATTCTGCAAAATATATATAAGTAAAGGCAAGAGAAAAACAGGGGAGAAAAAAAAAATTCTGCAAAGTGACTCTCAACTTTCTTTTATTTTCTTCTTCTTCTTTTCTTACATCACACTTTTTAGAAGCCTTTTATAAAAAGTTCTAAAACCATACACATGGCTTCACAACACACACATTTCCACCAACAATAAACTAGAGTTTAATAAACACAACCAAAGTAAATATTTAACTATAATGGCACATTAATTTGTAACAGGTCCAATTTAGGTCATGGGAATGATCGGGTGTTTTTTGGAGTCTAATTATGTTCTCCTACAAGCACCTTTCAACTCTTGATCATCTTTTTCCAAAACACAAGTGATCAAATGTTTTAAAATTAAGTTCTGTAGCCCCCATGTAGGAGAAACACCAAATCTATAGTTTAGTTTTGCATTCCTTCAAACCACGTATAGTTCGTTCAATTTAAGGAAAAAAAAAATTGGGAAGAAAAAAAGAGAGAGCTGGAGATTACCAAAAACAGAGTTGGCGGGGTTTCTGTAGACTTGGTTCTTGGCTGCATCACCGACCAAACGCTCTTTATGAGTGAAGGCAACATAAGACGGCGTCGTTCTTTTACCTTGATCGTTCACTATGATCTCTACTCCACCATTTTTCCACACTGCCACGCACGAGTACGTCGTCCCCAGGTCAATCCCTATCGCTGAACACTCTCCTTTGCCAGCCATTATCGACGTCTGGAAGATAACGGAAATGAAGAAGCTGAAGGAACTCTGCACTGAATGGTTCACGCTAGATGGTTAATCACTTCATTTATATATAGCAAGTTGGACCGTGTGAGTTTGATAATTTAACTCCACGATCGTGCAGGTCCTTTTCTGCAAAATCCAGCTCCACAAATGGCAGGAATCTTTGTTTGTCTTCTTGTACCAAACCGCGTGGGTTTGACTTTGTAATTCTAATCCAATTTATTAGAATTTTAATTTGTTAAAACTGCATTTGCAAGCAACTCAACTGCAACTGTAATGAACGAACGGCCAGAAACACTTGGAAAAGTAGGGTTAAACATTCAAGCAAATAAAATATTATTTTCTTTTCAAAAGTTTGTTTAAAGAAAAACCATGTTGCTGAACAGTTTGTCTCCCTACTCTTAACGTTCATGGTAAAATAAAATATACATCACTTCATTTAAGTATTTGATTCCATGGCTTAAAGCTAAAACACCCGTTAATATGAAGTTCTTCAAATATAAATTATTTTCATATTTTTAATATATAAATCAGCTCGAAACAACCTAATTATTAGCATATTAAGAAATACTGGAATGAAAGACAATGATTCAATGGTGTTGTTATGTGACTTGGTCTTCATGATCAAGTCAAGTCGGCCAGCTGTGTCTTGTTCTTTCCATCACTACAAAAAATCATTTTTTCCTGACCAGAGTTTTCTGACCTATTATAGTATTTTGACATGTCAGAAAACTTTTCTGAAGTTGTGTTTCTAACGTATGTTGAAGGTTAAAAATATAGGAGTCAATAATTTTTTTTACTGACGTGGCACTATTGATGTGCTACTATTTGGCACATCAAGAAATTTTATTAATGTCAATACATTATTGACGTGTCAAAATTGGTAGGTCAGTAATTTATTGACATGTTAATTTTTAACACATCAATAATTTATTAACGTATCAAATTTTGCCACGTCAATAATTTATTAACGTGTTAAAATATAATCTGTCAATAAATTATTGACCTACCAATTTTGACATGTCAGTAAATTTTTAAAAAAATTTCTGGTAATTTTTTTTCAATTAAAAAATTTATTAATTTAAATTATTTTCAATTTTTTTTTAAAAAAAAAATTCACCATCATCTCTTTCTCTCTCTCCCTACGTTTCTCCATATGGCCAGCGCTGCAGATGACCCAACACCGCCACCGGTGTGCTGGGTGTTAATTAATAAATTAATTTATTAATTAATAATAAATTCGTCAATTAATTAATTATTAATTTAAATTATTTTCTCCATAGCCGGTGTTCTCTCCTTTTCTCACTCTCTCACTCTCTCTCTTCTTTTCTCTGCCCAGAAAAATTCCCCAACAAACCAAACCAACCTGAAAAATCAAACCAAACCAGCCAAAAAAATCAGACCCAAAAAATCTTTAAAACTCTAAGGGCTTGTGTTGGAGATGGACTGGACCGGACCCAACTTAAAATCCCAATATTTTTACTTTTAATATCACATCAATAACATTTTATTACTATTAAAATAAAAAAATTACTACAAAACAAAAATTTCACTTTTTATACCAAACATTCTTATTCTTTTTCCTTACATCAATCAAATTTGCTATAATACCAATCTACTTTCAGTCTATTGCCAAACACAGCCTAAATCTTTGCATCTCTCTTACACGTCAGTAAATATTAACCTGTAAAAAATGACACGTCAGTATTTATTTAGTGCATTGTCAATGGTCCTGACTCCAGCTGAGCGAATCAGCCGGGTAGCTACTTAGTCACTTCATTTAAAGCAACTGTTGCCCGATAAACCGCGTGAGAAAAGTCATAAACTCCATGCAGCTCCACAGACGTCCACCTCATTAACCCATCAACTACGTACGAAGTCTCATTCACATAATACAAATTTGAATACTCGTTTGTCGTCAGTCGTCATCCATAGGCTTCTACATCGTAGTGAAATTCCATCCCCCCTTGGCCCATGAAAACTCCCGGTCCCGGGAGACCGCGGGAGCTAGGAATCTTTATGTGTGTTCTTGTTCACACGTGCCAAAGCTGATCAAATGCGTGTTGAGAGGACTGCGTCAAAAGATTCTTGTTTTCTCGTTAGGTACCGTGCTAATTAACACTACAAAAAACACGTCTTTTCTTAACGTATTTACTATTTATGTTTTTTTCTCACGTCATCATTTACTAACGTGTCAAAAACTAATACGTTAGTAATGAAATTTAGTAACATTACAAAAGGCCACGTTAGCAATTAGTAACGTGGCATATGCAAGGACGGAGCCAGAAAATTTTATGGGAGGGGGCCGGCCAAAAAAAATTTCGGTTCCTTAAAATTTTTTTATTAAATAAAATTATTTTTGTTGTTTTTTAAACTAAAGACTACCTAAAGACTAAAAAAGTGAGCATTTGAAAGTATGAGTCAAAAATAAAAATAAAAACTTAATGGATATAGCCCAAAAAATTAAGAATAGAAACAAAAAATTTTATTGGATATGGCTATAAAATTTAAAAATAGGGCCAAAATGATTTTGGGCGGGGGCCATATAACTAAAATTATAACCAAATTTTACATTTTTTTTTCACTCTAATTATTATTTTTCCTTATTTTGGGGGGGACCATGGCCCACCCCGGTCCCCCCCTATCTCCGTCATTGGGCATATGCCACACGTTAGTAATAGGATTTTTTAAAAACGGTTAAAAAAATATATATTTTCCTAACGCATCGATTTCAACACGTTAGAAATTGCTAACGTGTAATGTTTACCACGTTAGTAATGGGAAATTTTTAAAATAAATTTAAAAAGAAAAAAATATTTTCCTAACATGTAAGTTTTAACACGTTGCCAATTGCTAACGTGTAACTAATGCCACATTAGCAATTGGTAACGTGTGATATTTACCACATTAGTAATGGGAATTTTTAAAAAAAAATTAAGAAAAAATTATTTTCCTAACGTGTAAGTTTTAACACGTTACCAATTGCTAACGTGTGACTAATGCCACGTTAGCAATTTGTAACGTGTGATATTTACCACGTTAGTAGTGGGAATTTTTTTAAAAATAAAATTAATTTACTTACATATTTATTTAATTCAGATACCATAAATATTATCCTATTTTTTACATATCTAGGGTTATATATCTATAGTGAGCAATTAGTTAGATAGGTAAAAAAACAAAGAAACAGTAGCGTACGTACATAGGTATATAAACTTCACGGCCAGAATCAATATCTAATTTTGCCAAACTAATATATAGAATCTAAGATGATCTATCATTGTGTAGTTGCAGAAGGATGTTCACTGTATCACACTTTACTCATTCGATCAGCCAATTGGACTGCTAAACTATGGTGTACAGAATAGGCATGGTGAGGGGCTAGGAGCAAAACCCTTGGGGCCACCTTGAAACTGAGGTTGAGGTGCTCGATGATTATTAAATCCGCATATCTTCATTATAGGTGACTCATATCTGAAAGTATTCAATTGGTCTTGGTTGGTTCAACTCATTTAGTTGGGGTGCATATCATCGTTGATGTAATCATTACGTAAGACAAGTCGGCTGCCAGACCTGGATGCCCCTAATTAAGGAGATGACATCCATCCCAACTAGGGGTGGGCAGAACCCGCCCAATCCGACCAACCCGCCCCGCTCCGCCCCGCCCCGATCCGAGCGGTTTTTGTGTCTTATTTCGCGGGTTCGGGTTGAATTTTCTCAAACCCGATCGGGTCGGGTCGGTCCACGGATTCAATTTTTTAAAAAGGGCGGATACTCGCCCGACCCGCCCCAACCCGCCTAATAGCTAAAGGAAAAAAAAAAACCCTAGATTCCTAAGTTCCTCACCCTCACTTCCTCTTTCTTTCTTTTTCACTCAGACGCACACCATCCTCCTTCAAACAACCCTATCTCCTCCTCCTTCTTCAAACAACCCTCATGTGGATCGCTCCGGCATCTTCGTCTTGTCCCCACCGGCCTCTTGGACCACACGGAGCTCGTGGAGGTCAAGGCTCGAAGCCAGAATGAGATGAAGAAGACGCTCAACTGGTGGGACCTCATGTGGTTTGGCATCGGCGCTGGTATCTTCGTCCTCACCGGCCTCGAGGCCCGCGGCTTTGCTCTCCATCTTCTGCTACACCAAATTCGCTGTGGAGATCCCTGTAGCCGGTACATACCCAAAGCATAATTATATATTTTTTCTAATTTTAACACTGGAAATGGAGATCTTTTCTGATTTTTGCTCTCCGTCTTCTGCTACACCGAATTCGGATTTGTTTTTTTTCCTGATTCGCCGTGGATCCTCAAATTTATGTTTCTCTCTAGTTCTTTATTATGTTTTTGTTTGAATCGTGGTTGGAAATCACCTAGAAACCCGACCCACCCGACTAACCCGACCAAAAAAATCCAAGCCGAACCGCCCGATACCCGCCGGTTTTCCACATTTGCATTACTGTCACTGGTTGGAATTTCAAATACCCGAGGGGCACGGGTCGGGTGGCTGAACGGGCCTAAACCCGCTCGAACCGACCCGTGCCCAGCCCTAATCCCAACGGACCATACTGAGGATCATGACCTATGGATAGTTACTTCTCATGCGGCTTGCAATTATGATATATTATTTATATTAACATAATTAGTATGTGTCTATATATATATATTAATGTTACTATATATTATTTAATTAGGTTAGTTAATTAATTAGGTTAGATATTTAATTAGCTTATATCACCCTTTTCCTAACGTGGTATATATGCCACGTTAGCAAGTACTAACGTGGCATATGCCACACGTTAGTAAATGGCTAACGTGGCATACATGCCACGTTAGGAAATGGTTTTTTTTTTTTTTTTTTTTTTTAATTATGACATATTATTTATATTAACCTAATTAGTATGTGTATATATATATACATATATATATATATACTAAACTTACTATATATTATTTAATTAGGTTAACCTAATTACAATTAGGTCAGTTAATTAGGTTAGTTAGTTAATTAGGTTAGTCAATTAATTAGGTTATATTAATTAATTAGGTAAGATAATTAATTATGTTAGTTAATTAATTAGGTTATATTAATTAATTATGTTAGTTAATTAATTAGGTTATATTAATTAATTAGGTTAGATAATTGATTAGCTTATATTATTATGAGAACTCCTATGGTCAGGATGAGCTGCAAAACAGGCAGTTTACAGCATCCAATAGGGATGCACCACATCAGCAAAATGCAAAACACAAAATAGATAGAAAAACACCATAAAATAACCTAACATTTTAATATTTTTAAAAAAAAATCCCTCAACTCTCCCTCATCTCTTGCGTCTTGCCCAAAGCAACAACCCACCCATTCTTCCATTGATGATTCAGTTGAAGTTGAAGATTGTGTCAACTGAATCGTCAATGGCAGAATGGGTTCACGATTGTGTCAACTGAATCGTCAATTTTTTTGAAGTTGTATTTGGATTTCATTTTCAGTTGAAGGAGAAAGTTGGGATTTTGTATATCTTGGAATGTTTGCAAGGGGTCGTAGTGACCCAAGCGGCTCTACAACCCACTCACTCCCAATTCTACAACCCAAGTTACCCAACTCTTGATAGTGAACAATCAATGTCAACCAAATAAAACACATCCTTTTGAACAATCAATGTCAACCAAATCAAATTAAACCCAACCAAGCACAAACCTTTTGAAAGTTTCCGTCAATGAAACCCAAAAAAACACAACACCCATCTCCCAAAACTGGGTTGTAGAATAAACAAGACCCAAAAAGAAACAACACACATCCTTCGGACCTTGACATCATGGAAAGCTTTTAGCTGCAACCTGGGGCCAACCTCGAGAGAGGTATTAAGAAAGGCATTCTGCTCCTTGATGGAGAGGTGCTTGGAGACGAAGGTGACTTGAGGCTAGGTCGTAGTGACCTAGGTGGGTCTTAGCCATGACCCAGCCGGATCTTAGCTGTGACCCACGCGGGTCTCTGGCTGAGACCTGGCAGGGTCACCGGCGTGGCTATGGAGGAGGATTAGAAGAAAGAAGAAAGGAGGAAGGGATCCTGTGTTTTCAGTCTCATTTCTTACCATAGTATTTTATGGTTTTTGCTGAGGTGGCTGTGTATTATTGGAAGTTGTAATGGAGGGATTTTACGCCCCATCCGAACCTAAGTTTAATTCTATTATTATTTAATATTTAAAAAAACAATTACTAACATGGCAAAATGCCACGTCACCCTTTTCCTAACGTGGTATATATGCCACGTTAGCAAATACTAACATGGCATATGCCACACGTTAGTAAATGGCTAACGTGGCATACATACCACGTTAGGAAATGGTTTTTTTTAATTATGATATATTATTTATATTAACCTAATTAGTATGTTTATATATATATATACTAATCTTACAATATATTATTTAATTAGGTTAACCTAATTACAATTAGGTCAGTTAATTAGGTTAGTTAGTTAATTAATTAGGTTATACTAATTAATTATGTTAGTTAATTAATTAGGTTATATTAATTTATAAGGTTAGATAATTAATTATGTTAGTTAATTAATTACGTTATATTAATTAATTAGGTTAGATAATTAATTAGCTTATATTATTATTTAATAATTTTTTTTTAAAAAAATTACTAACGTGGCACATATGCCACGTCACCCTTTTCCTAACGTGGCATACATGGCACGTTAGCAAATAATAACGTGGCATATGCCACACGTTAGTAAATGGCTAACGTGGCCTACATACCACGTTAGGAAATGATTTTTCCTTTTTTTTTTTTTAAATATGATATATTATTTATATTAACCTAATTAGTATGTGTGTATATATATATATACTAATCTTACTATATATTATTTAATTAGGTTAACCTAATTACAATTAGGTCAGTTAATTAGATTAGTTAGTTAATTAGGTTATATTAATTAATTAGGTTAGATAATTAATTAGGTTATACTAATTAATTAGGTTAGATAATTAATTATGTTAGTTAATTAATTAGGTTATATTAATTAATTAGGTTAGATAATTAATTAGGTTAGTTAATTAATTACGTTATATTAATTAATTAGGTTAGTTAAATAATTAGGTTAAATTAATAAATTAGGTTATATTATTATTTAATATTTTAAAAAACTATTACTAACATTGCAAAATGCCACGTCACCCTTTTCCAAACGTGGTATATATGCCACGTTAACAAATACTAATGTGGCATACGCCACACGTTAGTAAATTGCTAACGTGGCATACATGCCACATTAGCAAATGTTTTTTTTTTTTAATTTTTTTTAATTATGATATATTATTTATATTAACCTAATTAGTATGTGTATATATATGTATACTAATCTTACTATATATTATTTAATTAGGTTAACCTAATCACAATTAGGTCAGTTAATTAGGTTAGATAATTAATTAGGTTAGTTAATTAATTAGGTTATATTAATTAACTAACCTAATTACAATTTGCTAATTATAGTAACCTATCCTAATTAACCTAATTACATATATATATAGTAATTAACTAATCTAACTAACCTAATTATATATGCATATAGTAATTAACATATACACCAATTTTCAGTTCAATTGGATCGCAAACACTAGCCAATCAGTGCTTTTGCTGATTACAAATGGTCTGTAAGGATTTAAAATAAAAAAAAAAAAAAATTAGGATGCATGCAGCCTATGCATAAGTTACGTGTGTGTATATATATATATGCATGCAACTTATGCATCTAATTTTTTTTTTAATTTTTTTTAAAAAAATTTCACCATTGGTGGTATGGCATTTATGCCACGTCAGCATTTGCTAACGTGGCACAATGCCACACGTGACCAAATGGTGACGTGGCTGTGCATGGCACGTTAGGAATAGGGGGGTGACGCGTGGCCCCCAGCTGGCCCGCACCCCCTTCCTTTTTTTCCCTTTTCCCCTCATTTTTCTTCCCCCACTTCTTTTCCCCCCTCCTCCTGCGCGCGGCAGCTCTTCCCCCCTCCCCAACCGGCCTCTTCCCTCTCCCCTGCTCCCTAGTTTTCCCCTCCTCCCGCGCAGCTCTCTCCCCTCTCCACTTTCACCTTTTCCCTACCCATTTTTTTTCCCCCCGGCCCTCCCGCGCAACTCTCTCCCGTCTTCCCTACTCCGGCAAACACCCACCCCCCATCTCCTCCGGCGAGCTCCTCCTGTTCCACCGCAAGCTCACTCTCCTCTCCGGGCCAGTCTCTCTCCATCTCCGGTATGCATGCAAGTGTGGATATATATATTTTCATTATAATTTTTTTTATTTGTTATATTTTATGTTGATTATAATTTTTTTTTTTAATTGCTTACTTAAAATCCATTCAATTTAAAACCTATAGTTTGTCTCATTTTAGCCATTGGTTTATTTTCATCTTAGCCCATAGTTAACCTTGTCTTAAAGAAGAAAACATGTCTTGTGTGCAAAGCCTTTAGAGTAAGTGCCTCTACAAAAGTAATTTTTTGTTTGGGTAATAGAGACTACTAAACCCATCCCCCCCCAAAAAAAAAAAAAAACCATAGGCGATTTGTTAATTTATTTGTATCATGACATATATAAAGCATAAATCTCCTTTCAGTGAAAATTAACAAATAACATATACACAAGCTCATGTGATATGAGATGTTTAAATTCACATTTTAAAAAAAAAAGAAAAAAAAGGAAAGTTAAAATATATATAATAAGCTTACTGTTCCTTGATTTGTTTATATTATTTAGGGGAAAATTCACTTTTAACCCATGAAGTTTCAGTGCTTTTGCAATGTTAACCCCAAAGTTTAAAAATTTGCAATCCACCTCCATAAAGTTTCAAAAACTTGCAATGTTAACCCCAACGTCAATTTGGCCGTCGAATTGGATGAATTCCGTCCCACGTGCGCCTCATGTGACTGTTTAGGGTTTGGCCTTCCCGTTTTACCCCTCGGTTCAAACTAAATACTTTTTTTAAAAAAACTTGCGTAAAGTAACTCCACACACCACCCTTTTCATTCTCTAAAACGCGACACACCACATACAGCCCTCTCACTCGAACAACCCACGCTCCACACACCTGAACGACGACAAAAAGAAGAACCTTCCGAAAGTGGTCCCCTAGTTGATTCAAGCAGCAAATCGCGAGTACCCAAAGTGGGATTGTTGGTTTTCTTGTGTTGCTACCCCACCCACACGACACAATATGCGCACGGCAACATGAAGCCGACAGTTTCGGTGAAGAAATTCGTGGTCCCCTCGTTCGTGGACGTCTTGCGTGGAGAAAGGGACAGCGCTTAAAAGTAAACTTCACTTTCTTACAAGGTATGCCGCAATTTTCATTTTAATTTTTGACCATGTACTTTAGGGTTTTTTTGTAAAATTGTGGGTTTTAGGGGAATATTAGGGTTTGTAGTTATTGGCAATTGGGCATTGAATTTTTTTGTAGGGTTCTTGTCCATTTGTCCCACATAACCCATTATTCATGTTTGTCTGTGGCATGCACCCACTATATTAATAACCATGTTGGGACAATGTTAGGGTTTCTGTGTTCTTTCATTTAAAAGCCTTTTTTCCTTCAACTGGCGGCTTGGGCTTGCTTTATGATGAAATTCATTCTAAGATTAAGGTTCAGGGTTAAGGGTATATTTAGGGTTTGTTGGCTTTGACATTCATATCATTTCTTTAGGGTTTAGTCATGTCAATTTGTAAATTAGATTTAAAGTCTGTTTGGTTCTAGGATTTCATAGGCCAAAAGTGAGATTTTTAATAAAAAAATCACATAATTAAAAATTGGAGGTTGAAAATTTGATAAAAATCACATCCTTTGCCACATTAGAAGTTGACTTTTTAGTATTAATAACTAAATGTGTGAACACCTATCATTATGGTCCAATGGTACTTCTTCCTCTTTATAAATAAACACCTATCCAATGGTCCAATTTTTGCAGCCAGCTCATTCTCTCTGTTTAGCTGTGCTTTGTTGGTTTAAGCTTTCAATTAGCCACTGTAAAAACACTGAATTAGTAGGGGAAAATATATATATATATATAGAGAGTAATAGGTTTGATTAGGTTTAGGATAAACACCACCTTCAATAACAATATTTATTCGTTTTTGTAGGATGGTCAATTCAAGATTAGTGTTTAAGGTCTACTATGGTGGCAGATTCGACAGGACAGTTGGATGTCAATACATGGGGGGTGAGGTGGCAGTCCATACAGAGAGTGTTGACCCTGATGAATTGTCTTACTTTGAATTGGAAGCCATATGCTGACCTTATGGGTACAAGTTAGGGGATTTAATGTTTTTTCTTGATGCCGGTGAAAGTCTAGCCAATGGTTTGCATGATAAGGGTAAGTAGTGAGACATTTGTAGTACCACCACCCAAATCAAGATTAACACATTTTTCTTACCAATGCCCACCTTATCAAGACCGTAAGCAATGGCTGCAGCGTTGGTTCACTAATTATTTGCATGACATTGAATCCTGCAATGCCTTCGGCATCTACGGTGGCCTTACGCTGTGAGTCATTGAAGTAGGCCGGGACAGTGACTACAGCATTCTCCACAGGTGTGCCAAGGTAGGCCTTAGCAATCTCACACATCTTGTTGAGGACCATCGATGAGATTTCTTCAGCAGAAAAATGTTTCACTTCACCCTTATAAGTGATCGCAATTATAGGCTTGTTGGCATGACCTTCAATGACCTTGAATGGCCAAAGCTCGATATCATTATGAGCGAATGAATCACTAAATTTCCTTCCAATCAACCGCTTTGCATCTGCAAAATAAATAAAAGAAAAATGATGAACTGAATCAACGAGACTAATGTAGAAGAAGCAATGAATCTCAATATTGATGAGCTTTTATATTAATTAGCGTGCTTTTTTCTTAACTAATTAACTGTGATGTTGGCGTAGGACAATATTTAGGATTTGAAAAGGAGTTTTTGGCATTTTGCAGTGAGTAGGTTCAATATACCGCTAAGAAAGATATGTTAAAAAAAAAAAATAAAATACAATCGACACATTAAAAAATATTGGAATGAAAGACATTATGGCACAAGATCAATGTGACCTCATAGGAAAAAGGTAAAACAAGCTATATGACCACCTCTTTGAAGAAGTGATTTATTTTTTTCAAAATAATCTTCCTTTTTGTCGTGATTAAATTTTCTGGGGTTATGAAAAACTTGTGATAGTGCTAAAATCTGCAGTGCCTATCCCACATTCAAGAAATACCTGAAATAACTTAAAAGCCTGTCGAGGAACTATCGGAGGGTAGCTCTGATTCTTAAATAAGATGTGATTCTGTAAAATATTTTTCTCTCAAATGTGTTTTATTTTATTTTTTAAAATCAAGGTGAATGTGATCGATTGAATGATTGATAGACTCACCTCTCATGCTACAATTTTGCCACATGTCGCCTTCTTATTGGGGTTACGTGTGGTTTGTTAGTGACTCATGGTCTGCTTGCTATGGGCCAGTCAACATCAAGGCTGAAGAAGCTTGGTGCTCCCTCACCGTTTCCGACGTGTTTCTTCTAGGAAAAAGTGCTGACAATATCAAGATTTGGGTCCAATTTAGGTGAAGAGAATGATCAAGTGTTTTCTAGTCTAGTTTTGTTTTCCTGCAGCCGCGAGAAAAATACTCCCTAGGCCAGTATGGGCCTGGGCTGGTCAGCCTCCATGACGGGCTATCTGGCTCAAGCCCTAATGAGGCAATTGCCCCCATTTCTCTGGCCGACGGANCTCTCACGCTACAATTTTGCCACATGTCGCCTTCTTATTGGGGCTACGTGTGGTTTGTTAGTGACTCATGGTCTGCTTGCTATCGGCCAGTCAACATCAAGGCTGAAGAAGCTTGGTGCTCCCTCACCGTTTCCGACGTGTTTCTTCTAGGAAAACTGCTGACAATATCAAGATTTGGGTCCAATTTAGGTGAAGAGAATGATCAAGTGTTTTCTAGTCTAGTTTTGTTTTCCTGCAGCCGCGAGAAAAATACTCCCTAGGCCAGTATGGGCCTGGGCTGGTCAGCCTCCATGACGGGCTATCTGGCTCAAGCCCTAATGAGGCAATTGCCCCCATTTCTCTGGCCGACGGAATCACTGGTCGACTGTTAGGAATTGGAGATTTTAGTTAGAGATTTCTGGCATGGGTTTCTAGGAGACTGCTAACAATATCAAGATTTGGGTTCAATTTAGTTGAAGGTAATGATCGGGTCCAATCTATGTTCTCCTATAGCCGCGAGAATAAAACTCTTGGGCCTGGGCTGCTCAGCCCCTATAATGAGTTTAATATTTCCACTTTTGGAATTCCTCAATTTCCCAGTAAAACTCTGCCTACCTGGCTTGTAACACCAATCCGTGAGACTTCCTCACTAAAGTCCACGAGTCTCTTTTCGTGGTTCATCTCCGTCACACACACAGGGACAGTGCACAAAAATAATAATAATAATAATAATAATAAACTCAAATTAAGGTGGCAGGTTGTCTAATCCCATTTCAATTAATTCTTGTGTTGTCTAATCCGTAGGTGAGGAGGAGAGGAGAGTATTAATGTAACGCCCTTCCGAATAAGACTTTTCAAGAAGTCGTTCATCTTGGTACTACTCTTGCATAAGCACATTTAATTATGTCACAGTTAAAGTACTAAAATCATGACTCAATTAATTGCTTGTAAGTTTATTTTGTATTAAAAATGGGCATCTAGATTTATAACCAATCACCTTTCAACTCTTGATCATCTTTTCCAAAACACAAGTGATCAAATGTTTTAATGTTAAGTTCTGTAGCCCCATATAAGTGAAACTCTTCTACTTGGATCCATGTAAGTGACATAATGCATGATATGATACATGATTTCGTGCTTAGCAATTGGCGTGAGTTAACAAAACAAGGGTGAGAAACTCCAAATCTATAATTTAGTTTTGCATTCCTTCAAACCAACGTATAGTTTGTTCAATTTAAGGGGAAAAAAAAATGGGAAGAAAAAGAGAGAGTGAGAGATTACCAAAAATAGAGTTAGTGGGGTTCCTATAAGCTTAATTCTTGGCTGTATTAGAGCACTCACTGCAGGTTCTTCAAACTTATTTTTTTGTTAGTTTGAAGAGCCAATTTAACAAAAAATGCTAAAAACCTCATTTTTCAGTCTCTTTATTTTAACAAAATAGTTAACATTATGAATAGTAAAACTTCAAACTTAACAATTACTATTTTCTCTTCATTTATTAAACAACTATCTTTTCTCTTTCCCCTTTTTTTCTTTTCATTTCTCTTAACACTCAAAAGTTAGATAAATAATAAATAAATATTTGAAAAATAATATTTTAATAAAATAGTGAAAGTGAATTGTTAAAGTAGAGAGACTGAAAAGTGTGCTCTAAAAAGGTGAGCTGTTAAAATAACCAAAAATATACTTTTTGTTATTTTGAAGAGTAAAATTTAAAGAGGCTTCTGTGGATGCTCTTACCAATCAAACGCTCTTTGTCAGTAAAGGCAACATAAGACGGCGTCCACCTATTGCCTTGATCATTCACTATGATCTCCACTCGATCATGCTGCCACACTGCCACGCACGAATACGTCGTCCCCAGATCAATCCCTGTTGTTGGCCATTCTCCTTTGCCCGTCATTCTCGACTCTAAGTCAACGACGCCACTGAAAGCTTCAAGAATCAAGATGGTCTTGAGTGAATCAACTTTCCCAAATCCGGCTGGGTAACAATTCAACCATTCAAATAAGAAAAAGAAAAATCAAATTCAAATAGATATGTGTTTGTGTTAATTATTGATTAGATGATTAAATTTATCAGCTTAAGTTTTTAAGACAAGTGGTTATTTAAATAGTATTAGAGCCAAATGTCTTGGGTTTAAAGCCACATTACGTAAGAAGGAGTATTAAAGTGTTGATTAAATTATTAAATCTACATGTTACTATTAACTTAAAGCTTTTAGGACAAGAATATATGTAACCATAAAACAAAATATAGGCTAAAAATAAAATAAAAAAATGAAAACTGCTTTTGAACTAAATAAGAGATTAACAAAAAAAATGATTGGTAACATAATAGTATAAATAATTAATTAATGATGATAGTCTTGATAGAGGAGGTACTGCAAAATAATAATAATTAAAAAAGAAAAAATCATTTGTGATACAAAACATAATTAATAAATAAGATTAACACACCTGGAGGATGATTTCAAGGGCAATTAATTAGCGAGATGCCGATCTATGCATGGGCTTGTGAATTGGGAGTGTGATTTCTGCCGATCTATATATATATATATATCATAAATGTAGTTTTCAAGATGTAGCTCAATCGATTAGTACCACGCTTAATAAATCGAAGGTCACTAGTTCGAATCTCCATTCTCCTCTTGTATGGACATGTCAAAAAATATATATATGTAACCGACCTCCTTTATTTATTTATTATAAACAACCAATCTTCTCACCTATTTCTTCAATCGACTAATACCACGCTTAATAAATCGAATGTCACTAGTTCGAATCTCCCTTCTCCTCTTGTGTGGACATGTCAAATATATATATATATATATAACCAACCTCCTTTATTTATTTATTATTTATTATAAACAACCAATCTTCTCACCTATTTCCTCAATTAATGTTGACTTTGAGAGTCTCATGTACTGCGTAAACAATGGGTTTAGCATGTGAAAGAGACCACTTAAATAATTATATGAAAAATAAAAGACATTAAAAGTCGTCGCGCTAAAACCACACACTTCCACCTTGTACTCCCATAGAAGAGGGATGATAAAGACCAAACTTTTTTGCTCAACTTTTACCTAATTTTTGTCTTTTTTATTTTTTTTTTAAAAAAAGAAAGTAAAAAAATAAAAAAAGTGTCTGAAGCAATAATTTTTTTTTTTTATCCTTCTCTTTATTGGTGTTTTTTAAAAAATGAAAATTACATTTGTCTTCATAAAAATGGTCCATTTTTATGAAAAATGGCCATTTTTCTAAAGAAAAATGGAATTTTCATTTTTTTAAAAACACTAATAAAAAGAAGAGCAAAGGACCGTTAGGCAAGAACCACCGGACGTATGCCCTTTGGCCGAACGTTCGCTGCTTTTCTGAGCCTATAAATAGCACCCTACCCCATTCGTGTTTCTCACAAATTCAGAACGCCCCCAAGTTGTCAAAGTATTTTCCAGAGTGTTTTCCAAGTGTTTGTGAGTGTTTTTGAGCGTGTGTGTGAGGCGTTGCGAGTTTTGAAATTTTCGTGAGACGGAACTCTTACAATTTTGTTTCAAGAAGGTAACGTTCAATCTTTAGCTTTCAATTACACCGTTATGCTGCTCGTTTTTCGTTAAGTTGTAGTCGTTAGCTTAGTTGTGCCTTAAAACCCGTTTGGGTTAGGATTTTCGTTAGCTTAACGTTGTTACGTTGCATGAAGGCTATTAACTATATTAGAAGGCTTTAGGTTGTTCCTAGTAGTCCTAAGAGTCGGAGAATAGGCGAATTATGGAGAGAAAATGAGGTTCTCGCCGAGAACTCATACAGCGGACGTACGGTGTTGTGCTGGACATACAGTTTGTTATTGCATGGCAGACGTACACTCCCGAGCCGGACGTACGGTCACTGTGTGACACCAACCGTCCCGTAGCTCCTATTTTCCTTACTTTAGAGTTTAGTGGAATTAGGACTAATAGAAGGTTTTTCATAGATTTGGAAAACCCGGATCTTTGGAGTTTTCGGAGATGCGTATCGATCCATGTGAGTTTTAACTCACATAATGCGCATTGTCATTTTCCATGCACTGCACGTTTATTTTGTGTACTGAGCAAACATGCATATTTTACAACTCTCACATTTTGTATGTATTGCACATGAACTCTGTCTTTTGAGAAAAACGTTTTACTGAACATGTTAACCAAGTGAGACTTGTAAAATAACATGCATGTAAAATACAAACAAGATAATTACATCGTATGACATGATACACCGATACGTGCGGTAGTAATGGTCATGAGCTTACTATACATGTTAGCTTTATGATCAAATGTGTACGTTATGTGAGGGCTGTGGATCCATTGGTTTCGTAACCTTGATGCAACCATTCCTAATGGTTCAGTCACTACAGGACGGACGTCATTAGTTGGTGTGGGCCACTTGGGGCCAGACTCGATCGTGTCACTAATATTACGTATGGTATATTGTACAATGGCTGGGGCACTAGCATTGTATTATAGGTCCCTCGGGACAGCATCAACCCTGCTGAGAAAGGATAATATCTCGGGTAGACCATACTATTGAACTATGACTGTTATTTACATCATATGCATATATCATTACTATATATATATCACGCATAATTAAACTGTCATAATGGAACTGCTTTTGCTTATTAAACACCTGAGTTCATTACAAAAAACTTGCATGAGTATTATCTGTGTTAAAAATCACTAAGTCTTAGACTTACCCCATTTATTTTATGTATTTCCCCATCATTATGAATAATTGCGCGGTTTAGCTGCACTAGACGAAGATGCCGTCAGAGACTACTTGGGTGATTGCTTAAGACCTGATACGGGTAATCTTTGAGGATATGGATCCTGTTTGGCTTAGGACGATGTGGGAAGATAGAGGATCTGCCCGTGCAGATATGATAGAGATTTTGATTTTCCTAGCTCTCCTGAAGCTTAAGTCTAGGCTTTGATCNTGTCAAATATATATATATATATATATATATATATATAACCAACCTCCTTTATTTATTTATTATTTATTATAAACAACCAATCTTCTCACCTATTTCCTCAATTAATGTTGACTTTGAGATTCTCATGTACTGCGTAAACAATGGGTTTAGCATGTGAAAGAGACCACTTAAATAATTATATGAAAAATAAAAGACATTAAAAATCGTCGCGCTAAAACCACACACTTCCACCTTGTACTCTTGTAGAAGAGGGATGATAAAGATCAAACTTTTTTGCTCAACTTTTACCCAATTTTTGTCTTTTTTTTTTTAAAAAAAGTAAAAAATAAAAAAAGTGTCTAAAGCAATAAATTTTTTTTTATCCTTCTCTTTATTGGTGTTTTTTAAAAAAATGAAAATTACATTTGTCTTCATAAAAACGGTCAATTTTTATGAAAAATGGCCATGGAATTTTCATTTTTTTAAAAACACTAATAAAAAGAAGAACAAAGGACCGTTAGGCAAGAACCACCGGACGTACGCCCCTTGGCCGGATGTTCGCTGCTTTTCTGAGCCTATAAATAGCACCCTACCCCATTCGTGTTTCTCACAAATTCAAAACGCCCCCAAGCTGCCAGAGTATTTCCAGAGTGTTTTCCAAGTGTTTGTGAGTGTTTTTGAGCGTGTGTGTGAGGCGTTGCGAGTTTGGAAATTTTTGTGAGATGGAACTCTTGCAGTTTTGTTTCAAGAAGGTAACGTTCAATCTTTAGCTTTCAATTACGCCGTTATGCTGCTCGTTTTACGTTAAGTTGTAATCGTTAGCTTAGTTGTGCTTTAACACCCGTTTGGGTTAGGATTTTCGTTAGTTTAACGTTGTTACGTTGCATGAAGGCTATTAACTAGATTAGAAGGCTTTAGGTTGTTCCTAGTAGCCCTAGGAGTCGAAAAATAGGCGAACTATGGAGAGAAAATGAGGTTCTCGCCGAGAACTCATACAGCGGACGTACGGTGTTGTGCCGGACGTACAGCTTGTTATTGCACGGCGGATGTACACTCCCGAGCCGGACGTACGGTCACTGTGTGACACCAACCATCCCGGAGCTCCTATTTTCCTTACTTTAGAGTTGTTTAGTGGAATTAGGACTAATAGAAGGTTTTTCATAGATTTGGAAAACCCGGATCTTTGGAGTTTTCGGAGATGCATATCGATCCAGGTGAGTTTTAACTCACATAATGCGCATTGTCATTTTTCATGCACTGCACGTCTATTTTGTGTACCGAGCAAACATGCATATTTTACAACTCTCACATTTTGTACGTATTGCACATGAACTCTGTCTTTTGAGAAAAACGTTGTACTAAACATGTTAACCAAGTGGGACTTGTAAAATAACATGCATGTAAAATACAAACAAGATAATTGCATCGTATGACATGATACACCGATACGTGTGGTAGTAATGGTCATGAGCTTACTATACATGTTAGCTTTATGGTCAAATGTGTAGGGGTGTTCAAGCGGTTATAACCGGCGGTTATTTGCAATAACCGCAACCGCCTCCGCTTTAGGCGGTTATCGGATTTTCAATAACCGCAACCGCCTCCGCCTAGGCGGTTAGCGGTTATTTTATAACCGGCGGTTAGCGGTTATTCAAACCGCTAACAAGCGGTTATAACCGCTTTTTTAAACGTTTTTTTTAAATGGGCTTTTGGACTTTTTTTATATTTTGGGCCTTCATTTTTCATATTTTTTTGGGTTTATTTTACACTACAAACCACTCACTCAAAGTCTGAAACCAAGATCAAAACATTATACAACCAAAACCTAACGAGTGAGAGTCTGAGAGACGAAAGTGAGGCAGAGATGGAGACGAGTGAGAGAGGGGTTGCGGCTTCGGGACAACTCAAAAGTTAAGATAAAACCTAACGAGTGAGACTTTGTAAGAGAGAGGCTGCAGCTTATGTGAAATGTGAATGTCTAGGAGAACAAGATATGGTTTCATCTTATAGACTTATATAATATATAACGAGTGAGAGAGGGGATGTGGCGTCGTTTTGGTGTTAAACACCAAGATGACGCTATTTTGTTTTGTTTTTTTTTTTTTTTTTAATATTTAATTAATATATATTTATATAATTATATATAAATAAAAGCGGTTAGCGGTTATAACCGCTTTTTCATACCCCTAAAACCGCTAACCGCAACCGCCCTAGGTGGTTAGCGGTTTTTAATAACCGCTTTACAAAGCGGTTAACGGTTAGCGGTTATAAAAAAACGGTTATAAGCGGTTAGCGGTTGGTGAGGCGGTTATAACCGCTCCGCTTGAACACCCCTACAAATGTGTGTGTTATGTGAGGGCTATGGATCCATTGGTTTCGTAACCTTGATGCAACCATTCCTAATGGTTCAATCATTACAAGACGGACGTCATTAGTTAGTGTGGGCCACTTGGGGCCGGACCCGATCGTGCTACTAATGTTACGTACGGTATGTTGTACAATGGCTGGGGCACTAGCATTGTATTATAGGTCCCTCAGGACAGCATCAACCCTGCTGAAAAAGGATAATATCTCGGGTATGCCATACTATTGAACTATGACTGTTATTTACATCATATGCATATATCATTACTATATATATATCACGCATAATTAAACTGTCATGATGGAACTGCTTTTACTTATTAAACACCTGAGTTCATTACAAAAAACTTGCATGAGTATTATCTACGTTAAAAATCACTAAGTCTTAGACTTACCCCCTTTATTTTATGTCTTTCCCCATCATTACGAATAATTGCACGGTTTAGCTGCACTAGACGAAGATGCCGTTAGAGACTACTTGGGTGATTGCTTAGGACCTGATACGGGTAATCTTTGAGGATATGGATTCTGTTTGGCTTAGGACGATGTGGGAAGATGGAGGATCTGCCCGTGCAGATATGATAGAGATTTTGATTTTCCTAGCTCTCCTGAAGCTTAAGTCTAGGCTTTGATCTGTTGATATTTTATGAACAATGTTGATGTATTTTATTTTGGGTTGTATCTATTTCCTGATGATGGTCTGATGACCAGTACATTTGGCGAATATTTGTTATATTATAGATGTAGCACTTTATCTCTGGTATTGCTGTGTGATGTTTCAATTACAGTCTCTTAATCCCATAGTCTTGGTAAAGTCTTTCGCTGCAGTTTTCTCGTTACGACGAGGAAAGTGTTTTTCTCAGAGGTCGTGTCTTGGAGGAACATGGATGGGATGGCGTGCCGTGGGGTCAATTACTAGTTAATTGATATTCCCATCGGGCAGAGCGTCAGAGGCTCCAAACTGGATCTGATCTACATCATCCTCCCCAGGTTGGAGAGAATTCGTCCTTGAATTCGGCCGGTCTTTTCCATGGTCCTTCGGATGTCCGGTCAACTCATTTCAATCGCCCTTCCTCAAGATTAAAACAAGGAAACATCCCAAAATAAGTATGACGCTTCTCATCATCGGAATACCTTAATGTCTGTCGTGAACGCCCCAAACACCACTTGTCAATTCTTCGAATTTGCCATATTTTTCTTGTTCGTTTTCTCTCCCACGTGCCATGAAAATGCTCACGAACGGATCAGCTGTTACTTCCCTTATGACAATATAATTCTCCTCATCTGTATAAAATTCATCAACATCATTATTAGGAGAATTTAAAATATCTTCAACAGCAAGGAAATCAACATACTCAACCTCTTCTTCATTATAATTAGACACCTCACCTAAAAGGTCTTCATCAACCCCTTCATAATCGGCGATGTCATCTTCTTCATAATCGACGAAATATTCTTCGTACTCTTCCTTTAGGTCGGATGCCAAAAGTTCTTCAATTGGCTCTTCTTCATTGATGTCATCATCATAGACTGGTGGAGTATCCCAATCTACAAACCCTTGTGAAGGATCTTCATTTTCAACACCTTCATGCTCGAACTCTTCATCAACAAAGTCGGATTCTTAACACTCTTCATCCACAGATTCTTCTTCCTCCTCCTTCACAGAATATGGATTCAGTTTATGGATTTGTAGTTGGCAAGTAGGGGTCTAATTAACATGTCTTAGACTCTTTGCCGCACACCATGTTTCCCTAAACACCTCTTTTTTATACAATTTTTCAATTTTCTTTTTCACAGCTATAGGCCATTGTCTCCAATTTTGTGACTGTCGCTCCATGATGTAATTATAGGGCAAGAAAGCGACTCGCATCTTTTTCAATAAGTGCTCCCAACTATTGATCTTCAATTTGCCTTACCGCTTGAGATTTCTCTTCAGTTGTTGCCACCACTCAACAACTCTTCCCCGGAATGTATGCACCACTAAGGAGACTTGTTGTTCATCAGGCACCCAATTGAACTCAAAAACCTCTTCAACAACCAACAACCAATCCAAAATTCTTTGGGTAATTGTTGATCCCCTCGGAATTTTGGAATCTTGAGTTTGAATCTACTCACCCGCTGATTGGTAGGAGCTTGTGCAAGGTGCTGACATCCCTGCGTTCGGCGCTCTGTACATGGGTTCCTAGATCCACTCCCTTTATGACCATTCAAGTTGGATAATTGGGTAGTAAGGTCTTCAATCTGATCCCTCATAGTCTGGAATTGATCCTCCTTGTATTGCCAACATTCAGCAATAAATTTGCCTCCCGCCTCCGTGAATCGTGGTCTTGGTTGGCAACGACAATTATCTGACCCACCACTCATGTGCCACAAACAAATTGCCAGTTTCTCCTTACATGCTGTCTCCGTATGCACGTACATCTCGTCCATATCTGCAAAGCGGTTGCTCCTCCCCATTCATGGAAAGTAACCTGAGCTCTGATACCAACTGATGCAGCACAACTTAGTGGGCTGCAGCGAAGAACAACAAATAATACAACGGATATGTAATTCCAAATCTTGAGTCTATCAATGATCTGAGAACTCTTCTTGAAAATCTAGATACTTTTTAGCCTTTTTAAGGAAAAAGGGAAAAAAAAACTCAACTATGAGTAATTTTCATTCATAAAATCAATAATAAACATAAACTGAATTGTTTGGAGGCTATAAGCATATATTTATAGCCACAAATCCTAAACCTATTAAAAATATTACATAATTAACCCCCATAACCCTAAACCTAATAAAGTATAAATTAATGACTCCATAAACCTAATAAACACGTAATAAAGATAAACTACGAAATATAGAGTCCCTAAACCTAATAAACACTCGATAATAATAATAAAATGCATAAAAATAACATAGAGACCCCGTGTGCACTCGAGCGCAATCACGGGTGCGATTGAGCGCACTTGGGCGCTCGATGAGTGCACTTGAACCCCTTTCATCGGTCGCTTCCTCAGAAGCTTTTGATTTTGGACTCGAGTTTTGTGATCGATCGCTGTTGTAGGTGCGATCGAACGTAGGTGGGCGCTCGATTGTGCGATCGATTGCAGGATCGATCACAGTAATAGAGAGGCTCCAAACTGGATCTGATCTGCATCAGTAGGCCACCGCAATTTCACGCATCTTTCTTAGGATCATGAATGAGATTTCCTTTGCAACAAAATGCTTTTCTTCACCCTTATAAGTGACCACAATGATAGGCTTGTCGGTAGGACCTTCATTGACCTTGAATGGCCAAAGATTGATATTGTACTGAACTAAGGAATCACTAAATCTCCTGCCAATCAACCGCTTTGCATCTGCAAAATAAATACGAGAAAAAGAAAAAAATGATTCAACAAGACTAAAGTAGAAGAAGCAAGGAATCTCAATATTGATGAGCTTTAATATTGGCATGCTTTTTTTTTTTTTTACTAGTACTTTGTTATGTTGGCAGAAGATAGAATTTTGAAAAGGAGTTTTTGCGGTTGGTAGGTTCAATATGCCTATGACAAATATAAAAAGAAAATAAAATAAACCATCGGCATATCAAGAAATGGAATGAAAGACCGGCACAAGATCAATGTACGTAACTTCATAGGTAAAAGTAAAACAACTTATATGACCAATTTCCTTAAGTGATTTATCATCTATATGAATATTTTAAGTACAAACTAACACATGCCAGAAACTTATGGATTTTCCGTCCATCTTAACTTCAGAAGCAAATGGAGAGTGTAACTTGTAAAGGAGTTGTAGTTTGAGGGGGGCTAAGTAGTATCACATACTTTTCTCAAGCAAGAAACAAAGTCCTCTTAAAAGTAGTGATTCAAGTAATCCCAACTTGTTGTGAGTGCGCTTGTGAGTATTGTATCCCACATTGAGAAAAATATAAAAGAAAAGAGTGTTTAATATACCTAAGTGGACTTTAGCCCATTAGCTTAGGCTTTTGGGTTAAAGTTGTGTTTAATTATGTATATTAATGTGCTATTGGTAAAAACTTCATAATCGCTTTATCTCCCAACAAGTGGTATCATTTTCATGGTTACTTTCCTAGGACGAGTGTCTGGATGCATCGGATTTAGAGTTGTGTAAGCCATCCGCAACTCTTGACATGAGACACTCTTGAAAATGTAAAAAGACTCATAAGCGAGGAGGAGTTTGGTCAATATGAAGAGACTCACAAGTGAGTGGGAAATTGTTGTGAGTGAACTTGTAAGTGTTGTGTCCCACATTGAGAAAAATATAAAAAAAAAAAGTGCTTAATATACCTAAGTGGACCTTGGCCCATTAACTTAGGCTTTTGGGCTAGAGCTATGTTTAATTATGTATATTAATGTGCTCTTGGTAAAAACTCCATAATCGCTTTGTCTCCCAACACAACTTACAACATGTATGTGTATCAGAAAAGAATCCTCTCTATTTCAAAATCCCTCAATTTCCTCCATTTAGTGTATTTTGAAGGGTAATGCATAGGGGTGTTAAACGAGCGAGCCAAGCCCAAGCCTCGGCTGTTCGGGCTCGACTCATTTAATATTTAGTCGAGCTCGAACCGAACTTTTACAATAGCCTAAATATCTTGCTCGACTCAGGCTCGACTAAGAAGAACCCAAGCTCGAGCTCAGCTCGAGCTCGAAAAAAAATAACCCAGGCTCGAGCTCGGCTTGACAAAATATAACCCAAGCTCGAGCTCGGCTCGAACTCGCCTATTAAGCAAGTCCAACTCTTGAGCCCAAGCCCGGCTCAAACTCATACTCAAACCCAAATTTTTAACTTGCTCCTAGGCCAGTTAGTTTCTCAAAACCAGCCCAGTATTATAGCTTAAGATTGGCCAGCCCAATCCTTGGGGGAGGCTTAAATGGTTGCGCTGGAATGAGAGGTTCTCTTGGGGGGTTCGTTTTATAGGAAAGGAAGCATGAGAGGTTCCCTTTCCTTAGCAATGTGGGACTAAGAAAGGTTGGGTGTTTTCTGAAAATGGCTTCCCATAACCTTCTGCTTCTCTCTCTCTCTCTCTCTCCCTTTCCCTCTCTCTCTCTCTCTCACTTTCCCAGGGTTTCTAATTTCTACAAGAATTTGGCCTTCGAACTCATTATTGGCCTCTGGAAAAGCAGCCACAAACCATTCCGTCAAAAGATTCAGTGGCAAGAATACGGTCGGACCGGAACTCAGGCTCGTGAAACTCAGGCTCCGGCGAGGTCAACTCCACCGGAGCTTTCCTGGTGGCTCCTCTTGTTGTTCATCTCTCTCTCTCTCTGACTATTCTCAAAAAAGTAGGAAGAAAAAGCCCAAAGCAAAGCAAAGCAAAGCAAAACGACTCAGAATTTGCACATGGGTGACCAATTGGGTTCTTGTTTTAGACTGGTTCGCTGGAATTCTTTTTTTTTTTTTTTTTTTGCTCTATTATCTAAGAAGGTGTTGAGATGGGTGGGAGGTCCAATGAAGGAACAGGAGGAGCAGCTAGGGCTGGAAGAGATAAGGAACAAGCAGAGGCCATAATAATGGGATTTTCTTTTTCGATTTTTGAAATTATACGATTTCTTTTTTCTTTATTGTTTTTTTGTTTTTGTTTTCTTGAGTCTCTGTTTGGAGGATTTTCTTGGTGGGTCAGGGGAAAGGTTGTCTGATGGAAGTGGGTTTGGGGAAGGGGTAATCTCCCTCGTGAAGTAGTAGGATTTTCTTGGATGACATTGGTGGGGTTGCTTTGGTTTGGAATCTGGATGGCTGCGTTGAAGCTGATGTTGGGTGTTTTTTCTTCTGCTTCGGAGGGCTGCTGCTGCTGCTGCGGGCTGGGACGAAGAAGAGGAAGAAGGTTAACAAATGGGCCTAGTTTTTTGTAACAAATGGGCCTAGTTCTGAACTAGGTGATTACAAATATGGCAGTTTTGGGCTTTTTTTTCTTTAAATTTTCCTTCTTGCAGTTTTGGTTGGATCAATATTCTTAATATATATTATATATTACAATTCTTAATATTATATATACGAGCTTATACGAGCTGATTTACGAGCTTAGTCGAGTCGAGCCGAGCTTGCTTCGTTTATTATTCGAGCTAGGAATAGGTGTTCACGAAGCGCTTCATTTAATATTCGAGTCGAGCTTATACAAGCCGAGCCCGAGCTTGCTCACGAAGCGCTTCGCTCATTTAATACCCCTAGTAATGCATTTAATGTACTACTTTCATTAAAACTTTTGGACAATACTACCCTTCAAAATGCACTAAATGGAGGAAATGAAGGAATTTTGAAATGGAGAGGATCCTAATTCATGTGTAACGCCCAAGAAAATAATTAAGTTTATTATTAGTAACCTTATTGTAATCCGAATTAATTAAAGAAATAAATAGCACATGGGATAATTTAGAATAGTAGATATTATTATAATAATGATTTTATCATAATTGTGATATGTATGGAAATAACTAATAATAATGTTAGTGTGAAAATTGATTAATAAAATAAAATAGGTTTATGCTTTTAGTGTAATAAAGTGTAACAAATATAAGTTAGATTGGTGTAGTAAAATAAAATAAGATAGTTATTTATTATATTATGGGTCTTTTGTGTTTAATGGGCTTAGAGGTTGGTGGAGGGGTATTTTAGGAAGAGAGTTTCAAGTGATTGGTAGGTAGAGGGGTATTTTTGTAATTTTTGCATCCAACCCCTTATTTCCTCCTTCCTTCCCAAAACCCACGACACTAACCCCTCTCCTTCCTTTCTTCCTTCCTTTCTTTCTTTCTCCCTTCTCTCTTTTCTCTTCATGCACACACATGATTGAGAGAGAGAAATAGAGATGTAGAGAGAGAGAGAGCGCTACGGATTGAGAGAGAAGATGCAGACCAAAGAAGAAGAAAGAAGAAAAAAAAAGAAAAGAAAAGGGATTCAGCCATGGGTTGAAGTGAGTGAGTATTGCTAAGGCTAGGTTGAAGGATCCTTTGCAAGCGTGTCAAGGAAAGGTAAATATTTTACTTATTGAGCCAATATACTATATTTTAATGTTCAATGATTTAAATGCTTTAAGGTTTAGCAAGTATTGTTGCTTGCAAAGCAAGGGAAGTGATTTTAAAATGGTTTCCCAAATAAGATATGATTGTTTAAATTTGAGCCGATGTTATGTTATAAGGATATTTGATTTATGATTATGTTCAATGAATTGTATGAATTTGCAAAATATTGATGATGTTTCATGAGTATTGATTTAATACGTTTATGATTTGTTATAAATGATGTTGAAAGAATATGATGTGAAAGGAAAGCATGAGCATGATGATTTGATGCATGAACATGGAATGGAATGATTATGCTCAAAGAATTGAATGAATTTGTGAGTTATTGATGATGTTTCATGAGTAATGATTTCATAAGTTTATGACATGTTACGTATAATGTCAAAAGAATGTGATGTTAAATGAAAGCATGTACATGATAATTTTATTGCACAAAGCATGGTGCATGGTGCATGAAGATGAAATTGAACAAGAAACCATGAAGGGGGTTAGAGTCCCTCAACGTTCACGCAAAACCATGAAGGGAGTTAGAGTCCCTCATACTTATGAAGGGGGTTAGAGTTCCTCAATGTTCACGCTGAACCATGAAGGGGGTTCAAGTCCCTCATACTTATGAAGGGGGTTAGAGTCCCTCAACGCCCACGAAAATCATGTGAAGGGGGTTAGAGTCCCTGATACTTATGAAGGGGGCTAGAGTCCCTTAATGCCCACACTAAACCATGAAGGGGGTTCGAGTCCCTCATACTTATGAAGGGGGTTCGAGTCCCTCAACGCCCACACTAAACCATGAAGGGGGTTAGAGTCCCTCAAACTTATGAAGGGGGTTAGAGTCTCTCAACTTCCACGATAAATCAAGGACAAGGGGGTTAGAGTCCATCAGCAACACAATAAAAAATATGATTTGAGTGCATATGTTTCATGAGTTTCTAATGATGTTTTATGATGTAATTTATATGATATTTTTTATACTAGATGTACTTGTATGAATATGTGACTGAATGGAATAGAGTAGATGATGTATTAAATGTATATGATGTATTAAATGTTTTCTCAACTGCATTGTTTACTTTATCAGCTACCAAATAGCTTTCCAATGTAAGATTGAATAGCTGTTATTGTAAACTGTTGCAGAAAATGAAAAGTCGGCTTATTGTGAAATTTAGTAATTTCTATATTTACTGAGACCGTGAACTCATTAATCCGCCTATGCGATCATGGTTAACTCCATTAATGCATAGACAATGTTGGTGTTGCAGGGTGAGAGATTAGCATTTGTCTAAGATGATCTTAGAAGTGCACAAGTGATCTTAGATTGTTATATCTGGGCTTGAGTTTAGCCCTCCTTGATAGATTTGTATAGTTGCCTTTTATGGCCTGTCATTGTAATGTTGTATATTTATTGAAGGTTTAGATGTATCAATTTTATGAGATGTATTAGAAGCTTTGGTGTATTTTATTGTCAAGCCTATCGGGTCAATTCATGTTAGAAATATTTACAAATTATTTCCGCTGTGTTATTATTCAAGGATGTAGTGGTAACGTCGGGTGGCTATTTTGATAAGAAAAAAAATAATAATTTACCCACTTTTGCCCTTGTATTTTGGGCGGGGCGTTACAATATGTCTCGAGTGTCTTTCAACTGCTAAAGACTTTTTGTAGGGAAATTAATTTGATGATGCTTAAATTCTGGTGGGGCAAAAGAAGAAAGAATCAAAGATCCATCGGATAGGCTGGGAAAAATCGGTTTCTTGAAGTCCCAGGGTGGTTTTGGATTCAGAGATTTAGAATGTTTCAATACAAGCTAAACTTGCTTACTAATACAGAAAAGCAAAGATTCAGACGTAATTATTATGGAAGCAAGCTTGGGTAGAAGAACCTCTTTTGCTTGGAGAAGTATTTAATCTCCTTGTAATCTTCTCAAAGCTAGCTAGACTTATCTGTAGAATGGAAGATGGGGCATTGGTTAGAATCTGGAACGACAAGTGGTTGCCTATTCCCACTACTTATTCAGTCCAATCGCCTAGAACGATATTTTCAAGAGCAAGCATTTTCTATATATTAGTCACTTGACTCTAATTCCCTATCAACAAAAAGACTAATTGATTTGGATGGGTAGTTCATAAGGATGAATTTTCGGTTAAGTAAGACGCGCAAGCAAAGAAGAAAGGAAAATAATCAAAAAGTTCTTGGTGTAGTAGCATCTGGAAGATGATGTGGAAACTGCAAGTTCTTAATGCAATGAAAATGATTATGTGGTCAGTGGTCTGGGAGAGGAGATTGTTAGATACATACGGTGGAATTCCCCATTAGCTTGAGATGTTTAGGGAGCTTGCAGCAAAAAGATTCAGAAACGCTTATGTGAGGGTTCAAATTTCTTCACGTAATGGAGGAACTAGTACATAGATGAATTCCGAAAAGCTTTTCAATAATGGGGAGAGAGCAGTCAGTAGCAAATCATGGTCCATCATCGAGTGTAGTTAAGGTCAATTGAAATGTTACAGTGGACAAAATAAATCAGAGGGTTGGTATCGACATCATTACAAGAGATCACACAGGAAGTTGGACAGCTTGTTGAAGACATAAGATATGTTCTGAACAATTTGCAAGGTCGGAAAATTTGCCATATCTGAAGTAGATGACAGGTTGAAGATGGTCACTTTATGGACTTTCGCTTCCTTGCTCAAGAAGTAGACACAGTTTTTTAAGTAAACAGAGAATCTTATTAAAGATTTATCTCACCAGATTCTATTGGGTGAGGAAACAGTTGCATCTTTTTTCATGATTTCTAAAGCAAATACGGAGTTTCCTTTATCCCTGTTCCTTTTTTAACGCTGGGTTTGTAGTTTTATTGGTTTCGTAGCTTTATTTAAATCATTCAACAAAATATTAGAAGCATGGCTTGAGTTAGATTAAAAAATAATTAATGTATAGTGTTAAGGATAAAATCCCATCATTCAAGGTGATTAACAGGCCATTATTCAAGCTGACCAATAGCACCATGACACAGCTCATTCAAGCCCGCCACAGCAGATCCCTTTTCCTGTAACAGCAGCCTCTTCTCCTTGAATCTTTTTTTTTTTTTTTTTTTTTTTATCGAAAAGCTTCTCCTTGAAACGTGTTGCAAACTCAAGCACTGTGATTCACTCTTCGATGTTTTGTGCAACAACATCTACAACATGATGTCTTCTCAATTGCTTTACTTCTATATTTAATATATTAGCCTACATGTAGATTTCCTTTTATACTTTGTCGTTTCTAGTTTCTTTGTAATTTACCTTGGACTAAGCTTAGCTATATATATATATATATATATATGAATGAACTACTCTGTCATTTGGTAAGTTATCCAAATCAGAGCTTCATAAATTCTGTCATATAATTCATGTCTCCCTCGCACTTGTGTACTATAGATCATACATTATGAAGGTTTATCAGTTATTCAAAAGTTCTTTGGTAGAAGATTTAGATCGATGAGTTTCATAGAGACATTATTTCGATAACTATTGAAATCGAAGTATGGTTCCGTTTGTTTCGCCATAAATGATTTATAGAAAATGTTTTCCGTATTTTCGGGTGTTTGGTGCCACGTAAAATAATAGTCAACGAAAAATATTTTTTCTTTGATTGAAAATTCTTTTTAATTTTTAGACTTTGAGCATCTCATTTTCAAATTGACGGACCCTGTTAAGGCCCGCCCAGGACCTTATCAGTACATGACAGGGATCCGCCTTAGACTTGCCCGGGACCTAGCCAAAACTTGACTGAGAATCACCTAGAACTTGACCGGGATCCTAGGACCCGACTGGACCTGCCGAGAACTTGCTCAGGACTTGACTAGGACCTGCTCGGGAACCCTCTAGGACTCGCTGGAGACTTGACCGAGACCCAACTCGAGACCTGACCTGGACCTGCCCGAGACTTGACCGGGACTCGCCCGGGACCCTGCTAGGACCTCCTAGGGACCCTGCTAGGACCCGCCCGAAACTTGACCAAAACTCGCTCGGAACTTGACTTTGACTTGCCTGGGACTTGACCAAGACTCGCCCTGGACCCGCTCGGGACTCGTTGGAAAATATTTTTGGTGGAAAACATTTTCCTTGAAAATGATTTCTTAGTAAAAAAATTTTGGTATTTGGCATATATGGAAAATCAGGTAGGTCCCTATCAGATCTCTGACGTCGAAAATATTTTCAACATAAAGCATTTTCTTGAAAAATATTTTCCGATATTCGGTGTGTACACAAAATCATATTAAACACTAAATTATGAAATGTCACTGTCAGTTTTCGGGCTAATCCCGACAAGTCCTAATAAGGTCTAGGCCCCGGGCGGGTCCTAGGCGAGTCGCAGTGGGTAAGTTTTAGTAGTGAATAAAAATTATATTTTATAGGTTAATATGATTAAATGAAAATATAAAAATTATTTGTGATTTTCCGTGCGCAAGCCAAACGCCGGTTTCTTGTAAAATGACTTCCCCGAAAAAATTTTACACTGAAACAAACAGAGATTGAAATAAAATAGTGTATAAATTGAAAAGTGGTTTGCTATGGGTTCTCCCCCTACAGTTCTCTCAGTCTTACGTAGAACATGATTTAAGAAAAAATAAAATTGTAGTACCGTTTTTTTGTCAACAGATTAATTTTTATGAGTTAATATTTAGGTTCTAATGCTTTAAAACTTGGTTTTTGATTCAAAACTAAAACTTAAGGGTGGAAGGTTAACCTTTTAGGGATGATATCACCCAAAATGGATTTGATTATCCTAAATTTAGTGCTAATGCCTCAATTTTGGTGCTAATGCCTAAAAAAACCGGTGGTGGAAGCCACTACAATTTTATTTTTTCTTAAATCATGTTCTACGTAAGACTATGAGAACGCCATGAAAATTCTAAGGGGAGAACCCCTAGCATTTTCCAATTGAGAATTTTTAAATTTTGAGATTATCTTCTATGTACACCAAGTCAACAATTGAATGATAGTCCAGATCATAACAAATGTTTGAAATATAAAGATGATAGGTTGCAATGTAAAAATTTAAATTAGGACGAGCTTCCTTGTTAACTAATTGTATTTATGTTAAACACAAACTCTGTACAGCAGTGGTTATATATAGACATCGAACCTCCTGAGAGAGTTTGCATAGTTATTCTAAACCATATAGTAACTAATTTCAAAACGAATAAAAGTTTAGAATGTGGGGTTTTGTGGAATTTTCCCAAATTTAATTATGCTCTGAAAACAATTCTCTTCTCTTTGAGGAAAAGCAAAAATCTCCCATTTTCTTTTTTCTCGTTCATTCATTTTTTTTCTCTAATTTTTGCAAGTACTCAATCTCTTTCTTAATTGTTTTAAAACAAGAACTCTAAAATCTCTCTCGTTTGTTAGGTATCTCATAGAGGGCTGAGTTGTAATAAATGGTTGTTAGTAGTTGTGCCTTTAGCTGAAATATAGCTAAGCTTGTTAGTGGATTTGTTAGTTAGTTAGAAGGCTAGTTAGGCTGATTGCACAGTATATAAGGCAATTAGCGTAACTAGAAGAGTAAGGAAATTAGTTTGAAGCTTTGGCTTGTAATCTTGTTCATTGTGAACTTGGAAGAGGAGTTCTCGAATACTTATAGAGGCTTAGGTATCCTCGAAGTACCTAGTTCAATAGTCAATTCATTTTCGTTTCCATCCATTTCTATTATCCTTTCATTCTACTACACATATATCCATCCATTCTCAATAAAGAAAATATACAAAAATAGGAAGTTTCTCACAAGTGGTATCAAAGCTATTCGATTCTATACAAGTTGTGTTTAGCAAAATTTTTTTACAAGACTACAACAATGGCAGATGGCACCAGATCAGAGATAAAGTCTCACATCATGGCTCTCACTGCCAACATGAACACCATGTCCAACAACATGTCCACCCTGATCAAAGACAAAGCAACAAGTTCAGAACAGGGAGAAACTCACAGAGACAGATATGCAGAATTTCCTAGAGAAAGACAGCATTACAATGAAGAAGAATATCACGGAGGTTACAGGAAGAAAATGGTTGCAGATCAAATTATCAAGAAAAACATCAATTCTTTGCTGAAAGAAAAATGCTGCAGATCAAATTATCAAGAAAAGCATATAGCAAGCATGGAATTTCCAAGATTTAAAGGTAAAAATCGTTCCACCTGGATCTTTAAGGCAAATCAGTTCTTTGAACATTAGAAAACTCCAATGGAGGATCGAATTCCCATTGTTGCATGTCACATGATCAGAGGAGAAGCTCTCAGTTGGTTTCAGGAAGTTGAAAGTTTCGGATTCTATAACACTTGGGAAAAATTGGTTAGAGCATTGCAGTTCAGGTTTCAAGAAGATGAAAAACCAGCGCAACAACAAAAAAAAGTGATTGCAGAATTAGAGTTAGTCCTTGCAACCGATCAGTCGGCAGAGAGCGTTGAAGATTTTAACCATAACAATGTTTTCAATTCTGAGGAATCGAACATGTCTAAGAAGATGGAGGAGATCGAGCCCATACCACTACAACCGGTTCATGAGATTTTAGAGACCAAAGAACAAATCAAGAAACCATTAGTGATTGATGGTACTCAAGTGGAATCCCTTGGCTTCTTTGATCTCAAACCGAACGACGTCCACAAGGAAGAGTTTCTAGACCTGCCCCAGGAGAGAGAATCCATGAAGTTTAGGAAGCTACATTTCATTTCCGATAACGTGGAGATCAAAGAAGGAATCGATAAATCAATGAAGGAGCAAGAAATCATGAAAAAAATTTCACATGCGAATGGGCTTTATTGCGATGCGGATGAGGTGTTTGATGAAAATCTGGAGAGAGAAGAGTTGTTGGGGAGAGTAAAAAAGATTTGGGAATGTCCATTGACGAGGACTGAGTGGAGTGGGAGGATACTCATATCCTTTAAGTCCGTTTGGGTATTCCAAAACCAGAACCAAACCCAGTATTAGCAATTTTTTCTCTAGAAGCATCGATGGCGTTGGAAAGTTATTGTTAAGATATGTAACCCAAGTGCTACTGTTGATGCTACTGTTGACGCTACTGTACAAGACCAAGCCTACCTAGAAGCCACTACTCAAGCCCAAGATGCTGTCCAAGCTACCAATCAAGTCCAAGATGCTGTCCAAGATACTGCCTTATTGAACCAAGTTAATCACGTAGGATCCACAGCCAGCCTAGCAAACATTCATTGTAGAGCAACAACTAATATGGCAAGTGGAGACCTTACAGCTGCAAGTTATGTAACAAAGGAAAGACGTGCAGAGGCAAACAATACAAGAAAGGGAAATATCACACCATTTAACCATGATAGAAGTTGATACTTTGCTTTACAAGGAAACAATTCATCATGAGATTCACATATTCTCTGCAAGGAAATTATTTGTCCATTTGACTAATTTAATTGTAAATGACAATCCCACATTCTATGGAATTTGTCTCACTGTAGACCACAAGTTGCCTTATTGTATGTCTCTTACCTTACTGTATACCTCTTGCTCCAACTCTATATAATGGAGCATAGGTTACAACTAATATCATCAAGCAATTTTCCTTTGCTATTGCAACTCTTTTCATGGTATCAAAGCACTCACAGCTCACGCTAATTTCCATGGCATCCTCTTGCTCAAACCAAGCTTCAGAAATCACCCTCAACCAAGCTTCCGCAATCACCCTCAATCTTCCTAACTTCAACCAAATGGTGAAACTCGAGTGCCACAATTATCTGATGTGGCTCTCACAAGTGCTGCCAGCTTTGCGTAGCCAAGATATATTGGGATTTGTTGACGGATCTGAGCCTTGCCCACCTCAACTCATCACTGATGATGAAGGTCAGGAAATTACAAATCCTGCCTACCTCATTTGGACTAAAAAGGATCAACTCCTCCTTAGTTGGATCAATGTAACTTTGTCGAAGAAGGTATTGTCCACTATGTATGGACTTGACACCTCTCGCCAAGTCTGGGCAGCATTGGCAAACCGTTTTGCCTCGCAGTCTAGATCCAGAATTGTTCACTTGAAAAGGTAGTTGCAGACACTCAAGCAGGGCTCCAAAACCTGCTCCGAATTCCTGTAGACTGCCAAGATGTGGTCAGACTAGTTGGCTGCAGTTGGAAAGCCATTGGACGATGAAGACATCATCATTGGAGGTCTGAATACCTTTTTTAACACCTTTGTTACTAGTTTTTCTTTGACTAATCATGACTTGAATTTTGATGACTTTCAAAATGAGTTACTCAATCATGAGATGATGCTGCAACAGCAGCAAATTGCTGCCCCTGATGCAACCACATTTGCCTTGTTCTCTCAAAAACAAGGACAAGGACACCGACCTTTCCACCATAAGAATAAGCCTCCACAAAGATTCCCTCCACGCCAATTCAACATCAGACCCTCTACCCCCAATTATGCTACAGCGAATCCAAGGAACAACTTCCCTGCTCCAGCACAGCCGACAGTAAATACCAAGTCTCCCAACTTCAGCAACAATCAAAATTCCCATAACCTCAATAACCCAAACCGAGTCCCATGTCAAATTTATGGGAAAACCAGTCATCAAGCTCTTGATTGTTTTCACCGCATGGACTACTTGTACTAAGGTAGACACCCTCCACCTCAGTTGGCTGCTATGGTAGCCTAAACAAATGCAACTCTTGATGATCAGTGGTTTACAGACAGCGGTGCCAACGCCCACATCACCAACGAACTTGAAAACTTGTTTGTTCAGCAGCCTTTCCAGAATGATGACACGGTGGCAGTTGGAAATGGTGCTGGTCTTACCATAGAACACATTGGTTCCTCTACTTTAAACTCACCTTTGTCTTTAAATTCTTTTCATCTTAAAAATGTTCTCCATTGTCCTAATGCCACTGCCAACTTATTGTCTATTCAAAGTTTCTGTCATGACAATTCTTGTTACTTCATTCTCACTGCAAATTATTTTTTTGTGAAGGATCTTCAGACCCATGTAGTGCTCCTAGCGGGCAGAAGTGAAAATGGTCTCTACCCAGTTCGGCTTCAAAGAGATTTCATCAAGAATCGACATACTCGACACTCATCCTTTACTGCCTTCATTGGAATAAATACCTCATCTTTGGGATGGCATTTTAGATTAGGGCACTCTTCCTTTCCTGTTGTCTCTCAACTTATCAAACATTGTTGTTTACCTTTATCATTGAATAATTTCAATAAAGATCATGTATGTGATTCTTGTCAATTAGGCAAACACAAAAGGCAACCATTTTCTCCTTCCAATCGCACTTCCACTCAACCACTTCAATTAATTCATACCGATGTTTGGAATTCACCTGTGCAATCCATGAGTGGCTGTCGATATTACGTCATTTTCATCGATGATTTTTCACGCTTCACATGGTTCTATCCTCTCTATAATAAATCTGAAGTTTTTGACCAGTTTGTTAAATTCAAACTACTTGTGGAGAATCAATTTTCTACCACCATCAAACAACTTCAATCTGATGGTGGTGGAGAATATAACTCTCTACATTTTCAGTCTTTCCTTAATAAACATGGGATCATTCATCGCAAAACCTGCCTTCACACCTCCCAACAAAATGACCTTGTCGAAAGAAAATTACGACACATTCTTGAAACCGGCTTAACTCTTCTTGCACACTCTCACTTATCAAATCGCTATTGGGTTGATGCCTTTCTTAGTGCTGTCTACATTATTAATCGACTGCCTACTCCCATCCTTGACAATACCTCCCCTTTCTTCACACTTTATAAGAAGGAACCAGATTACACAATTTTGAGAATCTTTGGTTGTAAATGCTACCCTTTGCTTCGTCCTTATGGTCGTCATAAGCTGGATTTTCGATCCAAACCATGTATTTTTCTTGGTTACCATCATGCAAGCTACAAGTGTTTGGACCCCATCACCAATAAAGTTTATTTGTTGAGACATGTAGTTTTTGATGAAACCTCATTTCCAGCCAAGGATGAAGCTGCTAAATCTCTGCCCTCCAAGATTATTGCACGGGATGACATTCCTTTTCTCCTACCTGTAAGTGCTCCTTTATCTACACCTAATGTTTTGGCTGATTATATTTCTACTCCTAATAATGCTGCATTTATCCCTGATCCATCCTCTCCATCTGCATCAGATTTGCCCTATACACTTAATCCAATTGATCCTCCTATAACCTCTTCACCATTAGGTTCCTTAGCTGACCACCACTCACATCCTATTGAACCCACACCCTCTCTTGTTCCTATTCCACACTCTTTCAATATTTTCTCATCCAATCCTCCCTTGTCACATCCCATGACTACTCGTTCTAGGATTGGTTCTCTTAAGCCCAAGTCCTTCTCTGAGTATCAACTTTATATATCCACCCGACATCCTCTCCAAACCTTTCATACTGTTTTGACTGAGAGAGAACCAAGCTGTTTTTCCAAAGCCATCGCTGATTCACGCTGGAAAGCTGCTATGCAGCTAGAATTTGAAGCTCTTTTATCCAATGGCACCTGGTCCCTTTGCCCCAGGCCTCTTGATCACAACATCATCCGTAACAAATGGGTCTATAAGATCAAACAAAAACCAGATGGGTCTGTGGACAGATTTAAGGCTCGGTTAGTTGCCAAGGGCTTTGATCAACAGTGCGGAATTGATTATAATGAAACCTTTAGCCCTGTGATCAAGCCCTCTACCATTCGTGTCATATTGAGCTTAGCCATTCACTACGATTGGTCCATCTGATAGCTGGACATCTCCAATGCGTTCTTGCATGGCTACTTGGGAGAAACGGTGTTCATGGAACAACCTCAAGGGTTTGTCGATAAGGAGTATCCACACTATGTTTGCAAGTTACATAAATCATTATATGGATTGAAACAAGCCCCAAGAGCCTGGTTTAATCGCTTGTCTTCATTTCTGTTGGAATTGGGTTTCACAACATCATTAGTTGATCGATCATTATTCTTTTATCATTTTGGCAGTATCCGGTTGTTTATGTTAATATATGTAGATGACATTATTCTTATTGGTACTCACCCCACTGCCATTAGCTCCCTTATTGTTCGCTTGCAGACAGAATTCCCTCTTAAAGATTTGGGATCACTTGGCTTTTTCCTTGGGATTCAGGCCACTCGCACTACTTTTGGCCTCCACTTGTGCCAAGCTAAGTATATCTCAGATTTGCTACATAGAGTCAACATGATGGGTGCCAAACCTTCAAAATCTCCCTGCTCTCCAGGTGCTAAATTATCCAAATTTGATGGCACAACTCTTCTTGACCCAACTCCATATAGACATGTGGTAAGGGCCCTGCATATTGTACATTGACTCGCCCCGACATTGCCTTCTCTGTGAATCAACTTTGCCAACATATGCACGCTCCCACCTCAGCCCATTGGACAGCAGCCAAACGCGTGTTAAGGTACTTGAAAAATTCTGTTGATCATGGTCTTATTTGCACAAATCGTTCTCTCAATTTGTCTGCATATTGTGACTCCGATTGGGCTGGTAGCCTGGATGATCGTCGGTCTACATCAGGATTTGCAATTTTTCTTGGCAATTGTCTTGTGTCTTGGAGTGCCAAGAAACAAGCGGTTGTCTCTCGCTCAAGTACCGAGGTAGAGTCTTTAGCTATCACTACTGCAGAATTATTTTGGTTACGTATGTTATTCAAAGACCTTGGTGTCTCACTCCCCACAGCTCTTGTTTTATGGTGTGACAACATAAGTGCTCTTGCCTTAGCTTCCAATCCGATTTTTCATGCTCGTACCAAGCATATCGAAGTTGATTACCATTTTATTCGGGAAAAAGTGGTTAATCGTGATATTGTGATTAAATTTATTAACTCTTCTGATCAAGTGGCTGATATCTTCACCAAAGGCCTTTCCTCTGGACAGTTCTTGTTCCTCAAATCCATGCTCATGGTGGTTCCCCCCATTAGCTTAC
Organism: Carpinus fangiana; assembly: GCA_006937295.1. Classification (NCBI taxonomy): domain Eukaryota; kingdom Viridiplantae; phylum Streptophyta; class Magnoliopsida; order Fagales; family Betulaceae; genus Carpinus; species Carpinus fangiana. The sequence goes on along the minus strand of CM017321.1, from coordinate 17,243,879 downwards.
GGGGGGCTGTTACGATATGTAACCCAAGTGCTACTGTTGATGCTACTGTTGACGCTACTGTACAAGACCAAGCCTACAGAGAAGCCACTACTCAAGCCCAAGATGCTGTCCAAGCTACCAATCAAGTCCAAGATGCCGTCCAAGATACTGCCTTATTGAACCAAGTTAATCACGTAGGATCCACAGCCAGCCTAGCAAACATTCATTGTAGAGCAGCAACTAATATGGCAAGTGGAGACCTTACAGCTGCAAGTTATGTAACAAAGGAAAGACGTGCAGAGGCAAACAATACAAGAAAGGGAAATATCACACCATTTAACCATGATAGAAGTTGATACTTTGCTTTACAAGGAAACAATTCATCATGAGATTCACATATTCTCTGCAAGGAAATTATTTGTCCATTTGACTAATTTAATTGTAAATGACAATCCCACATTCTGTGGAATTTGTCTCACTGTAGACCACAAGTTGCCTTATTGTATATCCCTTACCTTACTGTATACCTCTTGCTCCAACTCTATATAATGGAGCATAGGCTACAACTAATATTATCAAGCAATTTTCCTTTGCTATTGCAACTCTTTTCAGTTATAGAGGGGTGGAAATTAGCTTTAGAAATGAAGTAGCAGTGATGTGCGTCAGCATAAAGGAAGTAGCAGTGATGGATGATAAGCCTTTCAGAGCTGCGTTTCAGGGAACAAAGGAAATAAAAATGAAGTTTTGGCAACAAGGTAGAAGATGAGGAGCTATGGCGTAAGGTGCGCTGCCCGAGCTTCTTGTGAGAAGGTTCAAGAATTGATGGCGTCTTGGAAAGAGAAACATACTGAGAAAGTATTTTAGGCTTGAAAGATTTTTTTTTGGGGGACAGATGCTTTGGTTATGAGCTACGAATGGAAAAGTGTCAGTTGTAGTAGGCTTTGCTTATAGTAGGTGACATGGAGCAGTGTGATAAACGTGGCAGCTAGGTGCAGGAATGGTTTTCTTGGACTTGACGTTGGAGCTTTTCAAGGAGCAAGTGGCATCTTACCGCAGAAAAAATTAATGGAAGATTAGTGTATAGTTTTTTTTTTAGTTGTTATAGAATGGTATTTTTTTGGGGTTTGTTTTGTAATAGCATGAATATTGAAGTGGGTTTGTCTTATCAAATTCCACCTTATGGGCAAGGTGTTTTAAAGGGGATCGTATGTTAGGTATCTCACAGAGGACTGAGTTGTAATAAATGATTGTTAGTAGTTGTGTCTCTAGCTGAAATATAACTAAGCTTGTTAGTGAATTTGTTAGTTAGAACGCCAGTTAGGCTGATTGCACAGTATATAAGGCAATCAGCATAACTAGAGGAGTTATAAAATTAGTTTGAAGCTTTGGCTTGTAATCTTGTTCATTGTGAAATATAACTAAGCTTGTTAGTGAATTTGTTAGTTAGAAGGCTAGTTAGGCTGATTGCACAGTATATAAGGC
>CM017321.1:17188549-17229111 GCA_006937295.1 Carpinus fangiana | reverse complement strand
AAAAAAAAAAAAACACACAATTTGACAAGACTAAATTAAGGTAGAAGAAGCAACATATCTCAATATTGATGAGGTTTTAAATTGGCATGAATTTTTCCAACTAATTAATTGTTTGTTGGCGTAGGACAATACTTAGGATTTGAAAAGGTGTTTTTGCAATCAGTAGGTTCAATATATATACCACTAATTAAGAAAGGTATCTAAAAAAAAAAAACATTCGACACATTAAAAAATATTGGAATGAAAGACAATATGGCATAAGATCAATGTGACCTTGTAGGGAAAGGAGGTAAAACAAGTTATATGACCAACTTTTTGAAGAAGTGAATTATTTTTTTCAAAATAATCTTCTTCTTTTTTGTCGAGATTAAATTCTATGTGGATATGAAAAACTTGTGATGGTGCTGAAATCGACGTAACCTAACCCGCATTCTAAAAATACCTGAAATAACTGAAACAAATAGCTTAGAGGCATGTCGAGGAAACCCACGGAGGATGGCTCTGATTTTTAAGTTAGATGGTGGAGGGCATCCACTGTCGGCACTCAAATGAGTTTAACATCAAGGGAATTGGTTCTCATGCTACAATTTTGCCACATGTCACCTTCTGAATGGGGTTATGTGTGGTTTTTTAGTGACTCATGGTAATAGGTTCTAGCAAGGGGTGTTCTTGATAATCCTCTGCTTGCTATGGGTGAGTCGACATCAAGGCTGAAGAAGCTTGGTGCTCTCATTCACAGTTTCCGGCGTGGGTTTTCTAGCTATGAAAAATGCTGACAATATCAAGATTTGGGTCTGTTGGCTGATGTTGTAACCGTGCACAATAATGTTGAACAATATAGAATCGAAAAGAGAGAGATCAAGAGAGAGAGACACACAGATTTAACGTTGTTCGATAATTTGCCTACGTCCACAGAGAGGTGGCTATTATTCTCTTAATAAATCCATGGTTACATCAATAACATATATATATATAGGAAAAAACCCTAAACCCTACTTGTATGGACGTCATACGAACTTGTACGGAAATCCCTCTCTGTGAATGTCTCTATTGCGACCTTCACTACACTCTCGTCTACTTGGCCTTCCACTGGTGTTAATATAAGCCACTAACTCCAACAATCTCCACTTTGGCGAGTATTCACCTCTTTGAAGGTAATCATTTGGATTCACCTGGGATTCATAGGTTTGGGGATGCCGCCTCTCCCTTCTCCTCTCTAGCACCTGAAGACATTTATTAAGTCCAAGCAATGCTTGAACTTATCTGTAGTAACTAGCTTTGTCAACATGCCCGCTGCATTTTCAGAAGTATGAATCTTCAAGTAACAATTCATTTGTAGCAACCAATTCCCTGATCTTGTAAAACCTCACATCAATGTGCTTGGTTCTTGCATGATACACCTGGTTCTTCACCAAATAAATTGCACTATGGCTATCACAATGTAGTGAAACTCCACCTTGCTGAATACCCAGCTCCTTGAATAACCCTGTAAGCCACAAAGCTTCCTTTGCAGCTTCAGCCGCCACCATGTACTCTGCCTCAGTCATGGACATTGCAACCGTAGATTGGATCATAGACTTCCAATATGTGGGTCCTCCTGTAAGAGTGAACACATAACCCGTGGTCGATCTTTTGTCATCCAAATCCCCTACATAATCTGCATCCACATATCCCACAACTGACAAATCACTCTTTTGTCTGACAAAAGTGATGCCGTAGTCTGTAATACTTTTCAAGTATCTGAAAATCCATTTAACTACATCCCAATACTGTTTCCCCACATTTTTCATGTATTTGCTCACCACGCTCACTGCATGAGCCAAATCTGGCCTGGTACATACCATAGCATACATAAAACACCCAACTGCACTGTCATATGGGACCTTTGACATGTCTTCAGTTTCTTCAACTGTCTTTGGATACTGTAAGGTAGACAAGCGGAAGTGATTCACCAAAGGTGTACTTACCGGTTTTGCATTCTTCATGCTAAACCTTTCCAACACCTTCTTCACATCACTAGCTTGAGATAGCCACAATCTCTTGGCATCTCTGTCCCTGCGAATCTCCATCCCAAGAATCCTGCGAATCTCCATCCCAAGAATCTTCTTGGCTGTGCCCAAATCCTTCATATCAAATTCTCTACTCAACAAAACCTTCAGTTTGTTGACCTCAACTATACTATTTACTGCAATAAGCATATCATCCACATACAGTAACAGAAAAATAAATGAGTCATCATCTAGGCTCCTTACATACACACAACAGTCATATTTACATCTCCTGTAGCCAATTTTGATAATGTAGGAATCAAATCACTTATACTACTGCCTTGGAGACTGCTTCAGCCCATAAAGTAACTTCTTCAATTTATAGACCAAGTGCTTCAATCCAAGTTGATTGAACCCTTTTAGCTACTCCATGTAAATCTGCTCCTCCAAATCATCGTGAAGAAAAGTTGTTTTCACATCCATTTGCTCCAAAGTCATGTCATAATGTGCTACCAACGCCAATACTGCTCTGATGGAAGTATGTTTGACCACTGGGAAAAATATTTCCTCATAATCAACCCATTTCTACTGTGAATAACCCTTTGCTACTAGGTGAGCCTTGAACTTTTCTCCCCATTTTTCAGATATTGCTTCCTTTTCTTGAACACCCATTTGCACCTTATCATTCTCTTCCTCTCTGGGAGCTCCACCAAATCTCATGTCTGGTTTTTATGCAAAGACTCCATTTCTTCTGCCATAGCACTCATCCATTTGCTCTTCTCTTGGTTATTGACAGCCTCTTGAAAAGTGGTAGAATCTCCGCTGCTAATAACAAGAGCATAAGAAACCATGTCTTCAAAACCGTACCTGATTGGTGACCTGATAATACGTCTAGGTCTGTCTGTAGCTATACTGTGATGCTGCTCAATTCCTGAAGTAAAAGTCTCTGTACCCTGAGAAGTGTTCTCCTATACAGGAGTCTCTAACTCCACCTACACGGCTACACCACCTGTTTATTACTGCTTCTGCTCTCTGGCACCTGCTGCTATTTACCCTAAGTACTCTTCAACATAGAATTTATATCAAATACCACGTCTCTATTGATCACCGCCTTGTTTGCCTTTGGATCCCAAAACTTGTAACCTTTAACCCCTTTCCCATATCCGAGAAAGACACATTGTCTAGACTTCAGATCAAGTTTTGACCATTCTTCACTAGGTATGTGCACATAGGCTGGACAATCGAATATTCTCAAACCAGAGTAATCTACCTCATTACCTGTCCACACCTCCTCTGCAACTTTCCCATCTAGTGCTGCCCTCAGTGACCTATTTATCAAGTAGCATGCCATACTCATTGCATCTGCCTAGAAAATCTTTGCAAGTCCAGCATTCAACCTGAGACATCATGCTTTCTTTGCAATCGACCTATTCATCCTTTCCGCCACACCATTTTGCTGTGGTGTCTTGCGAACTGTGAAATGTCTCTTTATACCATGCTACTCACAAAAATCCCTGAACCCGTCGTTTGTGTATTTAGTGCCATTATCTGTCTTGACGCACTTAAACCTTCTTTCCAATCTGGTTCTCCACTTCAACTTTCCACAGCTTGAACTTGCCAAACATTTCTGATTTATGCCACATAAAGTACACCCAAACCTTTCTGGAAAAGTCATCAATAAAGATGACAAAATACATATGTCCTCCCCGTGACGCTGTTCTCACTAGTCCCCATACATCAGAATGAACATAGTCCATAATGCCCTTTGTCTTGTGTGTGGCTGTCTTGAATTGTACCCAATTCTACTTCCCCAGAACAAAGAACTTACAAAAATCAAGTTTGCACGTTTTTACACCATTCAATAGATTTTTCTTATGAAGCTCTAACATGCCCCGCTCACTCATATGACTCAACCGCATATGACTCAACCGCATATGCCACAAAAGAGTACAATCAAATTCAGATTCTACAGAGGCGATTCCACCTACAACTATACTTCCTAACAGTTTATAGATATTCTTTGAATTTATTTGCCCCTTCGTCACTACCATCGCACCCTTAGTTACCTTCATTACTCCACCTTCAAACTTATAACCATAATCGTTTGAGTCTAAGGTGCCTAATAAAATTAGATTCTTTTCTACTTTTAGTACATGTCTAACATCACATAATGTTCAAACCACACCATCAAATATTTTAATTCTAATATTACCTATGTCAGTAATTTTGCAATGTGCACCATTACCTATAGTAACTATACCATAATTAACTGACCTGTAGGTATCAAACCAATCTCTGTTGGGCGTCACGTGAAACGAACATGTTGAGTACTTCAGAATCCAAGAATCCAATGGATGCTCTGAATTAGATGCAACAAAAAGCATATCACCATTAGCATTGTCTGAATTGTCTTCCACTACGTTTGCAGATTTTGAGGTACCTTCATTCTTGTCATCCTTTTTCTTCTTCCAGTTTGGACAATCCCGCTTCATGTGCCCTTTCTTTCCGCACTTGTAACAGTTGATGTCCTTCCTCCTCCTGAACTTTGATCGAGAATTCTTGCCTTTCGAATCGCCCTTGTTACTGCTTCTTCCACGCTCATAGTTTCCCTTTATAACTAGCCTTTCTCTTTGAGAATTTTCATCAATATTTTTCTTCCTTTGATGAAAAGCCAGTAAAGCTTCTGTAGCGTCCTCTAACTCCAAGGTCACTTTCCCCATGTTAGAGTTGTAACCAAATTCTCATACGTAAAAGAAGTTGGAAGTGAATTCAACAGCATCAACGCCTTGTCTTCATCTTCGAACTTCACATCAACTTTTTTCAAATCTCCGATTATCTGATTGAACACGTTGATGTGTTAGCTCAAATCCAAGCCCTCCGACATCTTGAAGCCATACAACCGCTACTTTAGATAGAGCTTGTTCGTCAACGAATTTCACATATACCAACTTCCCAGTTTCAACCAAATTGCTGCAGGAGATTCTTCATCCATGACATGATACATCACGTCATCTCCCAGACAAAGCAGAATAGTAGCCACCACTTCCGCCTCTACTTCCTTCCAATCTATGTTTGCCATCCCTTCCGGTTTCGTCCCGTATAACGTCTTCACCATCCCTTATTGCACCAACAAATCCTTGACACGTCTCTGCTATAACTCGAAATTACCGGATCCATCGAACTTCATCATGTTGAACTTCACAGAAGATGTGTCAATCCCAGCCATCGAATAATTAGGCTCTAATACCAATTGTTGTAACCGTGCACAATAATGATGAACAATATAGAATCGAAAAGAGAGAGATCAAAAGAGAGAGACACATAGATTTAACGTGGTTCGACAATTTGCCTACGTCCACAGAGAGGCGACTATTATTCTCTTAATGAACCCAGGGTCACATCAATAACATATATATATAGAAAAAAAAACCCTAAACCCGCAAACGCCTATGGGCCAGTAGACTCCCGCTCCGTGAACGTCGCGACACTCCCATCTACTTGGCCTTCCACTGGTGTTAACATAAGTCACTAACTCCAACAGCAGAATTTTCCAACAAGACACTCCAAGGGCAATAAATTAATCAAAGGAAGCACAAAGAAATAAGAAAGGAGAATTGCTGCAGAAATTCTGTAGAATATGAGTAAAGGCAAGAGAAAAATAGGGGAGAAGAAAAAAAAAAAATCTGCAAAGGGACTCTTGGCTTTCTTCTATTTTCTTCTTCTTCTTTTCTTACATTACACTTTTCTACAGGTACACCATTAATAGGGATAAGATAAGGTTGAGTTGGAATTATATTCCAACTCATTAGAATTAGAATGTTAGGATTAGATTCAAAATAAGAGTAGGGATGAGCGGTGATGAGGCGTATGGCTATCAACGGTGGCTGAAAGGAACAACAGCACTTCTGGTGATGGCGTCGTGGGACGTGGGCTTTGATAATTGCTGGTGTGGCACGGGTTGTGCAGCTTGTGTTGCTAATTTTTGGTGGTTGGGGCTGTTTGCAGGTATTGGGTTGGGTGGGTGGGATGGCAGGTGCTGAAATGCTGTCAAGTTGGAATTGCTTGAAACCGATCATCCGATCCTTAAGCTCAAGAAGTGCTTCCCCAATTCCTTCTAGTTGATCTACACTGATCAAGGGGACTTTGACAGACATTGTTGGCTTTGCGGTGGAAGGCTGGTGGTGGTTTTGGGCAATTTTGAATGGGGAATTCAACTGCCCTGATACCAATTGATAAGGTAATTGTGATGGAATTATGAGAATTGGGAATGAATGTAGATATAGAACGGAAATATGATAATAATGATATTCCACTTAAGGTGGGAATCACCGTTACACACAATGTGTTAATCAAAATACTCAATACCTCTTCCTAACTTGAGGACTCTCTTAAATAAGATTACGTCTAACAACTTGCTAACATCCCTACAATTCAAATAAAGATAAAGCTAACATGTTTAATAATTCAAATAAAGATAAAGATAAATAACCCAACAAGATAATAAGGAAGTTTAAACAACTCTTCCTTCTATCTCTTATTCTTATCCTACTAATAGGATTATTCCTAATATTTAGGATTAGGAGTCCTAATCCTACTCTTCCGAATAGAATCCTCAACTGCGCCTCCTGGAACATAATCCTTGTCCTCAAGGTCGAAGTTAGGAATTTGTTGTGCGAGACATGTCACTTGCATCCTCGTCAGTCTCCGTAGCTGGTTTGTCCCTCGTACATTCATTATCAACCCCAACCTCAGCATCAAACACAAACAATTGTTTGATAGCACACTGATGGCCTGGTGTGAATCTTTCATTGCAATTGAAACACAACCATTTCTCCCTCCACTTTTGCATTTCCACCCACGAAATCTTCTTGACTGGCGGTATTGTTTGATTGGGTTTTGTAATGGGGGTCGATGATGGTCCTCCCTCAGATTGGGTTCTTTGCGTAAATTGTGATTTTTCCCCTCGGAAAAGTGGTTTGGCCCGAGTCATCTAATCTTCTTGCATTCGAGCGAACTGGATAGTTTCTCATAGAGTCCAAGGCTTGAACATCTTGACCGGATTGGCTATGTCAGCCCGTAACCCACCCAAAAAAGTGCGTACCAAAGCCTTCTGCGGCCAGTCATCCACGCGATTAGCGAGACGTTCAAACTCTCGTTGATACTCTCGCATTGTTCCCTTCTGTTCAATGTGTGATAGAGCTTCATCGAAGTCTTTGTAATCTGTGGGTCCAAAACAAGCCAATAAGTCTTGCTTAAAGTTCACCCAAACGAAAGGTTTGGCATCCTGTACATAGATCTTTTTTAGCCATTGCCACCACTAATTGGCCTTACCTTCAAGATAAAAGGCAGTCAATGTAACTTTTTGCTCCTCCGGTGTTTGCTGAAACTCAAAATATTGAGCCACACAATCCAGCCATATAATGGGTTCTTCCTCAAAAAATCGAGGAAAATCCATCTTCAATGGGCGGATGTATGAAAATCCTTTGTTGGAATTCTGAGAATTTTCGCCATCAGACTTGTATTGGTCCCCCGAAAAACCCTCATTGATAGAACTTGCAATATTCTCCAATGAATTTTCCAGACTCTCAAATTGTTTTGTATTGTCATCCGAAAGCTTCTGAACGTCAAGTTCAAGCTTCTCAATTCGGTCCTTGCTGGTCGACATGCTTTGATACCAATTGATAGATACCCGAGGTTGGGTAGTGACATGAGATGAGATTTGAGTGCTCATTCGGGTAGGAGAGACCACAACTCTTCACTTATGGTAGAAGAACACCACAATACTCTACTCAGGGTAGGAGAAAACCACAAGTGAATTTAATTGGGGCTGGATACAAACGACAAAGACATACGTCTAATTTCTTCTCCCCTTTCATTAATAACCAAATGATCTTTAAATGGAAATACAAGTAGATAAGTTCTAATATTCAAATTCAAATAAACATAATCCTAAAGATTTGAAATCCTATTTCGAATCTAATCCTAACATTCTAATCCTAATGATTTGGAATATAATTCCAACTCAACCTTATCTTATCCCTATCAACCATACAAAAAACAAGAGAAGCCTTTTACAAAAAGTTCTAGAACCACACACATGGCTTCACGCACACACATTTCCACCTACAACAAACTAGAATTTAATAAATACAACCAAAGTAAATATTTAACTAGAATGGTACATTAAGTTGTAACACCAATTTAGGTGAAGGGAATGATCGGGTGTTTTTTGGAGTCTAATTATGTTCTCCTACAAGCCCCTTTCAACTCTTGATCATCTTTTTCCAAAACACAAGTGATCAAATGTTTTAAAATTAAGTTCTGTAGCCCCCATGTAAATGTAAGTGAAACTCTTGGATCCATGTGACTTATAAATGCATGGTATGATACACGATTTCGTGCTTAGCAATTAGCATGAGATAACTAAACATGGGTGAGAAACACCAAATCTATAATTTAGTTTTGCATCCCTTCAAACCACGTATAGTTCGTTCAATTTAACGAAAAAAAAAAAGGGAAGAAATAGAGAGAGAGCTGGAGATTACCGAAAATAGAGTTGGCGGAGTTTCTGTAGACTTGGTTCTTGGCTGCATCACCGACCAAACGCTCTTTGTGAGTGAAGGCAACATAAGACGGCGTCGTTCTTTTACCTTGATCGTTCACTATGATCTCTACTCCACCATTTTTCCACACTGCCACACACGAGTAAGTCGTCCCCAGGTCAATCCCTATCGCTGAACACTCTCCTTTGCCGGCCATTATCGACGTCTGGAAGATAACGGAAATGAAGAAGCTGAAGGAACGCTCTAAGTCAACGGCACTGAATGGTTCAAGATGGTTAATTACTTCATTTATATATAGCAAGTTGGACCGTGTGAGTTTGATAATTTAACTCCACGATCGTGCAGGTCCTTTTCTGCAAAATCCAGCTCCACAAGTGGCAGGAATCTTTGTTCGTCTTCTTGTACCAAACGCGGTTTGACTTTGTTATTCTAATCCAATTTATTAGAATTTTAATTTATTAAAACCAGTGGTGGATCCAAGAATTCATTCTACCAGGAACGTCAATAAAATAATAAAATAATTTTTTTTGTTCTCTTTATATTATATTTTTATTATAATATAGTAAATACAATACAAAAAGAATTTATACCACAATATATATCATAAAAAGCATATTGATTTGACTTTATAAATATATGATTAATTGATATATTAGTTATTACGTAGTCACTAGTACAAAAATAAAGGAAAATACAAAATACAAAGTGTCTAAAATTGCATTCTATGCGGTATTAAAGAAACAAAATCATCAAGTATCAAATCTGAATTGAATACTTCTCATACTAAACAATTCATGGCTAATGAAACATACTCTAACGATATTATAATAAAATTATTAGCATATTCTGATAGCTATTAGGCTGAAATGAATTAATAAAAAGAACAAATTTGAGATTGACAATAATCTTATGAAACTCGTTAATGCTTGACAAAATCTCAAAGTATATAAAACACACCTTACAAAAAAAAAAAAAAAAGTTTTAAAATAAAATAAACAAAATGATGAAAATGAGAAATATATTTCAATTAAAAAGCTTAAATTATAACAATTAATATAACATCAAATAATTAAAAATTAACAGCACACTGCACAATGAATTGAGTGAAGGGCGCAACAAACCAAAAATTAACACTTATTGTTGATTACAAGAATCTAAAAAATAAAAACACTTAACCTTTTACCAAACTTGGACAACTTTTATGAAGAAAAAAAATATCACTCATTCCACTCGTCACTCACTCCAAGTCTCCAACAAGGCAACACCCCTTCTGCTGCCCATGTGCCCACAACCCCCAAACTCCCCAAAAAGTCTAAAGAGACAAACTAATCTAGTAACTACTAATCCTTCTTCGGCTCTTTCTCTGTTTCTCTTTGAGACTATGGAGGGCGCAATTACAATTCATAGGTCTGCAGCTGCAAAGTTGATTTTCAAGTTTTTTTTTTTTTTTTTTTTTTTCTTTCTGATTTTTTTTTGGTTAGGCTGCGCGACTGTGGGTGCTTGTGAGTTGTGGCAATCTGACATACTTCCAAGGTCAATTTGAATGGGTAACTAAAAGGTAAAAGGCCAAAAAAATTGTTGGGTAAGGGCCAAAAACATATGTTGGGTATGGGTAACTGGGTAAGTCGTAACTCGTAAGAGCATTCCCAACAACTTCCTGTTGTGTTCTCTATATTTAAGGATTCAAACTACTTTTTCTTTCCTATGTTAAAAACCTCTACAATAGCTTCCCTTTACCATTTTCTATATCATTAAAATATTATTTTTATTTTCTTTAAAATAATATTTTCTTTTATTCTAAAAACATGTTTTTTTTTTTTTCTTTCCATCTCTGTCATCTCCGTCGTCTCTCTCCCTCTCCCTGACTTCTTCACTTTCATCTCCTTCTTTTCTTACCCCCCAGCCGCATGCCTCTCTCCCTTTGTCGATCTCACTCTCTGCCTCACTCTCATCCCCCCCAGACCAGCAAGCTGAGATCAAGAAGAAAATCAGGAAGCAAGCTATAATGGCAGTGGTATAGAACCAACAACCAGCAACCAGCAAGCAAGCTATAATCAAGAAGAAGAACCACTCTCTCCAGCAAGCAAGCTACATGGTTTTGATTTTGATTTTCGTTTCTTTTTTTTTTTTTTTTGCAATCTACCGTGTTTTTTTTTTCTTGGATTCTATGGTTGATTTATGTAATCTACTGGTTTTTTTTTTAATTTTTTATCTGGGTTCTTTTGCAATCTACTGGATTTCTATTTTTATGGTTGATTTTGGTTTCTTGAGGGGTTTTGATTTTGATTTTGGTTTTTTATTTTTTATTATTATTCTGCAATCTATTGTCTTTTTTTCCGTCTTTTTTCTTCTTCTTTTTTTTGATTCTATGGTTGATTTATGCAATCTATTGGGTTTTTATTTTTTTTATTTGGGTTCTTTTGCAAACTTCAAATTGCTTGTGTTCTGATGAAGTACAGAAGAAGAAGAAGAGGACGGAGAAGAAGAACGAGGATGACTGCCAGGAGAGAGAGTGTTATTTTTTGGATTATAATAATGATCTGGATTGCTACAGTAGAGCCTTCTACTGTAGCGTCTGATAGTATAGGGAATGATATAAGGAATCTGCTGTGGGACCTTTTTTGTGATTTCTTGGACCTATTCCCTATACATAGGGAACAGACTCCCATATAGGGAGTCTGCTGGGAATGCTCTTAGTTTGTTAGTAATAAGAGTCCGTTTGATGAGAATCACTGAGATGATATCTTATCAACTTATGTTATAGCTTTATTGTTTTCAAATTCATAGGAGTTATCTCTTAGAGTCATTATAGGAGTTAATTACCAGTTATAGAACTCAACTCCAAGTATGTTTATTTTCTCTATTTAAAGAGAAGAACGTTTAATAAAAAGGCATGCAAATTTAATCCTCAAACCTTGTGTTTAAAAAAGGTCTAAGTTCCCTCAGAATTTAAGGTCTAGGTTCTCTCAGAACCTAAAGTTTAGGTTCCTTCAGAACCTAAAATCTATCCCCGTTACGAATTCACGTAACACAATCAAATAAAGAGCAAATATACGTAAAATCAATAGGAGAAAAGAAATGAAAATTCAAGAAAGAGAGAAAGAACAAATTTTGGAGAGAATTAAAAGAGATGTAGTGGCTCACGGTGAGATATAGCCGTTAAACACGCCATCGGTGAGTTGGGATCGGGCCCATCGGGGGTTACTCGAGCCAGCTGGTTGCATTGTTTTTGCGAGTTGCAAGCAGAGATGATGAATCTTTGAAGGAGGGAGGGAGATTGATTCTGATTTTCTGGGTCTTATTGAGTTGAGAATGTTGGCGCCTCAATCTTATACTAACTCCAAGCTAGTCATGTGGTCCGTTTTCTGGGTTTCTTGTGACGATTTTACCCCTACTTAGGAGTTAAACACCCTAGTAGTGATATTGGGAACTCCGGAGTGCTTTAACGGTAAGAGCCTGTTTGAGATTGCGTTTGCAGAGCTTATTTGAGATTGCGTTTGCAGAGTTATGTGAAAAAAAAAAAAGAAACAAAAAAAAAAAAGCAACCAATTGGTAAAATAAATTTAAAGCACTTTTAATAGTCAAAAAGCCCAAAACTACAATTTGGCCGAAGTTGAAAAAGGAAACTTTGGCGCAATCGCACTTTTGAAAGAAAGCCGTTTATTTCTCATATATACGAATTTGAGAACTAGAGTGACAATCATTGTGGTAAGTCCAACTTCTCCTTTTAACTTTATTTTGGGATATTATTCTTTCAATGGGGGTTTTGAGATTCAAATGGAGAGAGAAATCGATCTGGAGAAGAGAACAAAGGAGAGAGAGAAAGAAAGAGAAGGATTTTGTAGAGAGGATGATAGATGGTTAAAAAAAATTAAAATTAAGAATTTAACACAACTCATAAAATTTTTACCTACAAGTCTCTCTACGCAGCACGCCAACCTCGAACACCCAAAGGTCCCAAACAAATACGTTGGTTAGCAGGTTGAAATTTAAAGAAATTGCTGAAGGCTTGAAGCGGGTATGTGTGTAAAGCTTCTTCCTTTCCCAGTTTACCACTTTAGCTCTTCCGTCAACAACGATAAGAGCCTGTTTGAAATTGCGTTTGAAGAGTCATGTGAAAAAAAAAAAAAAACAAAAACAAAACAGAAAAGCAACTGTTTGGTAAAATAAATTTAAAGCATTTTTAATAGTTAAAAAGCCTAAAACTACGATTTGGCCGAAGTTGAAAAAGAAAACTTTGGCTCATCCGCACTTTCAAAAGAAAGCCGTTTATTTCTCATATATGCGAATTTGAGAACTAGAGTGATAATCATTGTGGTAAGTCCAACTTCTCCTTTTTACTTTATTTTGGGATATTGTTCTTTCACTGAGGGTTTTGAGATTCAAATGGAGAGAGAAATCGATCTCGAGAAGAGAACAAAGGAGACAGAGAAAAAAAGAGAGAAGGATTGCTGTAGGCTTGAAGCGGGTATGCGTGTAAAGCTTCTTCCTTTCCCAGTTTACCTCTTTGGCTCTTCCGTCAACGACTCTGCACTCTGCAATCTCACTGAGTAATAGGACAATATGTACTTCTTTTGACCCTTCATTTCTTTCTTTTTACTTTTAAATCTCCTAGATACACTACACGAAATACATGACATGACATTTTTTAAAAAATAAAATAAAATAAAAAATATAGAAGACTCACTTTTCAATTAATGGGTAAACTAATGGAAAAATACATNTCATAATAATTGTCTTCTATTTTATGAGACGACCTGCTCAATTTCTAGATATCTTTGCAATGATGGGATTGCAGATAAACTCAAGTCCAATCAGCTTGTCCTTAAACTCATCTGCCCCCGCATGTTGGATACCATCTAACCAATTAATCACGTGCTTAATAGCGGCTTCAATCTTCTCCTTATCAGCAGCCTCAGGCTTTTCATCATTCTCCTTATCATTGACAATGTTCCTCATTTCGTAGGCATAGTTCTCCAAAGTTTCTTTAGCCCTAACCGTCATCTTGTGCTTATCATCTTCAACTTCGCATATCTCTGCGTCTTGGACCATCCTATGAATCTCTTCCGTGGATAGTGAACCCTTGTAATTTCTAATAGTGGTCCTGCAACTTACACCGGTAGACTTATCCACGGCAGAAACATTCAAGATACCATTGGCATCCATCTCAAAGCATGCTTTCGTTTTAGGGACACCAGAGGGTGCTTCAGGAATGGGAGAAAGCGTAAATTCTCCCAACCAGTTGTTATTCACAACTCTTCCTCTCTCACCCTCATAAACCGAGAATAAAATAGAAGTTTGGTTGTCATGACTAGTGATGTAGTTCCGCTCCATCTTGGTTGGAATGGCATTATTCCTCGGAATCACAACGGACATATCACCTCCATCGGCACTCACCCAAGGGACAGAGGGGTGACATCCAAGAGCACAATGTGTTGAACTTTTACATTACCCATACCAACCATGTTTGCAGCTTGAACAGCTGCTCCATAAGCCACAAGCTTCATCTGGGTTGATGCTCTTGTTGAGCTGCTTTCCATCAAACAAGTCTTGCAACAACTGCTGCACCTTGGGAATTCTAGAAGAACCACCAGTAAGAACAACATCATGGACTACACTCTTGTCCATCTTAGCATCAGTCAAACAATTCTCCACAAGCTCAATAGACTTCCTGAACAAGTCCATATTGAGTTCTGAGAATCTTGCACGGGTAATACTTGAGGAGAAATCAATACCATTATATAAAGAATCAACTTCAATGGTAGTCTCAGCTGCAGAAGAAAGAATCATCTTCGCTCTCTCACAAGCAGTTCTCAACCTCCTGAGAGATTTGGCATTTCTGCTAACATCTTCCTTGTGTTGCCTCTTAAATATTTTAACAAAGTGCTTTAACATTCTGTTATCGAAGTGCTCACCTCCTAGGTGTGTGTCTCCGGCAACGGCTTTCACTTCAAAAGTACCTTTGTCAATGGTAAGTAAAGAAACATCCGCAATACCACCACCCAAATCAAAGATTAATACATTTCTCTTATCATTGGCAACAATGTCAAGACCGTAAGCAATGGCTGCAGCTGTTGGTTCATTGATTATTCGCATGACATTGAGCCCTACAATGCCTCCAGCATCCTTTGTGGCTTTGCGCTGTGAGTCATTGAAGTAGGCTGGGACAGTGACTACAACATTCTTAACAGTTGTTCCAAGATAAGCCTCCGCAATCTCACGCATCTTTTTGAGGACCAAAGATGAGATTTCCTCTGCAACAAAATGCTTCTCTTCACCCTTATAAGTGACCACAATCATAAGCTTGTCGGCAGGACCTTCACTGACCTTGAATGGCCAAAGCTTGATATCATTCTGAACTAAAGAATCACTAAATCTCCTACCAATCAACCGCTGTGCATCTACAAAATAAATAAGAGAAAAATGATAAAATAATTCAACAAAACTAAATTAAAAGACCATGTAACCTCATAGGAGAAAGTAAAACAATTTACATTGCCAATTTTTTTAAGAAGTGTCTATTTTCGTTAAGATCGTCTATTTTTTTGGGTGAAGATCAAATTCGATGGCGATTTGAAATATATGGAACATTTACCAATACTAGTAGATGATTGGTTGTAAGTTTATTTTATTTGTTATTATTTTTATTGTTGGAACTAGTGGCTCATATTAATACCGGTGGAAGGTCTAGTAGACGAGAGCAACGTTCACAGTATGGGACGGGGTTAGGGTTTAGAGTTTTTCCTATATGCATGTTATGATGTAACCCTAAATGATTTATAGCAAAATACGGCCACCTCTCTGTGAATGTAGACACATTGCCGAACCACTTTAAATATATTTATAACAAAACAATCATAAGAAAAGTGCATCTTAATATTTCTTAAGATATCGCTTCAAATGATTTTCATGAATGTTTTTCAGCTCTTGATAGAGTTTTGAATTGAAAATGGACATCTTTCTTTATAGTTTTTAGATCCAAACCTCTAATAAATACAAAGGATTAAAAAACCACTTAACAATGGACTTTTATATATGGATAATGCTAGACATCCCAAGGGATTCTTCCCAAAATGCTTCCCAAATGATGTGGCAAGCATTTTTTTCCTTTAAAAATTCTCATTATCTTTCCTTTCTCTCACATTCCTTCCCAAAATAGTGCTTCCACATCATTTGAGAAGGATTTTGGGACAAATTTTGAGACACCTAGCAGCCCTCTTTATATATATATATATATATATATATATAAGTGTATGTGCGCGCGCACATATATAAAGAGGAGAACCTTGTATGAATGACCTACCAATTAGATGTGGTACTGTGTTAATTTATCCAAATTACTCCTAAAATTAAAATATATATGAAAACTAAAAGTCTAACAATACAATTTTCTTTTCTTTTTATTTAACGAAAAAAGGAAGGCTCACGGGTGGGTGAACCATCCCCACTCCTTAAGGTTGAGGGATTGGTTCTGCCACCCGGCCTCAAGGCTGAGGGGGTGATCAACTATGCCCCTTAGTCTACCTTTTATTTATTTATTTTTTTTTTAAATAAAGAAAAATAACAGTTTTTTTAATAATTTTTTGGTAGTAATTTGAATATTTTAAAAAAAAAATTAACAGTGATCAAATTTCCATCCAATTTAATGTCAAAAGCCAATAGGGACCATAATTTGTAAATGAGTGATAATTCGAGAGGGCTAAGTATACTTTTTTTAAAGTTTGAAGGTATTTTTATGAAAGATGTCAGTTTAGAGGGTTAAATGTAGTTTTCTCAAAAGATTAAATATATGATCAATTTTCTTGATTTTTTTATTATTAAAATTATCTATTTTTTGAAAAGAATAAAGGAAGTTATTATAAAGTTAGTGCTCTCCATCACCGTCCTTTATATTTGTTAAGAATATTATGTTATGGTTATTTACTTGTTATTTAAAGCATATAATTAACTATATTATATTAAGACGAATAATAATAATGAATACAGATGCATCTATTTATAGAGACATAAGTAACCTTATATACTAAAGATAGGTTTACCAGTAGACAAAGAATACGTAAAACTAGTAGACATAAAATATCTAAGGAATGTAAATAACCTAAAATAATATTCTTAAAAAATAAATAAAAAAGAAATATGTTCGATTCCTATCAAAGCTTCTGTTTTTCGCATGAAAGTAGAATGCAATCAGATATTCCCAGGGTCCTAGGGACAATCAGATTCTTAAAAACTACCAGATAAGAGATTCATAAATTTGGACGTAAAAGAGCTAAGATGGGTATACACTAAAAATTACCAAAGATGGAGTTTGTGGGATTCCTGGCGACTTGGTTCTTGGCTGAATCGCCGACCAAACGCTCTTTGTCGGTGAAGGCAACATAAGACGGCGTCGTTCTGTTGCCTTGATCGTTAACTATGACCTCTACTCGATCATGCTGCCACACTGCCACGCACGAGTATGTCGTCCCCAGATCAATCCCTATCGCTGGGCCCTCTCCCTCGCCGGCCCAGAACGATCAAGAAACTGAAGGAGATGATAGGTTGAAGATGGTCACTTTATAGGACTTTTGCTTCCTTGCTGAACAAGTACACACAGTTTTCAAAAGCTACTTTATAGTAAACAGAGAATCTTATTAAAGATTTATCGTACCAACTTCCATTTTAGTTGAGGGATTTAAAAAAGTTGTCTCTTTTTCTTTGAAATGACTTTCATTCATTTAGAGAAATTCTTGTACCCTAACTAAAATTATTTATTCACTCATATAGTTATTAAATAATTCATTTATCTCTTTTTCTTAAAAAATAATAAATAAATCTTTAAAAAAGAATATTTAAATAAAATAATAAAAAGAAATTATTAAAATAGTGAAGTTGTTGGGGTGTTCTAAAAAAATAATTTATTAAAATAACTAAAAATACACTTTTTAATTATTTTAGTGAATAAAATTTAGTGAGACAACTAAGGATAGTCTTACAACTACAAAGCAAGTACGGATTTTACATTATCCCTTTTCTTTTTTGATGCTGGCTGCATTTCTAATTTCTTTTGTTTCGTGGCTTTATTTAAATTTTAAATCAACCATCTCTCATCCCTCTTATTAAATCGTGAACAAAAGCAAAGCCTTTTGTTTTCCGCATAAAAGCTAAGTTTAATTCAACTAAAGGAACAGCTTGAACAAAGTATTAGAAGCATGGCTTGAGTTAGCTTAAAAAATAATTAAGCATGGCTTTGGTGCAAAAGGGGAATTTCAAATCACTCTTGTTCTCTCGTGGCTTGTGTGCAGCAAAGCACTTAGGAAAAAAAGAAAATTTTCTTTTTTCTATTATTCTCTTTTGTGTGAGAATGAATTTTGGATGTATCACTACAAAAAAATTGAAGAATAGTGACGGTTTTGTTAGTGTCGTTTTAAGTAACCGACACTAATCTATGCCAAATAGTGTCGGTTTTGTACACCTCTTAAAAATGGGTATCGGTTTTAATAGTGTCAGTTTTGTAAAAACCAACACCCCTTAAAAAAGGGGTGTCGGTTCAACAGTAACCGACACTATATTTTAGTGTCGGTTATTGTTGAATATAGTGTCGGTTACTGTTGAACCGACACCTATTTGAAAAAAATTAAATCCTCGCCCCTCTCATCTCCCCCGCGTGATCTGTTCTTTCTTCTCTGTCTTTTCTTTTGGTCTCTCTCAGCACTCTGTCTCCACAGAACCAAAAAAAAAAAAAACAAATAAACAAATAGAGAGCATAACAAGGCGCGACCACGAATATAATGTCCGTAGCCGAGCTCAAGGAGCGCCATGCAGTGGCCACGGAGACGGTGAGCGAGGTCAAGGAGCGACTCAAGCAGAAGCGGCTCTCGCTGCTGGACACGGACGGTGCGGAATAATTGGAATTTTTAGGGTTTTCTTTTCAATGCGTTTATGTTTTGTGCCTTTTGGTGTGCTTGGTGTTGCTCAGATCTATTTGGTTTGTTTGGTGGTGAGTATTGCAGTGGCGGGGTACGCGAGGTCGCAGGGCCGAACACCAGTGAGCTTCGGACCCACGAATCTGGTCTGTTGTAGAACACTTCAGGGTCATACAGGCAAGGGCTTTGTTATGCTCTCTGTTTTGGTTGCTCTGAGATACCGAGGAAAAGATAGCCCAAGCCTACTCCAAAAAACCCTCCTGAGAGAAAAACCCAGAACCCATTGCCCCTTCTTGGCTTCCCAAGGCGCTCTTCAAGGTATTTTCTTTTTTCTTTTTCTTTTTGTTCTTTAGAATATGTTTGGTTGGTGGGAAAATGAGGAAAGGAATAGAAAGTGAAACAAAGCTTTTGTCCTTTTGGTTGGGTTTCTTGAAATGAGTAAAAAGTTGAAGAGAAAGAGAGAGAAGTACAAAGCTTTCTAATGCTCTTGTGGGTTTCTTCATATTTTGTGGTTTACCCTTTCAATATTGGTTGCCGAGAAAATGAAGGAAAAGAAAAGAGAAGGACCATGCTTATGTTCTCCATTGCTTTGGCCTCTAAAATTGAATATAAATTTCTCATCTCTTTATCATCCTTTTTTATGCTATATTGGGTTTCATTTATTTTTATCTTTGAAAAAAATGTTTAAGACTGCAGATTCAAATGCTAATTTGTTGCATCCTATTACTTTTTATCAGCAATTTACTAGAGCATTGTGGACTTTTTTGGCCTCCATACACGAGATGACGTTCTTCTCTGCAATAAAACTGATATACGTGATTTTTGTTGTTCTTGATTGATGTTGCTCTGATCCAAAATTGGTGAAAGTCTCTGAGCATATGTTTTAAACTTGTTTGAAAATGATAATGGGTTTTAGGTTGAAGAGTTGAAGGGTAAAGGAGTTGCTTGCACAAGGTGTTTCGCAAAGCCGATATCATGAGAAGACTCCAGAGTAGGTACCGATGTTTGTGTTCTTGTCTCATATGTAGATTAATCCTTAGTTGGTGTTCATCTTTTTTTTTTCTTGTTCTTTTTTCTTTCATTGTTGGAAGCTTGCAGATCTGCAGTAGGTACTAATGTATTTTTTTTGTTTTATAAAAAAATTTAATTTAGTGACGGTTTTTTCACCTTTTAAAAGGTGTCGGTTTAGCCAAAACCGACACTACTCTAGTTTTCCCTACCCCTGGTTTACTTCATTTTAAAACCGACACTATTAAACCATCACTAATTCATTAGTGATGGCTTTTAGCCCTAAACCGACACTAAAAAACCAACACTAAATCTCAATTTTTTTGTAGTGTATTAAGACTTTGGGCTTTGAGTGGTTTTCTCCACGTTACTCATATTTTATATTTTGATAATAAATTTTTTCTTGATCATCTCTACCAATAGATATATGCTTGTTAAGGCGAACCACTTAAATCTTGGTATCGTACATGATTAATTTTTGTTTTCTTCTTATTTGCACATCTCACAAGTCTTGAAAAATATGGGAAATTTCCTAATAAATGGAACCTTACATAAATAAATAAAACAATTTATATGACCTTTTTTTTTTTTGACATGTTCCACAAGGGAAGGGGATAGAAGATTCGAACTAGTGATCTTCGCTTCATGAGTTCGTGGTCTACAGACAATTGAGCTACCCCTTTAGAACAACAATTTATATGACTAATTCTCGTAAGAAGTGATTTACTTTTGTCAAGATCGCTTTTTGTTTTGGTCAACATCAAATTCGAGGGTGGTGTGAAATATATAGAAAAGTTAGAATTACTGGTAGATGATTGGTTGTAAATTTATTTTATTTTTATTATTTTTATTCTTACAAAACTTATTTATAAAATCAATATATGCCTTTTAAGCTATTAAAAAAAAATGTATCGATTAGGAAGGGCCCCCGATATATTATAGCTTTATGTGACTCATAAACCTACATAAACCTATAACATAAAGCGGATAGACTTACAACAATGGAGCAAACACGGCTGGGACAAGAGACAATCCATAGAGCTATGATTCTTTTGTGACTTCCAAGTCTTTCAAGTGTAGAATCTAAATGGATGGCCTCATTGGTAAGTGCTACAAGATCTCTACAAGATCTCGTACATGATTGGTTGTAAATTTATTTTATTTTTATTATTTTTATTCTTACAAAACTTATTTATAAAATTAATATATGCCTTTTAAGCTATTAAAAAAAAATGTTTACACATACTCTTGAATGCTTACTTTATAATTTGATAACAAAAATGATCATTAGATAAAATAAAAAATGAAATGACATATAATATCTAAAAGAGACTTTCACTTTCACTTCAAAATGTGAGTACTAATTAAGAATAAACATGAGAGTACGTATAAAACTCCTCTTAAAGGGAAAGGAGTGAGTAGTATACGTGTAGGACTCCTCTTAAATAAAGTACACTGAAGACTTTACACTTCAAGTCAAATTTTATTTCAATGGTTAATATAAATTATCATTTGAAATATATTTTTTTTTTTTTCTGTAACAAACAAATAACATTCAAACAAGAGAACCAAAAGTATCACAAGCAAGAACATAAGGGAAAGGGGGGTCCTTTCCACTACATAGAGGGATAGAAGAAAGGGGAGGGGGATAGGTGGGAGAAAAAATGGGAATGCAGCCCGAGAAGCCTCTTGCCGTGGCCCAAAATGCCACTTGGTGGGTGCAAAAGTTTGCACTTCTGTGTACTTTCCTTGCTTCCCAAGAAGAAGAAGCAGGGAGTGATGCTAGTGTTGCTGCAATTACAGAGTTGATATGCCAGTCTTGTGAGAGAGCTGGGGTCTTCAATGCAGCAATGACAACAGATGAGTCACCTTTTAAGGAGAAGGTCTTTAAGTCCATGGAAACTGCTAGAGAAGCAGCTAGCTGAGCAGTTAGAGCTTCACCAAAATTTGCTTCACATGGGGGGCTGATTTGAGAGAGAGCTTTTAGGATGTGCCCTTGAGAGTCCCTGTAAACATCTGCTTGCACAGCGGATAGCAGTGTCAAAATTTACTTTGAAGGATCCAGCTGGAGGAGGAGACTAGTGCTCTTGAACCACAGGAGAATGAGAATTCCAAGCTGCAGCATGTTGAAGAGTAGTTTTTCTGATGGAGTTTGCAAGAGTATTGATGTCCGGGATCACACCTTCATGATAGGCCTTGTTCCTGCAAAACCAAATGAGATCACAAAGAACAACAGCAAAAATTTGAAAGAGGTGGGAGTCTGCTAGAGGGATACCTAGAGATGAAAAGGGATTTATGATGCCTTTTATCCAGTCTAGAAGTGAGAGAGAGGACCAGGCAAGAGAGTTCAGTGGCCAAAAAGAATTTCTCCAGGCTATTCTAGCAAATATACACCTAAAGAAAAGATAAGGGAGGGAATCCTCTTCAGATTTGCAGAGGGGAGAGTAAGACTATAAAGAAGAGATAGGAAAGATGGATTTTAGTTTGGCTTTTGTTAGTAAAATATCCCAAGCAATTTTCCAGAGGAATATGACCAACCTAGCATTTAAGTTAAGCTTCCAAAGAGATTTCTAGGTGTAGGTGGCCAAAAGAGAGATAACAGTGGAAACCCTATTGTTATTGATCAGTTTGTGAGTTGATTTGATGGAAAAGTTGCCATCTGAGGAGGGGGTCCAGAGGAAACTCGAAGTAGGGGAAGGGTTGATGTGAATTTTCATGATCTCTAGCACACTTGAGATAGTGAATAGGGAGATCAGAAAGGGAAAGTTTCAAAGGCCATTTGAAAAGATAAGGCCAGAAACTTTTAGGTTAGGGTGAGTTGACAGGCTGAGGGGAAGAAGGGAGGGGGAAAAAAGAGGAAGAGTTGGAATCCAAGAGGAGTTCCAAACAGATAAAGAAGAAAATTGGTGGATTTTGTGGCAGGCACCTAGAGATAAAAGAGATTTAGCTTTGGTGATGCCTTCCCACAACCAAGAAGTGGCAGAAATGGAAGTGGGGGAGAGAAAAGATCCAGTAGAAAGATACTTGCATGAGAGTTGTGACACCCAAAGAGAGTCTGCACCCGTGAGAAGCTTCCAACCTAGCTTGGCAAGGAAAGCTTGGTTCACATCTTTCATTTTCCTTAGGCCCAATCCCCCAAGAGCTTTGGGAATGCAAAGAGAGTTCCAAGACTTTAAGGAGAGGTTTTTGGTTTTTGAAGAAGACAAACCCCACCAGAAATTCTTGAAGGATCTATCCAATTGGCCTTAAATGCTTGAAGGCAGTAAGAAGGAGGTCATGGCATATGAAGGAATGGCAGCAGCCACTGACTTGATAAGCATGAGCCTACCTGCCTGAGAGAGAGTTTTTGCATGCCAACTATCCATTTTGGAGGACACTTTATCAACAATAAACTGGAAATCATCTTTTTTGGAGCTGCCAAAAAGAATAGGAAGGCCAAGGTAGGAAGAGTTTTCAGGGAAAGTGGAGTAGGGTAGGATATTTAGGATAAGAGCTTTAGTGGTGAAGTTGGTATTTTTTGAGAAGCTAATAGAAGATTTGTTTAAGTATATAGACTAGCCAGACCAAAGACAATATTTCTCAAAACATGTGTGAATGCTGTTAGCTTCTTTTTTAGTAGCTTTCCCAAAAATCAGCAAGTCATCTGCAAAGAGGAGGTGGTGAATGGCAATGGAGTTTCTAGAAATTTTCAGATCTCTTAGATTACCCAAAGACAAAGATTCTTCTCTAAATAGCAATCTAGATAGAACTTCAGAACCTAAAATGAAGAGGAAAGGGGATAGTGGATCACCCTGCCTGAGGCCTCTTTCAGGAGAAAATCTGCCAAAAGGACTGCCATTCAGAATAATAGAGAATAAAGAAGAGGAAATGCATAACTTGATCCAGTTTATCCAAGTTGGGTGAAAACCAAGCTTCTCCATGATAGCCAAAATGAAATCCCACTCCATTTTGTCGAAGGCTTTTTCCATGTCCATATTGAGAAACATGTAGTCACCTTTCCCTTTTTTGAGTTTGTAAGAGTGCACTCATGAGCAAGAATGATGTTGTCTTGGATATTTCTTGATGGAACAAAAGCAGATTGAAGAGGTGAGATGATCTTTGGGAGGATGGACTTCAATCTGTTTGCAAGGATCTTTGTGATGATTTTATAGGAGATGTTACATAAGCTGATAGGTCTGAAGTGGTGCACAGAATGGGAACCTATCTATTTAGGGACAAGGGCTGTGTGTGTATGGTTTTGTTCTAGAAGTAGTTGCTAGTTTTGGAAGAAGTTTCTTGTGCAGTTGAGGACATCAAGCTTGACAATCGACCAGTATTTTTTGAAAAATAAGGCTATGAAGCCATCAGGTCCCAGGACCTTTGTGGAACCAAGGCTATAGAGGGGTTGAACCACCTCAGATTCTAGGGGAATGGAGCAAAGGAGAAGATTGTCCTCTTCAGTAACAGTAGGGGCAAACAGACTTAACATATCATCATCAATAGGGGGCCTTGTTGAAGAGAACAGGTTGGAGAAATGAGAAACAAAAGATCCTCCAATTGCTGCTCTGTTAGACAACCAGAATCCTTCATTTGATTTCAGGAAGTTAACTGCATTTGATCTTCTCCTAATCAGAGTAAAGGAGTGAAAATACTTGGTGTTGAGGTCTTTACACTTTAACCAGGTCTCTCTAGATTTTGACCTCCAGAGAGATTCTTCTTTAATCAAGAGTTCATCAAGTTCTTTCTTCAGAGAGGACTCCATAAAGCTTGATTGAGTGCTAGGGGCTGAAATCTATAGGTCATCAATTCTGGCCAAAATGGATTTAATCTTGATTTGGATGTTGCCAAAGTGGAGAGAGTTCTACCTTTTGAGAGCTGATCTGGTTTGGTTCAATTTCTTAATAAGACATAGGGAAGGAGAGCCAAAAAGTCTTTTGTTTCCAAGCAGCTTCAATAACAAGTCCACAGGTAGGGTCATAGGTCCAGAATTCTTCAAATTTAAAGGGTCTGGGCAGGAAAGAATAAGAGGTGTTAGTGTTTAAGAGTATGGTTGTTGGTCAGAATGTGAGGCAGGGAGGTGTATAAGTGTGAATTCAGGATGGATGTGGACCCAATCAAGGGAAGCTAGGGCTCTGTCTAGTCTTTCTTTGATGACAACAAGGCGTTTTCTGTTATTACACCAAGTATATGGGTTACCAACAAAACCTAAGTCAATCAGGCCATGGTGATCAATGAGATTTCTGAATAAACAATTGGAGAAGCTAGCAACATGACAGCCTCCAAGTTTCTCAGATTAGTCCAACACAAAATTGAAATCTCCTATGGAAAGCCAGGGACTAGCAAAATCCTCACCAGCAGCAGTGAGAGAGTCCCAAAAAGCAGCTTTGTTCTTCCTTTTTGGAAGGCCATATAAACAAAAGAGTATCTAGAGGGAGTTGGGGGGTCAGAGAGGCACCAAGAGGAGATGTTTTTGTTAGTGATGAAACTTTCAAGCCCAACACCTACTCACCAGGCTAAGACAAGACCACCACAAGTACCAACTGGAGCAACATGAGTCATCAAGTAAAAGCCAAGATGATTCAAAATAGAAGAGATAAGAGAAGGGATTTGGTTTCAGATAGAAAGATAACATCAGGGGCATTGGCTCTGATCAGTGCCCTGAGGCTTCGAATTGTAGCTGGACGAGTAATCCCTCTGCAGTTCCAAGAGAGAATCTTCATATGCTGCTGGGGGACACCACAAAGTTCCCTAAATTGATTGAGCCTTTATTCTCTAAAACAATAGAAATGAGACTAGAAGCAGGAGCTAAGGTTTTTTTTTTTTTTTTCTGTTTCTGAAAACTTTGAAGTAGGAACTAGCAGGTAGTTTTAGTGGGAGTTTAAGGGTGATGTCCATAAGGATGGGGTTCTCCATTTCATCAGGAGTTCTGGCTGTTTGAGGGAAAAAACCAAAGCCTTTTTTGAGGGGGAGGAGGACACCAGAGAGCCTAGCTCTTTTCTTTTTTACCAGGGAAGGATTGTAACCAGGGGGTGTGGGATTCACATGTGTGATGGGTTGAAGAGATAGAGGAGAGGCTTGAGAAGGTTTAGTAGATATGGTTTTTTTGGAGTTGGTTGCATGTTTATGAGAAGTCTTTTTGGTGGGTAAACTTTTAAAGTCAGGTTTAACTATTGAGGTGAATATGTTTTCTGAGATGGGGAGGAGAGATGAAGGTTTAGTTGGGCTGAAGGGAAGGATAATGGATAGTGATGGCTCGAGGGTTGATTGGTTAGGATCTAATGTGGTAGGAGTTAGGGAGGAGGGTTGGTTAAGAGGTTGGGTGGTGGGAAGGAAGTGAGGAGTGTAAGATTGCATGACAGAGTTGATTTGAGATGAATCGGTGGAAAAGGTGTTTATGGTGGCATTTATTGTGGATGAGATGGGTTGTGACGCGTCAGCTGCAAAGGTATGTTCAGGGGTTGAAATTTCATGAGGCTTGGAACTTGAAGCAGGTGGAGTGGGGATTAAAGTATTTTTAGTAAAGGGATTAGGAGCTAATCCAGATTCTTTCAGTTGGTTTAACCCCATTGCAGAAGAATGAGGGTTTGAGGGTTGTGTTTGGGAGGTGTTTATGGTGGGGTTGGTGTTTGAGGAGGGAGAGGAAGGAAGGAGATTGGAGAAAATGTTCAACTTTAGAGAAACAGCATACCTAGCAGGTGTTCTCTCTTCTGGTTCAACCATGCAGTTAGCTGATTTGTGGCTGAGTCTTCCACAGGAGCAGTAGTAGATATCCAGCCGTTCATATTTTAGGAAAATCCACAGGGACTCACCACCATCTCTTCTGAAGGAGAATCCAGGCTTTAGAGGGTTGTCTGCTTCAATTTCTACAAGAATCCTAAGGTAGCTTTTGAAAGTGGTAGTTGCTCCACTAGTGTCATCAACTGAAAGGAGGTTCCCCAATCCTTTTCCAATAGAGATAGCAGTTTTGGTGGTCATGTTGACAAGAGGGAGGCCATGTATTTGGATCTAGAAGGGTGCTTTGTTGAATGGGAGTTCTCTTAAGGTGGCATGGGGGTTCCAAAGCTGCAGGATGAGCAAGTAACCATTAACATTCCAAGTAACCTACTTTTGGATTCTGAAAAGGTGTTCTTTCTTTGAGAGCTTGAAGAGGAATTTGTTTGGGCCCAACACAGCAAAGGAAAAGGGTACAGCAAACTCCCATGCTTTGGAAAGAGCAGCATAAACGGATTGGTTATTGTGTGTTTTTTGAGAGATGACATGTCTTACCAAAGGTAGGCAGTCGTCAGAGGTATTTTCAAAGGAAACTGACTCTATCTGAGAAATTGGATCCTCCCATGATAGAGCTTCAGTTTGGGCTATGAGGCTGTTTATGTCCATGATAAAAGGGAGGGAAGGAAAGCAGGGGAAACATGGGAAGAAAAAGGGAAAAGCAGTGAAGAAAGAACTAAAAAAAGTGAATAAACAAGACACAGAAGGAAACAGAAAATATAAAACCAGAAAAGAAAAAGATGAGAGCAACTGTTAACTGAAGAGAACAACGGTTAACTCGAAACCAGTTGACACGAGAGAGGCAACAGAGGAAACAAAGTGACCAGGTGAAGAAGGAAGCTTCAGCAGAAGCTTTTTTTAGGAAGGAGTTCTTTCCTAGGAGAGAGAACTAAGCTTTTAATGGTTGTCTCAAATGTTTCATTTGAAATATTATTAATATATAATTCGTATGTCTCCTAATCACTAGTGTACTATTATGGAATTTAATTTGGAGACTTGATTGTAATTGATTATAACTCTTATGTGATGGGTATTTGATTATTAGGAGTCTTTTGTGTTGTAATATGGTCAAGTGAATAAGAACCGAACCATCTAATTAAATTCTTGTGGGTGTAATTGATTATAACTCTTATGTGATAGGTATTTGATTATTAGGAGTCTTTTGTGTTGTAATATGGTTAAGTGAATAAGAACCAAACCATCTAATTAAATTCTTGTGGGTTTTTTTTTTTTTTTTTTAATTCTGCTTTTTTCTTTAATTTATTTTACGATTATGATTTTCTTCATACACAATCATAGTTTATGGCTATATCTAAATTCTTTTTCCTTTTTTCTCTAATTTTTTCAAGTACTAAATCTGTTTCTCTTTTTCTTTCTTGTTTGAAAGCAAGAACTCTAACATCTTCTTCTCTTAACAAAATTCTTTTTCTCTTTTTTGTTTGAGAACAAAAACTATGGAATATTCAATCTCTAAATTTCAATAATTTCTTTTCATAATAACATCTCAATAAAGATATCAACTCATGTAGTTTTTTTCTTTTCCTTCAAAGGTAAGACTCAATGTTGTTTTTCACATCCCCCCAGTAGATTCTTTGTGCCCCCTATGCAGCATGGAAGAAGATTCTCTCCATCATTTATTTCTCAGATGTAGTTTTGCTAGGATAGCTTGGAAATCCTCATTCTGGCCTCTGGACTCCTTAGCATGGTCATCTCTTTCCCTTTCCAGCTGGGTCAAAGGCATCATCTCTCCACACTCAGCTTTTGATATCCCTCTATCTGATGTTCATCTGTTCCAAATATACTCTTCCGTGCTCTGTGATATGTTATGGTTTAGCAGGAACAAAGCAATTCATGATGGCATCATTCCAGACATCTCCAAGCTGGCCATATCTATCAAGAAATTCTCCCTAGCTCATGCTGCTGCATGGCTCCCTGTTTCTGCTAAAGAAATGCAAGTCTGGATCCCTTCTCAGGAAGGCACATTCAAGATCAATTTCGATACTGCAATTAGAGAACACTTCTCAGCTCAATCAGCAGTATGCAGAGACCACAAAGGCTTCATTTTAAAAGCAGTCTCCCAGATTTCTCCCCCTTGCACTCCGAATTATGGTGAAGCTCAAGGAGCTCTTCTTGCTGCCTCTTTAGCTTCCTCCCTGCAGCTGCATCACTTTGTCTTAGAAGGAGACTCCCAAATTGTTATTTCGGCATTACAGTTCCCTACTCTCAGTCAAGATTGGCATATTGATAAGTTGATTGGTGACTCTTTAGCTCTTTTTTCCCCCCTCTTCAAAGTGGGAGGCAAAGAAGATTAACAGAAGTGCGAACTTCTGCGCCCATCATGTGACATTTTGGGCCGCGGCAAGAGCCTCTACAGGTTCAGGTTGCATTCCCATATTTCCTCCCTTTTCTTCTTCTTTTTTGGCTTGTAATGGTGTTGATCCACCCTCTGTTTTTTTCCCTCCTTGAAGGGTTGTAACCGTGCTCTTGTGTTTTAATGCAATCTAGTTACAAAAATAAAAAATATATATATGAGAAACTTTTCTTTTCAATTTTTTTTTTCAATTCTTTTTTAAGGAAAAAAGATGGAAGAAATTAATGCGTGGTGTGGCTTGACTAATTAAATAGGACTGATCGAGCCACTCCTTTGGCCATAAAGGGAGTGGCCGAACCACGCCAAAGCCTTGGAAGTTGTTCAACCACCCCCTCTTGCCAGCCTACTAGGAAGAAGTAAAGATTTTCATTTTCAGGTGGTGGCAGCCAGGAAGAGGTCCAACGCGAAAAATGTGAAAAATGTTGCTAAGAACGTGAATTTTCTGTAGAATTGTAACTGGGAGTTGGGTGGAGAGGCTGGGGAAATTTCTTGTGATATACATAATGCGTGGTGTGGCTTGACTAATTAAATAGGACTGATCGAGCCACTCCTTTGGTCATAAAGGGAGTGGCCGAACCACGCCAAAGCCTTGGTAGTTGTTCAGCCACCCCCTCTTGCCAGCATACTAGGAAAAGGTAAAGATTTTCATTTTCAGGTGGTGGCAGCCAGGAAGAGGTCTGACGCAAAAAATGTGAAAAATGTTGCTAAGAACATGAATTTTCTGTAGAATTGTATCTGGGAGTTGGGTGGAGAGGCTGGGGAAATTTCTTGTGATATACATATATAGTGGATAATTTGGAGGCATCTATATATATATGTTGTATAATCCAAAACACAACTTCCTTGCCAGGCTTTTACCATGTTGCTGAAAAATTTGTCTCCCTACACCATGCTCATGGCAGATGTAAAATATACATCAGTTAATTTCTTTTTTTATATATCCTTGAGAATTTGGCTGGACTTCGGCATTTAGGCTCATCCTCGTCTGTGGGCTTACTTTCCCTGCCATCAGGTGAGGTGAACAATCCCAATGAACTTAAAGTAGTTGTTCTAAATAGCCATGAAACATTAACATTCACACCATAAATTACACATCATATTTCAATTTTTCCAACTGCTACTCAACAAAGCCACATCAAAACACACTGTGGCAACAAAAGTGCTCAAAATTAAGTCTAGACAAATAAAGTCCAGGTACTCAAACTAGTTCCTTGCATCCATTGCACTGATAAGGTGTCCTAATTTTTCATCAAAATAACTGTCATCTTTCTTATGAAGAGGAGCTGCTCAATTGCTTATTGTCTTCTAGTTGTCTTTGCAATGATGGGATTGCAGATTAACTCAAGTCCAATCAGTTTGTCCTCAAACTCATCTGCCTCCGCATGCTGGATACCATCTAACCATTGAATCACCTGCTTAATAGCAGCTTCAATCTTCTTCTTACCAGCAGCGTCTAGCTTGCCACTAATCTCCTTATCATTGGCAATGCTCTTCATTTTGTAGGCATAGTTTTCCAAAGCTTCCTTAGCCCTAACTTTTATTCTGTGTTTATCATCTTCAACTTCGTATTTCTTTGCGTCCAGGACCATCCTATGAATCTCTTCTGTGGACAATGAAGCCTTGTAATTTGTAATTGTGATCTTGTAACTTATGCCGGTGGTCTCCTCCACGGCAGAAACATTCAATATACCATTGGCATCAATCTCAAAGCATGCTTTCAACCTAGCGACACCCTTGGGCGCTGCAGGAATGGGTGAAAGTGTAAATTCTCCCAACCAGTTGTTATCCACAACTCTTGCTCTCTCACCCTCATAAACTGAGAACAACGCAGAAGTTTGGTTGTCATAAACAGTGGTGTAGTAATGCTCCATCTTGGTGGGAATGGCGGTATTCCTTGGAATCACAATGGACATCTCACCTTCAAGGATCCGTATTCCTAGAGACAGGGGGGTGACATCCAAGAGTACAATGTGTTGAACTTTCTCATTACTTATACCAGCCATCTTTGCAGCTTGAACAGCAGCTCCATAAGCCACAGCTTCATCTGGGTTGATGCTCTTGTTAAGCTGCTTTCCATCAAACAAGTCTTGTAATAGCTGCTGCACCATGGGAATTCTGGAAGAACCACCAGTAAGAACAACATCGTGGACTCCTCTCTTGTCCATCTTAGCATCAGTCAAACAATTCTCCACAAGTTTAATAGATTTCTTGAACAAATCCATATTGAGTTCCGCAAATTTGGCCCGGGTAATACTTGAGGAGAAATCAATACCATTATATAAAGAATCAACTTCAATGGTAGTCTCAACTGAAGAAGAAAGAATCCTCTTTGCTCTCTCACAGGCAGTTCTCAACCTTCTTAGAGCTCTAACATTTTCACTAATGTCCACCTTGTGCTGCCTTTTAAATGTTTTAACGAGGTGCTTTAACACTTTGTTGTCAAAGTCCTCACCTCCGAGGTGAGTGTCTCCAGCAACGGCCTTCACTTCAAAAGTACCATTGTCAATGGTAAGTAATGAGACATCTGCAGTACCACCACCCAAATCAAAGATCAACACATTTTTCTTACCAATGCCCACCTTATCAAGACCGTAACCAATAGCTGCGGCCGTTGGTTCGTTGATTATCCTCATGACATTGAGTCCTGCAATGTTTCCAGCATCCTTTGTAGCTTTACGTTGTGAGTCATTGAAGTAGGCCGGGACAGTGACTACAGCATTCTTCACAGTTGTGCCAAGGTAAGCCTCCGCAATCTCACGCATTTTTTTGATGACCATAGATGAGATTTCTTCTGCAGCAAAATGCTTTTCTTCACCCTTATAAGTGACTACAATCATTGGCTTGTTGGCAGGACCTTCAATGACTTTGAATGGCCAAAGCGTGATATCCTTTTGAACTATGGAATCACTAAATCTCCTACCAATCAACCGCTTTGCATCTACAAAATAAACTTGAGAAAAATGATTCATCGAGACTAAAGTAGAAAAAGTAACAAATCTCAATATTGACCATGAGCATTTATATTGGCTTGCCATTTTTTTTTTTTTAATAAATAGTTATGGTAGAATAGGACAATATTTAGGATTTGAAAATGAGTTTTTGCACTTAGTAGGTTCAATTTACCTCTAACAAATATAAAAAGAAAAAAAAAACAATCGGCATATATATATATATATTAAGAGTTGGAATTATAGACAATGTGGCACAAGATCATGTAACCTCATAGGAGAAAGTAAAACAATTTATATTGCCAAAATCTTAAGAAGTGTCTATTTTCGTCAAGATCATCTATTTTTTTTGGGTGAAGATCAAATTCATCGGTGATTTGAATATCTGGAACAGTTACCATAAAACAGGAATCATAGACACGTAATGCAGTGCATATTCTTAACATACAGCATAGGCCATGCAAATGGCTACCTTATAGATAATTAGATATGTCATTAAGATTAATTTCAAGCTGGATAGATAGAGGAAGCACAATATTTTCCTAATTTAACAGCCTTGCATCCACAGTCCACTTTATTGCATCATATCGGATTGTGGAAGGTGGAGGTTATTACAGGAACATGTCTTAGAAAAATAATGAAAGCAGAAAATCAAATTTGCTACATTTTAATGTCGTTTTGCTCCCACCAGAATTGGTATGCAAAGGGTCATATCAAATATTTCTTTAAAATACAATAAAGTCCAAAAATCTTCTTTATTTTTGTTACATTTTGTACAAATGAAACTAAACCCAAACACCTTCGGATTTTATATTTTAGCAAGAGATAGATATTCTAATTTTTGTTTTAATTAC
This sequence comes from Carpinus fangiana, assembly GCA_006937295.1. Taxonomy (NCBI): domain Eukaryota; kingdom Viridiplantae; phylum Streptophyta; class Magnoliopsida; order Fagales; family Betulaceae; genus Carpinus; species Carpinus fangiana. The sequence goes on along the minus strand of CM017321.1, from coordinate 17,196,727 downwards.
AAAATGTGTTTTTGAGACAACAGAAGAAATAAATAAATATATATATTTTATATGAAAACTGGATTATTAGAGCGTCTCCAGCAGCTCTTTCAAAATGACTTTACAGTTATATTTAGTATTTTTTTAACATTTTCACTTCTCTGGCAGACCTTTTATAATAAACATTTTCAACCATTTTGTTACAGTTTCTTATATGAAAGTCTACTGTAATCTATAGCATATTCTAAACTTTTTTATTATTTTCTTTCATCTTTCTCTCTCCTCTCTCTCTCCCTCCCCCTCTTATCCCTCTTGCCCTTCACTGAACTAAGCCATCTCTTGAAGCCTTTGCTCCATTGCCCGCCTACCGCCACAGAGGCACTAGCACCTCCACCACCAAACCGACTTCGCCGCTGCAGCTTCTCCCTCTCCACCACCAAACTAGCTCGCGTACACCAACATTTACATAGAAAAATACGCAAAAATCAAATCCCAACAACAAAAAGAAATGCATAAGAAGAAATCAACATACCCAATTGATCGAAGAGAAAAAAAAAAATGCATCAAATCAAATCTCAGTCACCCTCCATTCCCTTTATCTTGCTCTTCTCCAACTCCATACAAGAGGACTCTTTTGACCATCCAAAAAATCAATATCAAAACATTTTTACTTTTTATATTACATCATTCACTTTTTATATCATATTATTTACTTTTTATTATGTACTATTCAAATAAAAAAATTACCTTAATTATTATCCTTATTTTATAGTCATAAAATTGATGTCATTTTTAAAATCACCTTAAATTAAATTTTGATCCAACGCAGCAATTAATGCATACAACCATTTAATCAATCAAACATCGGGCTTAATTGGAAGCAACTTGCTCCAATAACTATTATCTGAAACAGAAGATTTCCCACTGACCATATATAGGTTGAATATCAAAGTAATAGAGAAGCAGATAGATGATAAATAAATAAAGATTAAGGAGTCCCCAAGAGGTAGCTCAATCAGCTAAGACTACACTTAATAAAGTAGATGTCACTAGTTCGAGTCCCCTCTCCCCTCTTTTGTGCAAACATGTCAAAAAAAAAATAAAGATTAAGGAGATTACCTTCGGAGAATACAACACTAGCAATTCTAGCACACATGAAAAGCAGGGAAAAGTTGATATTCAGAAGGCTTTAAAACCTTGGATATAAACTCTGGCCAGAGTCCACAAAGGTTATCCAAGAGTTCATGGAATGAAATAATTTAAGTCCTTTAACAAAACAAATGTAGCGCTCAGCAGATGGTCTAAAGCCGCAAATCGTTCTCAAATCAATTTAGGCTATACAGGTTTAGCCTACTCTTATAGGAACTTTTATGGTTTTAAAAATGGGAAACTCATTGATTAATATATTATGGAGAAAGATCAAACGTTTCTATTCATATATCTAAAAAAAAAAAAAAACCCAACATTTTGCAAACTTTAAAGATTTAAAGACTAACTTCAACGGTCTTATTGTCTCAATCTTAACAGATAGAAGGTGTTGAAAGTTTCTTGTCTCAATCTTAAGATAAAAGGTCTTATACTCTTACTGAAAATAAAGCCTTTTTTTTTTTCTTTTTCTTTTGTTTACTGTAGTTTCACAAAGAAAGAGGAAAGAGAAGGAAAGAAAAAGAAACAGAAAAAGAAAAAAGAGGATGAGAGATTACCGAAGATAGAGTTAGCGGGGTTTCTATCGACCTGGTTCTTGGCTGCTTCACCGACCAAACGCTCTTTGTCGGTGAAGGCAACATGAGACGGCGTCGTCCTGTTGCCCTGTTCGTTCACTATGATTTCTACTCTGTCATTTTACCACACTGCCACGCACGAGTATGTCGTCCCCAAATCAATCCCTATTGCTGGCCACTCTCCTTCGTTGGCCATTCTCTACGTCTGGAAGATAACGGAAATGAAGTAGATGAAGGAAGATTCTGTGTCCGGAACGATCACAACACTGAAGTAGATGACAGGTTGAAGATGGTCATTTTAAAGACTTTGTTTCCTTGCTCAAGAAGTAGACAGAGTACGTAAAATTAACGCTACTTTTTCTATGTTCTTGACCCATTATAATAGAATAAATAATAATAATAATAAAATAAAAGAAGAAGAAGAAGAAGAAAAAGATAATCTTATTAAAGATTTATCGTACATAATTATACTGGTGGAAGAATTTGAAAAGGTTGCTTCATGAAATGACTTCCATTCATTTCTAAAGCAAATACGGAGAATACTTTTTATCCGTTTTCCTTGATGACGCCGGTCCCTGGGCGTACGTGTTTCGTGGCTTCAATTTTATTATTATTTTTTTTTTAATTGGAAGGGGGGAAAGGTTACAAGGTTTCGTGGCTTCATTTAAATCGTGAGAGCTCAAATCTTAAATAAGAGTAGGCAAATAGAACAAAAGCAAAGGTTAATTCTGTTAGAATATAATCAAAACCGGTGGGATATTTTATATTTTCTAAATTAAGTTTACTAATATTTTCTTTAAACAATTTATTTTTCTTTATGTTGGAATATTTCTATTCTTTGTTATTATATTTCCGTGTAAGATTTATTTTCTTTTTTAATTAGTTTAGGCCTACTTTAAGATTTTTTAGTCACTAATCACTGCTTTTTCATAAATAAATTAAAGAGTTATATAATATTGTTTGATATATTAAAAATATCGGAGAATTGTATGTTGCATTCCGGAAGGATGAATCGCTCCCAAAAGGAATCTACTGATTCTCTCCCAATTGGTTGGACCGTAGTTGATTACAACCTTTACCACAATGATGTTGTCCATAGATCAAGTTATTTTGTGGATTGTATTTCACTTGACTATCTACGGCTCTATCACGTGTGCTCGAGGTAGAAGTTTTGTATAAATGTATCGCTATACGATTAAGTATTTTGATTTAAGTTCAAAGATGGATTTGTTCCCATTCAATAGTCAAGAATTCTTGACAGTATCTGGCTAGAACAACCTATTCTCACTAGCTTACGCTCTGACTCGAGTAGCATGGGGCATGTGGAATCCCGTGTGAATCGGCAAGGACCACCTTGCAAGGCTAAATACTCCTGGGTGACCGATAGTGAAGTAGTACCGTGAGGGAAGGGTGAAAAGAACCTCCATGGGAAGTGAAATAGAATATGAAATCGTAAGCTCCCAATCAATGGGAGTAGCCTTGGGCTCTGATAAAATGATTTGAACCCTTTATCTTTAATTTTTATTTTTGCAATTTGGAAAAAAATTATGAGTCGGCGACTCATAGGCAGTGGCTTGGTTAAGGGAAAGCAAGTCTTCATAGGGCAATTACCACTGCTTATGGACCCGAACCTGGATGATCTTAAGATGTAGGCTAGGAGCAGCTTGAACAAAATATTAGGAGTAATGATAGAAATTATTTTTGCGTGTGTTTTTTTTTGTGTCATTTCAAAATATATATATTTGTTAAATTATTGTTAGAGTTTTTATTATTACTATTAAATTGTAATTTTCAAAGGTATCTCATTTTTGTAATAACATAATAGAACACAAAACGACGAATTTCTAGGATTACTCAAATATTAGAAGCATGGCTTGAGTTAGCCTTAAAAAAATGATTAAATTAAGAGAAGAGTATGAAAAAACCCATTGAATTCACGGTTGTTTTTGAAATAGTCACATTAAGTTTAAAATGTGGCAAAGTGGTATATCAAATATCAAAATGTGTCAAAAATGACTTCTTTTTTTTTTTATAATCCTATAATATCTTTATTCTCTTACAAACTGAATTAAAAAAGGGCATATATCTTATAAATCAACGTGTCAAAACAAAAAACTCTCGGAACTTTTTTTTTAGAATTTTTATTCCCTAGGTAAATCAAAAAGGCAATTGACCTCTACCGTTATATTTTCTCCCAAATGTTTAACGCCCGTCAGTCCCAACTAAACTCACTGTTTTGCCGCGTTAACATATTATTATTTTTTATTAATTTAATTTTAAAAATTAAATCTTAAAAAAAAATTGAAGGGGGTGGCCGCAAGAAACCCTTAACCCCCTATGGGATGGCTGGAAGGGGTGGCCCGAAAACCACCCCTAACCCCTATGGGGTGGCTTGCGGCCACCCCTAGGGGGCCGGGTGTAGGGTAGCTTTCCGGCCATCCCTTCAATTCTTTTTTCAAGATTTAATTTTAAAATTAAATTAATAAACAATTAATATGTTGACGTGGCAAAACGGTGTGTTTAGTTGAGACTGATGGTCGTTAAACATTTGGGGAAAAATGTAACCGTAGGGATTAATTTGCCTTTTTGATTGACACATGGAGTAAAAATTTGATTAAAAAAAAAAAAGTTCAGAGAGTTTTCTATTTTGACGCTTTGACTCAGGGATTTATAAGATTTATACCCTTAAAAATAATAATAAAATAAAATATAAAAAATTATTATTTTTTTAAAAATAAAAAAAATAAAATAATAAAAAATAATAAAAAAAAAAAAAAAGGAAGGAGTGGTTGCTAGTTGGGCTATCTCAGAACCTTTGAGTTTTAATAGAATTCCTCAAATGTTTTAATAGAATTTGACTTTATGGACTAAATTTTTGTTTTTGGCATATGACAGAGCCTTTGAGTTCACTTTCATACGACAATGAGCAATTTGTAATTTAGGTCAAACTCAGTGTCTGGTTTTGTATTTATCCCTATTTTTTATACCATATGAACAATTTGTAATTTAGGCCAATTATAGTGACTAATTTTTTATTTATCCCAAAATGAACGTCTCTTTTTTTTTCTTTTTCTTTTTTTGTATTTATCTATCCCTTGGTTTTTTTTTTTTTTTTTTTCTTTTTGTTTAAAAAATAATTGGGTTTAGTTTTTTATTTTTTTATTTTTTTAGAATAAAGATATTATAAAAATATAATAAAAAAATAATATTTTTAGCACACTTTAGTAGTTTGATGTAATATTTTAACACACTTTAAATTTCAGGAGACTTCTAAGAATGTCTGTTGGTTGAGAGAACTTTTTAATATTTTTTCCCTTAAATTAAATATTTAAAGCGGAAGGAAAAGAGAGGTAATGGGCAAGCTTTGTGAGCCACGACCACGAAACGAAGCCGACGTAGTTATCTATGTAAAATAGTGGGTCAGTTGGAGTCAATTATTTGGGTCAGCAGTTTGTCTTTTAAGTGTAGCGGGTTTGTGTGTTATGAAGATTTTTCAAATAGCTTGGGATTGAAAATTTGAATGGACTCCTTTCTTATAAATTATTTATTAAACCTAGTTCAATTCCCTGTGTCTTGGCACAATCTTTCCGAAAGATTGTGTAAGGGAACAAGGTTAATTTCCCATGGGATTAAGCTAAATGTCATTGATATAGAAATTGTTATCAGTTATTATCGTGGTAAAAATTGTATTTATACCAACAATACCGTGTTTTCCTGCTAAAAAATGAAAATCATCCGTGAACTGCAAAATTTACCCCCAACTAAATTTTTGTAATTTTTATATTACATGTAATTTTTGTTTATAAAATTAGGGTATTTAGGTTATTTCAAAATTTTTAACGAGTTTGACTAACGGAAAGAAGGTTTAGAAAGAAAATAGTAGTCTGATATAATCAGGCAATAAGTTTGATAGTTCATAGGGGGATATTGACGGAGGGTAGTAGTTCATGAAAAAAAAATTATAATTACCCCATATTTCTTAAACCTAGTTACCTCTGTCTTGGTCAATCCTTACTGAAATCCCAAATCCACCATAAAGAATTTTACTTGTTTGTTTTCTCCTGGGCTTGTTAAAAGAAAAGCCATTAGGTTCTGAAAATACGTTTTTATAATCCATTTAAAACACTACGTTCATGAGTTCACTTAAAAATTTAATTCAACATCCGCCATGAAAGATTAAACATTCACACCATCAATGACAAACCCATAAATTACACATCACACTTCAAATTTTCCAACTGCTACCCAACAAGTAAAGCCACATCAAATCACACTTTGGCAACAAAAATACTCAAAATAAGTCTGGATACATTTGCACTGATAAGGTGTTATAGCTGACTCTAGTGTCCTAATTGTAATCTTTTTTAATCTTTGCAATGATGGGATTGCAGATTAACTCAAGTCCAATCAGCTTGTCCTCGAACTCACCAGCCTCTGCATGTTGGATACCATCTAACCAATGAATCACTTGCTTAATAGCAGCTTCAATCTTCTCCTTACCAGTAGCATCAAGCTTTTCACCAATCACCTTATCATTGACAATGTTCCTCATTTTGTAGGCATAGTTTTCCAAAGCTTCCTTAGCCCGAACCTTCTTCTTGTGTTGATCATCTTCAACTTTGTATTTCTCTGCGTCCTGGACCATCTTATTAATGTCTTTTGTGGATAGTGAACCCTTGTAATTTGTAATTCTGATCTTGCAACTTACACCTGTAGTCTCCTCCACTGCAGAAACATTCAAGATACCATTGGCATCAATCTCAAAGCATACTTTTATCTTAGCGACACCTTTGGGTCATTGGGTGCTACAGTAATGGGAGTAAGCTCAAATTCTCCCAACCAATTGTTATCCGCAACTTTTGCTCTCTCACCCTCGTAAACCGGGAACAAAACAGAGCTTTGGTAGTCATAGAGGGTGGAGTAGTTCCCCTGCATCTTGGTGGGAATCGCAGTATTCCTTGGAATTACAACGGACATCTCACCTATACGAGTCTCCACCCCAAGGGACAGTGGAGTGACATCCATGAGCACAATGTGTTGAACTTTCTCATTACCCATGCCAACCATGTTTGCAGCTTGAAGAGCGGCTCCATAAGCCACAGCTTCATCTGGGTTGATGCCCTTGTTAAGCTGCTTTCCATCAAACAAGTCCTGCAACAGCTCCTGCACCTCTGGAATTCTGGAAGAACCACCAGTAAGAACAACATCGTGGACTCCACTCTTGTCCATCTTAGCATCAGTCAGACAATTCTCCACAAGTATAATAGATTTACTGAACAAGTCCATATTGAGTTCCGCAATGTAAAGGATAATCTGTCATCAGTAGTTTTGAATTCAAATAGTTTGAATTCAAATATTCAAGATACACAAGATAAGAGGAATGTTTAAATACAACCTCTTTTAAATAAGATAATATTTGATTTTTGTATATTTGTTTGTAAATAGTTAAAGATAAAATTGTAATCCTAGAAGCAATCTTGCAGTTACATTGTAATCTGATTTTATCTATATATACAAACTGCCTATACCAATTGAAGGTAAGGTAGCACAACAAATATTCCTGGGATTATACATGGTATCAGAGCCCTAAAAGACCAACGTCAAATTTTTTTTTCTCTTCCGCAAACCTATCATCTCATGGCTTCCATTGTCCCTGCAACTTCTACCATTCTCACCTTCACAAATTTCAATCCCATTAAGCTCACTCAAGACAATTATCCCATTTGGCTACCTCAAATTGTCCCTCATCTTAAAGGTTGTAACTTGTTTGGTTACGTTGATGGCACCATTCCCTGCCCACCACCTACTATATCCATTACAAAAGATGGAGTTGATTCCATTGAACCAAATCCAACATTTTTGCACTGGAACATGCAAGACCAAGTCATTCTTGGGGCTATTACTTCTGCCCTCTCAGTCAAGATGATCTCTCATATCACGCGTTGCATCACATCCAAGCATGCTTGGACCACCTTGGAAACCTTGTTCAAGTCTCAATCCAAGGCCCGTCTCCTACAAGTGCGATTAAAACTATCCACTTTGAAGAAAGGAAATTTATCAATTGCTGATTATTATACCCATTTTCAGACACTCAGTGATTCTCTTGCTGCCGTGAATCAACCACTCACTGATGTGGAGCAACAGGCCTTCCTCCTTGGAGGACTTGGATCAGAATATGATCCATTTATCACCTCTGTTACAACCAGAGTTGAACCTCTTTCTATAGAGGAAATTTATGGCCATTTATTAGCTCATGAATTGCGGCTAGAACAAATACAGCCCAATCTTGACATCTCCGATGCTGGTGTGAATTTTGTCTCTCGAAATTCCAACTATCGTGGAGGACGTGGGGGACGTAGCTCCTACCATTCATCTGGCCGATCCCACTTCAACGGCCCGTCTAGAAATTATCGTGGAAGGGGGCGATCTAATTTTGGCTCATCAGGTCGTGGTTATTCCTCTACACGGCTTATTTGCC
>CM017321.1:17171616-17188374 GCA_006937295.1 Carpinus fangiana | reverse complement strand
TTTTTTTTTTTTAATAAATAGTTATGGTAGAATAGGACAATATTTAGGATTTGAAAATGAGTTTTTGCACTTAGTAGGTTGAATTTACCTCTAACAAATATAAAAAGAAAAAAAAAATAACAATAGGCATATATATATATATTAAGAGTTGGAATGATAGACAATGTGGCACAAGATCATGTAACCTCGTAGGAGAAAGTAAAACAATTTATATTGCCAAAAACTTAAGAAGTGTCTATTTTCGTCAAGATCATCTAATTTTTTTGGGTGAAGATCAAATTCATCGGTGATTTGAAATATGTGGAACAGTTACCATAAAACAGGAATCATAGACACGTAATTCTTAACATACAGCATAGGCCATGCAAATGGCTACCTTATAGATAATTAGATATGTCATTAAGATTAATTTCAAGCTGGATAGATTGAGGAAGCACAATATTTTTCTAATTTAACAGCCTTGCATCCACTGTCCACTTTATTGCATCATATCGGATTGTGGAAGGTGGAGGTTATTACAGGAACATGTCTTAGAAAAATAATGAAAGCTGAAAATCAAATTTGCTACATTTCAATGTCGTTTTGCTCCCACCAGAATTGGTATGCAAAGGGTCATATCAAATATTTCTTTAAAATACAATAAAGTCCAAAAATCTTCTTTATTTTAGTTGCATTTTGTACAAATGAAACTAAACCCGAACACCTTCGGATTTTATATTTTAGCAAGAGATAGAAATTCTAATTTTTGTTTTAATTACAAAATGTGTTTTTGAGACAGCAGAAGAAACAAAAAAAATTATATGAAAACTGGATTATTAGAGCGTCTCCAGCAACTCGTTCAAAATGACTTTATAGTCATATTTAGTATTTTTTTAACATTTTCACTTCTCTGGCAGACCTTTTATAATAAACATTTTCAACCATTTTGCAACAGTTTCTTATACGAAAGTCTACTGTAGTCTATAGCATATTCTAAACTTTTTATTATTTTCTTTCATCTTTCTCTCTCCTCTCTCTCTCTCCGCCCCCCTCTTATCCCTCTTGCCCTTCACTGAACCAAGTGATCTCTTGAAGCCTTTGCTCCATTGCCCACCCACAGCCACAGAGGCACTAGCACCTCAACAACCAAACTGACTCTGCCGCTGCAGCTTCTCCCTCTCCACCACCAAACTAGCTCATGTACACCAACATTTACCATAGAAAAATACGCAAAAATCAAATCCCAACAACAAAAAGAAATGCATAAGAAGAAATCAACAGACCCAATTGATCGAAGAGAAAAAAAAAAATGCATCAAATCAAATCCCAGTCAAGATAGGAAGACCCAATCGACCCTCCATTCCCTTTATCTTGCTCTTCTCCAACACCAGACAAGAGGACCCTTTTTGTAACACCCGAGGAATTTATTAGGATGACTTAAAATGCTTTAGTCTAAATTGTGCTTTTAAGTTAAATCAAATATATTAGGAAAATATATTTGATGTCTATTTTAATATTCTCAGTTTGAGCTGAAAAGTAGACAGTTAGAACTATGCCTACAGATCAACATCATTTATAGTAAAAGAAGGTGGTTGATTTTAATCAAGTTCTAATTATTAAGTTTGAATTGTTATTATATATTTTGTTTTAAAAAAAGAATTTTGGAACTATAGGAATTTCAAGAGTTTTATTTAATAAATAAATTCTGCACAATTGGACCATCATGGGGCAGTCCGAACATTCAGAAGCCATAGAACTTCTAGCTAGTGAGTAATAGAAGTTGGTTGCTTTGAAGAGAAATTCGGTCAAGTGGATTCCATAATTCATGAGAAAGTTTGCTTTAATTATTTTAATATATATATTTATATGGTTAGTGGATTTTCATGAACATTTTATTATTTTCTTTACTCTATCTACACCTAAACCCTCTAGAGCCTACAGGAGACTTGAAAATGGTAAGGTGTCTTTGTTGGCAGCTTGTACGAAAATATTTCCACCGCTTGAACTCTTTCCATTTTAATTCTAGCTATGTCCCTAGCTTTCTCCTATAAATAGGACCGGCTTGCACTATTTTGAAACACAAGTAATAAAAAGCTCTCTCCCTCTCACACAGTGAGAGAAAAAGAGAGAAATATATATATTTTAGTTATAAGCTTTGGAGCTACTTCAAGTGGGAGTGTTAGGTATAAATTCTTTCTAGTTATTAGAATTTAAATTATGTCAATTCTAGTCATTTGAATTTAAATTATGTTATTATAATTTAAATTCTAGTCATTAAATTATGTCAATTCTAGTCATTAGAATTTAAATTGCTCGGAAAAGTGTGATTGAATATTTCGGGACGGATATTATATTCAATCATCCTTTTAAATATAACAAATGCGTCGTTGTAATGCCCAAGTAATGTTAGACATTTTAGATAAATATTATATTAATGTCGTAGTAATGGACATATAAAAATATGTGGTAACGGTACATGGTCGTTATGATGCCCAAGTGACATTATAATATTTTAGATAGATGTCGTTATGTTGCCCAATTTTGGATGAAGCATAGGGAGAAATTAAGAGGTCGTTATTTTAGCCTTTTAATTATAATCTTAGACTAATATATGGTCGCGCGCGGGTGCACAAAAATGCAGTGAAATTTTATAATTAAGAGTTAGCAGAGAAATCCCGCATAACGGTGACGAGTAAGTATAATTACTTACTGAGTATGGTATTATTTTAGTGAGTATAACTGCTTACTGAGATTGATATTATTTTATAAAGCTTTCGAAATATGATTATTACATGAGCCTGAATATTTTATGAATAACATGAATATATGCTTTCAATTATTTTTATATATTGAAATGAGTAGAGAAATGAGATGATTATGAGAATAAAATAATGATTTTAAAAGATATGTTATTGCATACTGTTGAACATTGAGAATAATAGATGAATTAAATATGAAGCAATAAAGTTTTCTTATGTTAACGGTGGGAGCCGAATAAGCCTCTCAGGTTAAATAAGAAGCATTTTGTCTTCCTAAAGTTGAATGTAAAATGTTGAGGTGTTCTTATATTAACGGTATAAGCCAAAAGAGCCTTACAGGTTAAAATAAGAAGCCTGGTACTAACCGAGGAGCCGAAGGTGTCTCCTAAAAACCGTAAACAAAATGTTCAAGTCCTTTAGAAAGCCGAAGATGAGCCAAAAGTGTCTCCTGATAGCCGTAAACGAAAGGTTCAAGTTCTTTAGAAAGCCGGAGAGGTTAGAGATTGCATTGCATGCATTAAATAATATGATTTATATGTTTTACCTCCTTGTATTTATATACATATTCATTTTATGATATGCAAGAAAAATGCATATATGTATAAATATAAAGTTGTTTAGAAAAGATAAATGGATTTTATCACAAACAACTCTATGATGCTTATTTTATCAGCTATGGATTATATAAAAAATGATTATGTCTTGAAAACCTAACGTAGCTGCTATTATAATCACCATATTAGAGATACTCTTGAAAAAGATGGCTCATACTGAAAATGTCAGTAATTTTTATACCTATTGAGACTGTAGACTCATTAATCCACCTATGTAAATGTGGTAACTCCACGATTATACCACATTTACATAGATATTAATGCAGGTGCAGAGGAGGTAAAGATGATCCATATTCATGTCTAGGATATTATGGATAGAGTTTTCTAGTATTTTAGTTTGGTATAGAATTTTATGAAGATGTCTATGTTTTGAAATGTATCTATAGTTAGACATGTTTTAGGTACTTTTGATATATATCTACCTATGTGCCGTCTGTGGCACTTGTGATTAGTGTGTTTTATTATTGTGTAAAGTACAATGTACTTATCTGTTTAATATATAAGTCTTGTTCTCAGCTCTGGTGTATTCTATGAGGATTATATATATATACATATAAATAGTTATTCCGCTGCAAGATTTATAATCTCTGATGATATTGAGGAAAATATAGTAATGCTTAGTGGAAATTGAAAATTTTCACTTTTACCTTTCATTAAGTAAAGTCGAGGCGTTACACTTTTGACCATCCAAAAAATCAATATCAAAACATTTTTACTTTTTATATTATATCATTCACTTTTTATATCATATTATTTACTTTTTACTACCATTCAAATAAAAAAAATCACCTTATTATCCTTTTTTTATACTCATAAAATTGATGTCACTTTTAAAATCACTATTAAATTAAATTTTGATCCAACGCAGCAATTAATGCATACAACCATTTAATCAATCAAACATTGGGCTTAATTAGAAGCAACTTGCTCCAGTAACTATTATCTGAAACAGAAGATTTCCCACTAACCATATATAGGTTGAATAACAAAGTAATAGAGAAGTAGATAGATGATAAATAAATAAAGATTAAGGAGATTACCTTCGGAGAATACAACACTAGCAATTCTAGCACACATGAAAAGCAGGGAAAAGTTTATATTCAGAAGGCTTTAAAACCTTGGATATAAACTCTAGCCAGAGTCCACAAAGGTTATCCAAGAGTTCATGGAAATAATTTAAGTCCTTTAACACAACAAATTTAGCACTCAGCAGATGGTCTAAAGCCAAAAATCGGTTCTCAAATCTATTTAGGCTATACAGGTTTAGCCTACTCTTATTGGAACTTTTATGGTTTTAAAAATGGGAAACTCATTGATTAATATATTATGGAGAAAGATCAAACGTTTCTATTCATATATCTAAACAAAAAACAAAAAAAAACCAACATTTTGCAAACTTTCAAGATTGAAAGACTAACTTCAACGGTCTTATTGTCTCAATCTTAACAGATAGAAGGTGTTGAAAGTTTCTTGTCTCAATCTTAAGATAAAAGGTCTTGTACTCTTACTGAAAATAAAGCCTTTTTTTTTTTTCTTTTTCTTTTGTTTACTGTAGTTTCACATAGAAAGAGGAAAGAGAAAGAAAGAAAAAGAAACAGAAAAAGAAAAAAGAGGATGAGAGATTACCGAAGATAGAGTTAGCGGGGTTTCTATCGACCTGGTTCTTGGCTGCTTCACCGACCAAACGCTCTTTGTCGGTGAAGGCAACATGAGACGGCGTCGTCCTGTTGCCCTGTTCGTTCACTATGATCTCTACTCTGTCATTCTGCCACACCGCCACGCACGAGTATGTCGTCCCCAAATCAATCCCTATTGCTGGCCACTCTCCTTCGTTGGCCATTCTCTACGTCTGGAAGATAACGGAAATGAAGTAGATGAAGGAAGATTCCGTGTCCGGAACGATCACAACACTGAAGTAGATGACAGGCTGAAGATGGTCATTTTAAAGATTTTGTTTCCTTGCTCGATCAAGAAGTAGACAGAGTTTGTAAAATTAACGCTACTTTTTCTATGTTCTTTACCCAATTTCATAGAATAAATAATAATAATAATAAAAAATAAAAGAAGAAGAAGAAGAAAAAGATAATCTTATTAAAGATTTATCGTTCAAAATTATACTGATGGAAGAATTTGAAAAAGTTGCTTCACGAAATGACTTCCATTCATTTCTAAAGCAAATACGGAGAATACTTTTTATCCGTTTTCCTTGATGACGCTAGCTGGTCCCTGGGTGTGTTTCGTGGCTTCAATTTTTTTTTTTTTTTTTATAATTGGAAGGGGGGAAAGGTTACAAGGTTTCGTGGCTTCATTTAAATTGTGAGCTGGAAGAACAAAAGCAAAGGTTAATTCTGTTAGAATATAATAGAAACCGTGGAATATTTTATATTTTCTAAATTAAGTTTATTAATAGGGAAAACCTACTATACCGTACATCTGCAAAATGTGGGTTTTGCAGCACCTACTAAGAGAATAACACCTCACATAAAGAGAACAAATTGCACAAAAAAAAATATAGTGGGTGTTGCAGCTGATTTTCCCATTTAGAGAAGAAAGAAAAGGGTAAGGAGAAGAAGGAACGAAGAAGGAGGAAGAAACTAGACCCAGCCGCTGGTTTGCAAACCCACGGCCGGCCTGGATCTGGCCGACCACCGAGACCCACGGCTGGTTGTTGTAGTATAGTGGTAAGTATTCCCGCCTGTCACGCAGGTGACCCGGGTTCGATCCCCAGCAACAGCGCCAAAATTTGATCGTACCAAAAATAGTACTCGCCAATTGCACGAGTCGTTTGTAATAAAGTGGTTGTGCAAGTGTGAGTGTCGAACCCACAGAGAATCGCGTTTATGTAAATTAATTCTATGTCTAAACTAATATTACCTTAACCTAGTCCCAAAATCAAACATGTGGCGTGCAGTAAATATAAACTAAATTAAATGCTTAAAAATAAAGAAATAAAAATACTAAGGGTTAGAATCCACCTCACCACAATTAATTAACATATAATCATGCTAGTTCATGCTTCCAAACGACTATACTACAATGCATACTCTGAGCGGTAACACTTTGTTCATACTTCCATCTAGGGTTGGCAATTTTTACACGACCCGCGAAAATAACACGAACACGACACGAATAAACAGGTAATGGGTTTGGGCTAATCAGGTTTAGGTCTTAATCGGGTCTACCCGTTTAAGACCCGCGAATTTTCGTGTCTGGCGGGTCTACCCGCCGGGTCTGGCGGGTCTACCTGTTAGACCCGGCTAATGGCGGGTCTGGCGGATACCCGCTAGACTCGGTTACTGTTCGGGTCTGGTGGGTACCCGCCAAACCCGGCGAGTACCTGCTAGACCCGGTTACTGTTCACTTTTTCTTTTTTCTTTTTTCTTTTTNTAGAAGTGAGAATGAAGTTTCTAGTTAATTATTGTATTAGTATCAATTTGTATACTTATATCATATTATATATGTATAATTTGTTATTAGATAATCATAAGATTTAATGATCAATTGATCATGTAATATAATCATATAAATTCCAATGACAATACATTAATACTTTAATTGTGGTTATAAGTAACATATTGTTGAATCAAATGTTAATTACTTAATTTGAATTATACAAATGTCATTATCATTGTACACAAATACTATGATTAAGTATTGATCTTATATATTTATAATTATATTATTTAATATGCATATAATATAATGCTATTGAATTAAGTATAACCCATATAACATATATTATTTAATTACTATTATATGGATTTAAATATATATAACTTTTTTTTGTAATATATTTTGTATATATATATACAAGATATTTGAACAAGCTAATAATTTGTTAACAATTAAACTAACAATGTTATTGGTATTATTATTACTACATTTTTTTAAAAGTAAGAAAGAAAAGAAAAGAAAAAAAATAGAAAAGAAAAGTGTTTTAAGTTTTTTAAACGGGTCGTATCGGGTCGTGTCGGGTCTACCCGATAGGACCCGGTTATTTTAAACGGCTAAAACAGGGCGTGTCGGGTTACACGATTATTTTCGTGTTATAATCGTGTCAGACCCAATTACTCATTTAACTAAACGGGTCGTGTCTGGATATAGGCTAATCGTGTAACGGGTACTAGCGGGTCGTAAACGGGTCGTGTATAGGTACCTGTTTTGCCACCCCTACTTCCGTCTATCGATAAAGCACATATACATATCCTATTGTTGCTACAAAATCTTGTCGAACTAATCGATGCAAACACTGTTTTAAGAGTCACAACGGATATTGGTCCGAAGACGAATCATCCGATGTACCTCCGGTTGTAACGAGTATTGACGTTTAACGATTTGTAAACAACAATCAACACAATTTTTGTCACTAAAACTGAGTTGAAATGAATAAACATAAAATTAAACGATAGAATAAGCATTAAACTAAGTATAAAAGCATGAACATAAATAAATGGTGAGGCTTCATCTTCAACCTTAGTTGAAAATTAGCCAATAATCATAACAAGAAACAAGAGAAAATGAAAATAAAGCATTAATAAAATAAAACTATACAAAGATTTGACGTTTAGAAGAGCTCAAGATTATCAAACAGGGGAGTCCTAGCTCCCAAAGGTGCCTCCAAGCGTCTGGGTTCGTTTACAAAAGAAAAAAGGGGTATTTATAGGCTAATTTTAGGGTTTCAGCACTGTCAGGTTAGCTAAGTGCGCTCGATTGCACAGAGGTACGATCGATCGCACTCGTGCATGAATTTCTGCATCGGATGGGCACAATTGCGCTTGATCGCAAAACGTGCACTCGAGGGCACATACTTCAGAATTGGCCAAATCTTGTGAAATATGATTTTGTAGATCTTTGAGTTAGCTTTCCAAAGACACCAAGTTCACCCCAATCAGAGTTTTACAACCCTAGATATGGCCGTTTTGGTGGGAGTCGTCAGGTGCAAATCATCGCTCGACCCCATTTTGCCGCCAAAGCTCCCCGAACTGTTTTAAGCCCCAAATTTAATGGCATTAGCCCCAATGCAACTTAGCAACCTGTAAAATACTAAAACACCAAAACTAACCACAACATTAAAAATTAACAAAGTTAAGAGCTTAGCAAACATAAGTTAAGGGGGGTCAAATTATACAATATTTGGCACCGATCACCGGCCATGGGTATGCTTCGTCTGCACCGTGTGTCTTGATGAGTTGGTTCCATACATGCTCGAAACCGCCGCACATGACGACAACAAAGACAACAACGGCGGATTTGACCCAAACAGCGATTATGGAAGGTTTGCCATTACTGAAACGTTGAAAGATTTGCACATATCTGCTGTGCAACATTTGGGTCTATTTTTTGGTTTTTTCTGATGGGTTTGCTCCGGTTTGGGTTTTATTTTTTTGTTTTTAGCATGGCTCCGGCGACTTTAGGGTGATAAAATGCTCCAATTTTAGAATGAAAAAAATCCTAAAAATGGTTAACCTTCCCTTTTAGGTTTTAGATTTGAATAAAAAAAAAGTTTTGAGGCATTATAATCAATTTTTGAGGCATTAGAATTGATTTTTTAGGTGTTAGAATTTATTTTTGAGGCATTAGAATCGATTTTTGAGGTTGAGTTGTGTTTTTCAGTGTTTTCCAGTTAGGTTTGGCCAGAAATGAAGAAGTCGCGCGGAGATGTGTGGCCGGAAATGGTGACCTTCGGCTGGGTCTGCCGTGACCCAGCCATCGCCAGTGAGTTCGCAGGTGGGTCACGCGTCGCCGGTTGTTTCGTCGTCGCCGCAGCAATGGGTGGTTTGGTTTATCTGGTGTTTTGAGTTTATTTTATCAAAATAAGCTTGATGATGTGTCACTGTGTGGTTGGATGCTGCAAAAGGCCCCTTTTACAGATGGATTGCATAGTAGGGGCTCTCTTATTAATATTTTCTTTAAAAAAGTTATTTTTCTTTGTGTTTGAATATTTCTATTCTTTGTTATTATATTTCCATGTAAAATTTATTCTCTTTTTTAATTAGTTTAGGTCTACTTTAAGATTGTTTAGTCACTACTCATTGTCTCTTCATAAAGAAAGAGTTATGTAATATTGTTTGATATATTAAGATATCGGAGAATTGTATGATGCATTCCAGAAGGATGACTCGCTCCCGAAAAAGAATCTATTGATTCTCTCCCAATTGGTTGGACCGTAGGTGATTACAGCCTTTACCACAATGATGTTGTCCATAGATCAAATTATTTCGTGGATTGTATTTCACTTGACTGTCTACGGCTCTATCGTATGTGCTTGAGGTAGAAGTTTTATATAAATGTATCACTATACGATTAAGTATTTTGATTTAAGTTCAAAGATGGACTTGTTCCCATTCAATAGTCAAGCATTCTTGACGGTATCTAGCTAGAACAACCTGTTCTCACTAGCTAACGGTCTAACCCGAGTAGCATGGGCCATGTGGAATCCCATGTGAATCAGCAAGGACCACCTTGCAAGGCTAAGTACTCCTGGGTGACCGATAGTGAAGTAGTACCGTGAGGGAAGGGTGAAAAGAACCCCATAGGGAGTGAAATAGAACATGAAACTATAAGCTCCCAAGCAATGGGAGGAGCCCTGGGCTCTGATAAAATGATTTGAACCCTTTATCTTTAATTTTTATTTTTGCAATTTGGAAAAAATTATGAGTCAATGACTCATAGGCAGTGGCTTGGTTAAGGGAAAGCAAGTCTTCATAGGGCAATTGTCACTGCTTACAGACCCGAACCTGGGTGATCTTAAGATGTAGGCTAGGAACAGCTTGAACAAAATATTAGGAGTAATGATAGAAATTATTTTTGTGTGTTTTTTTGTGTCATTTCAAAATATATATTTTTTAAATTATTGTTAGAGTTTTTATTATTACTATTAAATTGTAATTTTCAAAGGTATCGCATTTTTGTGATAACATAATCGAACACAAGACAACAAATTTCTAGGATTACTCAAATATTAGAAGCATGGCTTGAGTTAGCTTTAAACAAATGATTAAATTAAGAGAAGAGTATGAAAAAGCCACTTGAATTCACGGTTGTTTTTGAAATAGTCGCATTAAGTTTAAAATGCGGTAAAGTGGCATATCAAACTATCAAAATGTGTCAAAAATGACTTCTTCTTTTTTTTAAAAAAAAAATAATCCTATACTACCTTTATTCTCTTACAAACTGAATTAAAAAAGGGTATATATCTTATAAATCAACGCCTCAAAACAAAAAATTCTCAAAACTTTTTTTTTTTCAAATTTTTACTCCCTAGGTAAATCAAAAAGGCAAATTGACCTCTACCATTATATTTTCTCCCAAATGTTTAACGTCCGTTAGTCCAAACTAAACGCACCATTTTGCCACGTTAACATATTATTATTTTTTATTAATTTAATTTAAAAATTAAATCTTTTTAAAAAAAAAAAAAATTGAAGGGGGTGGCCGCAAGAAACCCTTAACCCCCTATGGGATGGCTGGAAGGGGTGGCCCGAAAACCGCCCCTAACCCCTATGGGGTGGCTTGCGGCCACCCCTAGGGGGTGTAGGGGTAGCTTTCCGACCACTCCTTCAAATATTTGTTTTCAAGATTTAACTTTAAAATTAAATTAATAAACAATTAATATGCTGATGTGGCAAAGGCCACCCCTAGGGGGTGTAGGGGTAGCTTTCCGACCACCCCTTCAAATATTTGTTTTCAAGATTTAATTTTAAAATTAAATTAATAAACAATTAATATGCTGACGTGGCAAAACGGTGCGTTTAACTAAGACTGACGAGTGTTAAACACTTTGGAAAAAATGTAACAATAGTGATTAATTTGCCTTTTTGATTGACACATGGAGTAAAATTTGAAAAAAAAAAAAAAAAGTTCAGAGAGTTTTCTATTTTAATGCTTTGACTCAGGGATTTATAAGATATATACCCTTAAAAAATAATAATAAAATAAAATATAAAAAATTAATTATTTTTTTTTAAAAAAAAAAAAAGGAAGGAGTGGTTCCTAGTTGGGCTATCTTTGAGTTTTAACGGAATTCCTCAAATGTTTTAATAGAATATGACTCTAGGGACTAAATTTTTGTTTTTGGCATATCACATAGGCCTTTGAGTTCACTTTCATATGACAATGAGCAATTTGTAATTTAGGTCAAACATAGTGTCTGATTTTATATTTATCCCTATTTTTAGGCTAACTATAGTGACTAATTTTTTATTTATCCCAAAATGAACGTCTTTCTTTTTTTTTTTTTTTTTTTTTTTGTAATATCTACCCCTTTTTTTTCTTTTTTCTTTTTTTGTTTAAAAAATAATTGGGTTTAGTTTTTTATTTAATTTTATTAATTTTTTTATTTTTGTAGAATAAAGATATTATAAGAATATAATTAAAAAAATGATATTTTTAGCACACTTTAGTAGTTTGATGTACTACTTTAATACACTTTAAATTTCAGGAGACTTCTAAAAATGTCTGTTGGTTGAGAGAACTTTTTAATATTTTTTCCCTTAAATTAAATATTTAAAGCGGAAGGAAAAGAGAGGTAATGGGCAAGCTTTGTGAGCCACGAACACGAAGCTAAGGTAGTTATCTATGGAAAATAGTGGGTCAGTTGGAGTCAATTATTTGGGTCAGCAGTTTGTCTTTTAAGTGTAGTGGGTTTGTGTGTTATGAAGATTTTTCAAGTAGCTTAAGATTGAAAATTTGAATGGAATCCTTCCTCATAAATTATTTATTAAACCTAGTTCAATTCCATGTGTCTCGGTACAATCTTTCCGAAAGATTGTGCAAGGGAACAAGGTTAATTTCCCATGGGATTAAGCTAAATGTCATTGATACAAAAATTGTTATCAGTTATTATTGTGGTAAAAATTGTATTTATACCAACAATACCGTGTTTTCCTACTAAAAAATGAAAATCATCCATGAACTGCCAAATTTACCGCGGGACCAAATTTTTGTAATTTTTATATTATATATAATTTTTGTTTATAAAGTTAAGGTATTTAGGTCATTTAAAAATTTTTAACGAGTTTGATTAACGGAAAGAATGTTTCGAAAGAAAATAATAGTCTGATATGATCAGGGAATGAGTTTGGTAGGTCATAAGGGGATATTGACGGAGAGTAATAGTTCATGAAAAAAAAAATTATAGTTACCCCATATTTCTTAAGCCTAGTTACCTCTGACTTGGTACAATCCTTCCTGAAATCCCAAATCCACCATAAACCATTTTACTTGTTTGTTTTCTCCTGGGCTTGTTAAAAGGAAAGCCATTACGTTTTGAAAATGCGTATTTATAATCCATTTAAAACACTACGTTCATGAGTTCATTTAAAAATTTGATTTAACATTCCCCCTGAAAAAACAATAAACATTCGCACCATCGATGACAAACCCAAAAATCACACATCATACTTCAAATTGTCCAACTGCTACCCAACAATTAAAGCCACATCAAAACACACTTTGGCAACAAAAATACTCAAAATAAGTCTGGATACATTTGCACTGATAAGGTGTTATAGCTGACTCTAGTGTCCTAACTGTAATCTTTTTTAATCTTTGCAATGATGGGATTGCAGATTAACTCAAGTCCAATCAGCTTGTCCTCGAACTCACCAGCCTCTGCATGTTGGATACCATCTAACCAATGAATCACTTGCTTAATAGCAGCTTCAATCTTCTCCTTACCAGTAGCATCAAGCATTTCACCAATCACCTTATCATTGACAATGTTCCTCATTTTGTAGGCATAGTTTTCCAAAGCTTCCTTAGCCCGAACCTTCTTCTTGTGTTGATCATCTTCAACTTTGTATTTCTCTGCGTCCTGGACCATCTTATTAATGTCTTTTGTGGATAGTGAACCCTTGTAATTTGTAATTCTGATCTTGCAACTTACACCTGTAGTCTCCTCCACTGCAGAAACATTCAAGATACCATTGGCATCAATCTCAAAGCATACTTTTATCTTAGCGACACCTTTGGGTCATTGGGTGCTACAGTAATGGGAGTAAGCTCAAATTCTCCCAACCAATTGTTATCCGCAACTTTTGCTCTCTCACCCTCGTAAACCGGGAACAAAACAGAGCTTTGGTAGTCATAGAGGGTGGAGTAGTTCCCCTGCATCTTGGTGGGAATCGCAGTATTCCTTGGAATTACAACGGACATCTCACCTATACGAGTCTCCACCCCAAGGGACAGTGGAGTGACATCCATGAGCACAATGTGTTGAACTTTCTCATTACCCATGCCAACCATGTTTGCAGCTTGAAGAGCGGCTCCATAAGCCACAGCTTCATCTGGGTTGATGCCCTTGTTAAGCTGCTTTCCATCAAACAAGTCCTGCAACAGCTCCTGCACCTCTGGAATTCTGGAAGAACCACCAGTAAGAACAACATCGTGGACTCCACTCTTGTCCATCTTAGCATCAGTCAGACAATTCTCCACAAGTATAATAGATTTACTGAACAAGTCCATATTGAGTTCCGCAATGTAAAGGATAATCTGTCATCAGTAGTTTTGAATTCAAATAGTTTGAATTCAAATATTCAAGATACACAAGATAAGAGGAATGTTTAAATACAACCTCTTTTAAATAAGATAATATTTGATTTTTGTATATTTGTTTGTAAATAGTTAAAGATAAAATTGTAATCCTAGAAGCAATCTTGCAGTTACATTGTAATCTGATTTTATCTATATATACAAACTGCCTATACCAATTGAAGGTAAGGTAGCACAACAAATATTCCTGGGATTATACACACAAATTTGGCCTGCCCGGGTAATATTTGAGGAGAAATCAATACCATTATATAAAGAATCAACCTCAATGGTAGTCTCAGCTGCAGAAGAAAGAATCCTTTTTGCTCTCTCACAAGCACTTCTCAACCTCCTCAAAGCTCTAGCATTTCCACTAATGTCCTCCTTGTGTTGCCTCTTAAATATTTTAACAAATTGCTTTAACATTCTATTGTCAAAATCCTCACCTCCTAGGTGAGTATCTCCAGCAACAGCCTTCACTTCAAAAGTACCCTCGTCAATGGTAAATAGTGAGACATCTGCAGTACCCCCACCCAAATCAAATATCAACACATTTTTCTTACCAATGCCCACCTTGTCAAGACCGTAACCAATGGCTGCAGGCGTTGGTTCGTTGATTATCCTCATGACATTGAGTCCCGCAATGCCTCCAGCATCCTTTGTGGCCTTACGCTGTGAGTCATTGAAGTACGCCGGGACAGTGACTACAGCATTCTTCACAGTTGTGCCAAGGTAGGCCTCTGCAATCTCACGCATCTTTCTGAGGACCATAGATGAGATTTCTTCTGCAGCAAACTGCTTTTCTTCACCCTTATAAGTGACCGCAATCATAGGCTTGTCAGCAAAACCTTCAATGACCCTAAAGGGCCAGAGCTTGATATCCTCCTGAACTAAAGAATCACTAAATCTCCTACCAATTAACCGCTTTGCATCTACAAAATAAATAAGATAAAAATGATTAAATGATTAAACAAGACTAAAGTAGAGGAAGTAACAAATCTCAATATTGATGAGCTTTATATTGGCTTGCCATTTTTTTTTATAAATAAATAGTTGCGGTAGCATAGGACAATATTTAGGATTTGAAAGGAGATTTTGCACTTAGTAGGTTCAATTTACTCTAACAAATATAAAGAGCAAAAAAATAACAATCGGCATATTAAGAGTTGGAATGAAAGACAATGTGGCACAAGATCATGTAACCTCATAGGAGAAAGTAAAACAATTTTTATTGCCAGTTATCTTAAGATAAGAAGTGTCTATTTTCGTCAAGATCATCTATTTTTTTTGGGTGATGATCAAATTCATTGGTGATTTGAAGTATGTGGAACAGTTACCATAAAATAGGAATCATCGTCAGGAAATGCAGTGCATATTCTTTACATACAGCATAGGCCATGCTAACGGCTACCTTATAGATAATTAGATATGTCATTAAGATTAATTTCAAGTTGGATAGATAGAGGATTGTATGAAGTGTTTAAAAAGACAACAACTTTATTTTACATTAATTACAAGTTACTCAGGAATGAAGTCCCCTTCGTTTAGAGGAGGGAGATAGAGGTCGGTAGTAGCAAAATGACAAGTTCTATACCATAAGAAGTCAAATAATTGATGTTTCAGGTTTCCAAGTTACATACAAAATGGAGCGATTAATGCATAGAACCATTTAATCAATCAATTAAACATTGGATTTAATTAGAAGCAACTTGATCCAATAACTTCGATCCTGAAACAGAAGATTTCCCTACACCGACCATATATAGATTGAATATCAGAGTAATAGAGAAGCAGATAGATGATAAATAAATAAAAAGATTAAGGAGAATACCTTCAGAGAATAGAACACTAGCAATTCTAGCACACATGAAAAGCAGGGAAAAGTTTATATTCAAAAGGCTTCAAAACTCTGAATATAAACTCTAGCCAAAGCCACAAAGGTTAGCCAATAGTTCATGGAAATTTAAGTCCTTCAACACAACAAATGTAGCACTCAACAGATGGTCATTCTCAATTCTATTTAGGCTATACAGATTTAGCCTACTCTTATAGGAACTTTTATGGTTTTAAAAATGGGAAACTCATTGATTAATACATTATGGAGAAAGATCAAACGTTTCTATTCATATATCTAAAATAAAAATAAAAAATAAAAAAAAATAAAATCCAACATTTTGCCAACTTTCAGGATAGAAAGACCAACTTCGACGGTCTTACTGTCTCAATCTTAACAGATAGAAGGTGTTGAAAGTTTAATTACCTCAATCTTAAGATAAAAGGTCTTATTGAAAATAAGCCTATTTTTTCTTCTTGTTTTTCCTTTTTTTTTTCTTTTGTTTACAGTAGTTTCACATGGAAAAAGGAAAGAGAATGAAAGAAAAAGAAAAATGAGGATGAGAAATTACCAAAGACAGAGTTAGCGTGGTTCCTAGCGACCTGGTTCTTGGCTGCTTCACCGACCAAACGCTCTTTGTCAGTGAAGGCAACATGAGACGGCGTCGTCCTGTTGCCCTGTTCGTTCACTATGATCTCTACTCTGTCATTCTGCCACACTGCCACGCACGAGTACGTCGTCCCCAAATCAATCCCTATTGCTGGCCACTCTCCTTCGCCGGCCATTCTTTACGTCTGGAAGAAAACGGAAGTGAAGTAGCTAAAGCCTGAAGGAAGATTCTGGGTCTGGAACGATCACAAAAACTGAAGTAGATGACAGGTTGAAGATAGTCATTTTATAGACTCTGTTTCCTTGCTCAAGAAGTAGACAGAGTTTGTAAAATTAAAGCTACTTTTTCCAAGTTCAGAGAAATAAATAAATAAATAAGAAGAAGATAATCTTATTAGAGCATTCATATTTGAAGAATTTTTTTTTTTTTTTT
>CM017321.1:17115551-17171316 GCA_006937295.1 Carpinus fangiana | reverse complement strand
GGTAGCACAGCCCGATCGGCGATGTTCGGCGTGGGTGCCATGAACGCCATCCTCGACCATTGCACGGCGCTCGAGGAACTCTCCGTGAAGCGGCTCAGAGGGCTCAATGAGTCTGCCGATCCAATCGGTCCCGGCACAGCGGGTTCTTCGCTCAAATCCGTCTACTTGAAGGAGTTCATCAACAGCCAGTGCTTCAGACCCTTCATAGTCAGTTCCATAGAGATGAAAGAGAAGCCGTCGTTGCGATCTCAAGGATTTCGATGGTCGACAGTAGCAAACCCGTGCTGGTGGGAGAAGCATAAAACATAGAATGGCCTCATCGGTGAAGTCTGCCGGCAACCCATCAATTGGGTTTCCACCATCATGCCGGATAGCCTCTCCTCCCCTTCTAAATTCCCCGCCGGCGCTGTCTGTCGCAACCCACATGGTGTTTGAGAGAGAAAGCGAGAGGGTACCGAAAACTTAGAGAGAGAAATGAAGGAATGGAGGAGAATGAGAGACGAGGAATGGGTGATAGTCATGAATACAGGGAGAAACAGAGTGCAAATAGATGGGGTTAGGTAGAGATGGTGCGGTTTGCAGAGAAATGAGAAAAGTCGGACGAAGAACAAGAAGAATAATAAGAGGGGTATTTCAGTGATGTTCATTGATTTTTGAGGAAAAAGACAAAAAAACTCTACAGTGCATCCATTAACAGTACATTCCAAAAATGTTTGTCAAACACCACCTAAAGCAAATACGGAGGTTACTTTTATCCCATTTTCTTTTTGACTCAGGTCTATTCGGGACGGAACAAAATATAAATTAAAAATATATTAAAATAAAAGTAAGAATGATGAATGAAAAATAAATTAAGATTGAATCTCAATTTTTTTTTTTTGTAACGTGAATGTCAAATTAATATATAAAAATAAAATTAGTTTCAATTTAATTTTAATAAAAAGATAAACAAAAGAAAAAATACACAAATAATTATTTCATAATACATTTCAAAGTTCAGTCCAAACACCTATCAAAATGGAACCAGTCGTGTTTTCATATCTCGAAAATTATCTACAATTGAATATATACTAAATGTCGTAACAATTTCTCTTTTGATATTCAACGTCAAAGAATCTGTTAGAAACTCATTTTTAATTTTGTTGCAAAACTTAGTTTTGATGACATTCATAGCTGAAAATGCTCATTTTGTAGTTGCGGTATAAACAGGAAGAGTTAACACAAGTACAACAACTCAAAAAACAAGTTTGTAGATAATTGATTTTCCGATTGGCACAATTTAGAAAAATATTTAATAATCATTGGAAACTACATTATGCTCAAAATGGTTATGTAGTTGTTGATCTTCTTTTTTTTTTTAAGGGAATCATTACAGTCTCGTTGAAATAGGATCATGAGCGTACAGTCTCGTTGAAATAGGATCATGAGCGTAAACGCTCTTACATCACAGAGCAAAAAACTCTGAGAAAATACAGTCGAAGCTACGAGGTTATAAGTCATAGATGCTTACATAAAAGTCAAAATTCAAAACTTATCTATGACAACAATATCACTAATTTAACAACCCCGATAACAACCATTTTTATTATTCAAAAACCTTTTTACAAAAGTGGTTAACAAGGTTTTCAATAGAATTGTTTTAACAAAGACCCAAGCCTTTAGTGTTAACCCAACAAGACCTTAATCCCTTAGAAAATAGAAGCCAAACACTAATTCTCTTGGGTGGACGTACGCTAGGTTGAGCGAACGTACGCCATTGTTTTTAGCGCAGACATATGCGTGGGGACCACCGGACGTATGCTTTGCAAATAGTACAGTGGATGTAGGTGGGGCCATACAGACGTACGCTACTTTTTGAAATACCCCATAGATAATACCTAGACATACACAGCACCCTTTTATCCGCTGGACAAATAGTACCAGACGTACACTAGGGTTGAGCGGATGTCCACTACTTTTCAGAGAGTTGGTAGCAGCGTTCAGCTATAAATACCCCCTCCCCCCATCCTTCATTCTCACCCCATTCCAGCTCTTCGGTACGCCCCTAGGCTGCCAAAATCGAATCCTTGCTTGTTGAGTGTTATTTGGTGAGTGTGAGTTTAAATAGGAGATTCCAAGAAGGGGAGATCATGTCTTTACTTAGCTTCGGGGTAAATTCCGTCTCTTTTTACATTCCAAGCACTGTTTTAGCTTCTAGCGTATACCTTGATGAGTTTTCCAAAGTGTTAATGTTTTCAAAAGATCTCTTAAAGTTTCGTTGTGTTGAGATTTCTTACATTGTATGTGCTCATTTGTTAGCTTAAAAGAGACTTAGAGGCCTATAAATGTTATAGGAAGCAAGTGTTGTTCAAAAACTTAAAGGTATGCTTAACTCATTGAGCGGACATACGCCATTGGGGCTGAATGTACGATCAGGGAGCAGAGCACCAGTTTAAGCTTCGATTATGCACAGTTTAGTTTAGTCACCTTATGGTTAAATACGACTTAGTATAACATTGTGTTGTATTCCGTTATAGCAGGACTTAGCTTGGTCAAAGGATTCGCTTGAGTGCGCAAGATAAGTGAACCTTACAACCTTTTTACTTAAAATGTAATATGTGTCAATTGACTGACCACGATTATGATATGAGCATGCCTACTTTTATAATTACTTGGCAAACTATATTATGAAGGGGTTTGCTAGGTGTTCTCCGAGCGTTCTCCTAGTCTTACTAGAACATGATTTAAGAAAAAATAAAATTATAGTACTATTTTTTTGCCAACAGATTAATTTTTATAAGTTAATATTTAGGTTATAATGCTTTAAAACTTGTTTTTGGATTCAAAACTAAAACCTAAGGGTGGAAGGTTAACCTTTCAGGGATTGTATCACCCAAAATGGATTTGATCATCCTAAATTTAGTGCTAATGCTTCAATTTTGATGTTAATGCCTCAAATTTGATGCTAATGCCTTAAATTTAGTACTAATGCCTAAAAATATCAGTGGTGGAAGCCACTACAATTTTATTTTTTCTTAAATCATGTTTTACCTAAGTCTGGGAGAATGGTAGAAGAACACTATGGGAAGAACCCATAACATTTTCCTATTATGAATTGGTTGTTAAATGCATCGTATGACATGGTATGCCAATACATGCGATATGAATGGCCATGAGCATACTATATAGACTTGATAATATGGTCAAACGTGTGTTGAATTATATAGACATTGGATCCAATGGTTGTTCGTGGCCGGCGTAGCCTTAACGGGTAGTCACTATAGGACGGACATCATTAACGGTGTGGACCACCCGAGGTCAGACTTAGTAGTGCCGCTATTATGAATTTGTTGATAAAATGCATCGTATAACATGGTATGCCAGTACATGCAATATGAATGGCCATGGGCATACTATATAAACTTGATAATATGGTTAAACGTGTGTTGAATTATAAAGACATTGGATCCAATGGTTGTTCGTAGCCGGCGTAGCCTTAACAGGTAGTCACTATAAGACGGACATCATTAACGGTGTGGGCCACCCGAGGTCAGACTCGGTCGTGTCGCTAGTGTTATGTACGGTAGCATGCAATGGCTGGGGCACCGACATTGTACTACAGATCTCTTAGGACAGCGCCAACCTTGCTGAGAAAGTGTAATATCTCAGGTGGACCATATATGATAGTTATGACCCATAATTAGCACTATTCTTTCTGCATTAAAAGTACCTAGGTAATTGTCGTTGGTAGTACACCGTAATCTTTGAAAACTATAAAACCCTACTAAACGGTGTATTAACGGAGGAAATGCACCTATTTATCTTACTCAAAACTGCATGTTTATTTCCATTAAATTGGGCTCATGTCATACCTATGTTGTAAGTTTACTTACTAAGTCGTTAAACTTATGTTGTTACTATTTTCTAAGAACTTAACTCGATACTCTAGGAGTGGTATGGCTGCTGCTACCCGTGTGGTTTAGGAGTTGCCCATTATTACAAGTTTGTCATTATTATTGCTTAGTTGCTTCATGCTTTTACTTGATGAATTATAGTAACTCAGATTTATTCACCTTCCATTGCATTTACTCTGATGATGCTAGATGAGTGATTTTCCATTTAGTCACAAGTTGACATAAATAGGATAATTGTCAGTGACTCCACCAAGTCGAGACTGATTTTGGAGGCGTTACAGTGGGCCAACCGAGGTCGGATTCGGTCATGCTGCTAGTGTTATGTACAATAGCGTGCAATGGCTGGGGCACCGACATTGTACTATAGGTCACTTGGGACAACGCCAACCCTACTGAGAAGGGATAATATCTCGAATAAATCATACTATTGAACTATGATTGTTACTTTATATTATATGCATATATTATATATATTTATATTACTCATAATATAAACTGTCATGATGAAACTGTCACCTATTTTACAATAACATTTGAGTTCATTACTAAACCGGTATAGGCATTATTTGTATTAAAAATTATTAAGTCTTAGACTTATCCTTTATTTATATTTTCCCCTTTATTACGAATACTTGCGTGGTTTAGCTATCTTAAGAGAGGATGCCGCAGGAGCCGACTTGGGTGATCGCTAAGGACTTGATCCGCTTGATTTTTGAGGATATGGATTCCATCTAGCTAAGAACCATGTGGGAAGATGGAGGGAATGCTCACGCGGATATGATCTAGATTTTTTGATCTTATTAGCCCTACTTAAGCTTAGATTTAGGCTCTGATCCTTTGATCTGTTGATCATTTCTAAGAACAATGTTATTATGTTATTTTGATTTGTACCCCCTATTTGATGATGGTCTGATGACCAATACATTTTATGGTTATCTATGTGATGATGATGTTGTTATATTTTCTCTGGTGCATGTTGTGTAAATGTCGATTTATTATCTATTATTCATACAATCTTAGCAAAGTCTTTCGTTGCAGCTTTCTCGTTACGACAAGAAAAGTTGAAATCCTTAAGTCTTGTCCCGTGAGGGATAGAGCTGAGAGGCGAGTCATGGAATTAATTACTAGTTAATTGATTTGTCTATCGAGATCGTCACAACTTATCAAATAGAGATAATTAAAAAAACTCAAGAATCAAGATTGTTAATTAAAAAAATATTGTTAACATTGTTAATTAAAAACTCAAGAATCCAATGTTCTCAAACACATTGTTAATATCTGTTGTCCGATTTGACTTTAAATCAATTATATCAAAACTGAAAGAGCTCATGCACTGAGCTCCATTTTCTTGAACTCACAAGCAGGGAATCAATTTCGCTCAAATCTTCGGCTTTCCATATGGTTGTTATGAAAAAAATTATTGGAATTTGCTTTTCACAATGAAAAAATTGTGAAAAAAAAATCACACAAAACACTACTTTGTCTTACCCCACTTGGACAACTTTGATTGATTTTTTTTTTTTTCTCCCCATCTTCCGGTTGTTCCCCATTGTCTAAACCTTCAAAAACATTAATATTCTACATACCCCCCCAAACTACCATACAATTCCCTCCCCAGATAGTGGCTCCACTACCCTTCTCCGCTCGTCTTCTGCAGTCGTTGTTTTGTGTTCTTGTTTTAGTGTTGTAATATTTCTGTTGTTGTGTTGTAAACTTGTTATTTCCCTGTTTTTTGGCTGTTTGGTTGTGTTGTTTTTCTTATTTTCTGTGGGTTACAATCCCCCTGTGCTGTGCTGGCATGATCTTGTTGGGGAATTTTTTGTTGCCGGTGGTTTTCCTTCAGCGAGTCATTCTCGGTCATTTGCAATGCCATCCCTGCAACTTTCATTTAACAATGTTTGTTGCCTTTACCGCATAAGCCTCTTCATCGAGTCTTTATGCATCTCTAAACCGTCTTGTGAGGTCTAGGAACAGGCCCGGCTTGTTTATGGTCTTTATGAGGCCATGAATGAAACTATTGCCTACTGTTTGGTCCTTTTGAATCATTCCTTGTATTTGGTCCTTTTGGACTTTTCCATGCATCTTGGCTGTATTTACCGTTTGGGCTTTGTTGTGAGCGCACCCACCCTTTTATTATTGTTCGATCCCATGTAACCCTTTTCCCTTATTTGCTTTTAAAAANGGACTAACGGAATGTGACAGAAGTGCTAAGTTGATCTTTTTCCGTAAGTCAGGTACTATATATCTAGCTATGATATGATTTGAAACTTAATTGAAAAAAAAAAAAAAGGAAGTAAAAACCTAGATACTAATAAGGTATTTAACCCTAAAAATGATTAAATATTTAAAGGAGAAGGAAAAAAGAGAAATATACTTTAAAACGATCCAATTCATGTACTGATCGCGATTCTTGAGTAACATACATTCAACTGTGACCACTACCACTAATAGAAAATGTAACTTTATTATTAT
Source organism: Carpinus fangiana (assembly GCA_006937295.1). Lineage (NCBI taxonomy): Eukaryota > Viridiplantae > Streptophyta > Magnoliopsida > Fagales > Betulaceae > Carpinus > Carpinus fangiana. The sequence goes on along the minus strand of CM017321.1, from coordinate 17,164,951 downwards.
TATTATTTAAATTTGTTCATTTACCTTTTGCTGAAAAGTTCGTCTTCCTCCTTCATATTCAGGGCAAATTAAAATATCCTCGTAATTCATCACTTCATTTCTTATTATCCTTAAGAATTTGATTCCATGGCTTTAATTATAAAACAGCTGATTCAACAGCTGGGCTACGATATTGTTTTTTTTTTTTCTTTTCTTTTTTCGTCAAGGATCATATATATGTCCGAAAACTCCACCTTGAGACGTCATTTGTTAATGTTTTATCTATTTGTTAAGTATGTCCGAGTATTTTATTTTTAAAGTTATTTGTTAATGTTTTCTGCTTGTTTGCTAAAAAGAAAAAAAGGTCCAATATTTACACCTTGGGTGATCCCAACCAAATAGGTAGCGCATAAGAATAGAGTTGGAACTTAGCAACGTAACTTGTGAGAGGACCAGGGCGAAGCTTTAGCTTGCCGATGATTGGCTACACATTTTGAGCTCAATTGATTTTACTTTCCCTGCTATCAGGTGATAACTTCTAAATCGCCAGCTGTGCTTTGTTCTTGCCATGTTGGTTTTTGGAAGTCTAAAGCAACATGAATTTGAAATCTTGCATGTCCTTACCAAACTTGGAGTTCCTCTCCAAGACAATTGGGAATCTTCCCCTTGTAACATTATCGCTTAGTGGTAAAAAAATGATTGATGTAATATAAAAAGTAAAATAATTGAGAAGTTGAGTTTTTTTTTTAAGAATGGTATCGAACCATGCATTAAGGGTTTTTTTTTAAAAAAAAAAATAAAAAATACAGACCCTAAATCTCTTGCTTTTGACCGACTGAGATCCTTATACAAGGAGTGCTGGCCATCTTGATTTAACACCAAAGCAAAAGGGGAATTTCAAATCGCCTCTTGTTCTCTCATGGCTTAGTAAAGTTTTCTTTTGTTATTATTATGTTTTGTGTAATAGTGANTCCTCTCCAAGACAATTGGGAATCTTCCCCTTGTAACATTATCGCTTAGTGGTAAAAAAATGATTGATGTAATATAAAAAGTAAAATAATTGAGAAGTTGAGTTTTTTTTTAAAGAATGGTATCGAACCATGCATTAAGGGTTTTTTTTTTTTTTTTAAAAAAAAAAAAAAAATACAGACCCTAAATCTCTTGCTTTTGACCGACTGAGATCCTTATACAAGGAGTGCTGGCCATCTTGATTTAACACCAAAGCAAAAGGGGAATTTCAAATCACCTCTTGTTCTCTCATGGCTTAGTAAAGTTTTCTTTTGTTATTATTCTGTTTTGTGTAAGAGTGAGATTTTGATGCATTAGAACTTTGAACTTAATTTGAGTGGTTTTTTCCATTACTATTTGTACTTCATATTTTGATAATATATCGGGGAAAAGGAGTGAATATTGTGTGCAAATGTTGCCTCCAATGAAGAGTATATTGATGGGGCTAAGCAAAAAGAAGCATGAGTTGAGAAAGAATGAAATATGTTATTTTAGCCACTACGTTCAAACCCGTCTTTTATTCAAGATGGGCGAGATATGGCCTAGCTTTGAAGCCAAATCCAGTTACACTTGATTTGAACATTTTTGCTTGTGGGTTTGTTTGAAATACATTTTTGCTAGTTTTGGTTGATATTTACAACGTGCCTCAAATCCAAATCCAATTTATTAGAATTTAATTTTGGGGAAACTGCATATTTGCAAGCAAACCCAACTGGAAAGAATTAACGAACAGCTGGGCTTTGGCATTGGGGCTAAAAGTTAAAGTGGAAGAATATTTTTGATTCATGTATTTTTTAACGTATAAGAAGTTGTTAATGTTATTAAAAATATATATATAAGAAGCACGTGTTAAAATATATATATATATTTTACGTGCTAAGGGCATTCACAATGGAGGAGCTAATTTTTTATGTAAAATAGCTCCTCAAAATTCAATTTATCTAGTTTAGCTAATAACTTTTTAAGAACCTCCTACATNAAGTTGTTAATGTTATTAAAATATATATATATATATATATATATATATAAGAAGCACGTGTTAAAAATATATATATATATATATATTTTACGTGCTAAGAGATATATGCATTTGTAAAAACGAAATTTCTTTACTTTTAGAGACTTGAGTTGAAGGAAAAGACAGTTAAATGCCTTTCTCTTAGCTAAAAGCTGCTTGCTTAATTAAAAATAATAAATAAATAAAAAACCTTGACCTCAACTCAAAATTTGAGATGATGGTGCAACTTAAAAAATAAATAAATAAATAAGTTAATAATTAACATTTCAAACAACTAGGAGAATTAAAAACAAAGAAAAGAACCGACACATAGGATTTTACGCTAAAACAGCCGATTCAACGGCTGGGCTACGGCTATTTACTTTCCCTATTATCAGCCAACTAAAAACTCCGAATAAACTTAAAAGTAGTTGTTTTAAATCGCCATGAAACATTAACATTCGCAACAATCCGTCAATATACATTAAACATCATATTAATTCACATTTTCCAATTGCTACATACCGAACAAAGCCACATCAAAACATAAATCAGGATACTATTGCACTGATAAGGTCCTATTAACGGACTCTAATTGTCATCATCAAAATAATTGTCTTCTATTTTATGAGACGACCTGCTCAATTTCTAGATATCTTCGCAATGATGGGATTGCAGATAAACTCAAGTCCAATCAGCTTGTCCTTAAACTCATCAACCCCCACATGTTGGATACCATCTAACCAATTAATCACGTGCTTAATAGCAGCTTCAATCTTCTCCTTATCAGCAGCCTCAAGCTTTTCACCAATCTCCTTATCATTGACAATGTTCCTCATTTTGTACGCATACTTCTCCAAAGCTTCCTTAGCCCTAACCTTCTTCTTGTGCTTATCATCTTCAACTTCGTATATCTCTGCATCATGGACCATCCTATGAATCTCTTCCGTGGATAGTGAACCCTTGTAATTTCTAATTGTGATCTTGCAACTCATGCCAGTGGACTGCTCCACAGCAGAAACATTCAAGATACCATTAGCATCTATCTCAAAGAATACTTTGATCTTAGTGACACCCTTGGGCGCTGCAGGAATGGGGGAAAGCCTAAATTCTCCCAACCAATTGTTATCCACAACTCTTGCTCGCTCACCCTCATAAACCGAGAAGAAAGCAGAAGTTTGGTTGTCATGACTAGTGATGTAGTTCCGCTCCATCTTGGTTGGAATGGCATTATTCCTCGGAATCACAACGGACATTTCATCTCCAATTACACCCACCCCAAGGGACAGAGGGGTGACATCCAAGAGCACAATGTGTTGAACTTTTACATTACCCATACCAACCATGTTTGCAGCTTGAACAGCTGCTCCATAAGCCACAGCTTCATCTGGGTTGATGCTCTTGTTAAGCTGCTTTCCATCAAACAAGTCCTGCAACAGCTCCTGCACCATGGGAATTCTCGAAGAACCACCAGTAAGAACGACATCATGGACTCCACTCTTGTCCATCTTAGCATCAGTCAAACAATTCTCCACAAGCTCAATAGACTTCTGGAACAAGTCCATATTGAGTTCTGAGAATCTTGCACGGGTTATACTTGAGGAGAAATCAATACCATTATATAAAGAATCAACTTCAATGGTAGTCTCAGCTGCAGAAGAAAGAATCCTCTTTGCTCTCTCACAAGCACTTCTCAACCTCCTTAGAGCTTTGGCATTTCCGCTAATATCTTCCTTGTGCAGCCTCTTAAATATTTCAACAAAGTGCTTTAACATTCTATTGTCAAAGTCTTCACCTCCAAGGTGAGTGTCTCCAGCAACAGCCTTCACTTCAAAAGTACTTTCGTCAATTGTAAGTAAAGAGACGTCTGTAGTACCACCACCCAAATCAAAGATTAATACATTTCTCTTATCATTGGCCACAATGTCAAGACCGTAAGCAATGGCTGCAGCTGTTGGTTCATTGATTATTCGCAAGACATTGAGCCCTGCAATGCCTCCAGCATCCTCTGTGGCTTTGCGCTGTGAGTCATTGAAGTAGGCTGGGACAGTGACTACAACATTCTTAACAGTTGTTCCAAGATAAGCCTCTGCAACCTCACGCATCTTTTTAAGGACCATAGATGAGATTTCCTCCGCAGAAAAATGCTTTTCTTCACCCTTATAAGTGACCACAATCATAGGTTTGTCGGCAGGACCTTCAATGACCTTGAATGGCCAAAGCTTGATATCATTCTGAACTAAAGAATCACTAAATCTCCTACCAATCAACCGCTTTGCATCTACAAAATAAATAAGAGAAAAATAATAAAATGATTCAATAAAACCAAATTAAAAGATCAAGTAACCTCATAGGAGAAAGTAAAACAATTTATATTGCCAATTTTTTTAAGAAGTGTCTATTTTCGTCAAGATCGTCTATTTTTTTGGGTGAAAATCAAATTCGATGGCGATTTGAAATATGTGGAACGGTTACCAACACTAGTATATGATTGTCTGTAAGTTTATTTGATTTGTTATTATTTATATAAAGAAAGTCATAAAGAAAGTGCATCTTAATGTTTCTTAAGTTTCGCTTCAAATTAATGATTTTCATGAATGTTTTTCTGCTCTTGATTGAGTTCTGAATTGAAAATTGATATCTATATTTATAGTTTTTAGGTCCAAACCTCTAATAATAAATACGTAGGATTAAAATAAACACTTAACAATGTACTTATATATATATAGGGCTGCTCAAACGAGACGGTTATAACTGGCTCACAAACCGCTAACTGCTTATAACCATTAACCACTAACCACTTTGGTGGGCGGTTATTAAAAACCATTAATCGCCTAGGGCGGTTGCAGTTAGCGGTTTCAAGGGGGTAGGACAAGGCGGTTATAACCACTAACCGCTTCATTTATATATAATAATATAAATATATATTAAATATTTTATATTAATAAAAATATATTAATTTTTTTATTTGTATTTGGATTAATGGATTTGGGCAATTTATGATTATGTATATGAAATATATAATGTGGTATGTGATGTTTGGTTAAGCCTTATTTAAAGCATTTTTTTTAAATCTTTTTTGGAATATTTTGACCTTAAACCCTTAAAATAAGCCCAAAAAATAGGCATTAAAGGCCCAAAACACTTAAAAAAAACTCAAAAACCCACATAAAAAAAGCGGTTATAAAACCGTCGGTTATTGAATTGAATAACCACTAACCGCCAATTATAAAATAATCGCTAACTGGTTACCGTTATTAAAAATTGATAACTGCCAAAAGCAGTTGCGATTATTGCTAATAACCGCCGGTTATAACCGTTTGAGCAGCCTTATATATATATGGAAAATGCTATGGGTTTTTCTCATAATGTTCTCTTGACGTTATTCCAGTCTTACATAAAACATGATTTAAGAAAAAATAAAATTGTAGTGGCCTTCACCACTAGTTTTTTTAGGCATTAACACTAAATTTATGATGATCAAATCCATTTTGGTGATACCATCCCTAAAGGGTTAACCTTCCACCCTTATGTTTTAGTTTTGAATCCAAAAACAAGTTTTAAAGCATTAGAACCTAACTATTAACTCATAAAAATTAATATGTTGGCAAAAAAAGGTATTACAATTTTATTTTTTCTTAAATCATGTTTTACGTAAGACTGAGAGAACACTACGAGGAAAACCCCTAGCAAACCCATATATATATATAAGAGAAAAATACATTTTACCCTCTGAAGTATCCATGAATTTGCAATTTTAACCTCAATGTTTAAAAAGTAATATAAGATCTACCAACGTATTTAACATTAACACTTATCCCTTGAAGTATTTTATGTTTACACTTTACCCTCCTGAGTTGACACTTTACCCCCTAATTAAACCTAGTTACTTTGGGAATGTAAAGTGTAAATATAAAATACTTCAAGAGTAAAATGTATTTCATGGGGTCAAGTATCAATGTCAGATACTTTGGGGATCTTATGTCACTTTTAAAACATTGGAGTTTAAATTGCAAATCCATTGATACTTCAAGGGGTAGAAGGTATTTTTCCCAATATATAAAAGGAGAACCTTGTATGCATGACCTGCCTACCAATTAGATGTGGTACCCTGTTAGTTTATCCAAATTACCCCTAAAATTAAATTATATATGAAAACTAAAAATTCTCTTTAAAAAAAGAAAAAGGAAGGCTAACGGGTGGGTGAACCATCCCCGTTCCTCAAGGTTGGGAGCTTGGTTCTGCCACCCCTCAAGGCTGAGGGGGTGATCAACCATGCCATTACCCTTCCTTTTAACTCTTTTATTTTAATAAAGAAAAATTAAAGTTTTTTTAATAATTTTTTGGAAGTAATTTGAATATTTAAAAAAAAAAAATGAACAATGATCAATTTTCCTTACAATTTAATGTCAAAAGCCTTGTAAATGAGATCGAGAAAGCTAAGTATACCTTTTTTCTTTTTTTCTTTTTTTTTTTTTAAAGTTTGAAGGTATTTTTATGAAAGATGTCAGTTTAGAGGGTTAAATGTGTTAAATTACCAGTTATCGTCCTCGCGTGTGGACTCATACTTCCTTTTAATAGGTAAGACCCAATATTTAATTTAAATGAGAGTGAATTGATGGAGTTAAAATTTGATCCAAGACCTTTAGTTCTGATACCATGTTAAATTATTAATTATCCCAAAAGCTTAAACTAATAAGAAAATGTAAATTTAATCATTTAATCATTAATTTAACAAAACATAGTTTTTCAAAAGATTTATATATGATCAATTTTCTTGATTTTTTATTATTAAGATTATCTAGTTTTTGAAAAGAATAAGGGAAGTTATTATAAAGGTAGTGCTCTCCATCACCGTCCTTTCTATTAAAAAATAAATAAAAAAGAAATCTGTTCGATTCCTATCAAATCTTCTGTTTTTCGCTTTAGCCATTTTTGGAGATAAAACTAGAAGAATGCAATCAGATTCTTAAATACTACCAGATGAGAGATTCATAAATTTGGACGTAAAAGAGCTAAGAATTACCAAAGATGGAGTTTGTGGGATTCCTAGCGACCTGATTTTTGGCTGCTTCACCAACCAAACGCTCTTTGTCAGTAAAGGCAACATAAGATGGCGTCATCCTGTTGCCCTGATCATTCACTATGATTTCCACTCGATCAATCTTCCACACCGCCACGCACGAGTACGTCGTCCCCAGATCAATCCCTATCGCTAGGCCCTCTCCCTCGCCGGCCATTCTCGACTCGCAGAACGATCACGAAACTGAAGTAGCTGACAGGTTGAAGATGATCACTTTATAGGAGTTTTGCTTCCTTTCTCAAGAAGTAGCCACAGTTTTCAAAAGCTACCTGGTAAACAGAGAATCTATTGGTTGAGGGATGACTTTCATTCATTTCTAATTTAAAGCAAGTACGGGTTTTACTTTATCCGTTTTCCTTTTTTGATGCTGGGTGTCTACTTTATTTTGTTCCGTGCTTTATTTAAATCAACCGTGAACAAAAGCAAAGCCTTTTTTTTTTTTTTTTAGGGTGTAAAAGCAAAGTTTAATTCAACTAAAGGTCTAGCTTGAACAAAATATTAGAAGCATGGCTTGAGTTAGCTTAAAAAATAATTAAGTTAATTTCCCGGGATGGCTTAAGTGGGAAGAGTTTTGGTTTCGGTAGTATCCTTCGAGTCCAAGGTTCAAATCAAACAATATTTTAAACCCACATTCGCAGGTAACGTAAAAGTCCTACCATATTATACTATGTAGAGGGAAAGCTTTGCATTGATTTAGGATTTACCCAGAAGCTGTCATAGCTTAATACCTCGTAGGGATTCCCTTCCTAAAAAAAATAAATAAAAATATTTAAAGTTGAATGAAAAGAGAGTTACTATAAAAGCTGCTTACGTTTTTTTAAGTGACCTTTTTTTTTTTCAGGGACAGCTCTCAGCCTACCTAGAAGCACATGGCAGCGCTGTATCATTCGTCGTGATTACTGGTACGTACACTACCCTCCCCTCTCCCTCTCTCTCTCTCTATACACGTGTGTGGTTCTCTCGGGCTTCATCTCTGGAGGGGGTAATTCATGGTCTAATGTTGAGTTTGAGTCGAAATATTGAGATATAAGCATAATATTACGTAAGTCAATTATAATTTGACCCTTCAATTTTAATTAGTTAAATTTTGTATTAGATTCGAATCGATTTCAAATATCATTAAAAATTGTCAACTTTAATATTTAATTTCATATCAGGTTTGTAAGTAGTGTCAAAATTGCCAACCTTAAATTTGTATTTTTAATGGTTAATATAAATTATCCTAAATTCCTAATGGATTTTCCGATGCAGATTATTTTGAAAATTATTAATGTATAATTAATGTCTCCCAAGCACTTGTGTACTACACATCATACATGATGCTGGTTTACCGGTTATTATCTACAATTCTTTAACAAAAGATTTAGATAGATGAGTTTCGGAGAGACATTATTTCCATTGAAAAAACACGATACTAGATAAATATTGAAATTAAAGTTAATTGAAATAAAATAGTGTATAAATTCGAAATTATCAATTGGGAGTTGGGACAGAGAGAAATCATATACAATTAAAAATATCCAATTCTTTGCACCATAAGTTTTGTGATCGCGATTCTCGAGTGACATTCATATGTGACTGATACAACAAACAGAAAATGTAGGGTGACCTGTTAAGCACAACTTTATTTATTGAATTTATGTTTGGCTTGAAGACTTGCTTTTTTTCGATCAAACTGGAAGTTTTTTCAACCTAATTAAACAATATCATTAATGAAAATTAAAAATTAAATAAAATGAAAAATACATATAGTCAAGGGTGGTGATTGGACCACCCCCAAGTTGGTTGTCAGACCACCCCTAAATATTTGGGGGTGGCCAATCCACCCTAAAAGTACTGATGGAGCAATGTTTGAGAGTTGCTCAACCACCTTTGTTCTAAACTAAAGAGTCACCGTTCTAAATCGCAATGAATTAAACATTAGCATTCGCACCATCAATGACTAACCCATAATTATTTACATCATATTTCAAGTTTTCCAACATTCACCATTAATTCACTAAGTAAAAAATGATTGATGTGATATAAAAAACAAAAAAGTTAGGAAGTTGATTTTTTTTAAGAATAGTATCGGATCATTAAGGTCTTTTCCCAAACACATTCTAAATCTTTTGTTTTTGACCGACTGAGGTCCTTATAAAAGGTAGGGGGTGTCAATGCGGTTACGGTTAATGGTTAATGACAATAACCACCAACCGTAACCGCCTTAGCGGTTAGTAGATTTCACTAACTGCAACTACTAACCGCCTAGCGGTTAGTAGTTAGCGGTTAAGGAAATAGGTAACCGTCCGCTAACTGTTTTTTCAAAATTGAGCTTTTTTTTGGGCTTTTTGGGCTTTTATTATTACTATAGCATTTTTTACACTAATTTGTTTCTGTATTTTTAGTGTCTTTTTCGTCCCAATTGCTATAAAAAGAGCCCATATTGAAAAATCAAAAATATTTGACCCCAAATTTATATTTACATGTACTTTAAAAAAATTCCTTAAATATTAAATCATAACCGGTTAACTTTTAAATAAAAAATTAAAAACACAACATATAAAAAAAATTCAACAGAACATATAAAAAAAGTTCAACACAACTGACACAACATATAAAAAAAAAGTTCAACACAACATATAAAAGAAGTTCAAATAAAACATTAAAACTTTATCAATCCTCTCATTTGGTCCTCTATCAAATCATTAAGGGTAAAACGACGTTGTGTGATGCAGTTTTTTTTTTAAAAAAAATGTTCAAACTTCAACAAATGGTTAAAAATTTGTTCAAAAAATGGTTCAATTTATTTTTTTTTAAAAAAAAAAATTGTCAAAACATTGTTTAAAAAATACATTAATATTTCAATTATTGTTATAAGTATCACATTGTTGAATCTAATATCAATTACTTAATTTGATATTATATAGTCATATGATATCATTAATTAAATTAGATAATATGATTAATTATTTAAATTATGATCATATTTACTTATAATCTTTTTTTTTAATTGAACTTATTATCTAATGGTAATGCTCAAACTCTTAAATTCAAAATTCCTAATAATCTAATGGTTATACACTCATACTATGATACTAAGATGGGTAAGTTTATAAATGGTCTCACTCCTTATGAAATTATTATCATATTTACTTATAAGCTTTTTTTAATTGAACTTATTATCTAATGGTAATGCTCAAATTTCTAAGTCCTAAATTCTTAATGATCTAATGGTCATACACTCATATTTAAATTATATGATCATATTATCTTACAAATCATAATTCATACTAATATAATAAAATTATCTTAGATCTAAGAATCTAAGAGAATGTGATATATGTTTTATAAGTATAAAATATCTAATAATGTTTTGATTCAATTGTGATTGTAGGTAACACATTGTTTAATGAATCCAATATTAATTACTTAATTTAATTTTATATGAATCACATTATCATTGTACATTAATAATATAATTAACTTGAATAAAACATTTGAATTGTCATTGAATCATATGATTTAGTATTGATCTTATACATTTATATTATTCAATATGCATAATTGTATATATGTATAGTTACTTAATATATACTAAATTACAAAAATATTAGAATAAGAATGTATGATATAAGTATTTACAAAGCTAATTAATATGTAACTACAAACTAATTAATAATTATGTTGTTAAATATATTGTTGAATATATTATAGAGAGCAGAAGGAGAGAGAGAAGAGAGAGAGCGGAAACATATAATAGACTACATTGTATTGAGTAGCTTATTTGGAATGGATACAAGAGCCTCCTTATATAGGAGGGAGAGAAGAGCATTAGCTTCAAATCTTACCCATGTGGGACAAGCCCCACATATACACTAACATCCCCCCTCAAACTCAATGTGTCTAAACATTGAGGTTGGAAAACAAAAGCATGAATAAAAACATAAAAGAAGGGAAAGAAAAATGAAAAATAACCTAACATAAAATAATATTCTTAACATCCCCCCTCAAACTCAATGTGTAAACTTGAGTTTAGATAAAAGAAAAGGGAAAGAAAAATGAATTCGTCGAAAAAGCTGCTTGTACCAAAAGAGTTGCCGAAGTAACGCCATAAAAGAAGAGCTTGGTGCACTTGGTTGTAATTTGACTTTGAAAACCATATACTAGTAATGAAGAACCTTGCATGCCTGGAACCCATGGACCGTCTCGCCTGATGGGCTGAGCTAAAGTCTGACCCAAAAATTCTAACTAGTAGATTGACTCGGCCTGTTGAAGAGGCTAATCATGCCTGAAACCCATGGACCGTCTCGCCTGGTGGGCTGAGCTAAAGTCTAACCCAAAAATTCTAACTAGTAATTGACTCGGTCGGTTGAAGAGGCTAAGCAGTAGGGAGAAAAATGGCCCGTTAAAAGAGGCTAAACACGCCTAAAACCCTTGGACCGTCTCGCCTGATGGGTTGAGCTAAAGTCTGACCCAAAAAGAATTTCTCACTAGTAATGGATCAATGGCCTAGGAGAGGCTACAGTGTCCGGTGATGGCGGCATTTGACAAGGCATAAGTGGGCCAGTTAAAAGGGGCTTCTTTTGCCCAAAAAATCATCTGACCCTAGAGTGCCTACCGCAAGAAGAATGGACCGAATTAAACTGCGCCGAAGAAAAATCTTGTTTTCTGCCACATAGAGATGCCAAAAGCAGAAATAGACCATAAATTTGAAATCAGGACGAAAAATTAAGTCAGAAAGCACCTAGTCAACTTTGAAAGTCAATGGTCAACACTATAAAGTCAACAGTCAGCTCTGGAAAGTCTACGTCAAACCAGAAAGTCAACGGTCAACAAAAAGTCAACAGTCAAAAGAATGATGACGTGGCCTGATGATTTGGCGTGCTAGGGCTGACGTGGCACGCTAGGGCTGACGTGGCGCTACAACTTCTAGGGCTAACGTGGCACTGTGGAAGACCTAGCGCGTGTGGTGCACGCGCAGGGGTGTGGCAGCTACACAACGCTTGACAACCATGCGCGAAGCTTCTAGAGGCACGTGTGAGCGCGTGCACTGTCGTATGGAGGAGTTGGCTCCTGTTTTGGAATCACCGGAGCTTCCTCTAACTGATAGTGGCCGGATGAAGGTGAATGGACTCCCGTGGCGGCTTGTGGCGAGGCGGTGGTGGCGGAACGGCCGGAACTTCGAGTGGCGCGTGATGGAGCGTGAAATCTCCGATAAGGCTGTGTGCGGCGGCTCTGGAACGGTCGTCTTCCGAGGTTTCCAACGGTATATTGAGCCACTCAAAAACAACAAGAAGAGAAAGAACCGAAACGGACAGAGCAAGCTAGCAACGCCGAAAAAAAAAAATTTATATGCGGAAAAAAAAAAATTTAAGGTGATTCAGAACCTGTGCTCTGATACCATGTTAAATATATTGTTGAATATATTATAGAGAGCGGAAGGAGAGAGAGAAGAGAGAGAGCGGAAACATATAATAGACTACATTGTATTGAGTAGCTTATTTGGAATGGATACAAGAGCCTCCTTATATAGGAGGGAGAGAGGAGCATTAGTTTCAAATCTTACCAATGTGGGACAAGCCCCACATATACACTAACATATGTTACTTATGTAGTTTATGTTATGTAGTTGATAACATACATTGGAACTAAGTCTCTAGATACTTAATTGTTCATTGTTATATTAGTATGAACTTGCATACTTATAACTTATGACTTATGAATATGTATGTACAAGTTGTTATTATATAATCAAATAATTTTATGATTAATTGATCATATAATATAATCATATAAATTATAGTGATAATATATTAATACTCAAATTGTGATTTAATTATCTAAAACAAAAAAGTGATTTAATAATTAATGATCAATTGATTATGTTATATGTATAAATATTATTATAATTATAATTATAAAAATATAGTATATAAAAAAGGGTTAGCGGTTGCGGTTAGTAGACCCTATAACAGCTAACCGTTAACCGCTTAGTGGTTATAACGGTTAGGCGGTTAGGCGGTTGACAGTTATAGTGGTTAGCGGTTGGCAGGCAGTTAATAACCGCTTGCATAGACACCCCTAATAAAAGGAGTGCTAATTAACCATGGTGATTTAAGCACCAAAGCAAAAGGGAAATTTGAAATGACTCTTGTTAGTGCATGTGCAGTAAAGCACTAAGAGAAAAAGGAATTTTTTTTTTTTTAATAATATTATCCTTTGTGTGTGAGTGAAATTTGGATGTATTGAGTCTTTTTGGGCTTTGAGTGGTTTTCTCCATGTTACTCGTACTTTATATTTTGATAATGAATTTTCTCATGATCATCTTTGCCGGTAGATATATGCTTGTTAAGCTAAACTACTTAAATTTTGATATCGTGGAAGATTAACTTTTGCTTTCTTCTTATTTTTGCATCTCAATGTCTTGAAAAATATGATAAATTTCATATCAAATGGAATCTCACTTAAATAAATAAAACAATTTATATGACTAATTTTCGCAAGAAGTGGTTTACTCGCCTTTTTTTCTTTTTTTTTTTTTTGTCAACATCAAATTCGAGGGTGATGTGAAATATATATAGAAAAGTTAGCAATACTTGTAGATGATTGGTTGTAAATTTATTTTATTTGTTATTATTTTTATTCTTACAAAACTTATTTATAAGAGTGACTTATGTCTTTTAAGTTATTAAAAAAAAAAAAAAATGTTATGTCAAGAAGTGAACATGGGATTACATATAGAACTCCTCTTAAAGAATGAAAAATGTGCTGGAAAAAAGAGTGAGTAGCGTGTAGCACTCCTCTTAAATAAAGGACACTGAGGATTTTACACTTCAAGTCAAATTTTATTTCAATGGTTAATATAAATTATAATTTGAAATATTATTGATATATAATTCGTATGTCTCCTAATCACTTGTGTACTATCATTGAATTTGATTTCATGACTTGATTGTAATTAATTATAATCTCTTATGGGATGGTATTTGATTATTACAGTTCTCCTATAATTAGGAGTCTGTTGTATTATATATATATAACATCATCAAGTGAATAAGAACCGAACCATCTAAATTCTTGTGTGTTTTTTTTTTTTTATTCGGCTTTTTCCATTAATTTATTTTTCAATTATGATATGATTTTCTTCATGCACGATCATAGTTTATGGCTATATCTCTTTCTCTTTTTCTTTCTTGTTTGAAAACAAGAACTCCAACATCTTCTCTTTACTAGATTCTTTCTCTTTATTGTTTGAGAACAAAAACAAAGGAATATTCAATCTCTAAATTTCAATAATTTCTTTTCATAATAACATCTCAATAAAGATATCAACTCATGTAATAACATGAGAATTTTTTTTTTTTTCAATATATATATTTAAAGAAAAAAAGAAAGGTGTGGTGTGGCATGACCGAGTGACCGAACCACCTCAAAGACATGAGAGTTGTTTGTTCAGCCCCTCTCGCCAGCCTACTAGGAAGAGGTAAGAATTTTCATTTTCAGGTAGGGGCTGCCAGCCTGCCAGGAAGAGGTCCGACATGAAAAGTGTTGCTAGGAACGTGGATTTTCTGTAGATTTTGTACCTGGGAGTTGGGTGGCGAGGCTGGGAATATTAGTTTTACTTGTGATATAGTGGATAATTTGGAGGGCGTCTATATATAATATATGTTGTATAATCCAAAACTCAACGTCCTTGCCAGGCTTTTTCCATTTTGCTGAATATTTTGTCTCCCCCTACTCCATCTTAATGGCAGAATAAAATATACATGATTAGTTCATTTCTTTTTTATCCTTCAGAATTTGGCTGGGTTTCGGCATTTAGGCTCATCCTCGTCTGTGGACTTCCTTTCTCTGCTATCAGCTGAACAATCCGAACAACCATAGCCATGAAACATTAACATTCACACCATCAATTACAAAAACCATAAATTACACACCATATTTCAATTTTTCCAACTGCTACCCAACAAAGCCACATCAAAACACACGGGCAAAAAAAAAAAAAATACTAAGAAGTAAGTCTGGACAAATAAAGTCGAGATACTCAAAATAGTTACGTGCATTCATTGCACAGATAAGGTGCTATAACGGACTCTAGTGTCCTAATTGTCATCATCAAAATAACTGTCATCTTTCTTATGGGAGGAGCTGCTCAATTGCTTACTGTCTTCTAGATATCTTTGCAATGATGGGATTGCAGATTAACTCAAGTCCAACCAGCTTTTCCTCAAACTCATCTGCCTCCGAATGCTGGATACCTTCTAACCATTGAATCACCTGCTTAGTAGCAACTCCAATCTTCTTCTTACCAGCAGCGTCTAGCTTGTCACCAATCTCCTTATCATTGACAATGTTCCTCATTTTGTATGCATAGTTCTCCAAAGCTTCCTTAGCCCTAACCTTCTTTCTGTGCTCATCATCTTCAATTTCGTATTTCCCTGCGTCCAGGACCATCCTATGAATCGCTTCTGTTGACAGTGAAGCCTTGTAATTTGTAATTGTGATCTTGTAACTTATGCCGCTGGTCCGCTCCACAGCAGAAACATTCAATATACCATTGGCATCAATCTCAAAGCATGCTTTCATACTAGCCACACCCTTGGGTGCTGCAGGAATGGGGGAAAGTGTAAATTCTCCCAACCAGTTGTTATCCACAACTTTTACTCTCTCACCCTCATAAACTGAGAACAAAGCAGAAATTTGGTCGTCATAAACGGTAGTGTAGTTATCCTCCATCTTGGTGGGAATGGGAGTATTCCTTGGAATCACAACGGACATCACACCTCCAAGGATCTGTATTCCTAGAGACAGGGGGGTGACATCCAAGAGTACAATGTGTTGAACTTTCTCATTACCCATACCAACCATGTTTGCAGCTTGAAGAGCGGCTCCATAAGCCACAGCTTCATCTGGGTTGATGCTCTTGTTAAGCTGCTTTCCATCAAACAAGTCCTGCAACAGCTCCTGCACCTTGGGAATTCTAGAAGAACCACCAGTAAGAACGATATCATGGACTCCACTCTTGTCCATCTTAGCATCAGTCAAACAATTCTCCACAAGCTCAATAGACTTCTTGAACAAGTCCATATTGAGTTCTGCGAATCTGGCACGGGTAATACTTGAGGAGAAATCAATACCATTATATAAAGAATCAACTTCAATGGTAGTCTCAGCTGCAGAAGAAAGAATCCTCTTTGCTCTCTCACAGGCAGTTCTCAACCTTCTTAGAGCTTTGACATTTTCACTAATGTCCACCTTGTGCTGCTTCTTAAATATTTTAACGAAGTGCTCTAACATTCTGTTGTCAAAGTCCTCACCTCCAAGGTGAGTGTCTCCAGCAACGGCCTTCACTTCAAAAGTACCCTCGTCAATGGTAAGTAGTGAGACATCTGCAGTACCACCACCCAAATCAAAGATCAACACATTTCTCTTACCAATGCCCACCTTTTCAAGACCGTAACCAATGGCTGCAGCTGTTGGTTCGTTGATTATTCGCATGACATTCAGTCCAGCAATGCCTCCAGCATCCTTTGTGGCCTTACGTTGCGAGTCATTGAAGTAGGCTGGGACAGTGACTACGGCATTCTTCACAGTTGTGCCAAGGTAATCCTCTGCAATCTCACGCATTTTTTTAATAACCATAGATGAGATTTCTTCTGCAGCAAAATGCTTCTCTTCACCCTTATAATTGACCATAATCATAGGCTTGTCGGCAAGACCTTCAATGACCTTGAATGGCCAAAGCTTGATATCGTTCTGAACCAAGGAATCACTAAATCTCCTACCAATCAACCGCTTTGCATCTGCAAAATAAATAAGAGAAAAATGATAAAATTATTCAACAAAGCTAAAGTAGAAAAAGTAACAAATCTCAATATTGATGAGCCTTTATATTGGCTGCCATTTTTTGTTATGGTAGCATAGGACAATATTTAGGATTTGAAAAGGAGCTTTTGCACTTAGTAGGTTCAATTTACCTCTAACAAATATATAAAGAAAAAAAATAACAATCGGCATATTAAGAGTTGGAATGAAAGACAATGTGGCACAAGATCATGTAACCTCATAGGAGAAAGTAAAACAATTTATGTTGCCAATTTTCTTAAGAAGTGTCTATTTTCGTCAAGATCACAAGATGAAATTCATTGGTGATTTAAAATATGTGGAACAGTTACCATAAGACAGGAATCATAGACACAAAATGCAGTGCATATTCTTAACATACAGCATAGGCCCTGTAATTGGATACCTTATAGGTAAGTCATGAAGATTAATGTCAAGTAGGATAGACACAGGAATCACAATATTTTTTCTAATTTTGATTGTCGAAGGTGGAGGTTATTACAGGAACATAAGTTTGGAGTGTTTCAAAAGACAACAACTTTCTTGTACATTAAAAGTTACTCAGGAATGAAGTCCAGTTCGCTTAGAGGCAAGATAGAGATAGGTAGTAGCAAAATGACAAGTTATATACCATAAGATGTCAAATAATTGATGTTCCAGGTTTTCAAGTTACATACAAAATGGAGCAATTAATGCATCGAACCATTTAATCAATCAATTAAACATCGGACTTTATTTGAAGTCCAATAACTTCGATCCTGACTCCTGAGACAGAGGATTTCCCTACACTGACCATATATAGATTGAATATCAAAGTAATAGAGAAGCAGATAGATGATAAATAAATAAAGAAAACGGAGATTACCTTCAGACTTCAGAGAATAGAACACTAGCAATTCTAGCGCACATGAAAAGCAGGGAAAAGTTTATATTCAGAAGGCTTTAAAACTCTGAATATAAACTCTAGCCAAAGTCCACAAAGGTTAGCCAATAGTTCATGGAAATTTAAGTCCTTCAGCACAACAAATGTAGCACACAGCACATGGTCATTCTCAACTCTATTTAGGCTATACAGATTTAGACTACTCTTATAGGAACTCATTGATTAATATATTATGGAGAAAGATCAAACTTTTTCTATTCATAAAAAAATAATAATAATAATAATAAAAAATAAAAAAAATAAAAAGAAGAAGATGAGAGATTACCAAAGACAGAGTTAGTGGGGTTCCTAGCGACCTGGTTCTTGGCTGCTTCACCGACCAAACGCTCTTTGTCAGTGAAAGCAACATAAGATGGCGTCGTCCTGTTGCCCTGATCATTTACTATGATCTCTACTCGGTCATTCTGCCACACTGCCACGCACGAGTACGTCGTCCCCAAATCAATCCCTATTGCTGGCCACTCTCCTTCGCCGGCCATTCTCTATGTCTAGAAGAAAACGGAAATGAAGTAGCTGAAGCCTGAAGGAAGATTCTGAGTCCGGAACGATCACAAAAGGGAAGTAGATGACAGGTTGAAGATGGTCATTTTATAGACTCTGTTTCCTTGCTCAAGAAGTAGACAGAGTTTGTAAAAGCTAGTTTTTCTCCGTTTAGAGAAAAATAAATAAATAAAAAAGAAGAAGAAGATAATCTTATTAAAGATTTATCGTACTAAACTAGTTTATATTGGTTGAAGAATTTAAAAAAGTTGCCTCTTTTTCGTGAAATGGCTTCCATTCATTTCTAAAGCAAATACGGATGTTACTTTTATCCCATTTCCTTTTTGACGCAGGTCCTTGGACCTTGGTTTCCTCTTGAGGACGTACCAAAATTGACGTAAGGATGATGAAGGAAAAATAAATTAAGATTTAATATTAAATTAATATGTAAAAATAAAATTAGCTTTAATTTAATTTTAGGGTTAAATATCTAATATCCATTTAAGGTTTCACAACTTTATTTTTTTTTTTAGGGTTTGATTTTTATCATAGGGGGGTCCCCGTGGTTTTGATAAAGAATCAAATTAATATATCCGTTAGTTGACTATTAGTTGACTAAACAGAAGTTCAATCACTGACACTTAGACCAATTAGACAAGATGACACATGGCATAACTTGACACGTCATTAGTGTCGACAGTATATTAAGCTGCCACCTTTTTTTTTAAAATATATATATATATTACAAATTAAAATATAACTGGATTTTATTTTGTTAATCAGAATTTAAAACAAACAGATTACAAATTAAAATAAAAATTTATGATTTTATTTTGTTAATCAGGGTTTAAAAAAATCTAAGAACCATAAACACAGTACCAAGCATCATCCCCACCCCAATCCTCGTCTCCGGCATCCACCCACAGTTACGGCGTTCGCCCAGACTCCGGAGGTGGTGGAATTGGAACCCCCTAGACATGTTCAAAGGAATAAGGGGTGGACCCAAGCATACGGTGGTTTGGCAAAAATTGAGGGGCTTCACTCGAAGTTATCATCTGTCTTCAGTAATGCACAAGAGAGAGAGAGAGAGAGAGAGAGAGAGAATTGTGAAGCTTCTTTTATAAGCTTTAGATTTTGCAGTGGAAGTTATCCCTGCCTCCGCCAAGTAAATCAACGAGATCGTCTCTGAAGATTTGAAACGATTTTACAATCAAATTCAAACAAAAAGTTCCCAATAGTTTGAATCAAACATATAAGATCACAAGTTCTAAGGAGTTTTCCCGGTGTTTTACAAGGCCAAAGGGTCACAAAAGCTTAGACGATCATATATTTCTGCTCCTCAAAATTTTCCAATTACCACCTGAGAGAAACCATGAAGCAATTAGAGGAGGGTACCCAGAGCTCACTCCCGGATGATATTGCCCTAAAAATTGCTTCATTACTTGAGGTTCATTTTTGGACCCTTTCTAATTTCATTCTTTGTTCTGTCTTTGAAATCTAATCATTTGGCTGGACGAATGCCAAAACTGTGGGTGGGCGCTGGAGACGGGGGTTGGGGATGATGCTGGGTACTGTGTGTTCATGGTTCTTAGATTTGAGATTTTTATGTTTAAATGTTAAATCTATTTTTTTTGTTTGTTTTAAACCCTAATTAACAAAATAAAACCCCAAATCTCTATTTTAATTTGTAATCTGTTTGTATTAAATCCTGATTAACAAAATAAAACCCAGTTCTATTTTTATTTGTAATTTTTTTTTTTTTAAAAAAAAAAAAAGGTGACAGCTTAATATACAGTCATCACTGATGACGTGTCAAGTTATACCATGTGTCATCTTGTCTAATTGGTTCATGTGTTAGTGACTGGACTTCCGTTAAATCAACTAACAGTCAACTAACGGATTGACTAATTTGGTCATTTTTCAAAACCACAGAGATTTCCTGTGATAAAAATCAAACCGTAGGGAAGAAAAAAATAAAGTTATGAAACCCCAAGGGGTTATTAGGTATTTAACTCTTAATTTTAATAAAAATATAAACAAAAGAAAAAATATAGATAATTATTTCATATATATTTTAAAGTTCATCTCAAATACCTATCAAAATGGAACCCATCATGTTTTCATATTCCGAAAATCATCTATGATTGAATATGTACTAAATGTCGTAATAATTTTTCTTTCGATGTACAACATGAGATAATCCGTTTGAAACTCATCTTCAATTTTTTTGCGAAGCCTAATTTTGACGATATTTATAGTTGAAAATACTTATTTTGTAGTTGCCATAAAAACGAGAAGAGTAAGAACAAGTACAACAACTCAAAAACCAAGTGAGAGATAATTGATTTTCACATTATAAATACAATCAACCTATGCTAGATTATAGCATGGTGAAAAATAATATATTCTCTGAGTTTACAGAGTGATAGGGATAAGATAAGGTTGAGTTGGAATGTATTAAAATGTTAAGATTAGATTATATTAATAGTTGAGTTAAAATAAGATTTTAATTATTTAGGATTAGGTTTATTTGAATATTTGATATGTTATCTTTTAGGCGGTAGACCATTTTATTAATGAAGAAGACAGATAATGATTTAGTCAAATTATTGTCTTCTCCTACCCTGAGTAAAGTATTGTGGTATTCTTCTATTCTAAATGAAGAGATGTGGTCTCTCCTACCCCAAAAAAGCTCTCAAATCCCATCTCACATCCCTACCCAACCTCGGGTACTTATCAGATAGCGATAATTAAAAAAACTCAAGAATCAAGATTGTTAATTAAAAAAATATTGTTAACATTGTTAATTAAGAACTTAAGAATCCAATGTTCTCAAACACGTTATATCTGTTATCCGATTTGACATTAAATCAATTATATCAAAATTGAAAGAACTCATGCCCGTAGCTCAATTTTCTTGAAGCTCACAAGCAGGGAATCAATTTTCGCTCAAATCTTTGGCTTTCCAGATGGTTGTTATGAAAAAATTATTGGAATTTGCTTTTCACAATGAAAAAATTGTGAAAAAAAATCACACAAAACACTACTTTGTCTTACCCCACTTGGAAAACTTAGATTAATTTTTTTTTTCTCCCCATCTTCCGGTTGTTCCCCATTGTCTAAACCTTCAAAAACATTAATATTTGGAAAAAGTCCACATACCCCCTCAAACTATCACACAATTGACAATGTCCATATAAACTTTTAATTATGACAATATCTCCTCAAACTACCAAAACATTGTCAATGCCCCCCAAAGCTATTAAAAAGATAAAAATGCCCTTATAAATTTCTCAATAAGAAAAAAATACTCCCAATTGGCCATTAGAAGTGGTTGAGCCACCCCAAGGCCGGTCTAGAGGTGGCTCGGCCACCCTCAAGGGATGGCCAAAATGGGGTGGCGGAAAATACCCCCAAAGGCCAAAATAGGGATGGCCAGCCACTAGTACACTACATAATTTTTGAACTTTTTTTTTTTTTTTAGGGTTATGTTATAAAATTTTAAAATTGTTTTTATTTGTATTTGGACATGTGACATTTTTTATATGACAAAACGTGGTAGTTCATTAGTTTGGACTAACAAAATGTGACGGAGGCGCTAAGTTGATCTTTTTTCGTAAGTCATGTACTATCTATGATACGATATAAAACTTAGATGAAAAAAAAAAGGAAGTAAAAACTTAAGTACTAATAAAGTATTTAACCCTAAAAAATAATTAAATATTTAAAGGAAAAAAAAAAAAAAAAAAACTTTAAAATGATCCAATGCATGCACCATAAGTTTTGTGATCGCGATTCTTGAGTAACATTCAACTTTGACTACTACCACTAATAGAAAAATGTAACCTTTATTATTTTTATTTTATTTTATTTTTTTCGTCGAGAATTGTCAAGAATTGTATGTCCGGAAAAATCCTCCACCTTGGTACGTCATTTGTTAATGTTTTATCTATTTGTCAAGTATGTCTAAGTAATTTATTTTTAGAGTTATTTGTTAATGTTAAAAGGTCCAATATTTACACCTTGGGTGATCCCAACCAATAGGTAGCGCATAAGAGTAGAGTTGGAACTTAGCAACGTAACTAGTGAGAGGACCAGGGCGAAGCTTTAGCTTTGTTGCGAGCCAGAGCTCCTAGCCGATGATTGGCTACACATTTTGAGCTCAATAACTTCTAAATCGCCATGAAACATTAACATTCGCACCATCAAAGACAAACCCGTAATTAATTACATATCATATTTCAAGTTTTCCAACAGCTACCCAACAAAACCACATCAAAACACAATCGGGCAACAAAAAAACTAGAATTATAGGGTTGGACCAATAAAGTAGGGATACTCACGCACTGGTAACATGATCTGGGCCCTTGTCCCCTGCTGCATTCGTTGTCTGATAAGAGGAGCTGCTCAAATTGCTTAATGTTGTCTAAATATCTTTGCAATGATGAGATTGCATATCAAAAGATCCTCCGCAAGCTGGATACCATCTAACCTATGAATCACCTGCTTATACCAGTTTAATCTTCTTCTTACGATCAGCGTCAAGCTCGTTTTGAATCTCCTTTAAATCCTTGGCCATTTTCTCCAAAGCTTCCTTAGCCTTAACCGTCTTCTTGTACATATCATCTTCAATCTTGTATTTATTTGCATCCTGGACCATCCTATTAATCTCTTCTTCGGACCATCTTGCCTTGTAATTAGTGACGGTAATATTGCAATTCACACCAGTGGTTTGCTCCACAGCAGAGACATTCAAGATACCATTGGCATCAATCTCAAAGCATACCTTCATCTTTGTGACACCCCTTGGTGCTGCAGTAATGGGGGAAAGCTTAAATTCTCCCAACCTTATCTTCGGCTCTCGCTCTCTCACCCTCATAAACCGAGAACAAAACAGAGGTTTGGTAGTCAATGGAGTTGAAGTAGTTTCTCTCCATCTTGGTGGGAATGACAACGGACATCTCACCTCCAACTACCCTCACCCCTAAGGAGAGAGGGGTGACATCCAAGGGCACAATCTGTTGAACTTTCTCATTGCCCATACCAACCATGTTTGCAGCTTGAATAGCTGCTCCATAAGCCACAGCTTCATCTGGGTTGATGCTCCTGTTAAGCTGCTTTTCATCAAACAAGTCTTGCAACAGCTCCTGCACCTTGGGAATTCTAGAAGAATGTTAAATCACCAGTTGTCCCAAAAGCTCAAGCTGATAGGAAGATGTAAATTTAATCACTTAACCATTACTTTAACACTACCCCTCACGTGTGGGCTCAAATTCCCTTTTAATAGGTGAGACCCAACACGTGAAATATTTAATTTAAATGAGGGGGTGAATTGATGGAGTCAAGGTTCGATCCCATGACGTTTGACTCTGATACCATGTTAAATCACCAGTTGTCCCAAAAGCTTAAGCTGATAGGAAGAGGTAAATTAAATTTAATCATTTAACCATTACTTTAACAAAGAACCACTAGTAAGAACGACATCATGGACTCCTCTCTTGTCCATTTTAGCATCAATCAAACACTTCTCCACAAGCTTAATAGACTTCCTGAACAAGTCTACATTGAGTTCTGCAAATCTGGCACGGGTAATAGTTGAGTAGAAATCAATACCATTATATATAGAATCAACTTCAATGGTAGTCTCAGTCGCAAAAGAAAGAATCTTCTTTGCTCTCTCACAAGCAGTTCTCAACCTCCTGAGAGCTTTGGCGTTTCTGCTAATATCTTCCTTGTGCTGCCTCTTAAATATTTCAACAAAGTGATTTACCATTCTGTTGTCAAAGTCTTCACCTCCAAGGTGAGTGTCTCCAGCAACAGCATTCACTTTAAAAGTACCCGCATTGATGGTAAGTAGTGAGACATCTGCAATACCCCCACCCAAATCAAATATCAACACATTTTTCTTACCAATGCCCACTTTGTCAAGGCCGTAACCAATGGCTACGGCTGTTGGTTCGTTGATTATCCTCATGACATTAAGTCCCGCAGTGCCTCCAGCATCCTTTGTGGCCTTACGCTGTGAGTCATTGAAGTAGGCAGGAACAGTAACTACAGCATTCTTCACAGTTGTGCCAAGGTAGGCCTCTGCAATCTCACACATCCTTTTGAGGACCATAGATGAGATTTCTTCTGCAGCAAAAGTGCTTTTCTTCACCCTTATAAGTGACCGCAATCATAGGCTTGTCAGCAAGACCTTCAATGACCTTGAAGGGCCAGAGCTTGATATCCTCCTGAACTAAAGAATCACTAAATCTCCTACCGATCAACCGCTTTGCATCTGCAAAATAATAAAATTAAATAATTTGAAAAGACTAATGCAAAAGAAGCAACGGATATCAATATTGATGAGCTTTTAAAGTGGCATGCCTCTTTTTTTTAACTAATAAATTGTTATGGTGGCATGGGATAATATTTAGGGTTTGAAAAAGGAGATTTTGCAATTATGAGCAGGTTTAATATATCACTAACAAATATATATAGAATAAATAGATAACAACCGCCATATTAAGAATTCTAAGAGTATTCACAATGGAAGAGCTAATTTTTTATGTAAAATAACTCCTCAAAACTCAATTTATCTAGTTTACCTAATAACTTTTTAAGGCGTCCTACATCCGTTTAATTATATTTTTATCCATATCATTTCATTTTTATTATTTTTTTTTATAATGATTGTTTTTTCTGAAATATCTTATTTTTCAACTTTTGAGAAAAAAGTGATGTGGAAAAAGTGATGTGGAGAGAGAAATAATATGAGAAAATTTTGAAAAAAATGATATGTGAAAGAGAAATAATATGAGAAAATTTTGGAAAAAGAGAAGACATGTGAGAGAGACAATAAAAAAAAAACGTGGGAAGAAAATTTTGGGAGAGATAGTGGGAGAAAAAAAATACGTGGGAAGAAAATTTAAGAAAATAGTTCTTTGAATAGTGCCGTTACATGTAGTTTTTTTTTAGCTCATTTAATAAAATATCTATTTTACATTTTTTTTAGATTCTCCAATGTAGAGGGTATTTTATCAATTTAATGAGTTATTTTAGATAATAGTGTTATTGTAAGAGAGACAATAAAAAAAAAACGTGGGAAGAAAATTTTGGGAGAAATAGTGGGAGAAAAAAAGACGTGAAAAGAAAATTTAGGAAAATAATTCTTTGATTAGTGCTGCTACATGTAGCTTTTTTTTTAGCTCATTTAATAAAATATCTATTCTATATTTTTTTTTTAACTTCTCCAATGTACAAGGTATTTTATCAATTTAAAGAGTTATTTTAGATAAAAGTGTTATTTAGCTCTTCCATTGAAAATGCTTTAATGAAAGACAATGCGGTACAAGTTATGTAACCTCATAGGAAAAAGTAAAACAATTTATATGGCCAATTTTCTTAAGTGTCATCATCTATTTTTTGGGGCAAGATCAAATTTGTTGGTGATGTGAAATATATGAAACAGTTACCAATTCTAGCCGATGATGGGTTGCAACTTTATTTTATTTGTTATTTACTTATTATTTCTATAACAAACAATCATTAAAAAAAAAAAAATACATTTGTTAATATTTCTTAAGAGATCGCTTCAAATGATTTCTAATTGCATTAATAGAGTTGCATAAAAGAAAAAAAACCCTGAGACTTCTAATTGCATCAATTAAAATCCTAAACCTCAATGGAAAAAAAATAAAATTAAATCCTAAACCTTCATATCAACTGCAATATATTCCTTTCGTCCAACTTGAATATCTAGACGGCATTGACAATAAATGGGCACCAACACTTGACAAGGACGCTATACATTGGCGCCATTGACACTAATAAAGCCTACTTTTTTCTGTTTTTNTTTTTTTTGTTTTTTTTTTTTTTTTTTAAAAAAAAAAAAAAGGAAAGAGAAGGAAAGAAAAGGGGAAAAAGAGAGTGGAAGATTACCAAAGACAGAGTTAGAGGGGTTCCGGGCAACCTGGTTCTTGGCTGCATCACCGACCAAACACTCTTTGTCAGTAAAGGCAACATAAGACGGCGTCGTCCTGTTTCCCTGACCGTTCACTATGATCTCTACTCTATCCTTGTCCCACACTGCCACGCAAGAATACGTGGTCCCCAGATCAATCCCTATCGCTGGCCACTCTCCTTTGCCGGCCATTCTTGACGTCTGGAAGACAACGGAAATGAAGTAGCTGAAGGAAGACTCTTGACTCTTGAATGAACGGGCACTGAAATGTTCAAAATGGATTTTTTTTTTTTATTTTTTTTCTCTCTCTCTCTATCCAAACAAGAGGACTAGAGGAGGATACCCTAATGAATTGAAGTAGCTATAAATCGCATCTGCGGTATTGCACGGGATCAATAGTTCTAATATGAACCGTTCATAAGAAAATGAACGGTATAGAATCTGCCACATAGTTTGCAATGTGAGAAGAAAAGAGAAGTGCAGCTTTGAATTTTATTAATCTACAAGGACGTACAGTTTTAGCCTGTAAACGCCTCGGAAATGCAACTGACGTCTCCATCGGAATGGATAGAAGGTCACTTCGCACATCTCCCGGCAGTGATCGATGACACAGAATCGTACGCACAAACCAAAAGTCATAATTTGGATATGTTCCGCACTGGAAATGGATGTTGAACTTGCAGTTGCAGCTTAAACAGCGGCTGCGTGTTATGGGGCCTAATTGTAATATATTTAATTAATGGGTGTTTAGTAGTTGCTTAATCATGTTAGTTTAACGAGCTGCCGGAGGAGTTGTCAAGAATGTATTGCACGTGGGTCAATTGAGAAAATGGGTTAGTGGGCCAATCAACTTAGAAAATGGGTAAGCTTTGTGAGCCTGGGCCGCGAAGCTGAGTTAGTTATCTATGTAATGGGTTCAGTAAAATAGTGGGTCAGTTCAAGTTAAGTCAGTTATCTTTCAAGTGTAGTTGGTAAGTGTGTAAGTTATGAAGATTTTTCAAAGATGGTGTAAGGATAATTTTTCATGGGATTAAGCTAAGGTTCTGTTGATTTCAGCATAAAATGATTTTTGAAAATGAATTTTTATATTTTAGGGTTTGATAGGTACGACGTAAAATGGTGATCAAACTGAAAATTTTTCATTAATCACCATAAATTAGTTTTCAATTTAAAAAATCATAAACCAATTTTTCCACTCATTCTCACGCTCAACACACCTTTTTGCTCTTCCCTCAAGCTGCACACAGCTCTTGTTCTTCCCTCACAGCCACGCTAACCCTCATGCAGAATCCGATTCAAAGCTCCTTTCTCTATTAACACAGATTTGAGAGAATGTCATTGGTGTAGAAATTGTTATATGTCGTTATAGTGGTAAAAATTGTATTTATACCAATAATACCCTTTTTTGGCTGAAAAATAAAAGTTGTCTATTTCTAATAAAAAAAGACATGGTTTACGTTTTTTTTTCTCTTTGTTTTGAAGTATATGGATAAGTCAACGCCACTCCGGTAATTCTTCTATTATCTTGCAAGTAACCTGCAATCTAGTATAATGGTATGAAATTATGCATCATTGATTTGAATTTGAGTCTTTATGGGTGTGTTTGGGAATGGACTGGACTGGAGGAAGTGGACTAGTACTATAGTAGATTTGATTTATGTGAGAAAAAAAAAAAAGCAATAATGTTTTGTATAGAAAAGTAAAATTTTTTGTTTTGTAGTGATTTTTTTATTTGAAAAGCGATAAAAAATGGTTGATGTGATATAAAAAAATAAGAATGTTGAGGTTTATTTTGAGAAAATTTGTTTGGGACTTCACAAAGTCCAATCCGATCTCTTGGCAAACATAACCTATGTTATATTTGACTATATGCCCTGCAAGCTGAATAGTGAGCTCTGAATGCACAAACATCTACGACAGCCTCTTCATCAACCTTAGCAAATTGCTGAAAAATCGGTTGAATGTGAAGACCATTTGGTGAGTACTCTCTGCTCACCAAATAAGAACAAAAAATTAAAAATTAAAAATTCTCTCTTTTTTTTATTTTTTTCGTCTTCCCACCTCTTGGTATACCAAATTGAATATTTGGGGATGTTCATTTTTTTTTTTTTTTTTTATCGCAGTGTTCATTTCTTCTTTTATTTGGATACCAACCTCAATATTTGGGGCTGTCGCTGGGCAGTGAAGTTGAATAAAAAATATATAATCGTTAGGAAAACATAAATTTTACAAAATATGATCGTTAGAGAAAAAAAAAAAAAAAAATCAGTAGAGATATGATTGTTGGCAAAAAAAATACATAAAGTTTATAGCTATAAGAGCACTCACAATTGAGTAACCAAATTTTTATATAAAATTACTTTTCAAAATTCACTTTATCTAATTTAGATAATTAATTTTTAAAGGCCTTTTAGAGCATTCACAATGGAAGAGATAAATGACACTTTTATCTAAAATAGTTCCTTAAGTTGATAAAATATCATCTACATTGGAGAAGCTAAAAAAAATGTAGAATAGATATTTTATTAAATGAGCTAAAAAAAAGAGCTACATATAGCAGTACTATTCAAATAGCTATTTTCCTAAATTTTCTTCCCATGTCTTTTTTTCTCCCACTATCTCTCCCAAAATTTTCTTTCCACCTTTTTTTTATTGTTTCTCACCTGTTTTCTCTTTTTTCAAAATTTTATTCTACTATTTCTCTTTTCACATCTCATTTTTTTCCAAAATTTTCTCATATTATTTCTCTCTCCACATCACTTTTTTCTCAAAAGTTGAAAAATAAGATATTTAAGAAAAATACAATCATTATAATAAATAAAAAAAATAAAAATTAAATGACATAGATAAAAATATAACTAATCGGATGTAGGAGGCTTTTAAAAAGTTATTTACTAAACTAGATAAATTGTGTTTTAAAGAGTTATTTAACATAAAAAATTAGTTTTTCCATTGTGAATGCCCTAAGATCTGATTAGCTATATTTTTATTAAAAGTTGTGAAAGAATATTCTCATAACAATCCCTTGAAAAGTGAAAAAAGTTTTGGGAAAAAAATAAAATAAGTGAGGAAAAACAATAAAAAGTAAAACGATTCCCTTGAAAAGTTCTGCTACATGTAGCTTTTTGTTTTTGCTAATTCAATCAAATATCCATTTTGCTTTCTTTTTTTCTTTTTCTTTTTTTTTGCTAATCTAATGTGATGGGTTTTTTACAAATCTTATTACCTATTTTAGATAAAAGTATTATTTGGCTCTTCCATTGAGAATGTTCTTAGGGCATTCACAATGGAAGAGCTAATTTTTTTTGTAAAATAGCTCCTCAAAACTCAATTTATCTAGTTTAGCTAATAACTTTTTAAGGGCCTCCTACATCCGATTAGTTATATTTTTATCTATATCATTTAATTTTTTATTTATTTATTATAATGATTGAATTTTTCTTAAATATCTTATTTTTCAACTTTTGAGAAAAAAGTGATGTTGAGAGAGAAATAATAGGAGAAAATTTTGAAAAAAATGAGATGTGAAAGAGAAATAGTAAGAGAAAATTTTGAAAAAAGAGAAAACATGTGAGAAACAATAAAAAAAACATGGGAAGAACATTTTGGGAGAGATAGTGGGAGAAAAAAAGACGTTGGAAGAAAATTTAGGAAAATAGCTCTTTGAATAGTGCCACTACCTGTAACTTTTTTAGTAGCTCATTTAATAAAATATTCATTCTACATTTTTTTTAGCTTCTCAAATGTAGAGGATATTTTATCAATTTAAGGAGTTATTTTAAATAAAAGTATCATTTAACTCTTCCATTGTGAATGCTCTTAGGGTTGTGATTGTGAATGCTCGTGTTAACATTTAAAACATGCCTCAATCCAATTTATTCAGAATTTTAATTTAAACGAAACCTAATTGTGGAAAATGCACTTCCAACTTGCAAGCAACCCAACTGGAAAGAACGAACGGCTAAAAACACTAGGAAAAATTAATTGCCAAATCTGTTTTATAATTTACTTAATTGGGTTTCGTGTTTAATTGACAGCCTAATATGAATATTCTATGGACCTTTTAATCCCAATTTTAGAGGCCCAAGTTAAGAACAACGTGGAATCTTGAAATCCCAAATCCACCACAAACAATACCACTTGTTTGTTTTCTCCCGGGATTGTTAAAAGAAAAGCCGTTAGGTTTTGAATATACATATTTATAATCCAACTTAACTCTATATATGTTCATCATTTCATTTAAGAATTTGATTCAACATTCCCCATGAAAAAACATTAAACATTCGCACCATCGATGAAAAGCCCATATATTACACATAATATTTCAAATTCTCCAACAGCTACCCAACAATTAAAAGCCACATCAAAACACACACTGGCAACAAAAATACTCAAAATTGGTCTTGTTACATCTGCACTAAAAAGGTGTTATACCTGACTCTAGTGCCCTAATTGTCATCTATTTTAATCTTTGCAATGAAGGGATTGCAGATTAATTCAAGTTCAGTCAGTTTGTCCTTAAACTCATCCGCCTCCGCATGTGGGATACCATCTAACCAATGAATCACCTGCTTAATAGCAGTTTCAATCTCCTTACCAGCAGCGTCTAGCTTGTCACCAATCTCCTTATCATCGACAATGTTCCTCATTTTGTAGGCATAGTTCTCCAAAGCTTCCTTAGCCCTAACCTTCTTCTTGTGCTCATCATCTTCAACTTCGTATTTCTCTGCATCCTGGACCATCTTATGAATCTCTTCCGTGGATAGTGAACCCTTGTAATTTGTAATTGTGATCTTGCAACTTACACCAGTAGACTTATCAACGGCAGAAACATTTAAGATACCATTGGCATCAATCTCAAAGCATACTTTTAAATCAGCGACACCCTTGGGCGCTGCTGGAATGGGGGAAAGCGTAAATTGTCCCAACCAGTTGTTATCCACAACTCTTGCTCTCTCACCCTCATAAACTGGGAACAAAACAGAAGTTTGGTTGTCATACCTAGTGGTGTAGTTGCGATCCATCGTGGTGGGAATGGGAGTATTCCTCGGAATCACAATGGACATCTCACCTTCAGCAGTATCAATCCCAAGGGACAGAGGGGTGACATCCAAGAGCACAATGTGCTGAACTTTTTCATTACCCATACCAACCATGTTTGCAGCTTGAACAGCTGCTCCATAAGCCACAGCTTCATCTGGGTTGATGCTCTTGTTAAGCTGCTTTCCATCAAACAACTCCTGCAACAGCTCCTGCACCTTGGGAATTCTGGAAGAACCACCAGTAAGAACAACATCATGGACTCCACTCTTGTCCATCTTAGCATCAGTCAAACAATTATCCACAAGCTCAATAGACTTCCTGAACAAGTCCATATTGAGTTCCGCAAATTTTGCACGGGTAATACTTGAGGAGAAATCAATACCATTATATAAAGAATCAACTTCAATGGTAGTCTCAACTGCACAAGAAAGAATCCTCTTTGCTCTCTCACAAGCAGTCCTCAACCTCCTAAGAGCTTTGGCATTTCCGCTAATATCTTCCTTGTGTTGCCTCTTAAATATTTCAACAAAATGTTTTACCATTCTATTGTCAAAGTCTTCACCTCCAAGGTGAGTGTCGCCAGCAACGGCCTTCACTTCAAAAGTACCATTGTCAATGGTAAGTAGAGAGACATCTGCAGTACCACCACCCAAATCAAAGATCAGCACATTTCTCTTATCCATTGCTACCTTGTCAAGACCGTAACCAATGGCTGCGGCCGTTGGTTCATTGATTATTCTCATGACATTGAGCCCTGCAATGCCTCCAGCATCCTTTGTGGCCTTACGCTGTGAGTCATTGAAGTAGGCCGGGACAGTGACTACAGCATTCTTCACAGTTGTGCCAAGGTAAGCTTCCGCAACCTCACGCATTTTTTTGACAACCATAGATGAGATTTCCTCCGCAGCAAAATGCTTCTCTTCGCCCTTATAAGTGACCACAATCATAGGCTTGTCAGCAGGACCTTCAATGACCTTGAATGGCCAAAGCTTGATATCATTCTGAACTAAGGAATCACTAAATCTCCTTCCAATCAACCGCTTTGCATCTGCAAAATAAATAAGAGAAAAATGATAAAATTATTCAAGGAATTTTTATTGTTAGTAGGTTCAATATACCTCTAACAAATATAAACACGGAAAAGAAAAAGAAGAAAAACAATTGGCATGTTAAGAATTGGAATGAAAAGACCGACACAAGATCAATGTAACCTGACAAGTAAAAGTAAAAATAATTTATATGACCAATTTTCTTAAGAAGTGATTTATTTTTGTCAAGATCGTCTTTTTTTTTGTGCCAAGATCAAATTCGATGGTGATGTGAAGTATATGGAACAGAACTTACCAATATTAGCATACGATTGGCTAGCTGTAAGTTTATTTTATTTGTTATTATTCTTATAACAAAATAGTCATAAAGAAAGTGCATCTTAATATTTCTTAAGATATCACTTCAAATGATTTTCATGAATCTTTTTCAGCTCTTCATAGAGTTTTGAATTGAAAACGGACATCAATATGACTATATTTGTAGTTTTTAGGTTCGAACCTCAAATAAATACAAAGGATTTAAAAAAAAAAAAAAAAAAAAAAAACCCTAATTGACTATATATATGTATATATATATATATATATAAAGAGGAGAACCTTGTATGCACGACCTACCTAGATATGGTACTGTGTTAATTTTTCTTAAATTGTCCAAATTACTCCTAAAATTTGAGTATATTTTACATATTTTAAGAAAAAAAAATTAACACACGCGATGTAACATGATCAATTTTCCTTCCAATTTAATGTCAAAAGCTAATGGAAGGTGTAATTTGTAAAAGAGTGGTAGTTCCAGAGGGCTATGTATCACTTTTTTAAAAATTTGAAGGTGTCTTTATAAAAGATTGTGTCAGTTTTGAGGGTTAAATGTAGTTTCCTAAAAAATTAAAACAGTTTATATAGTCAATTTTCTTGATTTTTTTATTTTTATTTTTTAGGGTAAACTATCACTCCAATGCAATCTACCACAAACTATTAATTATGAACATTTACCCCCCAAACTATCAAAACAATGACGATGTACCCCAAATTGTTAAAAAATGACGAAATTACCCTTACCAAAATAAAAACCAAAATACTAAAATTTAATTTCTTTTTCAAAATTTTAAGGGTATTTTTGTTTTATTGAAAATTTTATAGAAGTAATTTTGTCATTTTGCTATCATTAGGGGTTACATTGTCATTATTTTGGTAGTTTGAGGATAAATTATCGTAATTGATGGTTTGAAATAGATTATCATTGGGATAATAGTTTGAGAGGGTTAAGTGGACTTTACCTATTTTTTAACATCATCCATTTTTTGAAAAGGTTAAAAAAAATTATTGTGAAATTTACTTAAATGGGAAATTAAAAAGTAATTTACTTCTGTATATTTAAAAAATAATAAAATAAAATCTAAGAAAAACTGCTACTAAAGCTTTTGCTCACCATCCATTTTATTAAAATTAAAAATAAAAATAAAAATAAAAAATCTGTTCGATTCCTATCAAAGTTTCTATTTTTCGCTTTCGCCATTTTTGGAGATGAAACTAGAAGAATGCAACCAGATGTACCAGATAAGAGCTAAAGATGGGTATACATGCAGTACTAAAAATTACCAAAGATGGAGTTTGTAGGATTCCTGGCGACCTGGTTCTTGCCTGCATCACCCACCAAACGCTCTTTGTCGGTGAAGGCAACATAAGACGGCGTCGTCCTGCTGCCCTGATCGTTCACTATAACTTCTACTCGATCATGCTGCCACACTGCCACGCACGAGTACGTTGTCCCCAGATCAATCCCTATCGCTGGGCCCTCTCCCTCTCCGGCCATTCTCAACTCCCAGAACGATCGAGAAACTGAAGGAGATTTACAGGTCGAAGATATATGGTCACTTGACTCACTTTATAGGAGTTTTGCTTCCTTGCTCAAGAAGTAGACACTGTTTTCAAAAGCTACTTACTAAACAGAGAATCTTATTAAAGATTTATCGTAACACCTTCACAGGAATTTCAAAAAGTTGTCTCTTTTTCTTTGAAATGAGTCAAATGACTTTCATTCATTTACAATTACAAAGCGAGTACGGATTTTACTTTATTCCTTTTCCTTTTTTGACGCTGGGTGTGTAATTTTTTATGCTTAGTGGCTTTATAAATCATTGGACTCAACTTTTTGTCCAATTTAGTCACGATTTTATTTATTTTTTATTTTTTAAAAAAATATGAAATAAAAAATAAAAAAATATCTTAAACAATAATATTTTTTTTTAGTTATTCTTTTATTTAGCATTTTCTTAAAAAAATTATATTTTTCTTCATTATAATGTCATGAAGAAAAATACAATTTTTTTTTTTTAAGAAAAAATATAAAAAAGCCTCTAAAACTATCAGTTATTTCCAATTTAACCCTCTAATGTTTAAAAAGTAATAAAGTAGCACCCCAAACTACCAAAATACAATAAAAAGGCACTTATTTTTTATATTCCTATAATACCCCTATTCTTTTAACAAATAAAATATTAAATAATTGTAAAAAATAACCCAACAAAAAAATAATAGGCGAATATTTATTTATTCCAATTTTTTTTTTTTTTTTTGTATTTATTAGCCCATTGTTTTTTTGTATTTTTAAAAAATTGTTTAATTTTTTTTACAATTATTTTATTATTTTATTTGTTAAAAGAATATGGGTATTATAGGAATATAAAAAAAAATAAGTGACATTTTTGTTATATTTTAATAGTTTGGGAGATTATTTTACTACTTTTTAAACATTGAAAAGCTAAATTGTAAACTGGCTAATACTTTTTTCCCATTTTTTTGAAAAGAAAATAAGGGCACAGTTGTACCAACAAAAAAGTTTGGGTTGCATCATCCCATTCCTCTTATTAAATAACAAAAGCAAGGCTTTTTTTTTTTTTTTTTTTGGCATAAAAAGTAACAACTTCAACAAAATATATGCTACTACCACTTCCCTATAAGTAACTTTTAAAATTAACGTTAAAATAAAATTGAAATTATAATTTTAATAGTCATCTATGAGAAGAAAATGAATGTAAAAAAATAAGCCTATGTAACATTAATCATTAAGTCAACTTCAAGAGCTTAACTCAAGTGGTATGATTCTTAGTTTCGATAGCATCCATTAATGTCTAGGGTTCAAATGAAACAATTTGTTGGGTCAACTTTGCCGATGAAGTTAAATTCTTACCTGATTTATGTGGATATATATATATGAGTAGATATATATGCCAGTCCAGCGTGCATGAACAGTAACACACTGGACTGGCATTTAATATAAAATAATATTAAAAGTTCTTTATTATTTTTTAATATCATTTTATATTAAATGCCGCCAGTCCAATGTGCTACTGGACATGCACACTAGACTGGCATATATCACTACTCTAGCCTTGTTTGTTAACATACAACATATTTCCCCATATTACAACATACTATTCACTTTATTTTTTTCAAAGAAAAAAAAAAAACATATCAAATCATTCACTTTTTATATCGCATCATTTACTATTCAAATAAAAAATCATTACAAAACAAAATTTTCTACCTTTTAATACCACTTTTTCATTTTTCTATATCAATCATTTTTTTTTTCTTTAATACGTAAACAGTATTCAACAGTGCATTGTAATGGGACCCCATAGAATGTGGTGTTTGTTAACAAACACCTCTCTCTCTCTCTCTCTCTCTCTCTCTCTCTCTATATATATATATATATATATATAGTGGAAGGAAAAGAGAGTTAAATATCTTTCTTCTATTAGCTAAAAGCTGCCTAAAAGAAAAAGAAAAACTTGACCTCATCCGATAGTGTGACGTAAAATTAAAAAAAAAACGCAATTAATTAATATTTCAAATAACTAGGAGAATTAAAAAATAAATAAATAAAGAGACGGAATTTTACACTTCAAGTCCTTTTTTTTTAATTTTTTTTTTAACATATTCACATTAGGGAAGGGGGAGAGAGATTCGAATTAATGACATCTACTTCATAAGACGTGGTTCATAGCCAATTAAACTACTATGGTTAATATAAATTATCCAAACAGTTTTTCTAACGTAGATGATTTGAAAATTATTAATGTATAATTCGTGTGTACTAGTTCAAATTTTTTTCTCCCTCTTTTTTTGTGTGGACATGTAAAAAAAAAAAAAAAAATCATATGCACTACAAGCTATGTTTGGCAACGGACCAAACCGACTATTTCTAAAAAAAAAAAAATCAACATTTTGACATTTTTATTTTTTATACTACATCAATAATTTTTTTAGTACCATTCAAATACATTTTTATTTTTTATACTACATCAATAATTTTTTTAGTACCATTCAAATAAAAAAGTTACTTATATATATATATATATTTCACTTTTTCATACTAAACATTCTTAATTTTTTTTACATTAATTAATTTTGATACAATAAAAAAGCCTTTGCCAAAGAGGCCATGTATACTATAGATCATACATATATGATGATAGTTTGTGGGTTATCATCTAAAACTCTTCGACAAAAGATTTGGATCGATGAGTTTTAGAGACATTATTTTGATTGAAAAACACAATAAATGATAAATATTGAAATCAATGTTAATTGAAATAGAATAGTGCATGTATAATTTGGAAAATATAAATTGGCATAGAAAGACATCATGTACAACTAAAAATGATCCAATTCATGCACCATAAGTTTTGTGATCGCAATTCTAGAGTAACATTCAACTGTGGCTACTACCACTAATAGAAATGTAACTTTGTTGGGTCATGGATTAACCTCGAACGGACCCAATAATTCGCTGGCCCAAGTCAAAACCCAGATAATACAGAAGCTCGAGGACGCCTCAAGCCTCAAGCGTCCGAGACTGAGAGATCGAGACCTCCGAGACCCATGCATCCGAGACCCACGTGTCCGAGGCTTCCGAGACCATCAAGTCCGAGGCCTCTGAATCTGAGGCCCTTGTGTCCAAGACCTTGAAATTTAGGGATCGAGAAGTTAAATCCATTTGAATAATAAGCGATGCGATCTTATCCATTCAATTCAAATGTCAAGCACCTGGAAACACGGAATCAGATACACAATCTGCAGGAATTTGGAATTCAAACGCCATAACAACCAAATTCTATCTTAATCTCCTAAGATCAAGGGACGAATAACTACTCAAATCCCTCGATAACAGATTGCCACGCAGCAAATGAGGGAAAAGTCAGTCACTGGTTAGGGGACTACTACTCCATACCTATATAATACAAGTCTCTACCACACATTCGGGTAACGCAATTTTTGCACTCTTTATGCTTTGTTGCTTTCTCATTACTCTCTACAGCAAACACTGACTTAAGCATCGGAGTGGCCCCGCCGGCTCACCCCCAGTCTCTTTGATCCTATTGTCTTCTCCATTGTGCAGGCAAATTCATACTTGGAGCACTTGAACCAAGAATTTAGCAAGCGTGCCACGTCACCAATCGGAAACTGTGCATTAACAGTTTGGCGCCGTCTGTGGGAATCGTCGATTTCTCAATCACTTCTCATTCATCCAAAATCCAACATGGTGAATACACGCTCATCACATCCGCTACAGCCTCAACCGTTGCAGACTCGCTCGTTGCAGCTGCCTCTTAGCACTCACGGAGCGTCCAACAGCCCAGAGTTGGTTGAATTTCTGAAGAATATGGCGGAATCAATGAAGGTCCTTAGGAAGCAAAACAAGGTGCTCAATACTCGACTCACCTTGGTCGAGGCCCGGAGTAGTCAGAAAGAATGAGAGCGCGAAGAAAGGCGTGAGAAGGAAAGGTGAGATAAAGTTCATCGAGGAAAGAGGCTTGTTAACCCTGAGCAGCTGGATAACAAGAGTACAATTCAGGGAGAGAATGAAGAAAATCATGATAAATCACGTCAGGTGGAAACTCCCAATGGTGGATCACGCCGGGAAAGGTCTTGACAGGGGAAGTCTCAGCATGAGAGGTCTCGACGTGAAAGGCGTGAATGAGAGAAATCTCATCGATCGAGGCGACACGAAGACAAATCTCACCATGGCGAGACTCGACACAGCCTCCATGAGACGAAGATGAAGGATCTGGAGGATAAATATACATGGATTCTCCGCCGAATCGATGGGGAAGATCCACAACTCACGGCATGGGACATGTTGGAAGACGAGAACCTCTCATTCACAGAGTGGGTGCAGGCGTATCCTATGCCGGATAAGTTTAAAATGCCACAGATCGAGAAGTATGATGGAAGTGAAGATCCATAGGCCTATCTGGAAGCCTTCTGAGAACACCTCATTCTGCATGGTACTTCGGACGAGATTGCATGTAGAGCCTTCCCATTAACCTTAAAAAGGGTGGTGAAAGATTGGTTTGCTGAGCTTCCCCTGAAGTCAGTAGGCACTTTCAAGGAACTAGGGCGCTTATTCTTAACACGGTTTCTTGCAACCCGAAAGAGAAAGAAAAATGTTACCTGTTTGTTGACTCTGCGCCAAGGGAAGGAAGAAACCTTGAAGGACTTCATGCTGCACTTCAACAAGGAAAAGCTTGAGGTGGAAAGCCCAAACGACAAGACAATGCTCAATACCTTGATGCAGGGAGTAAGAGCGGAAGGGCCATTAATGGCTGAAATAGGCAGGAAGAATAGCCAAAAGGTTACTATGTCCCAGTTTATGAAGTTGACCGAGGAGTTCATCCACTAGGAGAAATTGGTTGGGATGCTCCTCAAGGCTCAGACACTAGAAGAGCAAGCCAAGGAAGAAGGCAAGAAGGCCTCGATGGCCCCCAAGCCAAAGGAAGAGAAAAATCCTCGAAAATGGGAAAAGAAGTCGGGCCCACTTTTCACCAAAAGTGAGCCTCGAAAAATGGAGGTTCCAAGGTTCCAACAGGAGGTGTTCACCCCTTTGAACGCCAGTTTCACTGAGGTGTTTATAGCGATTAAAGGAGATCCAGCCTTCAGGTGGCCACCGAAGATGAGGTCGGATCCCTACAAGCGGGACCATACCAGATTCTATGAATACCATGGGAAGCATGGGTATTCGACAGAAGATTGTATGGTTCTCCGTCGAGAGATCGAGAACTTTGTTAGGAATGAAAAGCTAGTCAGGTTCCTTGCCCAGAAACGGATTCGGGAGGCAAATTTGCAAAGACCCCAGCTATTGGAGGGAATCGAGAAGGTCTCGGAGCCTTGAAACCAAGACGCTAAGACCAAGCTCCGAGAGAAGCTTAGTACGGTGATCGAGAAGAAGAGCAAAGGAACACTCGAGAGGTGCAGAGACCTCTCCAGAACCAAGAAGTAGTCCGAGAAATCCACACCATTTCTGGTGGGATTACCGGTGGTGGGGAGTCTAACTCGACAAGAAAGGTGTATGCCAGAAGTATACAGGGCGAAGAGGTGTACTCCCTGCACAGGCCCACGAAAGTAGCCAAGACGGAATCAGTTGTGTTGTTTTTTTCGGAGGAAGATGCCAGGGAGGTTGTAATGCCTCATAATGACGCTCTAGTAGTAATGGCGACAGTTGCCAACCATGTGATCCATCGTATCCTGGTGGACAATGAAAATTCGGCTGATATCCTATATTGGCCAGCCTTCCAACACATGGGAATCGAGCTGGATAGTTGGGCCTGCGAGTGCCATCCTGAAGCCTAGTAGTCATGGGATGATGAGAGGGAGGAACATGGACAAGATTGGTAGGGGAAGGAGCAGTAGCTACTATAGTGTGTGCAACATCTGCAGAGATTGAGGGTGGTGCAGGGTCTGTATTTGCTGCAGGGACTGGAGAGTTAGTAGAGGATAAGGCAGGGGTGAGTGACAAAGGTTCATCAAGATTATCAGGGAGCAAGTCAGTAGGCACAGGTGCAGTAACTAAATCAGAGGTAGAAGATGGAGGTGCAACAGGAGATGATGTAATGGAATGAGTAGCAGAAACAGAATGTATCAACACTGGTGCAGAAGGACATACCTTGGGTGAATCATTTGTAGGGGTCAGTGGAGTGGACATCCAATCCTTAGCTGGAAAAGTATTTTCATCAAAAACAACACTTCTGGTAATGATGGTCTTTCTGGACAAGGGTTCATAACACATGTAGCCTCTGTAATTGGAGCAATAACCAAGAAATATGCATTTTTTGGATCGATACATCAGTTTGTGGGAGTTGTAAGGTCTGAGAAGTGGATAGCAGGCACAACCAAAGATTTTAAGGAGAGAGTAGTTAGGCTGTTTGTGAAGTAATTTGAAATATGGAGAATGGTTTTTCAAGACAGTTGTGGGAAGTCTATTGATTAGATAGACTGCAGTGTTAAAGGCATTAACCCAAGAGAGCTAAACCAGTATCCACAATGTGCCTATGTTTCCTTTCGGCAAGACCATTCTGTTGAGGTGTGTGAGGGCAAGAAATTCTGTGGAGAATACCATTAGAATTCAAGAAATGTTTAAATTGATTGGAAGTGAATTCCCCTCCCCCATCAGATTGGAAAGCTTTTATTTTCTTAGACAAGAGGTTCTCAACTAAGTTTTTGAATTTGACAAAGCATGCAAATGTGTCTGATTTGTTGTGCATTGGATAAATCCAAGAAAACCTTGAGTAATTATCAATGAAAATCACATAATATCGGCATCCATTGAGAGAAGGAATTGGAGAACTCCACAAATCAGAATGTATTATTTCTAATGGTTGGGCAGTTACATTATTGAAATCAGAAAATGGAAGACACTTGGACTTTGCTACTTGACAAGGTTCACACAAATTTTCATTTGTTATGGAACCAAGGACAGGTAGGTTTACAAGTTGTTTGATTTTATTTAAAATGGAAGGTGCAGGGTGCCCTAACCGACTATGCCAGACTTTGGAGGAGGCTGTGACTCCAAAGAATGCTGCAGGTTGTCTTATTTTGCTGGATGACTTGGTTAGGAAGATTGGATAGAGTCCATCTCTACTTGGCCCTTGCAAAAGAGTCTGCCCCATGATATTGTCCTTCACAAAGAAATGAGAATCAGTTAGAATGAACCAGCATTTGTTGTCTACACAAAATTTTTGAATAGACAACAAGTTAGCTACTGCAGTTGGACA
The DNA here is from genome assembly GCA_006937295.1 of Carpinus fangiana. Classification (NCBI taxonomy): domain Eukaryota; kingdom Viridiplantae; phylum Streptophyta; class Magnoliopsida; order Fagales; family Betulaceae; genus Carpinus; species Carpinus fangiana. Next base: position 17,123,543 of record CM017321.1, on the reverse strand, counting down.
ATGCAGAATGTGATTCAATTTGAAAGGTTGCTAGAAAAGATTTTTAGAGTTATATAAGATAGATGCACCTATGTTGGATATAGACAAACCTGTTCCATTACCTACAGCCCTCGCATCGTCACCTTTAAAGGGTTCTTGAAGTGTCAGATTGTCGAGGGCAGCCGTGACATGATTGTTTGCTCCATTATCAGCATACCAAGGTTCCTCATCATTCTGTTCCATAGCAGAAAGGTGTGCTCTTGCCACCATAGCAGCAAATTGTGAAGGTGGATTCTTCCCTTGATAGGAATAATCCATCCTGTGATAACAATCTAGTGCTAGGTGTCCAGGTTTCCCACAGATTTGACATGATGGTTTGTGAGGAAATGAGGTGGGAGGTGCACCAAGGACAGACTTGGATTGCGAAGAAAAGTGATTACCTCCAAGTCGTCTGAGATTGGACTTGTAGTTGTTCCTTGGATAGCCTCTGGACTAATTAGGTTGATAGGCATTCCTTGGCTGATAGGAATTCTTTGAGTAGCTCATTGCTTTTCCTTTGTGGTAGTTGTCATTTGAGGGCCTTGGTTTTTGAGTGTAAAGGGCAAAGTTTCCTGATTCAGTGAGTGGTTGCTGCTGTGGTAGATGATTGTTGAGTAAAATCTCGTGGTTGAGCAATTCACATTGGAATTCTTCAAAATTCATAGAGGAAGTGCGAGTGGTGAAATTAAATAAGGTGATGAAACTAGTGTAAGAAGAATTCAAACCTCCAAGGCCATAGGACATAAGGTCATCATCTTCTATAGGCTACCATGCTGCAACAAGAAAAGATGCACACGATTTAGTTTCATTGAGAAACTCTAAACAGGTTTTGGAGCTCTGGTTAAGGGTTTGAAACTGTCGTTTCAGATAAGAAATTCTAGCCTTTGACTGAGATGCATATCGTGTGGCTAGATTAGTCCAGACTTGTCTGGCTATTTTTAATCCATAGAGAGAAGATAGCATACGATCTGACATGGTTGTGTTGAACCAACTAAGGATGCATTGATTCTTTCTATGCCAGAGTGAGTAATCTGGATTCACTATTGTGGTGAGGTTTCCAGTTTCATCAGTGACATACTTGGGAGGACAAGGCTCACTGCCATCAACGAGCCCCATCAATTCATGGGAGTTCAGAATTGGGTTGAAGTGAGATACCCAATTTAGGTAGTCTGCAGGGCCATCAAGTTTGGTAGGAATCTATTGAGAGATGCTAGGAAGGGTGAATGTTGTGGTGATGGGTGTAGAGGATAAAGATGTGTTGGTGACAGGTGCAGAGGATGAAGAGGAAGCAGGAGATGAGGCCATTGTTGTAGGATTGGAGGAGTTTTCCTTTAGAGGCTCTGATACCATAAAATATTTCAAAGAGAGGAGGGAGACAGAATATGTGCAGCAGAAAAATGCTTTTGTATTCAAATTATAATTTTCTAAGAGATACATACAGTTTATAACATGTTTACAATGTAAATAAAAGGAAAGTAATAACTGTACAAATCAAACAGCTATTACACACAATCAGCCATGATATTATGGGATTGTGTGTTTACATAATCTTCAACAAGTCTTTCCTTGTGAGTGTATTTGACAGCAAGGGGAGATGATCTTCTTTCCTTTGCTGCAGCATTGACTAATGATTCTGCAGAATCACATAGATCCTTAGATGCTCCATGATTCTTGGCTACTATATTATTCTTGCCTTTGTCGTGCTCTGTAGTGCAAGTTGATGAGGATGACATGGCTGCATACTCAATGGATTTCTCTTCTCTATTACAACCGAGAGAGTCAGGTAGTCTAACACTAATTGCATCAATTAAAATCCTAAACCTGAATAGAAAATAATAATAATAATAATAAAATTAAAATTAAAATCCTAAACCTTCATACCAACTGCAATATGTTCCTTTTGTCCAACTTGAACATGTAGACAGCATTGAGCATAAATGGGCACCAACCCTTGACAGTAATAAAGTCTAGGGTTTTTTTTTTTTTTTTTTTTTTTTTTTTTTCTATAGTCTTACATTCAAAAAGGAAAGAGAAGGAAAGAAAAATGGAAAAAAGAGAGAGGAATATTACCAAAGACACTGTTAATGAGGTTCCGAGCGACCTGATTCTTGGCTGCATCACCAACCAAGCGCTCTTTGTCAGTAAAGGCAACATAAGACGGTGTCGTCCTGTTTCCCTGATCGTTGACTATGATCTCTGCTCGATCATGCTGCCACACTGCCACGCACGAGTATGTTGTCCCCAGATCAATCCCGATTGCTGGCCACTTTCCTCTGCCGGCCATTCTCGATGCCCGGAAGATAACAGAAATGAAGTAGCTAAAGGAAGACTCTTGAGCGAATGGCACCGAAAGAAAAAATTTAAAAAGCTGTTTTGGTTTACTTACCCAAAACAGAGGAGATTTGCATTCATATTTATATTCAAGTTACACGTACATGGACTATACAAATACATCAGTCAGAGCATTTACAATGAAATAGCTAATTTTTTTTATGTAAAATAGATCCTCAAAACTTAATTTATCTAGTTTAACTAATGACTTTTTAAAGATCTCACACATCCGATTAGTTATATTTTTATCTATATCTTTTTTTTTAAGGACCTCCTCCATTGCAAATGTTCTTACTTGGTTAGTAATATGCTATTAGGGCATTCACAATGGAAGAGTTAATTTTTTATGTAAAATAGCTCTTAAAAACTCAATTTATCTAATTTAGCTAATAACTTTTTAAAGGCTTCCTACATTCGATTAGTTATATTTTTATCTATATCATTTAATTTTTATTTTTTTATTTATTTTAATGATTGTATTTTTCTTAAATACCTTATTTTTCAACTTTTGAGAAAAAAGTGATGCTGAGAGAGAAATAATAGGAGAAAATTTTGGAAAAAATGAGATGTGAAAGAAAAATAGTAGGGGAAAATTTTGAAAAAAGAGAAAACAAGTGAGAGAAACAATAAAAAAAAAAAAAAAAAACATGGGAAGAAAATTTTGGGAGAGATAGTGGGAGAAAAAAGTACGTGGGAAGAAAATTTAGGAAAATAGCTATTTGAATAGTGCCGCTGCATGTAGCTTTTTTTTTTAGCTCATTTAATAAAATATCTATTCTACATTTTTTTTAACTTCTCCAATGTAGATGGTATTTTATCGATTTAAAGAGTTATTTTAGATAAAAGTGTCATTTAGCTCTTTTATTGTGAATGCTCTTAATGACCATCTAATATTTAATGTGCACAATAAATATTAGACACATGACACCATTTTATGTGGGTTGGATGAAATTTTCTCCAAACCAATTTGGAGGAAATTTCCGTCCATTAGGTAATGGGTTAGTGGGTCAATCAACTTAATTAGAAAATGGGAAAGCTTTGTGAGCCACGACCACGAAGCTGAGTTAGTTATCTATGTAAAATTGTGGGTCAGTTGGAGTCAGTTATTTGGGTCAGCAGTTTGTCTTTTAAGCGTAGTGGGTTATGAAGATTTTTCAAAATAGCTTGACATTTGAATGGACTCTTTTCTCATAAATTATTTCTTAAACCTAGTTCCCTGTCTTGGTATACAGTCTTTCTGAAAGATTGTAATCAAGGGATCACGGTTAATTTCCTATGGAATTAAGTTAAATGTCATTGATGTAGAAATTATTATCGGTTATTATCGTGGTAAAAATTGTATTTATACCAACAATACTTTTTTTTCCCTGCTGAAAAATGATAATTGTCTATTTCTAATCAAAATGACATAATTTACGTCTTTTCTTTTTTTCTTTTTTTTGTGGAAATATACGGATAAGTAGACGTGCGCCACTCTAGTAATTCTTTTCTTATTTTGCAAGTGACCTGCCATCATGCTACCAAATTATTCATCATTGATTTGATTATATATTTCCTCCACTATTCCCTGCAAGCTGAATAGTGGAGGAAACTATTGAGCTTTGACTGCCCTCTCCTCTTTTTGTTTGTATGTTTGTGTTTTTTTTTTTTTTTTTTTTTTTTTTTTTTTTTTTTTTTTTTNTTTTTTCATTTCGTTTTCATCATTTGGATACCAACCTGAATATTGGGGGCTGGTGTGCCATAATGAATTTGAATTTTAAAATATATATATATATGACGGTTAGGAAAATATAAATTTTATAAAATATGATCATTAGAAAAAAAAAAAAAAAAGAACAAATAATTGTTTGTAGAAAAAATAAAGAAGTTTTTTTTTTTTTAAAAAAAAAAGGAAATTATCATTTCCTCCTATAAACTACTACTCGATTACCATATACTCCCATCAATTATTAACTTTACATTACGACCCTATCAAACTACTATTTCGTTACCATAAACCCCATTCTGTCAATCAAGGTCGTTAAGTCGGATGGTCAACCCATTACGTGTGCATAAAGTTGGTAATTAATAGGGGTATATGGTAATCGAGTGATAGTTCATAGGAGAAAGAATAATTACCTAAAAAAAAAAAAAAGCGTACGCATTCAAGACAAGTGACGCGTATTTGATGGGTTGATTGTCCAACTTAATGATCTTGACCGACAGAATGAGGGTTTTGATAATAAAATGGTAGCTTGATGAGATCATAATATAAAGTTTATAGTTAATAAAAATATATGATAATCGAATAGTAATTCATTAGAAAATGATAATTACCTAAAAATATATATATTTTTGAATAGAATGCGGATAATGTGTATGTAAAACTTTGAAAAAAGTAAATTGCTAAAGTAGAAAATATTAATTTTTAATTATTTTGAAGTTTGTTGGGCTGTCTTATCTCGACATTCAGAACATGAATGCCTCAATCCAATTTATTTAGAATTTTAATTTGTACGAAAACTAATTGTGGAAAATGCATTTGCAACTTGCTCACGTCATCTTCAACATTGACCAACAATTTTAGACGGAAAAGTTTCCCTGTGATCCAATTTGATTGAGACATCCTAACGTGTGTATTCTTTGGACCTTAATCCCAGTTTTAGAGGCCCAAGTTAAAACCAAAGTGGAATCCTGAAATCCCAAATCCACCACAAATAATATCATTATAATTTTGTTTGTTTTCTCCTGGGCTTGTGAAAAGAAAGGCCATTAGGTTTCGATCGAAAATACATATTTATAATCCATCTAAAACTCTATGTTCATGGCAAAATAATATATATATCCATCAGTTTATTCAAGAACTTTATTGCGTGGCTTTAAACTAATACAGCTGATTCAACAACTGGGCTACGGCATTGAGGCTCATCCTCCATCGTCAGTGGACACGTACACTTTCCCTGTTATTAGGCGAAAACTCCGAATAAACTTAAAACTAGTTGTTTTAAAATTGCCATTAAACATTAACATTCGCACCATCAATTACACATCATACTTCAAATTTTCCAACTGCTACCCAACAAAGCCACATCAAAACACACTCTGGCAACAAAAACACTCAAAATAAGTCGGGATACATTTGCACTGATAAGGTACTATACCTGCCTCTAGTGTCCTAATTGTCATCCTTTTTAATCTTTGCAATGATGGGATTGCAGATAAACTCAAGTCCAATCAGCTTGTCCTTAAACTCATCTGCCTCCGCATGTTGGATACCATCTAACCAATTAATCACGTGCTTAATAGCAGCTTCAATCTTCTCCTTACCAGTAGCCTCAAGCTTTTCACCAATCTCCTTATCATTGACAATGTTCCTCATTTTGTACGCATAGTCCTCCAATGCATCCTTAGCCCTAACCTTCTTCTTGTGCTCTTCATCTTCAACTTCGCATGTCTTTGCGTCCTGGACCATCCTATGAATCTCTTCTGTGGATAGTGAACCCTTGTAATTTGTAATTGTGATCTTGCAACTTACACCGGTAGACTTATCCACGGCAGAAACATTCAAGATACCATTGGCATCGATCTCAAAGCATTCTGTGATCCTAGGGACACCTCTGGATGCCGCAGGAATGGGGGAAAGTATAAATTGTCCCAACAAATTGTTATCTGCAACTCTTGCTCTCTCACCCTCATACACCGGGATAAAACCAGAAGTTTGGTTATCATAGACAGTGGTGTAGTTCTGCTCCATCTTGGTGGGAATGGCGGTATTCCTCGGAATGATAACGGACATTTCACCTCCATCTACACCCACCCCAAGGGACAGAGGGGTGACATCCAAGAGCACAATGTGTTGAACTTTCTCATTGCCCATACCAACCATGTTTGCAGCTTGAACAGCGGCTCCATAAGCCACAGCTTCATCTGGGTTGATGCTCTTGTTAAGCTGCTTTCCATCAAACAAGTCTTGCAACAGCTGTTGCACCTTGGGAATTCTAGAAGAGCCACCAGTAAGAACGAGATCATGGACTCCACTCTTGTCCATCTTGGCATCATTCAAACAATTCTTCACAAGCTCAATAGATTTCTTGAACAAGTCCATATTGAGTTCTGAAAATCTGGCACGAGTAATACTCGAGGAGAAATCAATACCATTATATAAAGAATCAACTTCAATAGTAGTCTCAACTGCAGAAGAAAGAATTCTCTTTGCTCTCTCACAAGCACTTCTCAACCTACTGAGGGCTTTGGCATTTCCACTAATATCTTCCTTGTGTTGCCTCTTAAATATTTCAACAAAGTGTTTTACCATTCTATTGTCAAAGTCCTCACCTCCGAGGTGAGTGTCTCCAGCAACGGCCTTCACTTCAAAAGTACCATCGTCAATGGTAAGCAATGAGACGTCTGTTGTACCACCACCCAAATCAAAGATCAACACATTTCTTTTATCATTGGCCACCTTGTCCAGACCGTAACCAATGGCTGCAGCCGTTGGTTCATTGATTATCCGCATGACATTGAGTCCTGCAATGCCTCCAGCATCCTTTGTGGCCTTACGCTGTGAATCGTTGAAGTAGGCCGGGACAGTGATTACAACATTCTTTACAATTGTGCCAAGGTAGGCCTCCGCAATCTCACGCATATTTTTGAGGACCATAGATGAGATTTCCTCTGCAGTAAAATGCTTCTCTTCGCCCTTATAAGTGACCACAATCATAGGCTTGTCTTTAGGGCCTTCAATGACCTTGAATGGCCAGAGCATGATATCATTTTGAACTAAGGAATCACTAAATCTTCTACCAATCAACCGCTTTGCATCTGACAAAAATAAATAAGAGGAAAAGAATAAAATGATTCAACAAGACTAAAGTAGAAGAAGCAACGAAGCTCAATATTGATGAGCTTTTATATTGGCATGCCTTTTCTTTTTACTAATAAATTGTTATGGTGGGCCGGTGACATATGACAATAGTAGGTTCTAAAAATGAGTTTCTGTTGTTAGTAGGTTCAAAATACCTCTAACAAATATAATAAGAAAAAGAAAAACAGTCAGCATATTAAGAATTGGAATAAAAAGACCGACACAAGATCAATGTAACCATACAGGTAAAAGCAAAAATAATTTATATGACCAATTTTCTTAAGAAGTTATTTATTTTTGTCAAGATCATCTTTTTTTTGGGCCAAGATCAAATTTGATGGTGATGTGAAGTATATGTAACAGTTACCAATACTAGCATATGATTGGCTGTAAGTCTATTTTATTTGTTATTATTTTTATAAAAAACAGTCATAAAGAAATTGCATCTTAATTTCTTAAGATATCACTTCAAATAACTTTCATGAATCTTTTTCAGCTCTTGATAGAGTTTTGAATTGAAAATGGACATCTTTATTTGTAGTTTTTGGGTCCAAACCTTAAAAACTCTCATTTTCAACCTTACCAATTTGATGGAAAAAATTGTGCGTGAACAGTACTTACTATTAACTAATCTTTGAAAAATAATATTTAAATGAAATAGTGAAAGTAGATTTTTAAAATAATGAGGTTGTTAGGAGTATTGCTCTAAAAAAGTGAGTAGTTAAAATAAAGAAAAATGTACTTTTAATTATTTTAGTGAGTGCTAATAATGCTCCTAAATACAAAGGATTAAAAAAAAA
>CM017321.1:17032090-17112425 GCA_006937295.1 Carpinus fangiana | reverse complement strand
TTTTTTAAAAAAAAAAAAAAAACCCTAACAAACGGGATTTTATATTTCAAGTCAAATTTTATTTTTAATGTTAATATAAATTAAATTAATGGTTTTTCTGACGCAGTTGATTTGAAAATTATTAATGCATAATTCATATATCTCCCAGCCTCCCAGGCATGATCTTGTGGCTCTGTTTGGCAGCCGACCAAATTGACCGAATAGTCCGTATTATTATTCGGAACTTCCAAACTTTTCGTGCTTTGTACAAACACCTTTTTAAATTTTAAAGTCTCTTATTTTAGTGTATCAAACTTTTGTTTCGTTTCAAATGCCCTCATACTGTTAAATATTGCGGTTAAATTAAACAGGACAATAAAAATTAAAAAAAAAAAACTAAGGGTATTTTAGTAATTTCACACACATACTTTAGGATTTAACAGAAAATCCTAACGAAATTGGGTATTTGAAACGAAACAAAAGTTCGATACACCAAAGTGAAAGACTTTAAAGTTTAGAGAAGTGCTTGCAAAAAGCGCGAAACTTCATAGGTCAGGTTAAGTGAAATTACCCCTTAATTTTTTAATATTCTTATTTTTTATATTGCATTAATAACTTTTTAATGCTATTTAAACATATAAAAAAAAATTAGAACAAAATAATTTTTTTCTCACTTTTTCATATTAAACATTCTTAATTTTGTTAACATCAATTAATTTTGATGGCCTCTGCCAAAAAAGCCCTCTGTACTATAGATCATACATGATGATAGTTTGTGAGTTATTATCTAAAATTCTTCGACAAAAGATTCGGATCGATGAGTTTTTGAGACATTATTTTGATTGAAAAACACAATAAATGATAAATATTGAAATCAATGTTATTGAAATAGAATAGTGTATAATTTGGAAAATATAAATTGGCATAGAAAGATATCATGTACAATTAAAAATGATCCAATTCATGCACCATAAGTTTTGTGATCGCGATTCTAGATTAACATTCAACTGTGGCTACTACCAAAAATAGAAATGTAACTTTTTTATTATTATTTATTTAAATTTGTTCATTTACCTATTGCTGAAAAGTCTGTCAGTTTGTCTCCATCCTTCATATTCATTAGGACAAAACAAAATATCCTCGTATTCATCACATCATTTCTTATTATCCTAAAACATCCGATTCAACAGCTGGGCTACGGCATTGAGGTTCAACCTCGTCAGTGAACGTATTACTTTCCCTGTTATCAGCTGGAAACTCCGAATAAACTTAAACGTTGTTTTAAATAGCCATGAAACATTAAAACATTCGTGCCATCAATGACAAAACCATAAATTACACATATTTCAAATTTTTTCAATTGCTACCCAACAAAACACATTCAAAATAAGTTGCTTGCAACCATTGTACTAATAAGGTACAATTAGGACACGTTAGAATATTTTATATTATTCTAGTTTATTATGTTGCTTTATATGTTCTAGGGTTTCTTGCTTATCACTTTAGTTTATTATGTTGCCTTATATGTTCTACGATTTAGTTTAGGATTTCTTGCTTATTACTCTTAGCCTCTCTATTTATAGAGGCATATGTAATCATCTTAAACATATCAAATTGAAGAGATGTAGTCTACTCTCTCTCCAAAAAAAAAAAAAAAAAATGTTGAAATATATATAAAATATAAAATATGAAAATATGAAAGAAAAGAGAGCGGAAGCAGAGAGAGTAGACTACATCTCTTCAATTTGATATATTTATGATGATTGCATATACATCTATAAATAGAGAGGCTAAGAGTGATAACACTACAAAAAAAATAGAGGTTTGGTGATGGTTTAGAACTAAAAACCGTCACTACAAAGGTAGTGACGGTTTTGTAATGACGATTTCAAATGGTAGCTAAATAAGGGTAGAGAAATGAGAAAAAGTGTCGGTTTAGGCAAAACCAATACTAATTAGTGTCGGTTTGTCCAAACCAACACCTTTTAAAAGGTGTCGGTTTAAAAACCATCACCTTCTAAAAGGTGTCGGTTTTTTTAAAAACCACCGCCTTCAAAAAGGTGTCGGTTTTTTTAAAAACCATCACCTTCAAAAAGGTGTCAGTATTTTAAAAAACCATCACTAATTAAAAGATGTCGGTTTTTTAAAAAACCAACACTATTTTTTTTTAATATATTTTTTCCCGATTTTTTTTTTCCAATTTTTTTAATTGTCCATCTTAAACATAATTGGAATTCTATAAACGCAAAATTTTCAGTCATTTTATTCTAAGTTCATACATTCCATCACTTCTCTGTTTCTCAGTACGCAACAGACGAATTAAAAACAAAAATCTAGACAAAAATAGGAAGAAAATAAAGATCTTTACTAGTTTAATGCAATTATAAATCCTCCCACTTAAGAGATTGCCAAGATGATCCAATTATCTCATGTTCCTAACATTTAAGGGTCTCTACAAAGGCATCAATCCCTTTCATAATCTTGATTTTGAACAAAATTACAAAATATTTGAATACATGGGAAACTAACATAACAACAAGAGACGAGATTGGAGTCCAGAGAATATGCGTGATCAATTCACAAGAACATTACACTGCCATCTCTCGAGCCTCCTCTGCTTCTTATCATCATCATATGACTGTAAGAAGAAAACAACATCATCGATAAGATAACAAAATCCAGCAAAACATTCTTCACATAATTAAAAGAGGCATTAGTTTATCATCTAAATAATCTTACAAGAAATCTTACTAGAACATTTCCCATCTTGAACTAATAGGTTTTATTTTTTAAGCCAACCAACGTTAGACAACGTAGTATTTCAAGGATATGAGTCACTTTATTCAAGCATTAAGGTGATCAATATATAAATAAAGACTTATCTTTTTTCTTTTTAATTAAGGCAAGCTGTGATGTGGGAACTTCCCAAAACCAATCTCATACCAGTTTTCCCCATATCCAAACACTGGTTGTAGTTAAACATGTTTTTTCAGCTTTACCTATGCACTGAGAAAATGAGGAAGCCGAACTCTGTTGGAGCCATCAGCTAAAAATTTATAGGGTAATCAATCACCATAGCAGAAAAGTCATCGGTGACTTGCAAACATATATAGCAATAATGCATGTAAAAACAATTTCTATTGTTACTTCCAATCTACCACAAATTCTAACTTGTAATAGTTCTGTCTCAAATAGAACATAAAACACTAGAACTCAGCCCTTGAGAATCAGAGATTCAGAATTTATAACATAAGAAGAATGTGACATGAAAATGAAATGTATCTTCCTAACAAGAACCATCATTCATTCTGCAGAATTACGGAACTTACAACAGTTAACATGAAAGTGCAATTTTGCCTATTTTGTACTAATGAATACAAGATGATTGATCATGACATCAAATAAAAAATCACAATTGCCCCTTTTAGAAGAGTGAATTAAACCTAGCATAGCAATTGATTTTAGAAAGAAGCCATAATATTTTCAAGGCATGACAAAATTCACAATTGTTCTTCTCATTTGACATTGCAGGGCAGAAGACAACACACACTCTCACTTAACTCAATTCAGCCTTAATTCCAACTCAATTAAGACATAATTACTATAAAAGATAATAGTAAAATAATGTTGTAGAACATTAAGCAATAGTAATATGATAGTTTTATCTACACATTATTATAGAAAAAATATAATACTGTATGATATCTCTCATTGGTTTACTACTCAACAATTTTATCCATGAAAGAGAAAAACTTGTTCAGTTAAAATTTTTAAGGCAATAGAGGATATATACGTACTTTATGATGAACTACGAGAAATGTGCTTAGCTCAATTCGTCACAAGGCCTACTTCATTATCTGTAGTTGTAGCTCCATCACCTGCATATATATATTATTTGATCCCTTAAGTAACGGCTATTAAACAAATGCAACCTATTTTTTAGGAAGATGAGAAAATATTGAGCTAATTAATAAATTTATTTTGTATTTCTGCAATTTTATTAACTTTTGTTGTTGATATTATATATTCAATGATCGAATTGCTAAAGAATTTCTAAAGATATATCAAATTGTATTAATTAGAAAAGTAGTTAGATTTTCAAAACACAGCACTCAAATAAAAACGATTCTTGTAGGCAGAGAACAGTCCTGATTATAGTCCAGCAGGAATAAAAATATAGAGGAAAGCGCAGATGGATATGAATAAACAAAGAAAACTAGATATTACAAATGCAATGGAATACATAGAAAACAAGAAAAATCATATATATGACAGGTAAATGACACTATTTAGAAGAAATATGCTCTGTTTCTTTCAACAAAAATTTGTTGATGGACAATATTCTCCTCTATTAAGGAGCATCATTTCCCATGTTCCTGTATATCCTCCTCTGTTACCCAACATTTTCAGGAGACCAATTGGTGATTTCAACCCAGAAGAGAAAATTCATTTGAAAATTAGTATCTTACATGTAAATTGTTTTACTGGAGTTAGCTATTACACCATCAAATATCTCAAAGGGAAGCAAATGGAGTTAGAAAATAAAAAGCATAAAAAAACAAAGACAAAGGCAATTATTAAATCAGTACAAACCTTTCTGTCATTCACTTGATCAGCATGTCCATCTTGTGCAAAAAATGCCAAAATCAAGTTCCCAATAAATGCTCCAACGTCATAGGCCCATAGAAAGCAAATTCTGGATCTATAAATTCTGGATCTATAACTTGAGTTGACTCACAAGTAACCATGACAGAACTAGTGTGGAGATCTCCATGTATAAGAGCCTGTGCTCTATCACCAAACCTACAGGAAAGCCAACTCCTGATTTGCCAAAGTAAAATTGTCCTTGTACCAAATCCTGATTTGCTAAAATCATAACCTCTGCATGTACGAAGTTTTTTTTTTATAAAACAAATGTCAAGCAATGGCTAATTCAAACAGGATTGATATATAAAAATATATATTATGACGAAGGTAACATAAAAATCAAGTGTATCCTAGCTGATTACAATATATATAGATCATGACAAAGCTCATAAGCTTCAATAGATTTCAAACAAAAACAAAGAGTAATTATTACCTGCATAACACACATCCACTAATGTCAGCTTCTATGTTTTTGACAATACGGATGCATGTCAAAGTTATTTGTTCTATAGGACCAACCCCAGAAACCCTTCCAGCTGCAACAGCATTTTCATTATGCTCCACAAATTTTTCTTTTAGGAACTTATTCTGGCAATATGCACAGTACAAATCACCACGAGGAATACTAGTTAAACATGCACATTCTGCAAAAGCAAATAAGTATGTACATCAAAATCTATTAAAGCATACCACCGTTATGTGAAAATTAAAGAGGCAACTAATATAGTCGACCAAAATGATGCCACAGATTATGAAAAAAGAACATAAATAATGAGAAAACTTTGAGCAGCCTCATAAAAAATCACCCGCTAGGCAATACTACCTTGGGGAGGAGACTAGGGCATTAAAGAAAGTAACCACATTTGCACTGATGTAGTGACCCAAATTATTAACTATGTATAAGTAGCTTAGTTGGGGGGAATTAATATGGGCTTTGGGTCACTAAGGACGCCAAAAGGGTAATTTGGACTTTTAGACGGACGTACGCTGCTGTCTGTAGTGCAGATGTACGTGGGGGGACCATCGGACGTACGCTCTGCAAATCGTACAGGCGGACGTATGTGGGACCACCGGACGTACGCTACTTTTTGAATACCCTCTGGTTAATACCTAGATGTACGAGGCAGCCATGGAACCGCTGAGCAAGAACCATCGGACGTACGCCCCTTGGCCGGACGTCCGCTGCTTTTCTGAGCCTATAAATAACACCCTTACCCCCTTCGTGTTTTTCATAACTTCAGAATGCCCCCAGGCTGCCAGAATATTCCCAGAGTGTTTCCAAGTGTTTGTAAGTGTTTGGTGAGTGTGTGTGTGTGACGTTTGCGAGTTTTGGAACGTTCGTGAGGCAAAACTCTTGCGGTTTTGTTTCAAGGAGGTAACGTTCGATCTTTAGCTTTTAATTACGTCGTTATGCTGCTCGTTTTATGTTCAGTTGTAGTTATTAGCTTAGTTGTGCTTTAAGACCCGTTTGGATTAGCGTTTTCGTTAGCTTAGCGTTGTTACGTTGCATGGAGGTTATTAACTAGACTAAACTAGAAGGCTTTAGATTATTTCTAGTAGGCCTAGGAGTCGGAGAATAGGCGGACAGTGGAAGAGAAAATGAGGTTCTCCCTGAGGACCCATACAGCGGGCGTACGGTATCGTGACCTGACGTATAGCTTGTCGTTGCACGACGGACGTACGCTCTCGAGCCCAGACGTACTGTCACTGTGTGACAGGGAAACCCTATTTTCACCAACCGTCTTGTAGCTCCTATTTTCCTTACTTTAGAGTTGTTTTAGTGGAATTAAGACTAATAAAAGGTTTTCCACAGATTTGGAGAACCCGGATTTTTTGGAGTTTTCAGAGACGCGTATCGATCCAGGTGAGTTTTAACTCACATAATACGCATTGTTATTTTCCATGCACTGCATGTCTATTTTGTGTACTGAGCAAACATACATATTTTACAACTCTCACGTTTTGTACGTATTGCACATGAACTCTGTTTTTGGGAAAAACGTTGTGCTGAACATGTTAACCAAGTGAAACTTGTAAAATAACATGCATGTAAAATACATACAAGATAATTGTATCGTATGACATGGTACACTGGTACGTGTGGTAGCAATGGCCATGTGCTTACTATACATGTTAGCTTTTATGGTCAAATGTGTGCATTATGTGAGGGCTGTGAATTTATTGGTTTCGTGACCTTGATGTAATCATTCCCAATGGTTCGATCACTACAGGACGGACGTCATTAGTTGGTGTGGGCCACTTGGGGTTGGACCCGATCGTGCCACTAATGTTACGTACACAATGACTGGGGCATTGAAATTGTATTATAGGTCTCTTGGGACAGCATCAACCCTGCTGAGAGGGGTAATATCTCGGGTAGACCATACTGTTGAACTATGATTCTTGTTTACATCATATGCATATATCATTACTATATATATATCACGCATAATTAAACTGTCATGATGGGACAGCTTTTACTTATTAAATACCTGAGTTCATTACTAAAACTGACATGGGCATTATTTGTGTTAAAGGTCACTAAGTCGTAGACTTACCCCCTTTATTTTATGTATTTCCCCATCATTACGAATAATTGTGCAGTTTAGCTGCTTTAGACGAGGATGCCGTCGGAGCCTACTTGGGTGATTGCTCAGGACCTGATTCGGGTGATCTTTGAGGAGATGAATCATGTGTTGCTTAAGACAATGTGGGAGGATGGAGGGTCTGGCCGTGCAGATATGATAAAGATTCTGATCTCATTAGCTTTGTTGAAGCTCAAGTCTAAGTTTTGATTTGTTGATCTTTTGTAAACAGTGTTGTAGTATCTTATTTTGGGAATGTACCTGTTTGATGGTCTAATGATCGATACATTTGGTGACTCTTTTATTATATTATGAATGCAGTACTTTATCTTTGGTATCTTGTGTGATGTTTCGTTTATTATCTATTGATCTCATAGTCTTGATAAAGTCTTTCGCTGCAGTTTTCTTGTTACGACAAGGAATGTGTTTTTTCGGAGGTCGTGTCTCGGAGGGACATGGCTAGGATGGTGCGCCGTGGGTCAATTACTAGTTAATTGATATTCTCATTAGGCGGGGCATCACAACTGAAGATAGGGGCGGAGCGTGGGGAGCAACCCGGGGCCCTTCCATCAGCTGCCTTCTCCATAGATAAATATGTGTGTGTGTGTGTGTGTGTGTATTGTATATTATATGTATATGTATTGTATATATTGTACATATGTTGCATATGTATGTTGTATATGTGTATATAAATTGTATATATATTGAATATATATACATATATTCGTTAAAAATACAAACAAAGTACCTATTGTTGCGCTGGAGCCCGGGATTCTCCTATAACCTGCCTTTAACATGGTTTTCTCCACATGACCTGTTGTTGGAAAGAAAAGCAATATATATCTATAGTCTTCTCCGCATGACCTGCTATTGGGAAAAAAAGCAACATATATATATTTCTTAAAAATACAAACAAAGTACTTGCTTGAGGCGGAGTTGGGGGAGGAGCTCATGGTCCTCCCATCACCTGCCTTCTACATTGTCATCTTCCCAACAGCAGGTCATGCGGAGAAGATATATATATCTTAAAAATACAAACAAAGTACCTGCTTGAGGTAGAGCTGGGAGAGGAGCCGGGGTCCTCCCATCAGTTGCCTTCTACATTGTCTTCTCTGCATGACCTCTTATTGGGAACAAAAAATATATATATAGCTTTGCTTCCCAACAGCAGATCATGTGGAGAAGACCATGGATATATATAATAAAGTACCTTATGTTGCATTGGAGATAGAGGCGGAATTGGGGGAGGAGCACGAAATCCTCCCATCCTCTACCTTCTCCATGGTCATCTCCGCATGACCTGATTTGGGAAATATAACAACAAAGTATCAGCTGTTGCGTTGGAATTAGGGGCGGAGCTCAGGGAGGAACTCGGGGTCCTCCCTTCACCTGCCTTCTCCATGGTCTTCTCTGCATGATCTGCTGTTGGGAAGAAAAGCGATATATGTATATTGTATATATATGTATATGTATTGTGTATATATATAAATTCATTAAAAATACAAACAAAGTACCTGTTGTTGCGCTGGAGCCCAAGGTCCTCCTATAACCTGCCTTCAACACGATCTTCTCCACATGACCTGCTGTTGGGAAGAAAAGCCACATATATATATATAATTATATAACAAAATACCTACTATTGCGCTGAAGGTAGGGGCCGAGCTTGGGGCGGAGCAAAGGAGGAGCCCAAAGTCCTTCCATCACCTGCCTTCTCCATGGTCTTCTTTGCATGACCTATTGTTGAGAATAAAAGTCACATATATATATTGCCTATATATATAAGTGCGATTTTAAAAAGGGTTAAATACTTAATACCCCCTTAGGGTTTTATTTCTTTATTTTTTACTCCTTAGGGTTTGATTTTTATCACAGGAGATCTATGTGGTTTTAATAAAGGACCAAATTGATCCTTCTATCAGTTGATCGTTAGTTGACTTAACGGAAGTCCACATGGACAAATAAAAATTTGACAAACATAGGTGGCCACGCTATCAATGATGACCGTATATTAATCTGCCACCTATTTTTTTTTTTTTTTACAAAAAAAAGTCAGATATAAATTTAAAATACTGGGTTTTATTTATTAAAATAGTTTAACAAATTGATTTAAGATTTAAACATTAAAGATTTAAACAAAATTAAACTGCTTGGTTTCGAAGAACAAGTTGAATCTTCACCCAAACCACCACGTCTTCACCCAAACCCATAAGATCCGGCCAACGTCTTCTCCGGTGTCCTCCCCACCTCCCCCAACACACTGCTCTTCCACGGCCAAACCCATTGTTTGGCGAAACCCACTATTCGGCGAAGCCCCTTCTTCCCCAATCCGTGAAACCCACTATTTGGGTTATGTCAACCCAACTCCTTTAAAGGCATGAGAATAGACATTTGTTGATGGGCAGACCCACACGCACACAAAACAGTCATAAAACCATTATATTTTCTTTCTTATTTGACTGATGAGAGGTCTAAAATAACTGCACTGAATTTGGCAATTAGGGCATCGTGATAAATGATGGTCTTTTAGAATCTGCACTAGAGAAGTTTGTGGCAGCCAAGTACTCATCTGGGAAGGTTATACTCATCCATGGGTTTCAACTTTCACGGATTGGAGAAGAAGGGCCTTCATCGAACAGTGGGGAGGTGGGGCGGACGTGGGAGACTGGGGAGGATGCCAAGAAGATGTTGGCCGGATCCTATGGGTTTGGGTGAAGACTCAACTAGTTCTTTGAAACCAAGCAGTTTAATTTTGTTTAAATCTTTAATCAATTTGTTAAACCATTTTAATAAATAAAACCCGTATTTCAAATTTGTACCTTTTTAAAAATAAAAAAAATAGGTGACAAATTAATATACAGTCATCATTGATGACGTGGCTACTTATGTCAGGTGTCAAATTTTCATTCGTCCACGTGGACTTCTGTTAAGTCAACTAACGGTTAACTGACATAAGGACCAATTTGGTCATTTATTAAAACCACATGGACCTCCTATGATAAAAATCAAACCCTAAGGAGGAAAAATTAAAAAAATAAAACCATAAGGAGGTATTAGGTATTTAACCCTTTTAAAAATTGCATTTTTAAAAATTGTGTTTTTAAAACCGCTACTTTAAAAATCGTGCATGCGTTTGGTAAAACATGTTAAGAAGTACTTTTTTATCAATTGAGTGTTTAGATAACATTAGCATATAATTGCGGTTTCATAGCCAAATAGGTAAATATTGCCCCAAATATATTTTTAAGCGAAATCGTAATTTTGATTTAAATTCGCACTTTTTCAAATAAGCACCATCTAGCCTGCTTATTGAAATCGCAGATTCTTTTCCTATTTTAAATTAAGTTCTCTTTTAAATCGCAATGCCAAACACCTTACTTTTGTGATATCTTTTAAAAATACAGATTATTCTTACGAAATCGTAATCTAAAATGCACCCTAAGTTTAGAAACAATTTATGGGCTCTGCATTGTCTTATCTTTTCATGATACTTCAAAAGGACTTATTCGTGTAGAAATAACTTCTTATCAAGCTAAGAAAAAGTATCGTCAGATTCAGCCAATTTCTTCTCGAGCCCCTTGTAAGCAAGCAACTCCTCATATGATGGAAAACCAAATGATATTTGGATTTATTGTTTTTTGGATATTCCTCGCGGTGCTACTGGAGGAAATATACACATCCGTCTTACATCAGCTACAGACATTGATTATGAAGTATATGCTAGATTTGGTGGATTACCATCTCTTGATAGCTGAGATTGTTACTATGCAAACAGTACAAGTAGTGATGGCTCCATGTTTTTTATATTATATAATTCCAGCCAAGAAAAAGTTGATTTTTATCTTTTATATGTTAGAGAAGGAACTTGGGGTTTTGGATTGAGGCATTTTAATGCCACTAGTAGTGCTACTAAAGATCAAATTATCATGTATGTTATGTCAAAAAAAAAAAATTATCATGTATGTTTCCCTTGAAAGATGCCCAAAAAGATGCTCATCTAATGGGGATTGTAGAGTTGCCTTTGATGCTAGTGGATTGACATCATGCAGGTTTTTTGTTTAGTTCTTTTTTTTTTTTTTTTGGTTAGATTAATTTTTTTGCTCGAAAGGTGTTGTTGCTAGGGGTGGAACAAAGAAATTTTTCTTGATTTAATTTCTCTTTGAACTTCTTAACATCATAATTTTTTATCGTGTATCATCTTTTCATAGAAGATTGTATAAAGGTTAATGAAAAATTGCCATAAAGTGTTGCATAATATGATCCATAATTTTTGTTGTTTATTAGAAGTCCTTTAAACCTATGGGATGCATAATGGAAGTAGACCTTTCCCTTCCATGAATCCCACCTTTCCCTGGAATAAACAGGATTTGATCTCGGATCTCTTGCGAAACAACTAGATTTGATTAGCAAAATAACAGACACTCACAAGACTTATAAATTTCATATAAAAGGATTTGTTGTGAATTTGACGTTTGTATTGTCTTTTTTCTGGATAAATAAGCATTTATATAGTATATGTAGCATATTTTACCATTTCGTTTTTTGTGTCTTTCAAACTCTTGATCTCCTCAATCTTTGAATTTAAGAGTTCTAAACTCTATTCCATTTTTTTAAAGAGGTATAAATTGTCATTAGTATGATTTGGATGTTCACTTGTTTAGATTTAGAAATTACATGTCTTACCGTTGCTTTTTTTAAAAAAAGCCTACAAATTCATGCAACTTAAAGCGTAGATAAGGTCACAGAGCAAAAAGAATGGAGAAAGAAAACCAGAGCAGACGTCATATATGGCGAGAAAGCCAAAGAGAAGACCACTGATGAGAATGTAAGAGAAGACCACTGATGAGAATGTCCTGAGTTCTGGCCCCATCTTCGCCCCAAGCTCCGCCCCCAACTCCACAGGTATTTAGTTTGTATTTTTTAAGGTTAAAGTTGAAAAAGTTTCAATTTTTATATTAAAGCTTTCATTTTTAATTCATCTAAAAAACAAACTTCCATTTTTATGAGAGTCTGAACGCCAAATATTATAGAAAGTCTCATACCGGGATAACCAAATAGGGCAACACTTAGATCAAGTCAGGAGGAATCTTCTTCTCCGTGTGTATTGAATAATGGAATCAACTACACAATAAATAAAGGATTGAATTGAGCTCAGGGAGGAGCCCAGGTTCCTCCCATCACCTGCCTTCTACATAGTCTTCTCCGCATGACCTGCTATTGAGAAGAAAAGCAACATATACATATATATAACAACAAAGTACCTGCTATTGTGCTAAAGATAGGGGCGAAGCTTGGGGAGGAACCCAAGGTCCCCCCATCAGCTGTCTTCTCCATAGATAAATATATATATATGTGTGTGTGTGTGTGCGTGTGTGTGTGTGTGTGTATGTGTGTGTAAGTATTGTATATATTGTATATATATTGTATATGTGTATGTATATTGTATATATATGTATATGTATTACATATATGTTGTATATATATGTATATGTATTGTATATATATAAAAATTCGTTAAAAATACAAACAAAGTACCTGTTGTTGCGCTAGAGCCTGGGGTTCTCCTATAACCTGCCTTCAACATGGTTTTCTCCACATGATCTGATGTTAGAAAGAAAAGTAACATATATCCATGGTCTTCTCCACATGACCTGCTATTAGAAAGAAAAGCAACATATATATATAACAAAGTACCTGCTATTACGCTGAAGTTAGGGGCCGAGCAAGAGAGGAGCCCAGGGTCCTTCCATTATCTGCCTTCTCCATAGATTTCTTCACATGACCTGCTAGGTTCCTCCCATCACCTGCCTTCTACATAGTCTTCTCCGCATGACCTGCTATTGAGAAGAAAAGCAACATATACATATATATAACAACAAAGTACCTGCTGTTGTGCTAAAGATAGGGGCGAAGCTTGGGGAGGAACCCAAGGTCCCCCCATCAGCTGTCTTCTCCATAGATAAATATATATATGCGTGTGTGTGTGTGTGCGTGTGTGTGTGTGTATGTGTGTGTAAGTATTGTATATATTGTATATATATTGTATATATGTATGTATATTGTATATATATGTATATGTATTACATATATGTTGTATATATATGTATATGTATTGTATATATATAAAAATTCGTTAAAAATACAAACAAAGTACCTGTTGTTGCGCTAGAGCCTGGGGTTCTCCTATAACCTGCCTTCAACATGGTTTTCTCCACATGATCTGATGTTAGAAAGAAAAGTAACATATATCCATGGTCTTCTCCACATGACCTGCTATTAGAAAGAAAAGCAACATATATATATAACAAAGTACCTGCTATTACGCTGAAGTTAGGGGCCGAGCAAGGGAGGAGCTTAGGGTCCTTCCATTATCTGCCTTCTCCATAGATTTCTTCACATGACCTGCTATTGGGAAGAAAAATAACATATATATAACAAATTACTTGCTATTGCGTTGGAGCTATGGGGGGAGCTGAGGGAGGAGCCCGGGGTCAGCCCTAGAGCGAGCACTTTCACGATTTGCTTCGATTCCTCCCCTTCCTCTCCTTATTTATACTTACTATAGAGTGAGCACTTTCGTACCTTTGGTTTTGGATTAAATCCTAAGTCAACCCTAGAAGATGGAACGAATATTGAGTAAATTGCAATTTTCCTTTATCAACTTCTTTCGTTTGACCCCTTGAGTGTCATCCCTCCCAATAGTTTAATCAAACTCGCTATTGGGGCTTAAACCCGGCCTAGGAACAACCACCCGAAAAAGCAGAATCTAAGACTTCAAGCAACCCTACTGGAATAGAAAATGAAGGCACCTTCGTTACAAGAAGTGGTGATTGTACTTTGAATGGACAGAAACTCCAGCTAATTGACCTGGTTACCTTTGCCAAAGATGCAGTGGATTGCTAAAAGATCGATTTGAAGCCAAAAACACCAACTTTCTTAAAGTTTGATCGTTCAGATTAAACTCACCTATTGAAGAATCTATTTAAGACAAAATCCTTCCTTAGCACAAGCGCTAATAATACCTTGCTAGTTGGAAGCTCCTACAGCGTCAACAGCAGCGGTCATTGCCCTCTTTCTATATATATACGCAACATATATACAACATATAAACAATATATATATATACAAAGTACTTGTTGTTGCACTAGAATTAGGGGCGGAGCTGGGGGAGGAGCCTGGGGTCCACCCATCACTTATTTCTATGTGATCTTATCCGTATGACCTGCTGTTTGAAAAAAAAAAAAAAATTCATATATATCTATATAAAGTATCTAATTATGTATGTTAACTACAACAACAATGCTTAAATTGAGATACTTGACAGATGATACATATATTCCAAGAGATTGGCCTTTTTCGGAATTGATCACAGTAAGCTGCTCATGGGCTTCATGTCCAATTTGTCCGACGACAGTCATGAACATATTGTGCTTGATGGGATACTTGACAGATTACAGCCCATCTCTTAAAACACTTATTTACTGTTTCCCTTTTTTTTTTTTTAATAATAATAATAAAAAAAAAAACTTACAAATTCATGCAGCTTAAAACGTAGACAAGGTCACAAGAGCAAAGAGAACGGAGAAGGAAAATTAGGGCAAACATCAGATATGGCGAGTAAGCCAAAGAGAAGACCACCAATGAAAATGTCTTGGATTCTGCATCCATCTCCGCCTCAAGCTCCACAGGTATTTAGTTTGTATTTTTTAAGGTTAAAGTTGAAAAAAATTTCATTTTTAGATTAAAGCTTCAATTTTTAATTCATCTAATTAAAAAAAAAAAAGCTTCCATTTTCATATTACATATATGTTATATATATGTTGTGTATATGTTGCGTGTATATATATTGTATTGTATAGTATATATATTGTTTATATGTTGTGTATATATATACACAATATATACAATATATATATAAAATACAATACGCAACATATATACAACATATGAACAATATATACAAAATATATATATACAATACGATATGCAACATGTATACACAACACATTAACAATATATGTTGTATGTATTGTGTGTGTATATTAGATACGGCGAGAAAGCCAAAGAGAAGACTACCGATGAAAATGTCCTGGATTCTACATCTATTTCCGTCCAAAGCTCCACAGGTATTTTGTTTGTATTTTTTAAGGTTAAAGTTGAAAAAGTTTTCATTTTTATATTAAAGCTTCCATTTTTAATTCATCTGAGAAGAAAAAAAAAAAAAAAAGCTTTCATTTTCCTATTATATATATGAATTTTCCTAATACATATATGTTATATATATGTTATGTATATATTGCGTATATATATATATATATACATTGTATTGTATTAGAACAGTTTTTCCCACGGTGGATGCGCGTTCTCCAAAGCCTTCAAGATTTGCAATACATCATTATGTGCATTCCAATTTGCTACAAAAGAGCGAAAAGCGTCAAAGGGCCCGTCGGTGTTTCTACCATGGGCACTCCGATGCTAAAGTTAAAATCTAAGAGAAATATTATGCTTCAGCGCATAATAAGTCAATATGTCTAATCATTTAGGATTATGAGAGATAATATATTTTGTACCTGCCGTATAGGCCTATTTATAGGATAGAGTGCTGAGGTTGAATTGAACTTGTTCTCCTGGAGTTTGAGTTGGTTTGGGAGTCTAGAGTTGAGATAAGACTTAGCAACTATCATCTAGAGATAAACCTTCAACAGTAATTATGTAGAGATAATCTTGAGTAGTCATATTGTAGAGATAATCTTGAATTCAATGGAGCTTTAGCTGGGATTGAGTTTCTTTATTCCAATATAATCTCAATTATAATATAT
Source organism: Carpinus fangiana (assembly GCA_006937295.1). Taxonomy (NCBI): domain Eukaryota; kingdom Viridiplantae; phylum Streptophyta; class Magnoliopsida; order Fagales; family Betulaceae; genus Carpinus; species Carpinus fangiana. The sequence goes on along the minus strand of CM017321.1, from coordinate 17,096,398 downwards.
TTTATGTTAATTAATTAAATAACCATTGCTATTTAATTAATCTCTTTATGGGCCTATCATTAGCCATTGGGCCCAAATTTGGTGGGTTTGTAGTGTGAATTTATTCTCAACATATTGTATAGTATATATATTGTATATATATTGTGTATATATATACACAACATATAAACAATATATATACAATATAATACACAACATATATACAACATATATACAACATATAAATAATATATACAAAATATATATATTTGTATATATATAACCCAAAATATATGCACACACGATACATACTATATGTTGTATATATATTGTTTATATATATATTTACATGATATATACAATATATATACAATACAATACGCAATACATATACAACACAATATATTATTTATATGTATTGTTTATATATAATTTATACGTAACAATATATATATTGTTTGTGTTGTATATATGTTGTGTGTATATACTGTGTTATATATATATTTAACAAATTTATACAATATATATATACAACACAATATGCAACATATATACAACATATATATGTTGTATATATGTTGCATATTGTGTTGTATATATGTTACATATTGTATTGTATATATGTTGAGTATATATATAAACAATGCATATATACGCAACATATATACAATATATAAACAATATATACATTTACAAAGTACTTGTTGCACTATAGTTAGTAGCGGAGCTTGGAACGAAGCTGGGGGAAGAGCCCGGGGTCCTCCCACCACCTGTTTCTCTATAGTCTTCTCCGCATGACCTATTGGGAAAAAAAAAAGTTACATATATATATATTATCTAATTATGTATTTTAACCAGTAAATAAGTGTTGGGTCTTTTGTTCAGGTTATTGTGTATATATATTATGTTGTATATATGTTGTATTGTGTATATATATACACACACAATACATACTATATGTTGCGTATTGTATTGTATATATCGTGTACTATACAATACAATATATACATACACAATATATACACAGCATATATATAACATATATGTAATATGAAAATGGAAGCATTAATATAAAAATGGAAACTTTTTTAACTTTAACCTTAAAAAATACAAACTAAATACCCGTGGAGCTTGGGGCAGAGATGGGTGCAGAATCCGAGACATTCTCATCAGTGATCTTCTCTTTAGCTTTCTTGCCGTATCTGATGTCTGCCCTGGTTTTCCTTCTCATTTCTCTTTGCTCTTGTGACCTTATCTATGTTTTAAACTGCATGAATTTTTAGGCTTTTTTTTTTTAAAAAAAAAAAAAAACAGTAAATATGTGTTCTAAGAGATGGGCTGAAAGGCCCATCAAACACAACCTATTCAAGACTGTCGTCGGGCAAATTGGACGTGAAGTCCATAGCGGCTTATTGTAATCATCAAAAGAAATAAGGGAAGTGGGATCGGTTTGATCAATTCCGGAAAGGCCAATCTCTTGGAAAATATGAACCATCTGTCAAGTATTTCAATTTAAATATTGTTGCTGCAGTTAACATATATCATTAGAGGCTATATATANTGTTAGAGTACAAGAATCCATGCTGCCATACTCCTGACGCCCGTGCTGCCCATGCCCTGCCAACACACGTGATGCCCTCTTCAACCCATGCTGCCCAGACAAGCTAGCCGCACTCCTCTCTCTCCTTGTTTTATGGCTCCATGTTTTCATGCAGCTTTTCCTCTTTGGTCTTCCTCTTTTCCAGCTTTTGAGGAACTTATGTTTTATGTATTGTATCCATGTGATACCTTTTGTTTTGTCTGAAACTCTTGTAAACCAGTGTGTAAAACGACTCCATGAGTTTCACTATAAATAAGATCATCTCCTCTGTCATTTGGTAAGTTAACCAAATCAGAGTTCCCTAAATTCTATCATGTAGTACCACGACCCAAATCAAAGATCAATACATTTCTCTTACCAATGCCCACCTTGTCAAGACCGTAACCAATGGCTGCGACCGTTGGTTTATTGATTATCCGCATGGCATTGAGTCATGCAATGCTTCCAGCATCCTTTTGTGGCCTTACGCTAAGAATCATTGAAGTAAGTTCGGACAGTAATTACAACATTCTTCACAATTGTACCAAGGAAAGCCTCGGCAATGTCACGCATTTTTTTGAGGACCATAGCTGAGATTTCCTCAGCAGAAAAATGTTTCTCTTCACCCTTATAAGTGACCACAATTATAGGCTTGTCGGCACGACCTTCAATGACCTTGCATGGCCAGAGGTTAATATCATTCTGAACGAAAGAATCACTAAATTTCCTACCAATCAACCGCTTTGCATCTGCAAAATAAATAAGAATAGAAATGATACAAGGATTCAACAAGACTAAACTAGAAGAAACAAGCAATCTCAATACTGATGATGAGCTTTTATATTGGCATGCCTTATTTTTATTTTCCTGCTAATAAATTATTGTGGTGGGCACAAGACAATAGTTGGGGTTTGAAAAGGAGATTCTGCCGTTAGTAGGTTCAATTTACCTCTAACAAACAAAAAGAAAACAAATAACAATTCCGGCATATTAATAATTGGAATGAAAGGCAATTTGGCACAAGATCAACGTGGTAACCTAATAGCTAGGAAAAAACCTAAAACAATTTATTGACCAATTTTCTCAAGAATTAGTTTATTTTATTTGTAATTAAATGTTAACACCAATTATAGTGTGACACATTAACTGATTTTGTCATGCAATGCCCCTACTTTGTTGTACATGCATGACATATAGCAGCCTAAGTAATAATTAATTCATCGTATGGATATGTTTATAGGCATTCTCAGTGTAATAGTTTTTTTTTTTTTTTTGACATATACACACAAGAGTAGGGTAAGGAAATTTATACTAGTGACTTCCGCTTTATTAAGCGTGGTCCCATAACCGATTGAGCTAGCCTTTGAGGTCTTCTATGCAATAGTTACATTGGCACCATTGACAATAAATTATAAAGCCTATGAATGTTTTTTTTTCTTTTGTTTACCCTACTTTCACATAGAAAAAAACAAGGGAAAGAGAGGAAAAGAAAGGGGTGGGAGATTACCAAAAACAGAATTAGCGGGGTTTCTGGCAACCTGATTCTGTGCCGCGTCACCGACCAAGCATTCTTTGTCAGTGAAGGCAACATAAGACGGCGTCGTCCTATTGCCCTGATCGTTGACTATAATTTCTACTGCCACACTGCCACACACGAGTACGTCGTCCCTAAATCAATCCCTATCGCTGGCCACTCTCCTCCCGCGGCCATTCTCCCAAGTCCGGAAGATCACGGAATTAAAGTAGACAAAAGACGACTCTGATCAGTGAAACCTGGAAAAAGAGTTTGCTAATTGCTACGTCGTCTATTAAGGAAATAAAATTTTGCCAATAATCTGCCACGTCATCTATAATTTTAGATGGATTGTACAAATTTCCTGGGCCGGTGTCTCTCTCATTCGCAAAAGCCCAACTATAACATTATTGGGCCCAACGGCCCGACGTCTTCCACTCTTATTCAGTTATTTGTTTCAGCTTCAACCAATTGAGGAAGAGATCCATTACAATCTCTGCAACTCTCGCCTTCCAAAATCCACTGAAACCACGGCAAACCTTTTGGTGGAGAATATTTGAATTTGAGCAATGGGGAAGAACGAGTACCAGACGCCGAATGGCGAAGGCGATAGCGAACTGGGTCAAATTCCAAGTGGGGTTTTAGAAGGCAAGGAGACAGATTTCGAGTGCTGAAATGGCGTTTCTTGGAAGAAAAGCTATCTGGGGAATTTAACTTCTTTTCCTACAATTCTCAGTCAAAAAAGAACAACAGAACATACACCACAACACTGCATAATCTATCATTATTTTGCTCAAGATCACACACCTGTGTTCCAATGTGATTCTCCTGGCGCTGGTATTCAATATGTAGCACTTGATGATGCTATTCCAAAATTTCCTATAGGGCCTGTACTCCTCTCTGCAATCCGATGGTATACAACACCAGTTTAAATTTCTTGAATGTTGCTGGTTTATTATTTGTAATAATATTAATAACCCCATTCTTGATCATTAGTGCTTGCATAAAATTTCTCCTCTCTTTTTTCCCCTTTTCTCTGTGAGGTCTCCTTAACATACCCACAGTCATCAGCATGAATTATTGGTTAGAATTGTGTTGTACTAAATGCTGGATCAGAATGTGAGTTCCATCACTGGCTTGGTTAAGTACTTTAACAAATTCACATTGAGACAGAGCTCTCTGTTATCTAAATATATAGAGCACATTTTATTTCCATCTCTTTTTTGTTTCTTTTTTTTGGGGATACGTATTTTAAGAATGAACTTTTTGTTTTTTGAGTTCTCATTTCAGGAGCAGAGCCCTATCGTCTTGAGCTCTAATTATACTGGAGAAAAACCAAATCCAACTTCAGAAACTTGATTACTAAGCCGCAAAACTAATCTATCCAACAGTAACGGTAATACATATGAAAACAAACGCTAGGATAAGAAGGAAAACAAAGGCGGGGGCTTTTATCTGAGGGGGTAACACGCTCGGCCAAGGACGACGTCTAAGAAGAAAGATTGACTCAAGGGTGAGAGGGAAGAGTAAATATCTCATCAGTCATGAAAACAGTGTAGGCTTCCCCAGCCTGTAGGAGACTGCAACAAACCAATTTTATTGGCTATTGAGAAACTTCCAAAGAGCCACAAATTTCAGTGACAGCAGAAAAGGTTGATGGATTAGGTATAACCAGCAAGAAGAATCAGTAATGGAACAGGGGTGAGAAGAATCAAAAAGTAGAAGGCAAAGAGGTTACAACATTAAAGGAGAAGAATACCAACTAAGCAAAAATTAACTAGAGGTAGGATAGTATATATATGTGTCCACAAAAACATTACAATCAATGAAAGTTTCCTAAAGCCCAAACAACCCCATTTATTAAAAACAGCTGAAGGTACAAATAACATTACAATCATTGAAATTTTCCTAAAGCCCAAGCAACATCAAACAACCCCATTAAGCACAGAAGAAACAAATCCTTTCTACTATCTTGAGCACTAGCTGCGGTACCCTGAGGATCACTTAGACACCAGTTCCACAAGGAGGCAAGCCAAAGTTATGGTGGGGTCCCCTAAAAGAATGGTTACAATGGTCCTAAGGAATATCTTCACAATCCGCAAGTACTTGCTACCTTTTCCACTACTTCCACTTGAATTACGTTGAAGTGGTAGCTCCAAGTTCTCCAATGCCAAACATTTATTATCATCTTTAGGCATATTGTTCCAGCTCTCAAGGACCATTTCCATTGCGCAATACACATGAAAATGGTAATTCTCACTCTTTGACACATAAGACCAGCCTGGGATCCCCTTGGCACTATTTGGAAGCTTCTTCTTCTTGCACCATATGCATTTCTTTGACACCTTATCGCTAAGCCGGAATTTCTCACCATCAATGTAAATTTTATTTTTGAGGTTGCGACAACATGGATGTAAATCCCAGCCCTTTGCTTCACAGTGGTAAACAAAGCCATTTATAGCCTTTCCACATGCATCACAATAACTTCTGCAGTTATCACAGTTTCTCCTACAGCATTTTCCTGGTGGTTGATTGTAGAATTTGAAGGTGGATTCCTTGAAGAACTCATGGTGAGTTTTGGGGGAGGTGAACATGCATTCCTCATGGAGATCAAAGTCGCAAAGCTCGCATCTATATCTTGATCCATATCCTTGCTCCTTGCATCCATCACACGTGTATGGCTTTTGATAATTTTTTAGCTCAAGCTCATGCTCATGCTCCGGGTGTTTGATGTGTGTTTTCTTTATAATTGTCGCGCCGATGACATCTTGAGACATTGTGAGTAAATCGATTCCTGCATGTAAGAAAAATTGCTCATCATTTCATCTCGGGTCTTAGTTTGTACAACTGTATCATTCGGGAAAAGTAGTGTTGCATTGCTAGAACTATGTAAGTTGCATATTTTGAGCATGTGATTGCCCTGGAAGCGTTAAAAAGCACTCTAGCAATAACACTCCTTGGAGACAATGATGATCCGTACATAACCATATGCAGCTTAATTTGATAAATGAACAACAAATGTAATTTCACTAGAGCAGCAAAAGAAAGAAATGCAAAAGATTTAAGGTTACCCTGATTGTATAGCCTGTCGATGAGGAAGTTGACGTCAAATGTGTGCTGAACTTGCTTGATTGCAGGAGGCAGATTTATGAAAGAATGGCAAAAAAGAAGATGGAAGCAATCTGACAAGCAGGAGTGTGTTTGGATCTCTTTTTATAGGGGGCGTAAAAGATGTGGGAACTTTGAGGTTCACTTAGATTAGCTGGCCGGGGTACCGAAGCTTCATGGAATGTCCTACGCGGTTTGTCCCAGGTCGTTCAAAATCAGCATTGACTTGTGTCAACTGTCGGGGCTGGGGAGGTTGGGGAAGTCAATTATCTTCTGCATTGCAACAGCCATATACTCCTGGAGTACCCAAAACGGATTTTGGTCGGTTTCCTGTGCACCTTTCCGTGTCCTTTCCGTGTGTTGGTTTGGAAACAACTAACAAGATTCATCTGGAAGTTGTATGGATATCTCAAGAGTCACAGTTGCTTACTTGAATGCAAAGTCTAAACATAGGACAGGAGGTCATTTCCTGGTTTTACTTGGGCTTCAAGATGGAGAACGAGATCAGGGCAGGGAGGATTGTGGCCCCACTATATGTGGAAAAATGTTATGAACAGGGAAGTTTCCCTGTCTTTACATACTGCATTACATCATCTGCTTTGCTCATCAATGTCATCTTTCTTCAATGATATTAAGCAATCGGGTCCTAAAAGGTAGCTCAATTAGTTAGGACCACGTTTTCTAAAACGGAGGTCACTAATTCGAATCTCCCTCTTCCCTCTTATACGGACATGTCAAAAAATAATAATAATAATAATAATAAACAATCGGTCAATCTTTTATTGACTAAAGATTTGGGTGAACCGGAAGGACGAGAGAAAAGAGTGAAAGAGTAAATTTGGTTTGCTTAGTGAATTAACACTCTTCGTCAACGACAAAGGTGTTATCCGAATTGGGTGCTGTCAATTGTAATATAGCTTTTCTTATAAATTGAGTTGATAATTTATTATTGGTAAAATTTATATTCAAACAGGACATAAATTTCTAATAAATTGAGTTTTAGAAAAGAAAATAAATCAAAAAATCAATTTAGTCCGCTAAAAGTGACGTGTATCCCCTTTTTCTTTCTCTTTTTTTAATAGCATGTTATTCTCATATGTTTTTTTAAATAGCATTAATAAAAATATATGTACTTCTTACATACTTAAAGGCACATGACACTTTTGTCCCCAAGAGGTAGTTCAATCGGCTGGAACCACGCCTAATGAAGTGAAAGTCACTAGTTCGAATCCCTCTCCCTCTTCTTGTATGGACATGTCAAAAAAAAAAGAAGGCACATGACACTTTTAGAAATTATGTTTGATGGATTATTACAACCGAGTTAATTTGTAGGGTATTTATATCCAAACAAAAAATCTAACTTGTCAATTTAATTAGGTAATGGTAGACTTGTCAACTATACAGTTTTTTTTTTTTTTTTTAATTATTTTGCCAATTATGAATGGTCACATTAGATTATAAGAAAATTGTAATAAAAGTTATAGCAACCCAACTATTTTCAATCCTAAATAACCCATCATGCTCTTTTACATTTCACTTTGAAACGAAGAGTATCCATTTTACAGTTATGATTTAATATTGTTGTATTCAAAGGTGTATATTATACCACTAAGGTGGTAGTTAAGTTGGTAAAGCAGTAAAGGATAATATTTAATTCCCCCTTCCTTTCTTCCTAGTGGTTACGGGTTCGAACCCACTTGCGATGGTAGTTCACGAACTAGATGCTACTAAGAATGGGTTTTACCAACTTGCACTTTGGTGGAGTTGTGGTGATGGACTCTCCTTCCCATACAGTAGCTATGGCTCAAACCGAACATTTCACAGTAGGTGGGAACCTTGATGGTCACGCCCAATGAAGAAAATTACACTAATTGCCCCCTCCGGCCCTTTTGATTAAAAAAAAAAAAGTGTATATTATAACATATTGTATGTAGGGAAATGCTAAATGCTCTCCTGGTATTCTCCTAATGTCTCTTTTTTTTTTTTTTTTTTTTTTTTGACATGTCTGCATAAGAGGGAAGATGGAAATTCAAACCAGTGACCTACACTTTATTAAGCGAGGTTTTAGCTAATTGAACTACCTCTTGGACCTCCTAGTGTCTTCTTAATCCTAGGTGAATATTATTTTTTTAAAACCAAGTGAGAAAAATAAGAGTAATTTTTTTTTTTTAGAAAATAATGTACCATCATTTATTTCATTAGATAAAACAACATTAAAGTCTAACCATAAATTTAAATTTTAAAATTGATTAGGAGAAATAGGTGGTTAGTGAGCCACTAGTGCGCTTTATTAAGAGAGACGGGGGATTAGGGATCCGGATCCTCTCCGGTCCATTATGGACTGGAGGGTATCCAGTTCATGATTTGGATTTCTTTACAGAAATCCTAGTGCCATAAATGTGTTACTTGTCATCTTAATAAAAAATTAATCAATATTTAAAAAAAAAAAAAAAAAAAAAGGATAGGCGGCAACCCAAAGGGGGTGGCCGGACCAACCCTGCTGGCCAACGATTTTTTTTTTTTTTTTTAGTTTGGGCACACCCCCAAGGGCCATGGGGTGGCTTTGGCCCTTGGGGGTGGTCCGGCCACCCCGCTGTCCAAAGATTTTTTTATTTTTTTATTTTTTAAGTTTGGGCCTTGGGGTTGGTTGGACCACTCTCAATGGCCATGAGGTGGCTGAAGCCATTCCTAGGCCAACGGCGGTGGTCCGGCCACACCTTAGTTTTTTAAAAATATTTTTTAATTTTTTATTATTTTAGTTTTTATTTATTTTTTAAATATTAATTAATATTTTTTTTATTTTTTTATTAAGAGGATAGGTGGCATTTGTGGCACTATGATTTCTTTTAAAAAAATCTCAGCCATGAACTGGATACTCTCCGATCCGTAATGAACTGGATACCCTCCACCTCCGGTTCATAATAAACTGGAGAGAATCCTATTCCGTAGGGATGTCAAAAATTACCGGGAAACCGGAACCGGAAAACCAAGGACCCAGTTCCGATTCCGGTTTGGAAAATCCAGAAACCGGGTACGGTTCCAGTACCCGATTTTTACCGGGTTACCGGGAACCGGGGTTTCCATATTATTTAATAATATTTATGTATTAATATAATTATATATTATTTTTTTTTAGTAATTTTACACTTAGACTTAGGTTTCATGGTTTGTTTAAAAAATTGTTTTTATTGTTTTAATGTTTTCTAAGGCCCAAATAGGCAAAAACATTGATTTTTAAGGATTTTTAGGCTTTTTTATGTTGTTTTTTAAAATTATTTGGAATAATCACAACAAATCCTAATTAATTTAGACAAAAAGGCTAATAGATTTTTTAAAAAATGGGCCAACTATATACAAAAAATGGGCTTATTTTAGGCTCGATACCTAAAATAGGCCAAAAAAACAATTTTCTTAAAAAATCGATTACCGGACCGAGTACAACCGGAACCGGCCGGTTACCAAGGTCTCGGTTCCGGTTCCGGTTGCCCAAAACAAAAAACTAAGATAACCCAGTTTCGATTTTCAGTTTTGGCCAAAAAACTGAACCAGATTGACACCTACTATTCCGGGTGATTAGTGGGTAGCACTATAAAAATTAATGAATGGGATGCTCNTTTACACTTAGACTTAGGTTTCATGGTTTGTTTAAAAAATTGTTTTTATTGTTTTAATGTTTTCTAAGGCCCAAATAGGCAAAAACATTGATTTTTTTAGGATTTTTGGGCTTTTTTAGATTGTTTTTTAAAATTATTTGGAATAATCACAACAAATCCCAATTAATTTAGACAAAAAGGCTAATAGATTTTTTTAAAAATGGGCCAACTATATACAAAAAATGGGCTTATTTTAGGCCCAATACCTAAAATAAGCCCAAAAAATAATTTTCTTAAAAAATCGGTTACCGGACCAGGTACAATCGGAACCGGCCGGTTATCAGGGTCTCGATTCCGGTTTCAGTTGTCCAAAACAAAGAACCGGGATATCCCAATTTCGATTTCCAATTTTGGTCAAAAACCAAAAAACTGAACCGAGTTGACACCTACTATTCCGGGTGATTAGTGGGTAGCACTATAAAAATTAATGAATGGGATGCTCGTAATTATCTGTAATTATTAAAAAATATATTTTTTTATTTAATCTGCTTTGTTAATGTAAGCCGGTGACAATCAGCCTTTTAATAAAAAAATAATAATAATAACTAAATTTCGTCTTAAAAATATAGGATAAACTTGGAAGGGCAATCTTTATGTCAAATCAAGAATTGAAGTTCGAAGAACGATTATTTTAAAGGTTGAGAACATGAATACCAAACGAGTCAGAGAGCTGGACAGTTGGGAGCTAGGCGTGATTAATCGCTCAGCCACCAAGTTTGGCGTCGGATTTGGGCGAGCAATGTAGTCGGCATGCAACCAATTAATAACCAGAACATCAAATAAATATGGAAACGTCACTCTACACTCCTTCACTTTTTTATGCGATTTGATAAATTTCTCAATTTAAATTTTTAAAATTTTTATTTGCAATTAATTTAAATCACTCCGTCAATTTTTACTGTTAAAACCTCTAAAATGATAAATTATCCTTCAATTTTATTTTTATTGAAAAAATTGAAAAAAATGAAAGAACAAATTTTTGAAAAAAAGGTCACTACTGTTTTTTAAAAAATTTAATTTAAAATTAAGGATAAATTTAAAATTTTATAAAAAAAAAATCAATGGTATAAACATTATTATATCACTTTTAACATTTAAAATTTGACGGAGTGGTTCAAATTGATTTTAATTGAAAGTTCAAGAGTTCAAATTGAGATATTTTAAAGCTCAAGAGGGGGTTTGTCCAATCGCGTGAAAGTTCAAGGATATAAAGTGAAATTTTCCCTAAAACTAATTGAATAAAAAAAAAAATCTCTACAAAATGTTGGAGACTCAAATTCATTTCTTCATCTTACAAAAATAATAATAATAATAATAAATCATTTCTTGAAGCAATGGTTTATAAGCTTTCTTCCTTATAAATCATTTTTTTTAGGAGTAGGAACTCTACGGTATGATCACTATTATTATTAATATTATTGAAAAAAATTGCATATCCCTTTCAATTCATTTTAGAAGAATATGTAAGCTCCTACCAAATTATTAAAAAAAAAAAGAAAAAAAAAAAGAAAGAAGAAGAAGAAGAAAGTATTCTATAGAAAACAATCATTTTATTATGCAAATAAAACGAGCTCTTAGTGTTTTCTAAACTAACCAAATCGTTCACAATGGATAATTCAATTGACTATGGATTACGCCTAATAAAGCAGAGGTCACAAGTTTGAATCTCTCTTCCTTTGTATAAACATGTCAAAAAAAAAAAAAAACCTAACCAAATCAAACGGGCTTGTTTAAACGTGCACTTAAAAGGCTTAAAAGTGTGTTTACGTGGCAAAAGTTTAAAAACTTTATTTTTCAAATACAATCACAAATATAATATAAATTGTTTTTTTTAAAAAAACAAATATAATATAAATAACCTAAAGAAATGAAGTTTATTTGAATAAGAAATAAAAAATGGTTCGAAAAATCCAAAGAAGATGGTGATTGTAGCAAACAATTCCGCCTCGTACGCCTACGCGGAGGAATTAAGGGCAGTATGGTTCATCGGCCTAGACAGTTAGCTCTCCTACTCCCAACCACACGCCATTAATATATCTCCCTAACCCACCCATTTCTCTGCAATAAATCTTACTAGTATTCTCAAAGCCTACCGATTTTTGGGGATCTCATATAAGTTTCCCTTATCTTTGCTTTCTTCTCAGCTCTGGATGATCTTTGAAAAACTCGTTCGCTAACCAAAGGGCTTCGTCGCTTCGGCCATTTGGTGAAGTGGGTTTCTCTCTCTTTCGTGCTCAAAGATGAAGGTCTCTGTCGTTTCACGGAGTGGTAAAGAACTTGTTAAGGGTGGCCTTGACTTCAGTGATTCCGTACGTTCTTCTTTTTTCTTTCTCTTACTCTTTTATTTTTTGTAGTTCCTAGAAATAGTGCTAGTAAATGTAAATCGCTGTTTGATTCCCGAGAAAAAAATCGGAGGAAAGTAAACCCAAAAGAAGTTAGTCTTTTGATACTAGTTTTTTCTGTTCTGGGGTTCAAAGAAATCGAAGACACTCGATTCAGCTGGGTCAGAAAGTGGTGCTAGGTCCATTTTTAGTGGAAGATTGGATTTTCGTCAAATAATTATGAATAAATAATTTTTTTTTTCTTGGGTTTATTTATTTCCGTTATAATTTTTCTGTATTTGTTTTAATGGAGCAATTGTGATTATTTATGTCTTTGTGTTTATTGCAGGCTACGGTAGCAGATCTGCAGGAGGCTATTCATCGGAGAAGTAAGTGCTGGATGTGCTTCCTTGTTGTTAGCCTTTTTATGCAAACTTTTAGCTTGAACTACCAATTATGCTTTGCTGGTCACTTAGTCAATGTTTAGCGAAATAGTTCAGTTACATTTTTGAGAGGCAAGTTTCCCACATAGTGTTACTTTCCACCTGACGTCTAGTACTGCTGTCTTAGTGTGGATTTGATGACGAAAACTGAATTTTTATGTTCTTAAATGTGTTCACTTCTTACTTATAAAAAAAGAAAAAAGAAAAAAATTGTGTTCATTTCTCAAGGAAGTTTCCCGAAGTTCTATAAATGGCTGCCAAAATTCGAAGGCAGGTGGACTTCGGATTCTCCGATTGACCAGGTCCTACATGGTGTTGTGTATTTGGAGAGGCGTGAAGGGCATCTTCTNAATTATGCTTTGCTGGTCACTTAGTCAATGTTTAGCGAAATAGTTCAGTTACATTTTTGTGAGGCAAGTTTCCCACATAGTGTTACTTTCCACCTGACGTCTAGTACTGCTGTCTTAGTGTGGATTTGATGACGAAAACTGAATTTTTATGTTCTTAAATGTGTTCACTTCTTACTTATAAAAAAAGAAAAAAGAAAAAAATTGTGTTCATTTCTTAAGGAAGTTTCCCAAAGTTCTATAAATGGCTGCCAAAATTCGAAGGCAGGTGAACTTCGGATTCTCTGATTGACCAGGTCCTACATGGTGTTGTGTATTTGGAGAGGCGTGAAGGGCATCTTCTCTATTTCCTCTCTTCACTTGATTGGTCATTTAAATGTTCTTCCTTTCTTGAAATCATCTTATTAAGAATCAGTGAGATGCTTCCTTCTCCTGAAAGCTAATATCAGAGCTTTGGTTGTTGATTGTCTACATCACATAGGCACAAACCTTTCTAGTAATGAATTTTTTTTAACACAGATTTGATTGTTGAACTGCATAAAGCTCATAAAGATTTGATTTTTAAGAGGCTTAATACATTTTATTTGTATTCACCTTGAAAATAGTTCTCCCTGCACATAGAATATTGTTTATTCAAGGCTTCAAGCATCACAGCATTTCAGAAACTTTATTTTTGCCCTTCTTGATTCAATCCGGTTATTTTTGGCATTGCAGAACTCATTGTTCATTTTTATCTGTTAAAGCACTAGGTCTTGTTGGAGGTTTGTTTGACCAAGTATTTTCAGATTTCAGAGAAACCATTATTTGTATATGGTGTGAATTTATCCAGTAAATTGCAATTTGTTTTCTGTATTTTTGTTGGGGATGTGATCTTTCTGTGAGAACTTTGTACTTCTAAGTTCATGGGATCACTAAGATTTGTCAACAAAATCAGCAATACTCTTTGTGCTTCATTTATCTTGTTTGGTCTTCTTGTGTCTCTAGAATTGAGGCATGGCTTTTCGCTTTTCCTAGTTCATCATGTTTGGCTTTTTCACTAGTGCACTTAAATTTATCACTGCCAATGCTGAGATTGTACTTCTATAATTTGTTTAATTTTTATTTTTGCCCCAAAAAAGAAAAGGGCAAGTGCATTTGCGTGTGTGTTGACAGACTTGCATGTCAGGCGATTTCATTAATCCAATTTGCTTGTCTTAAATCAACAGCCAGAAAGTTCTACCCTTCGAGACAGAGGTTAACCCTTCCCCTCCAACCAGGATCAAAGGAGAAGCCCATTGTTCTTAATTATAAGAAAAGTCTCGAGGACTATTGCCATGGAAACTTGGATCATTTGACTGTAGTATTTAAGGACTTGGGTCCACAAGTTTCCTATCGCACACTTTTCTTCTTCGAATACCTGGGTCCTTTGATCCTTTATCCCATCTTTTACTACTTCCCTGTCTACCAGTATTTTGGCTACAAAGAGGAGCGCGTCATCCTCCCAGTTCAGACGTACGCTTTATACTACTGGTGTTTTCACTACTTCAAACGAATTATGGAAACATTTTTTGTGCATCGGTTCAGCCATGCAACGTCACCACTCTCCAATGTGTTCCGTAATTGTGCATATTATTGGAGCTTTGGCGCTTATATTGCTTACTATGTGAACCACCCACTTTACACTCCTGTTAGTGACCTCCAAATGAAGATCGGTTTTGCATTTGGATTGCTTTGCCAAGTCTCAAACTTCTACTGCCATCTCATGCTGAGGAATCTTCGCAGCCCTGATGGGAATGGAGGGTATCAAATTCCACGTGGTTTTCTATTCAATATTGTGACATGTGCAAATTACACAACAGAGATTTATCAGTGGTTGGGCTTCAACATTGCAACTCAGACTGTTGCAGGATATATTTTTCTTGTAGTTGCTGCTGCTATCATGACCAATTGGGCCCTTGCAAAGCACCGCCGCTTGAAGAAGGTTACTTTCTTTATTTTTTGTTCAACAAGTAATTTTTAACTTCTTTTCTGCCAATAACTGCATGCGTTTAGATGCCTATGATAATGTGAATCAGATTTGATATGAAAGGTTTTTTTTGATAAGGAAATTGTTAAAACTTTTCAAATTCAGTGGAATTCTGTTACTTGTTTTGCATTGTATCTTAATCTAATCTGCATTCTTGAAAATCATAGAATGCCTCCCTTAAAAAAAGAAGGGAGAATGACAAAAAGGCAAGTTTAGTTACTGCTACAATTATTAAAAAAAAAAAAAAAAATTATTGAGGGTTATAGAACAAAGATTAGTCCATCTAATGTAGATGGCAGGGAGGACATGAAGTAAGGGGTGACATCAACCTGTTTCTCAGAGTCTGCACTTCTGAATATCTTGATCTGTATTCTATCTGTCTTTTGTAAAAATAATTTAGACTACAGCGAAATGAGAAACTTGAAGTATAATCCCTCGCATCTTTCCTGTTTTATCAATATTGCTTCTTATATTTGTCCCCTTGTCATCTGCAGCTATTTGATGGCAAGGATGGAAGACCCAAGTATCCACGCAGATGGGTAATACTACCCCCATTCCTGTAAAAGAGACTGCTCATCTTGCCGCCTGATGGTTCCTTTGGAGCCAATGTTTCGATTCAACAGCATGAATTCAAGATTGTTAGAGCTTCGTTCTCGTCAGAAATGAACTTCACATCTATTTAGACAACTTAATTGTCGCTTCCATTTGAAGGACCTGAGGATAATAATCTCTTTTTCTTTTTCTTGTAGCATGCTTCCTCTCAGTTTGTCATATTATTTGAAACCTTGCTGTTTTAACTTTTAATCAGGTTGGCAGTTTCTTCACTGTTTTTTATATTCACCAGTGTTTTCCTTTTGCCCTCTAGAACGGGAAAGTTCTGAATCATGGCTCTTACACAAAGCAATACCTTGAGATCTTGACGATGAAATAATTTACAAGATTTGCTGGCTGATGAAAGAATATCTGTAGTTATAGCTTAAAGAATTGAGTAGGGGCAGGTACTTGAATTTGGTCCATACTGTTCCTCCATTTTATGGTAGAATAGGCGATTTTGTAATGGCTGATAATGACTTCTTTTTCTTTTTTTCTTTTTCCTTTCTATTCGTGCTGGTAATGATTTCAACATCAAACTAAAAGTTGCCCAGATTGCGATTGCTATGACTCAAATGCTTCTAATTTTGTACGTTTTATTATAAATGAGGGAAACAAAACAAGGGGACAAGTTTAACCAGAAGAGCTAACCTTGCCTAGAGTAGCTTAGAAAGAAAGAAAAAATTGTTCTCCCAGTAAATTGCAATAGGGATCAACCTACCTCTGATTGGGATTGGCATGCCCAATCTCTTAATAAAGAGGCTTCTGATGAATTAGAAGAAAAAAAAAAAAGAGGCTTCTGATGGGGTAGCCAAGCAGGTAAACTAACTAAATCCTACTTACAATCGCTTATCATACAATAAAAATAATAAAATAGAATTAGTCATATTATTTAATGAGAATAATACATTAACAAAATAGTTTGTACCTTCTGCAATGGCTAATAGCCTAATACTTTGCATTTACATAAGAACTTGGATAAGCACGTCCAAGTAGACAAAAGTGGTGGACAGCTATTCTTGGCTGGAAGAAGTTGTCAAATCTAGTATGGAGCATACTTTACGCTAAATCAAATTTTATAATCTATTTTCAAATTTTCCATTTCTCTAAACAGGAAAAAAAAAAATGAAAAAAAAAAGAGTCCACAACTTTTCCCAGATGCCAGTCCATAATCAGAGGAAAGATGTCATTATTTTTTTTCTTTTGCAACCCAAAAAGCATATCTCAAGGTACAAATATCATCACTTTAGTGGCTTTTTTCGAGATCATGGAACAATGTCTATGAAGGGAAAGAAGAATGTAATGAGAACACTGAGTTATGAAAAGGGTTTAATTTGTTGTAATAATTACTTCATTTTACCTTTTAATGACTTAATGGGTATAATTAGAATTTTCTCCAGTTCAAATGAAATGGATAATATCTTGTTAGATATAGTGGAAGGATATTTAGTCCACTCAAAAAGTGAAAAGACAAAAATACACCTCCACTATAACTAATCAAATGAACGGGAGAAGATTCTGTAATGAGTTTGATTATTGCTTCACATTTAAAAATAAAAATAAAAAAAGTTTGGCTTGCATTTTGTTATTTGATAACAAGACATTTTTTGTTATTGAATCTTACTCTTTTAAACATAAACCTATTTTATGTTTGGAGATGTCTTGATTGTTCATATTTAATAATAAGAGATATGACAGATGTGTCGTTATTGAATAACAAAAAAAAAATATCCGAACAAACAAAAACAAGGTTATAAATAGTAATTAATATTAAGCACGAATGTAAGAGAATTGGGATGAATATTCTATTAAATAATTTTTGTTTAATTTTAATAATTATATATATATTAAAAAAAAAAAGTCAAAATGAAAACAAATATTACTACTAGAAAACTAGGAAATCGGAAGCAAGAGGAGGCACCAACCATTAAATCAAAATCATAATTAGATACTCTGGAGCGAGGAAAGCCAGCCCAGCCCAATGGACGCGTTCTCTCTCTCTCACACCTCCGGTCCAGATTAATTCCGGACTGTACCCACCTCCAAAATCCAACGGTTTACATCGCATCTCGCGCCTCTTATATTCCCCATATTCCCATTTCGCCCTCCTCTGTCTCTGTCTCTCTGTTGTCTGTGTCTCTGACGCCCACAGCTCTCTCGCTCTCTCTCTCTGTTTCTCTTTCGCTCGCTCGCCCGCCTTCGTTCTCCGTCACATTCCGAAAGGTCAATTCCCCTATCTCTTTCTCGTCGATCTGCTCGGTTATCGCTCAGATCCGTGCCTCTCTTTCTTATATATTCGAAATTATCATTGAATTGCTTGAGTTCATTTCTCTCTCTTTTTTTCTTTCTCTGCCTCTCAGTTTTGATTAGCTGTTGTTAGCATCGTGATCGGTTGCATGCACAAATGTGGATATTTATGATTTTTCTTTTCTGATAGATTTAATTTTTGGGCTAAAATTTTGATTTTTTGTTATTACGTTGTAAGATGAAAACGTGTTGGATCTAAATGGAAGGACGGAGGAAGTGATTGGCATTGTGTTAATCGTTGTCAATCTTTGTGGTTTTTAGAAAACAATAAATTGTTGAAAATGGTAGGAAAAATGAAAACAAGAACAAGGAACAAGGAACGACACAATGCTGTCTAATAAGGTTTGTCTTGCATGACAATTGTAACTGTGTCTGAATTAAGGAAAGGAATTAAATTTGGTATCCTTTATAGATCTTTATCTGTTTAATCTTTTTTCATTGTCCGGTTGAATGCATTTTTTCTTTGTTGGTGTTTTACTCTAGCTTTTTATTGTGAAGTGATTGATCCATTCTATTATTGCATTGAAAAAAAAAAAAAAAAGCACGCAATTGTTGATTGCAATGGGGTGGTGACCGTGGGGTTACATCTATTTGGAAATTGTTGTTACTTTGATAGCTTTTTGTGGGGGATTATTTTTTCGGGCAACATCCTTTTCCCTCCTGTTGATTTGATAGCGTGGTCCAAAGAACTATATAATACTTTGTTATTGTCCTGCTTAGTTTCATACTACAATGTCCAATCTATGGTAACCCATTTGCAGCACGACTATATTTTAGCATCTATCTTTCTGTTAAATTGGTCTGATTTATGCGTCTTTTCTTGCGAACTAACGGAAAATGGTTTTTCAATCAAATTACCTAAATGCTAAAGAAAGTTGTGTACGTGTGTGTGTGGCCATGCGTGTTCTTGTGTTGTGTCTCAGTTGGGTTTTATCTGTGTGATGTAGAAATAGATGCAAGATAAGTTGATAAAATAGAAGGAAGGGAACTCCTTGATTGGTTTCTTGTTCTGGTTGATAAATATTGTGCACTTTTTGGACTTATCATAGTTTATCCAGCAGGTTGTAGAAGATGGCAGATGCTGAGGACATTCAGCCACTCGTGTGCGACAATGGGACAGGAATGGTTAAGGTATTAATCGAGTCCTCTCTTTGGTATGAATTTTGGTTTGATTTTTAATATGCAAAGCCGTTATTCACTGCTTAGTTGGGGTACTGCTCAATTTTCGGGCCTTTTCTCCCCTTCTTTCTTTTGAGCTGCAAATCTGAGAGAACTGACTATAATATTACATTTTAGGCTGGATTTGCTGGAGATGATGCACCACGAGCTGTGTTCCCTAGCATTGTAGGCCGTCCTCGTCATACTGGTGTGATGGTTGGGATGGGCCAGAAGGATGCATATGTTGGTGATGAAGCTCAATCCAAGCGTGGTATTTTAACTCTCAAATACCCAATTGAGCATGGTATTGTGAGCAACTGGGATGACATGGAAAAGATTTGGCATCACACCTTCTACAATGAGCTTCGTGTTGCCCCAGAAGAGCACCCAGTTCTCCTAACCGAGGCTCCCCTCAACCCTAAAGCCAATCGTGAAAAGATGACCCAAATCATGTTTGAGACCTTTAACACTCCTGCTATGTATGTAGCCATTCAAGCTGTTCTTTCCTTGTATGCAAGTGGCCGTACAACTGGTAAGTAGTCTAATAAATTGTTTAGTTAAGCAAGGGTTTATAATTGAATTCCTCATTGAGACTGATTCAACATCCTTTAAATACCCAAAATTGCATGTGTTCTGCATGTCTTATTTCATCTTAACATATAAAAATTCTAAAATTATTGGTATTCTTACATGGTTTGTTGTTACAATACAGTATGCATGCAGCCTAAATTTTGAGGATGTTGTCTCACCTGTTAGGGATCAATTGGTGTAACTTAGGCCTTTGACCATTTTTTTTTCTGAAACTAATAGTTAGTTTGTCCCTACCCTCTAAAGGCAGTTTCAGGAGCCAGAACATTAATATGATGCATCTCTCTTCCCATTGTATTTGATGGATTTTTGCCCTTGCCTTGCAGGTATTGTGCTGGACTCTGGTGATGGTGTCAGCCATACAGTCCCCATATACGAGGGGTATGCCCTCCCACATGCCATCCTTCGTCTTGACCTGGCTGGCCGTGACCTCACAGATCATTTAATGAAAATTCTCACTGAGCGTGGCTATTCTTTCACCACCACAGCCGAGCGTGAAATTGTGAGGGACATGAAGGAAAAGCTTGCTTATATTGCCCTTGATTACGAGCAGGAGCTGGAGACGGCCAGGACCAGCTCTTCAGTTGAGAAGAGCTTTGAGCTGCCAGATGGGCAGGTTATCACTATCGGTGCTGAGCGTTTCCGATGCCCCGAGGTTCTGTTCCAGCCATCCATGATTGGAATGGAAGCAGCAGGCATTCATGAGACCACATATAACTCCATCATGAAGTGTGATGTTGATATCAGGAAGGACCTGTACGGTAACATTGTCCTCTCAGGTGGTTCAACCATGTTCCCGGGCATTGCTGATAGAATGAGCAAGGAAATCTCTGCACTAGCCCCAAGCAGTATGAAGATCAAGGTGGTGGCTCCGCCTGAGAGGAAGTACAGTGTCTGGATTGGAGGATCTATTTTGGCATCACTTAGCACCTTCCAGCAGGTATGCACATGCATTCTAACATATGATCAGTGGCTTTTCTATGATTACTGATGAAAGGATTTTGCTTTATTCTCGATTGCAGATGTGGATCGCCAAGGCCGAGTACGATGAGTCTGGGCCATCGATTGTGCATAGGAAATGCTTCTAAACGACTGAGAACAGGATTTTTGAAGAAACAAAACAGGAAGAAGTGCAGCTTGCAACCCTTTCGATCCAGCTTTGTTATCCTTTGATGTAATTCTCATGTGGGAGTGGTGAGTTTTTGAGAAGGCGGGGGAGTTTATTTGAAAATTCGTCCATTTCTTTCATTTATTATATATTTTCTGATTTTTTCTTTTCTTTTTTTTTTTTGTTAACGCTGAGGGGGTATTTTTGAAATATTATATATGTTTACTACTGCTATTTAGGATCCTCTTTTTGATATGATAGTTGGCTCATCCTTTTGCCACTGGCCAAATGCCATATGAACATCGGAATCATACGCTTTTAAGAATAGATGGCGGTTAACATCTCATAAAAGAGCTGCTGTATAACAGTAAAAACAGAGGACACTTAAAACTAATTAACATCCTTTGGTACTATTAAAGCAAGTATAATAAGCTCAACTTTCGTCCAAGTTCTCATTCAGTGGTTGATAGAAGCGATGCTATTGTCTGATCTGCATTGTCACAAAATGGATGATCTTCTTCAGCGTATCCATCTTCGATACCTTGCCCGGAGCCCGAATCATTTTCCGGTTCTCTTCTAGCCCCTTCCTTGATTGAGAAACTTTCGTTATAGTGAGAACTACATCTCCCATATGTTTTGAAAGACGAGTTTTTCAAGGCTGCATCTGTCGAAGAGAACCGGAGGCCGAAGCTCCCATACCCTTCAATCCCATGTGTTAGCTTTCGAGCTCTAGCCCTCTCTTCCTTGAGAAATGGCTCACTTTCCAGAAGCTTCAACACCCTCTCAGATGAGTTGGTGACACTCAAGCCCCAGTTGAAACTGCACATAAAAATTAAAAATACAGAGGGAAATTAAGCTTATTGAAACACGGATTCATTGGACGATGATGATAGTGAAAGGACAGGAATAGAGAGATCTTAATTATATGCATGCCAACCCTCTCTCGTCGATATACTGAAATCTTCCAATCTCCTTGATAACTTGTTTATCGCACAGAAACTCCTCAGCAACTCTACGTGGTCCATGGGTTAGAAGATGTTCCAATAGAACTAGAGCATTGTAAGACACCCGCCAATTCTCTCTATCAAATTGCGACAACCTGAATTTGTAACAAAAAGAAGAGAAATTATTCACAGCCATGGATGAGGCTTGCTAGAATATAAATTAAATGATTAAATTAATAATTTTTATTGGCTTAAACTTTTGAAATAAATAGTAATTTAACAAACAAGAAAGAAACTTAGAGACCTCTTGTGTAGAATCTCCATAATTCTCCAATAATCATCGACTTCAAAGGCAGCCCGAGAAATTACTCCCATGGTACGTGTGTCCTGTGGCCATGCATGTCCATTCGTGGCTTCTTCTGTCATTCTATGAATCCCACCCACAAGAACCCTTATCAGAAACAAATCCAAAACTCCCACATATATATATATATAGAGAGAGAGAGAGAGAGAGAGATGAACTGTTTCAAGAGAAAAAGTGACTTACAGCTCTGCAGGAGTGACATCCGTCAGCGCCAATCGGGCAGTTCTTATCGTCTCTGTTAAGAACAAGGAAGCTTGCCTCTTGAATCCATGGAAAAAATCACTGCCCATGTTGCTTTTTTTCAATGGAAAAACTTCAATAGGCCTCTGAGTTAAGGGAAATGGTGATAAAAAAAACTCATGAAACAGGTTCTTTAGGAAGCCTTATCAACGTACGTAAGAAATGCAACCACTCCATTGTTTACTGCAAAAAACCCCAACTGTTCTCTAAAGGTGGATTTGCATATGTAATGAGGTGAAGAATGGGCCACATGTATGAAAAGACGTGTTTCCCCTTTCAATTGGAATTATATGAAAAGATGGTGGCCATTCCCATTGACATGGAAATTTCCAAGTGAAGTTTGGTTAGCCCTCTTATCCTCTTTCCAATTAATGAAGGAATGGCTTCAAAAACTATTTGCAATCAAAATATTGCAATTCTTACCAAAAAAGGTGGCTCCATGATGCAATCCCAAGTCTTGTGTCTAGAAAGAATAGGTTAGGTATGGTCGTTATCTACCTACTTTACATTCACAATTTGTACAATTTCTTAACATGGAGGTAACTTGTGATATTGATAGAGGTGAGTCAAATCCTCTTAAGATTTTTTATTATTAAGTTGCCCGAATTTTATGACAGATAAGACATGAGAGTTTTGAGATCCATTCTTTTATGCTATTCGAATTTTTGCGAAAAATGATGCTAGAAATCTTATTTTTATTTCATTTTGTTGATGTAGCAGTGTCAATCAATCCACATAAACAAAGTGAGATAAAAATGTGATTCTATTTGTAGCATTAATCTTTATGTGAAATTTAGAATGCCTAATAATAGTGTAAAAGAGTTTTCGAAATCAGTTTTAATAAAACTAGTTATTACTTATAAAAATAAAAAATAAAAAAAAAATCAGTATATTATTGTGTGTGTATATACTTTACGGTTTTAGAATATTTTAAACGGAAAGCTTTAAAAAGTCCTGAAAAAAGAGAGTCCCACTTGACATGAATCATCGGAGCTTAGTGCAATCAGATCATGAATGACAATCATGATCATATGATTTAGTGGTTTGATTTTAATCGTAAGATGGTGATGAGGGGTGATCATACCATAACAAGCATGGTCATCCCCACACCAAATCAATTCCATGGAATGTGATAAGTTCTGTAGAGGTTATATGAAAGGAGAAACAATGCCAAAAGTTGCATTGCATTCTATAAATAGAATGTGAGGGTCAGAATATTTCATACATATAATTCTCTCTGACATTTTCATTTCTCTTTGCCCTCCATCAAATTTCCACCCAAACAGGAACAAATCTTTTTAGCAATCGTTCCTTCATAATTCAACAAACAGGAACAAATCCTTTTAGCAATCATTCTTTCATAATTCAACATTAGATGCTTCTAAGGTAAATCTAACCATTGGATTTACTAGACCATTAGTAAAGTCAACTGTAAGATCAAATTAAATTTGAGCAAATGGTTGAAATTAATTGACCGTTACTAATAATTATAGTCTAACAGTTATAATTAAACAATTGTTAATAACAGTTTAATGTAACAGTCAAAATTAAGTGTTTGTTAATATTTGATGGTCATCTGTTGAATTAGCAATTAATCACTATTAGTTGTGAAATTATATTTTTATTACTGAACACGTTAAAACTTGGATTTGGAAAGGGCTGTTGAAGAATAAGAAGATGGTGGAGAAAGGTGCATGCTGGTCAATTATAAATGGAGAAAATGTTCATATTTGGACTTCTCCTTGGATCCCTTCTTTGCCAAATTTCAAGCCAAGGCCGAATGTCCATCTAGCTGATCTTCCTGATTTTGTTGTTGCTGATCTTATGCTACCGGGTGAGCGTGCTTGGAATGTTGATCTTTTGAGAGATCTTTTCTCTCCTTCCACGGTTTCCAGCATTCTTAGCATTCATATTCCCCAAGTTAGCTCTGCAGATAAATGGTCATGGGTTCCCTCTCTTTCCGGGCTCTTCTCAATGAAATCTGCTCGTGAAATTTCTTTGTCTACGGCTTCTCGATCTTCTCCTCTTTCCCCGGCATATTGGTAGGCTCTTTGGGGCCTTAAGATTCAAGCCCGTTTGAAACATCTTCTGTGGATGATTGCTTGGGATTTGCTTCCATCTAGAGCTAATATTGGGAAGTTTGTCATCTCTGAAGACTCAAATGCGTGGGTGTGCCCCTTCTGTAAAAGGCCTCTTGAAACCTTATCTCATATCTTTTTGGATTGCAATTTGGCCCGGTATATTCGGAGCAACTCTTCTTGGCCGAATGTGATATCCTCTTACTTGTCTAGACCGATCCATGAATGGATCCTTGCTATTGTTTTTCCTACTGAAAAATTGGATATTCCTATTGCTGATGCTAGTAAGTTTCAAATTTTTCTGTGCTCACTTTGGATTTAATATGGTTGTCCAGGAACAAATTGATTCATAAGGCTCTCCAACCAGATTCGTATAAGATTTCTCAACAGCTTCATGCTTCCTTGGGCTCCCATCTCTTGGCCTGTAGAAAGGCTTCTCTCCCTTCTCTATGGCTGCCTCCTTGTGTGGGTAGTGCCAAAGGGAATTTTGATGTTGCCATCGAGGGCAATTTTGCAGTTGCTGCAGTTGTTCTTAGTGACTCTTCTAGAAAAATTGTTGCTGCAGCCACCTTGAAACTTCACTCATTTGATGTCCTTTTGGGTGAAGCCTCAGCTGCTCTTCTTGCCACTCGGTTAGCCCGGTCTTGTGGCTTGGATGTCTTCTTTCTTTAAGGGGATGCACTTCTAGTGTCTCTAGCAGTAAATCAACCTGCTCTTTTTTCTTCTTGGCATTTTAATTCTGTAATCTCGGATATTTGTTTTGAGCTCTCCTCCTTTCGTAGCTCTTCGAAAGTGTCCAAATGTGCCAATTATCATGCACATGCGTTAGCTAAATGGGCCGCTACCTAGCATTCCCTTAGGTTCTCTCATTCTCTCTTCCATCCGGATCCAGAGTGGGAAGGACCCTCCCTTGTAATATCTTTCCCCCTTTTATCTAAAAAAAAAAAGAAGAAGAAGAAGATACAAATATATACTAAAATATTTTGCACTTATACTTTCTTAGTTGATTAGTTTGCATTGTCAAGTACAAGGGGACAACTAGTGTACTTCATAGCTTGAAGCCAGTCGGTACATGGTAGTTTGTGTTGTTATCAGTTGGATCACAGGTCAAGCCTTTGTGCCTAACATGTACTCTCTATCCCAGTCACTAGCATTAACGACTATTGCAGTGAAGCAATATCCAACATGTCCTCCATTTTTTTGGTAAATGTCCTACATAATTCAAGCACTTATTTCTTGTGAAGATCATGTCAGAATCTGAATTTCGTCAGAAAGATTAAAAAAATTAAAAAAAAAAAGATCATGGCTTGCATAAACAAGCTCCAAAAATTGCAAAATTTTCTTGAAGGAAATGCTCTTGAAAGAAAAGAAGTGTATACCTAACGCCTAATCAGGTGTCACTTTTCTTTCTATGGTATTGCACTAGGTCGAGGGCACAATGCTCTTCCACATGAACTCCAATACTTTAAGTACAAACTGTCCACATTCGGGTTCGATATCCCACAGACATAAGGGCAAGCTCCCAAAGCATATTTGGTATGCTCAGTGGATTCACCTTGGATCCAGGAATTTCAGACCAGTTGACAGATATCTCGAGCATTTTGATGTCAAACCACTTGCATAGAAACACTAACTCAACATCAAAACACCACCTGCAGAGAGTCCATAATGCAAGTCAGTTCCCTCAACAGGTTCTACACATAAAAAGAACAGCCATCACAAAAGTCATTTCCAGAAAGGGAAGGGGGACCAACCAAATTGACTAATGAAAAATAAGAATATAAAAAGATTATCCAGCCATGAGTCCCTCTTAACATTTCTACAAATTCGACAATGAAAGGATAGCATGGAAGAGGTAAAAGAATCCTCTATTCTATTCAATGAGAAGAGCAAGCATCTGCATGATCTCATTGCAAAATGCCTCCAAGAAAATTGCATATCAATGCAGTTACCTCTTTAAACGGATGTTTTTGAAAAGCTTCCTCGCAGCAGCCCTAGTAAACATCTTGAAACCACACTGATGCAGTGATGAGTCAACATCAGGATAAAAATTGAAGTGTAATTTCCCAAGATAGAGCTTCATGGGTAAGCATAAATGAAGTCCTGGACTTCTATACTGGTACCAACTGGAGGTCAATTAATTACCAAAAAATGAGGCAGAATTACCTGTGTGTCACGAATTCCAGAACCCGCAGTCAAGAGGACCACAAGATGGAAACCCTTCATCAAAAAGTTGCGGTACCATTTCCTCTGGGGCATATAAGCGAAATGATTCAACAAAGCAGAATATGAAACAAAATTGCCAAAGAAACGAAGTATAAAGCATATAAAATGGGCAGCATTAGAAGACTGAACTGTAGCCAGAGCTTTCTCCTCAAGATGAGCACGAGAACCAAATGCAGCCATTGGGATATCAGATATCCTAAAACTCGAATTGCTAGCTGCTGAATCTCCAGGCTGAGATTCCTTTCTGGCAAAAGCATGGATCTGGTGGGCATAAGAAAAGCATAAAATCATTTTTTGATAAGTATAAGAAAAGTATAAAATCATGGATGATACAAACCTGATTTTCAAGTTTCTCTAGTATAAAATCTTATCCCCCCCCAAAAAAAAAAAAAAAGTTTCTCTAGTATAAAATGATGGATGAAACAAACCTGGCTTTCAAGTTTCTCTAGGTCATTAACCTTGGTTGCTCCATCAGCATCCAGCATTAGAAGCAGTTCACCACGTGAATGAAGCATGCCCTGTTTTACAATGCTTTCACAGAGGTAAAGAGCTTCAATCAATTGTCGTCATACAAAGGGGATAAATAAAAAAAAAAAATGGAACATCCAACAACATCAGAACATGTACACAAGGAGATGGTTTGAATTAGACTCACTTTTCTGATAGCTTCTCCCTTTCCATGATTTGTACCAAGAAGGATAACTCTCACATTGTCTACAGTGTATTTCCTTACAAAGTCAAAAGCTACTCTTTTTGTCCCATCAGTACTTCCATCATCAACAATCACCACCTGTTAAAAATTCATCCATTTGAAATGTAAAGGAGTAGCAGAAAATGGAAGTAAAAACTCAAGCTCGCAAAACACATCGCATAATTTTTTTGAAGGATAGAGAAACAAGTATAAATTAAAATAATGAACTGGCTGAGAAATTACTAGAAGAAAACCAGCATTCTTTTAAAAATGAAAGCTTGTGTAAATTAAAAGGCAGGACTAAAGACCACATTTTGGATTCTCCTCCCAACACAATGCCAACACAAGAACACAGAAGGCAGTACCTAGCAACTAAGAACAAGACAAAAACCAAACAGCGCAGAAGGAAAAGCAACAAGTAAATGAAGATGCCTCTAATGACCAATGGCACAAGTATGGAGGGCAGGGTGATTGAAGGTAATATTCAAATATTAGGGGCAATGGTTTACTCAATTAAACATGCTAAGGAAGATTATTTACTATATACCGAGAATGGTTTGAATGCCTTTTTTTTTTCTTTTCTTTTTTCATTTATTTTGGGGGGGTGGGGTGGGGTGGGTGGTTGGTAACTTCAATGTCTTGTCACTAGAGAGCTTTACATACTAGATCCATAAAAATGATCAAGCACAAGATCCCATTTTTTGAAAATATTGCTGAGCCCAAATGGGAAAACTAATCTACCATCTGCTTGTATGGAGGAGCCCTCACCATTAATATCCATTATATTGTTAAGGCAAAGCGCTAGAAAGATAGGCATCCCAATTTGAATTTCATTAATAGAACATGAATATGACAATGGATACAATCTGAGGATTGCAATCAATGATATAATCATCCCTCATGACCATCATAACCAACTCAGATGATCCTGAAACTGAAAGGAGAGAAATGATACCTCATAAGAAAACGACTTATCCTTTGCTGCACGTTGTTGAAGATAACTACAAATTAAAGACATAAGTATCACTAAGAAACTCTCTTAGCAGTAGCTGTCAACATAAATCACTATGGTAGTAGGGGTCTGGTTGTCATGCTTAACTACAAACAAACACCAAAAACACATAGCTTGTTGAAAAAGAAAAGTAGAGCGCAATTAATTATACTCGAACTTACTTCATAGTTTCCTCAAGAGCTCCAGGAAGTCTATGCTCTTCATTGAATGCAGGGATAATTAAAGATATATACTTCTCTGCTGGATCAGAAATATGTGGGCATGGAACCTAGAAAAATAAAATCATTCCACATACCAAAACCACTACAAACACAACATTGTAAAGGGAATAAATTTATCAAAATAATGCTACCAAGAGAATTACTATAAGTCTTTGCAGACACTTTTTAAGTCCATATATTGCTCAGACACCATATACTCTTCTCAGACTCAACAACAATGTCGAATTGACATCAGAAATTTATAATTATTCTAAACCATTATATATATATGCACTCATTAAGCAGATTGTGCTAGGGTTTTATCATCTAATCTTCTCTGAGGGGAAGCTTCTCTTTCCATAGAATGCATCACCTAGGACCTTTTACCTCAATGACAAAAAGAGATTAATGAATGGTTTGAGTTAAATAAGGCATGAAAACAGTGACATAGATTCTTTGATAGAACCGAGCTGACCTTGCTATTCAGTTAGAGAACTACATTTCAGTTTGCCCATTTGACGTATGCTATGCATTTGAATTGCTACATTTAGTTTCCATTGTGTCCATTGTGTTTGGAACTTGTGCATCTTAAAATTGCTTTTACACTGAATTGAATCCATAATTCTTCCTAGAACAGCAACACATTCCATTAACTTCATCCATTTGTAAGTCCTCAACAAAGATCGAAATTGATTGTTTAGATAATTTCTTCACAAAACAATAACGAATTTCAATACCACAGAGTAACAGGAAACTAAATCTCAGGAATTTCAAATCCCTAATACTCCTAAAAATTCTAATCGAAGTTAAAAATGTATGTATTTCTATGTATGTACGTGCAAATGCAATGTAGATTTACCTGTTTTAACGAATTAGGGTCCTCAAAGATCGCGGGAGCTTCGACGTGCCTATCAAAGGATTAAATCAAAGATCAAACAACAGATTAAGCATTTTATATGAAAGGAATCGATTTTGAGAAATTTGATGTGGGGGTTGGAACGTACGCGTGGTTGTGCCTTCTTCGAGAAGCTTCGAAGATGATCGCAGAAACTAAGCCAAAGAGTGCGATCAGAATGAGGGCGAGCAAGAGCTCCACCACCGTCCACAGAAACCCCATTTCGCTTGCGGAGTTTCTGTGCGTATTGGTCAGCGTCTAGTAAATAAGCAGGTTTGACAATTTTGGTTAGTTAATGTCGGTTTGGAGTTTAAAGATGCACTGAACCATTTGGCAAAATTGTTGCTTTAGCTTTAAAATTGCAGTTTATCCTATAAAATTATAGGTTTTCAAAAAACACCTTATTATCTTGCGATGTTAAAACGCATATTTTCTACTTTTTCAAACTGCATTTTTTTAAAAATGCAATCCAAGTAATTTAGTTTTTGCAATTTGGTTTAAAATTGTACTTTTTATATATAAAACTATAATTCTAAACACATTTTTAAGGCATGTTTGAGATTGTATTTAAGAAATAGAGTTTTGAAGTCAAAAAGAACTTTTAGACAAAAGTTTCATTTTTAAGCTTTTGTCAAAAGTTCATTTTGACAATTTTTAGGTTTTTCTTATCTTTAAAAGCGTTTTTAATTTTTTTATCAAACAAATACTTTTTTTCTTCAAATAGACTTTTTGAGTGTTAAAAGCACTTTTTAACTCATGAAACGCAATCCCAAATAAGCTTTTAGTCCAATTCGTGTTGATTTACTTTAGCTGCTAATTTGTTAATGACTAATCCTACTACGAAATGATGGGCAATCCAACATGACCGACTCGGCTCGTTTAATGAACAATTTATGTTAAACTGACCCAACTCATTTAATAAACAATTCATATTAGGCCAATTGGTTAAATGAATCAACCATGGTTAAGCAAGTTGACCCGATATTTGATTCATTCATCAGTTCAACTTGGTAGTGACACAAACCCAACTATTTCAAATTCTAACATATTAATTTGTGTTGGGTTTGTATTAAATTCACAATTCGTGTTAAAACTTGTTGCCTCTGCATAATACTCATAATGAATGGATTGGTTATAAGTAATACTCGAACATTATACAATACGTGTTATATTGTTAATCCAACAACAACAGCCGTAAGCCCGTCTAGCTCAGTTGGTAGAGCGCAAGGCTCTTAACCTTGTGGTCGTGGGTTCGAGCCCCACGGTGGGCGATTTGAAATAGTAGTTCAATTAAGTTTTAATCTACAGCTTACGTTTTACTGAAAAAAAAAATGAAGCATATATCTTTCTAGAAACCAAATGTAATAGGTTTTTTCTTTTTCTTTTTCTTTTTCTTTTAAGTTTTTAACACGTATCGGTAGTATATATGATTACAGAGATTTAGAGGGATTCCTTCTGATGATTTGATTATCAAAGACTTCAACATTTGCTTGCTGCACATATCTGTTTCTGATGGATTTGTTCCTAAAACCAATTAATTAGAAGATAACACTGAGTTGATATGCCAGAATTTCTCAATAGCCTGATGCTACAATTACCATAACAAGTTTCCTTCAGAAGACCATGCTAGTTTTAGATTAAGAATGATCATTGGGACTTCATGCGGCGTAGATGCAGTGGATCGTAAAAGCAACAATACTATATTTACAATTCTTCCCAAAATTAACGAAGAACAAATCAAGAAATTGTGGCAAAATGAGGGGGGACTCAAAATCAACCGTTCACTTACTTTTTAAGTGTTTCTTACTGAAATTTGAAAAATAAAAAACCCATCATAAACCGCTGATAAGGCCATTCTAAATGAGTTTATACGTAAATACAAGTCAAAATCCTACTAAAAAAATGAAATTTCGAACTGCGTTCGACCTAGTATTGACCATTTCGATCAAGGCCCGTTTTGACCGAATAAATGTTGGAATTTGAAAATCTTGATGAAATATTACTTTTTAGTCTTTTGAATAAGCTTTCCAACGCCATGAAAATTGTCTTCATACGATATTAAAATCTCAAAGAATGACTTTACTACTATTATTATTATTAAGGACTTGCTTGAAAACTGGCCTACATCAGGAGTACTGAAGAGCAACTAAAGTGGTTCTCATGTTATCTTTTTCCACTAGACCCGGCCTTGAATCAATTGTGTCACAACAACTTGCCTATAGGAAGTCAGGAAATACCTTTAAGGTGGGATGTCATGAAATTGTTTGGTTCTTTAAGGCTCATATTATTAAAATTTATTGTATTTTCTGCAGTAATTGAAGAGCTCTTTTCAACAGATTCATGTCTGATCACTTTCCCTTTAGTAATGCTATTATCAGCTTTCACATCCCATTATGGTACGTACCAACGTTTGATTATCCATCTTGAGCTAACATAGTAATAGTATCGTCTTCATACTTTGAAACATTGCAGAATATTGAAAGATATTGTCGCGTAATACCGCTTTTATTACTTTCCTTTTTTTTTATATAAATTAATGCGGCAATTCGCGTAATACTTATTATGTCAACTACTAATTAAATAATTAAATTTAAGTAATACTACTATTTGCACCAATTTTACACTACTAAACGTTGCATATTTTAAGTAACTTTTATTTTACTTTCTAAAATGATTGACACGAGAAGCTACTTAAAACACACATCGGTTGGTGTGAATGAAATATGTATGATAAATAGGTGAAAAAATTAGCGTTACTCATTAAATTCATCTACCAACTTTTGCTATTTACTTTTTAAGGAAACTTAATTTTAGACTTTTGAATTACCACGCGTTTTGAGAATGTCTTAAATTTTAAAAACTCTAAATTTAACTCCCTGAACTTTCAATTTAATTCAATTGACCACCCTCTGTCAGATTCAGCCGTTAATTAACCACTAACAGAAATAACTAAAAAGACCAAATTACCTTTTAATTTTCGTTTTATTTTTAATTTTTAATTTGAATTTAAGGGTAAATTTAAAATTCTATAAAATAAGTCAATAGTATAAAAGTCATTTTATCACTATTAACGTTTAAAATATATTGAGGTAGAGTATATCGCATCAAATTAAGAGTTAGTGGATAAAATTATTTTTTTAAAAAAAATTAAAAGAATCTTTTCAAAATGTACCGTAATTTTAGAGTCTTAAAGGTAGTTTCCATTGTACTTTTTCTTATTACTATTGAACTACTACCGCGTGAAAGTTTTAAGAGAATTATAGTAAAGAAGGGTAGTAGTTAAGGCTATGAATGTTGATTTAATTATGAGATGAAGTGAAAGGGACTTGTGAGCAACAAGTGGAAAAGACTTTGCTCAAGCAACCACTTTGGTAACATCAACAACACACTTGACCACATGTTTGTTTACTACTTTGAGAGCTTAAATTATAGCAATGGGGGGAGTACTGCTAAACTGGGCACGGCAAATTAATTATCCCGTACATACACCATGTGATACATCATACATACATATATATATATATAATGCATTGCCAATTTGCCATGGCATGATCACCATACACACACACACACTAACTTTTCTTAAAGCACATTTATGATTTTTATTCAAGTTGGTTCAGAAGGACAGAGAGATGTCCAAGATTCATGTGAAAAAAGCGGTTGGCATGGGGCCTTTGCCTTCTCATGCCATGATTGAGACCACAGAGACAGAGGGTGGGAAATGGAACAAAGAAAAAAGAAATTGTTCTCCTTTTCCTTCACTTTTGTAGACCATAATTCTGCGGTGGAGAAAATGGCCCTTCACCACACTACCCCTCCTTCTGCACCCATTATTTCTGCTTTTTCCATCATGCCAATTAAACAGCCTTTTGATCATACATATGCATTCTCTCATGGCCATGGGCCATGATCATTATCATTGTCGTGCGTGGCAATTGGCATCCATCATCCATCCATCCATCCATTTATAGATATATAGAGAGCTTATTTATTAATTAATTGAGTTTTTACATGTAATTACTATTAGGCAGAAAAAATGTTTTTAACCCTTCGAGAAATTTGGCTTTAAATAACCGGATAAAATAATGGCCCGGCACGTGTTCTAAACCAATTGCCGGGATGCATGTGTAGCTTCGACGTTTGTGTTCACGGGCTATTGCTATATTTGATCAGCACAATTTACNGATACATCATACATATATATATATATATAATGCATTGCCATGGCATGATCACCATACACACACACACTAACTTTTCTTAAAGCACATTTATGATTTTTATTCAAGTTGGTTCAGAAGGACAGAGAGATGTCCAAGATTCATGTGAAAAAAGCGGTTGGCATGGGGCCTTTGCCTTCTCATGCCATGATTGAGACCACAGAGACAGAGGGTGGGAAATGGGAACAAAGAAAAAAGAAAAAAGAAAAAAGAAATTGTTCTCCTTTTCCTTCACTTTTGTAGACCATAATTCTGCGGTGGAGAAAATGGCCCTTCACCACACTACCCCTCCTTCTGCACCCATTATTTCTGCTTTTTTCCATCATGCCAATTAAACAGCCTTTTGATCATGCATATATATGCATTCTCTCATGGCCATGGGCCATGATCATTATCATTGTCGTGCATGGCAATTGGCATCCATCATCCATCCATCCATCCATTTATAGATATATAGAGAGCTTATTTATTAATTAATTGAGTTTTTACATGTAATTAATATTAGGGAGAAAAAATGTTTTTAACCCTTCGAGAAATTTGGCTTTATATAACCGGATAAAATAATGGCCCGGCACGTGTTCTAAACCAATTGCCGGGATGCATGTGTAGCTTCGACGATTGTGTTCACGGGCTATCGCTATATTTGATCAGCACAATTTACTAGAAAACAGTGACGAAGATGGACCTGAAATTCACACACCAATGGAAGCTTCAAGCTAATTGCTTCACTTACCTCTCCTTCAGCAATCAGCACTGATCAGATTACAGTCACCCTTCAATGTTTCACACTTACCTCCCCCTCAGCACTGATCAGAGCTGGTCAGAATAGGTCCACTAACACGTGCCACAGTACTGCAAATGAACAGAGACAATCAACCATTCAACATACACAGAGATAGAGACTCTGGTTTAATTATTCATGCTAAAATACAGTTCCTTTTTCAAAGATGAAAAGAAAATTAGAAACAAAAAACAAGATCATCTCCAACAAATCAATAAACCAATCCCCCCCATCATAATCATAATATGAAACATTCCACAAAAAAGTCAACTTCTTTTTTTTCTTCTAAAATAAGATGATGATGTTGATGATAAGGATGTGAGGAATATGATGACGATTCTGATAAAAAAAGAAAAAAAGAAAAAAAATGTTGGCTAGTGAGCCATGGCCACAGGAGGCGCAAAGCTAATGGTTCTTTGGTTGGGCATGGCGAGCATGGCAGTGTGATCCAGGAAGTCCTTGAGCTCAACGACGGACTGCAATATCGCCCGTAGATCATCAGCGCATGAGAAACCCAAGCTGCCGACTTGTCGAACCGCGTACACATAAAAGGTTATGCAGCCTTTTCTGAACTTAAACCTAGCCATTTCGCACCCATTCAAGCCTCTGATGAGACGCTTGTTCACTTCTCCGAGCGGTATCTCCGGCGGCCAAACGCGGTCGACAGCNGGGCATGGCGAGCATGGCAGTGTGATCCAGGAAGTCCTTGAGCTCAACGACGGACTGCAATATCGCCCGTAGATCATCAGCGCATGAGAAACCCAAGCTGCCGACTTGTCGAACCGCGTACACATAAAAGGTTATGCAGCCTTTTCTGAACTTAAACCTAGCCATCTCGCACCCATTCAAGCCTCTGATGAGCCGCTTGTTCACTTCTCCGAGCGGTATCTCCGGCGGCCAAACGCGGTCGACAGCCGCCTTCATGGTCTCCGTTTCGAAAACGAATAGAAGTACTTTGGATTTCTTCGTGCCAAGGCCAAGTGTGAGGGTATGCCAGGCATGGTGCGCCAGGATTGTGAAGTTTGTGGGCAAGAAAGCTGTGGTTGAAGGAAAAGGGAGTTTGTTCTTGTTGTTGGTGGCGGTGGTGGTGGTGTTGTTGTTGGTGGGTTTGGGATTAGTTGGTGGGAAAGAAAGCAGCCGGAGAAGTTCAAGAGGCCTAGCGCGGCGGATCGTGAACGATTTTACGATGAATTGGCCGCCGAACCGGAGACCCTTTACGTCGGAGCTGGGCTTGAAAGAGAAATCTGAGGATGGTTTGGTGGTTTGGTGGTTTGGGTGTTGATGCTTTTGTTTCTTGTTCTTGTTCTTCTTCTCCTTTTGTTCCATGGTCTGTTGTGGGGGGGGGGGGGGGGGTTGGGGGGGTGTGTTGGTGTTGGTGGTGGTGGTGGGTTTTCTTTGTATATGATAACAAAACCAATCTAAAGCTTTTGATGGTATACAAATAATATTGGGGTTTTCCTCTTTTGTATGAGAGATTACTGTCAAGTTCTAGATTGGACAACCACTCCACTTCATATAAATTTGATTTGATTTTTATTTTATTTTTATTCTCCAGGGAAAAAAACAAAAGTTTTTCTTTAATTAGTTTGAGTTGTCAAATATTATATGGTTCTTATACGTGTCATTCTATTTAAAAAGTGAGCTTTGAGTACATTGTTTGGGTTGGAGTTCTTGAGTACGTCTCTTTTATTTTCTTTTCCTTTATATTATGAAATGGCTCGATCATGATGCTGCCATTTCCTTTAATGGATCATATTTTACTTTTCTTCGCACCTTTAAACCTCTCCTCCCACAAAAAAAAAAAAAAAAAAGCGTATTCAGAAATGTTATATTAATTCTTATTTGTAATTTGAAAATGTAGAATTAAAATCTCTTACGATTAGTCGTTTGAATTTTAAGTAATTCCTATTATTTTAGATTGATCGCATGATAAGGCTTTTTGCGGATTTGTTATTCTTAAAATTTAATGCCCAGCTTGCTAGTGGGAGAGCCTTTAATTATGAGGCTCACCTGCTCAAGCATATGGCGAGTTGTTCGAAATTTGTTAGATCGGTGGATCCCGTAAGAACTTTTTCACATTTGCCTCACAACTTAAGTAGCTAAATTGTTAGAAATCTCGGTCTGTTTTTTGCAAGATGTGAAATTCAAATTTGTTTAATTAGCTACACCCGCTGATTATTCTTTAATTTCCGAAGTCAATAGCCAAAAGATATTTAAAAAGAAATAATAAATAAAAGCATTACATGTGCAGTGGGATGATTTGGGGCTCATAAATAATAATTACCCTCTCAATAAGGTAAATTGGGACCACATTATGATAATCCCATATGGGAAATTCCCCTAATCAAGAACTCCATCTGTTTCCCGCAATCATAATGGATCGAGGC
The DNA here is from genome assembly GCA_006937295.1 of Carpinus fangiana. NCBI lineage: Eukaryota > Viridiplantae > Streptophyta > Magnoliopsida > Fagales > Betulaceae > Carpinus > Carpinus fangiana. The sequence goes on along the minus strand of CM017321.1, from coordinate 17,059,660 downwards.
CATTTGTTTAAGAACCTTGCATTGGATGGCTAACATCTTTGATCGCCAATCGCAGTTTTTCAGTACTCTACGATTTGCCTTCACCATCATCTTAAACTTCTTCTTATATATTTATTTAAAAATAATAATAATAATTAATTAATTTAATTTAGCCTATTAAATTAATAGAGATAATTAATTTCATGGCCCAAGCTAGAAGAAGAAGTGGTTGCCTGGCTTTATTGTCTGGGTTGAGAGCTAGAGAAAGGGAGAGGACAACCTAAAAGTCTTCTCGGCACAGTTGTTTCTTTCCAAAGGCAACAATATATATTGCCTTTAATCATTTCAAGGGCAAGAAGTTTCAGAGGCCATGAGAAGACCAACCAAAAAAGAGAGAGGGGCCACAATAGGGTTCTGTCTGTCTAATTTCATGTCCTTTGGGGGATATGGTTAATGGTTTGCTTTTATTTTTCATCCTTTCTTTAATAAAGCTTAAGAGAATTTTCTTGTGTTGGACAAATAAGAATTCCCAGATTCTAATTAATGTATGTGCTTCTTGTCCACCATCATGGCTCCTACAAATCAAAACTATAGCACTTGATAATTAAAGGTTATTAATATTTTTACTATTTATTCTTTCAAAAAATATTACATTGTTTATACCCAGATTTAATTTAGAAGAAAAAAAAAATCAAATCCTTAGGTTTTCCTGCGAGAGGCAAATATAATTCTTGGGTTTTCAGTTTCGATACCCTAAGATTTTTCTTTGATTAGGTCATTATAAAGTCAATTTATTAATATCATGTAACTCTTGTTTAACATGTCATGTGCCAATTGTATATGCCAGATGGGGAAGTTGGTTGACCACCTCACTTTTTTTTTAATTTTTTAAAAATCTTTTATTAAAGTTCAAGGACCAAATTGTCGAAATTGAGAACCAAGCGATTAAATCAAAATTGCATGAAAACTTATGGATTAAATTTTATTTTTCCTCTGATTTTAAAATTTGTCCTATCAATTTGTTGCACCAAAATTGATTGGTAAGTTGGTTGCTTATAAGGTTCTAACAACATTTGCTCGGATCAATTGAGAACTAATTTGAGTAAGCTTATGTCTAAATCTACTTAATTTACACGATACCTACCCATAATTAATCATCTATCAAACGTGCAAAAAACACAGCTTTAATTGAACAAATATACATCTATGATCTATATATTATTTGCCTGCATTTTCGGGTAATTAAAACAAGAAATTGTTTGTACAAAGCATGAATGTGAAGGATCGGAGCTTATGTTTTTCAACACAAATTTGGCTTATTTCCCGTGAAAAAAACAAAAATTTCTTATAAAAAATTAAAGGTAAAGATATTGTAAAATTTCATTTAAGGCATTAATTAAGAAGCCATAATATTTTGAAAAATAAAAAATAAAAAATCAACTACTAAAGGGAAAACGTAAATTTCTTTTAAGAAACATCATGATTGGAATTATATATTGTAGATGGAGTAATGGAGAAAGCGCACAGCTTTTGCTGTTAAGTACAGGCCGCGTTAGGTCTGCATGATTATCATGCTAACTAATATACTTATCACAGATCTAATTACTTTATTTCTAATTTTCCTTTAGCAGCTATTCTTGATCAGCAAACTATGTTTTATATATATATAGCTAATGGGGAATTAATGAGTATAATTTCATCTTATTTCATTGTCATTGCGTTAAGATAATGCAATGTGTTGGACGTGGATCAGTCCACCCACTAGTGGATCAAATTATGGATGAGTCCACTTGATTATTTATTAGTTCTGATCAAAATCCATTGCAAAAGGGCGAAAAAGGAAAAAAAAAAAATCATAATTTAGTTCTTAATTAGAAGCTTATTTTTTTAAAAATTCTTCAAAGTCAAAGAGTATACTCATCTATACTCGCATTACCACATTTTATCAGCCTATATGTACTGTTGAGTGCATGCACTTCAATTACATTGGTCTAGTCAAAAGTTTAATTGGCTAACCCGTAGTTTGGAGTTAATAATTACCTAATTAGTTGAGTATTAGGAGAAACTTTACTTAAAACCCTAAACTACTACTCGTTTTGAAAATATTCTCCAAATTTAAAAAACTCTCAATTTCACTAACTAAACTTTCAATTTATGCAATGTATATCATTTTCGTCAATTTGTGGACATTAAAAGTGATAAAATAATCTTTATACCCTTGACATTTTTATAAAAATTTCAAATTAAAATTTTTTGAAAAATTGAAAGGTAAGTTTGTTTTATTAATTGTTTATGTTAGAGTTTAACAGCAAAAATTGACAAATGGGGTCAATTGTATCAAATTGAAAGTTCAGGGAGTGAAATTGAGAAATGTTGAAATTTGAGTAGTTTCTCGTAATGCATGGTTGTTCAATGGTCTTAAGTAAAGTTTTTCTAATTTTTTATTTCTCTTTTCTCCTTTGGTTCTCTCTGTTGAAGACTTTCTTTGTACTCTCTAGCTCCCTCTACACATAGAAGGCTCTTCTTTTTTTTTTTTGTCGGACTTATTTCGAGTAGTGTTTGAAGATTGTGTGTTGGATTAGTGGGAAGAGACGAATTTTTGAAAATATGAGCTTTTCTCATCGACATTAAACATAATTCAATACCACAAAAGAGTTAATAACTAAGAGAACCCTAGCCCCTTTCTCTCCCAATAAACCCTAGCCCCTGTTTCTGTGAGCGCCGCATAGATGGGAGGAGAGGTGGCCTTCGCTGCCTCCCCTTCTCCCCTTGTCCTCAACCCTTTGTACTAGACAATTTACTTGATGCTCCCTAGCCTTTGTGCGGTGCTTCCGCCCCTTTTCCCCTCTTGTATCCCGCTTCTTCTGTCTCCCTCATCCCTAGCCTCTACCCCGCCATTGTTTTTTTTTTTCCTGGTTTGTTTGTTTGGTTTGTTGGTTGTTGGGCACTCTGTAGATGTCGCCCTTGGGGTTTCACTCAAACTCTCCCCTCCGGTTCTGAGTGCGCCGTCGATCTCCTCTGTGCCCTCTTTGCCCACCATCCATTGTCGATCTTTTCTCGCATCCCCCCGCTATGTGCTTTCAACGCCACCTTCTACGTCAGTTTTCGACCAGCATGCGATCGGCTTCCTCCCGGCTGTCGTCATCTTCATAGTTTGCTTTCCCTATTTTTCTTTTGGTTGTTTTTTCCAATTTTGCCTGTATTTGCTTGTTTTTCCATTGCTATTTCCTTGTACGTTTTCTTCTGTTTGTTCCTTTTATTTTGTTGTTTTTCCATTTTTGTCTTTTTATTTTCCTGTACGTTTTTTCTTTCCTTTTTTGCTTGTAATAAGGCTCCATCCCCTCAAATTGTTTTCTGCCCATGAATATATTTGCATTTAGTCAAGACCTTTGGGTTGTGGATGTGAACTATATCCTGACTTTCGAGTTGAGGAGGATGAGTATGAGGAATAAGTGCTACCTATGCATTGGATGATGTATGTCTGGTACAGATCTAAAATTAAACCTGTTGATTAATCATAGGTTAGCGGATGATTATGTTATAACTGATTTGTTTAGTTTTGGCTATAATTTACTTCAGAGCTTTTGCTATGTTTGTTAAAGCTTTTTGCTTGCAAATTTTATGAATGAAAATGAAGTATTTCCTTTTATAAAAAAAATCAAAAAAGAGTTAATCGAGAGCATCATAACATTAAAGACCTCGATCTATAGGCCCCAAATTTTTGGGAGGTCAAGAAAATCCTGCTATATATATATGATTTGGAATAACATTGCATGTGACATACATAAACTGATGAGACAAAATTAGTAACGAGGCATATATATATCATCATCAAATTGCCATAAATATGACCTACATATACTAGAATGGGCCGTGTTAAATGCAACGTTTGTTACAGCAAGATATTTGATGATAAAAACAAATGAATATAAAGTCGCAAGTGAATAATTTTCTCCAAGTGTATATATATGCTTATTGCAGCCCTACACCCATGCACATCCTCCATTTCAATCTCATGCAACGTATCTACATGCGCCATGACCTGATCAACACGGGAACACAAAAATTGAATATTAGTACACTTTTACTTCTTTTTTATTTTTTATTTGGATGGAATATATAATTTTTTTATTTTGGGGGGTTTTACTTACTTGGGTCTTGGGTGGTCAGGACTCCGGTGTGAGCGAAATCACAGTTGTAATCGTGGCGGCCGGACTTCTGATAGAAGGCATTCATGACGTAGGATGCGTGGGAGGCAATGGCATTGGGTTGGAAGCAGGCTCCACCAGCTTGTATGGGCTTGCAATCCACACCTGAGCTGCAGGCGTAGTCTATGTTTGACTGTAGCGCTGCGTTGCTAGCGCCTGGCTTTGGCACACACCACTTCTTGCCTGATACGGGTGCGGGTCTGGGCCTTGCTCTATTATGACCCGACTGCATAATACGAAGGATAAGGACTAAATTAATTAAAATATTAATACAATAACGAATAATATTCATAGGATTGGATCTAAAAGACAACTAGTTTGGCATAACCAATTAGCATGTGATCCCTTAATTTCCAAAGCAATTTAATATATACTCAAATTTTAAAAACACGTGCCTAGTCATCATAAGCATGTGTGTTAGTTATAAAAAATTTGCACAAATTCCCATCTCCTACAATCAACACACGGAAGTAGTCGTTACCACCAAATTAGAGATTAGATCTAGTGACCGCAACTACTAAATTTTGTTCGTCGGGAATAATTGCGACCACCCTATAGCTTTGAGAGTAGCGCGGCCACTCTAGGAGGTTAGATGATGATGACCCACCATCCCCTTCCCTCCAAATTAAAGGAGTGGTACATCCTATCATTTTTCATATTTCATGCCCCCACCCCCGGCCACATTGCACATAATAACAATTTTGTTGTTTCTGCTAGCAATAGGGCAAGGGATAAATTCGAAAATTATCCATACTATCTCGCCCATACTCTTAGTAACGGATATATTCATTAGAAAAACAAGTTCCATTTCTCAAGAAATTAAAGAACAATTAATATTCTTTTCTTTCCTTGTTTATCAGACAAACAACAATAGTTCTACTATCCAAGAAAAAAATAAAGATTTTTTTTTTAAAAAAAAATGTGAATTATATTTCGTACCTGATCATTGCGCATAAGCCCAATGTCGTATATCGGAGTGAAATCCGGTCGGAACAAGCCCCAGTTCCTCTCAGCGTTCGGGCCCGGCTTAAGGTTCTCATCGAACAACGAGAAAAGGTAGGTCTCGAATCTCCGGTTGGGCATCAACGGCGTGCCTCTACGCGAGCTGACGTGATGGACCAAGTGCCCATTAAACGTCGCCGCATGGGCCACGCTGCAGGCTTCGTAGCCGTCGCAGTTGGTGGGCCAACCGGTCTCGCCCACGACCAAGCCCACGTCGCCGTACCCGACGGCCTTCATGGCAGAGTGGATGGCGTCCATCATGCCGTCGAACATGTTGGTGTACGTAATGCCTGTGAACTTGTCGTGGATGCCAGGGTTGCGCTTGAAGAGCGCGTAGTTCGCCATCGTTGGGGAGTAGGCGAAGTAGGGGTAGGGGTTGACCATGAAGGGTGCATTTGTTTCGCGTAGGAACTTCAGCATCGGCGCGAATACGAGCCGGTCGTAGCCTCGCCTGAATCGGCCGGCACTCGGCGGCTCAGAGATTGAGAGAATGCCAAGAGAGTGTGGGGATGTGACCTGGTAATTAAGCCGACAAGAAAAACGCGCTCAAAAGTCAAAAACAAATCAAAGGATATCTATGTACCCGAAAAAGGGGGGAAAATTATAATAATCTCCAACCTTAATGTCCTTGATTCCGGCGAGAACAAGAGCCTGGTGGAGACTCCTCATCGCAGGGACAAGGCGACTAATGAGGATCTTGTCGGCGGTGGCCATGATTTCATTGCCAACGGCAATATAATTGATCCGTGTCTGCGGGTGGAACGGGGCGATGTGGGTGGCGACCCACTGGCGCGCGTTGGCTAGTACGGCGAGGGCGGGGATCTCACCGTTGCCGACGGTCACAGTGACGAAGATGCCAGTGTTGGCGAAGGCCTTGAGGATGTCAGGGTTGGTGTCGAAGATCTTGATGCGGTCGATGATGGTCTGGGTCTTGAGGAAGTTGGCCACTTGGGCCGGCGGCGGAAGGTTGTTTCCCAGAGTGCCATAGTTGATGCCGATGGAGTGTGCGGTGGCGGAGAGGTAGAGGAAGAGAGTGGAGAGGACGAGGATGGGGTGGGAGAGGGCCATGGTTTTGCGGACTAGGAGACACGGATTGTTAGGAGGAGGTTTCTGGTGTATTTATAGTGGGGAAAAATATATAAAAATGATTAGGTTATTTTTGTGGGTAATTTTGTTTATCCAACAAAATTAAACCTACTAATCTTTTTCGGATAAGTTCTTGTTCAGAATTAGCAAAGTGCTTCAAGCACCCTTCATTAGTTTCATTAATTATCACAACGATTTTATGCTCCTTAAATAGTTCTGATTTTTTTCTTTTTTATTCTTTCTTTCTAGGGTGCTGAGATCTTATAGGGAAACTAAGGAGGATGGTGTATCGTATGCAAATATAAGTTCTTCAATATATAGTCCTCCTTAAACATATAATTGCATATTGGAGTAATGTGGTGCCATTAGGCTTATTGACATATTTGTGTGGAAAAAAAAAAATATAACATTAATAAATAAATATAATACATTTAGTAACACATCAACCAAATTTTAATTTGGCGGTCAAGAAAACTTTTTATTATTCGCTTTAACCATTTCAAATGAAGTCCCGGTAATCAAATATCAAATTATGTTAATAGCTCTTGGAAGAAAAATTCTTTTTTACTAGGCGGCCAGAATTTTACAAAAAAAAATTGGCAATCTTAAATGTGATTTATTTACTCCCAAACAACTTGATTTATATTAAAATAATGATTGGTTCCGCCTATATCATAAATCTTTTATAAAATTCAGTGGGCCAAACCTAGCTAATAAGTAAGTAACAACAATGGATTCGAATCCAAGACTTTCACAATCGGACACAGGCAGGATAACTTGATTATTAATTAGTTAGCGGTTTCTTTCTTTAACGTATTGATCAAAGTTGTCGTGTTTACGTGGCGCTTGGACAAAGTTTCCGAGTCAAAAAAGGTTCAAAGCTGACAAGACTGTCCAACGCTGAGCCTGAGCCGCCGCTAAAATAAAACTTCCGCTTCACGATTTCTTGCTTCTGTAATCCACGCGCTCGAAACACGAATGGCCGTTCGACTTTGGCGTGTGAACCCGACCACCGCTTTTCTGACATTAACACAGCTTGGGCGGCGATCACGCACGCGCTTTTCTCTTGTTTTAAAGGAAAAGAAAGAAAAGCAACTGACCGCACCGGTGATTAAGCGCGTTTTACGCGGGTTCTGAAGGTGTGGGCAGCATAGAGGCTCATAGAGGGAGAGAGAGAGAGTCCAGCCCGCTAAATGTTTTGCAGGTTTTAGAAATTGTGGGCTGGGCCGGATACAGTGTAAATATCCAATTGTCATGACTCGTGATTATATAGTTGTGATTTTATAGCCGTTGGATCATTGAAAGGTTTTTATGCTGAGACTCACGATTATGGTCCTAAACAGAAAGGCCCATATCTTCACAAGACAATCTATTACGTCTGAATTTTTGTAAGAACATCGTAACCGCCACCCAAACTTTTTTTTTTTTTTTGATAATGAGTATAATTGTATTTCAGTTCTCAAAATATTTTTGAAAAATATTTTATGTATTTTGTGTGCGTTTGGTGTGTTGGAAAATAATAGTCAACAGAAAATATTTTTCATTTGACCAAAAATTCTTCTTTAATTTTCGAAAAAATTGTTTTCATTTTTGAAAACCGTAAACTATTTTTCAAGTTTGATCATCTACGTCAGGACTTGGTCAAGAATCGCCTGGACACGATGTATGGGATATTGGTATTCCCTATCTTTTTTTGGGTTATAATTGTTCGAATTAAATAACACATTTTTTTTTTCTCTCTCAATAAATTATAAGGGTTTGAGAAGTAACGATATAATAAGGATTAGAGTCCTCTCAAATGTGATATGACATTTAAAATTATTAACAAATTAAAATTCAATAATAATTTTAAATGACACATTATATTTAAAATGACTCTAATCTATTTTCTTTATATCATTATTAGTGGACTCGAGGTTGAGTAAATAAGAATGAAGTGACCAAGGGAATTCACCCGAATAACTGCAACAAAATCCACAACTGGCAGATATATATGCAAGCCTTACTTATTAGGCTTATGATCCGGAGAAGGACAAAACTAAAAAGCTGCCTAATTTGTTTTATTTGCCACCCTTACGTTACGTTTAATTTACGTGCATGGGCTTCATCTTTCGCACCGTACGTTTTTTTACTTTTTCTGTTGGGGCACCATTTCTTGCTTATAGCAGGCTTATTAGGATCCTCATTGATCCTCTATAATTTTAAAAAAATTATAAATTTTAAAATTATGGGAATTCAAGCCGTTCTTTACATCGAGCAATTCAAAATGAAACCGTCAAAAAGAGTTTTATAGTAACTGTAGTACCTTAAGCATTTTCATTAGAAAAAAGTGTTGTAGCACGTATAATGAGAATATAAATATCATCTAATCTCATGACTAATATATTCAATAACACCTCTTCTCTCACTCTAAATCTGATCTCCTATTCAAATCTGCAAAGATCGATGCTGCACCGACATGGTCCCTTATTCGATAAACACTTACTAGTATCGGATTCAGATACAGAATCCGATACTTCAAATAATTGCGTCTATGAGGCTGAGACACCGAAGCAAAACAAAAGGGGATGTCAAAAAAGGAAGACGAATAAAAAAGAAACTTTTGTTGTCGAAGAAAGTAGCCGAAATGTGAAGGCATTGAAGGAAGATCCAGGTTTATAGTTGCTAATTACTATCAGTTAATTGCTATATATATATATTTTTAAAGCCTGCTCTTTCCATTTGTACACCATATTCAGTAAATGTTACTTGTATTCCAAGGTAAAAATATAAAATTTCTAATGAAGAAATTTTTCATGGGATTAATTGATCAAACTGACGTTGCTTCTTAATTAATTATTAATTCCTATCCAGTACCATGAATTACATGGAACAAGATTATTGTTTCATAATATGCAGATTCATCATTGGTGGAGCAGGCAAAAAGGTATCAAGAAAACATGAAACAAATTCCAATCCCTACAACTCGTGGATCGTGGTCAGATATTGATGATGATGATGATGATGATCTGTTCATCACATGGGAGGGATTAGTGAAATCCATGAAGCAGTTGTACGNCTGCAACAAAATCCACAACTGGCAGATATATATGCAAGCCTTACTTATTAGGCTTATGATCCGGAGAAGGACAAAACTAAAAAGCTGCCTAATTTGTTTTATTTGCCACCCTTACGTTACGTTTAATTTACGTGCATGGGCTTCATCTTTCGCACCGTACGTTTTTTTACTTTTTCTGTTGGGGCACCATTTCTTGCTTATAGCAGGCTTATTAGGATCCTCATTGATCCTCTATAATTTTAAAAAAATTATAAATTTTAAAATTATGGGAATTCAAGCCGTTCTTTACATCGAGCAATTCAAAATGAAACCGTCAAAAAGAGTTTTATAATAACTGTAGTACCTTAAGCATTTTCATTAGAAAAAAGTGTTGTAGCACGTATAATGAGAATATAAATATCATCTAATCTCCTACTCAAATCTGCAAAGATCGATGCTGCGCCGACATAGTCCCTTATTCGATAAACACTTACTGGTATCGGATTTAGATACAAAATCCGATTCTTCAAACAATTGCGTCTATGAGGCTGAGACACCGAAGCAAAACAAAAGGGGATGTCAAAAACGGAAGACGAATAAAAAAGAAACTTTTGTTGTCGAAGAAAGTAGCCGAAATGTGAAGGCATTGAAGGAAGATCCAGGTTTATAGTTGCTAATTACTATCAGTTAATTGCTATATATATACTTTTAAAGCCTGCTCTTTCCATTTGTACACCATATTCGGTAAATGTTACTTGTATTCCAAGGTAAAAATATAAAATTTCTGATGAAGAAATTTTTCATGGGATTAACTGATCAAACTAACGTTGCTTCTTAATTAATTATTAATTCCTCTCCAGTACCATGAATTACATGGAACAAGATTATTGTTTCATAATATGCAGATTCATCATTGGTGGAGCAGGCAAAAAGGTATCAAGAAAACATGAAACAAATTCCAATCCCTACAACTCGTGGGTCGTGGTCAGATATTGATGATGATGATGATGATCTGTTCATCACATGGGAGGGATTAGTGAAATCCATGAAGCAGTTGTACGGACAGCCATTGCACTACCTAACCCATGTTCTTGTGAAGCAGTGGGATCGGTCAAGGATCGGTGCCGATGAGGAAGACAAGCCAGTGGACAACATTATTCATCGGAACAAGGCTGAGGGCATCGTTTGGGACGTGGAAGAAGTCCACCGGCGTTGCACCTCTCATCTTCACCTGGCTAAGCTTTGGCTACAAGACCCCGATTATCATGCTTTTGTTGATGATGATGTCATCCCGCCGTCTTAATTAAGGCGGCTCGGTTGCTATATGTTCTGATATGGAACATGTCTCAACGGGTCCAATTTCAATTGAAATTCGACTTACCCAAATCCTTGTCAAATGTCTATTTGGATATAATGCAGGTTAATTTTAGATGGCTGAATTATTTCGAATAAGCTTTTGTAATCCATACATGTTTGAATGTGGCATTTCAAGATGGATTAAATAATTTTAATCCATCAAAGTTACTAAAGCAAGAAAAAATTTTAGTATTGTATTATCTCAATTTAGTAATTAATGAGGCAGCATGGCATGCAATAGTGCGGCGACGCTTATTATTATCATTCTTCCACACAAACAAATGTACGGTTACATAAATATTCAATGCCCCACTGGAGAATCTAACAGGAGTTGGCGGGATCTGGATCCCCAGCAATTTTGGAAAATTGCCCATCAATTTTTCTTCAAATCCTAGTCATTTGCTTTCATCCAACGACCTCAAACCTGCCATGTGTCCCACCTAATATAAAATAATAAAATATTATTTATATTTAAAAAATTAAATTAAATTAAACTAAATTTAAAAAAAAATATATGGGGTGGTTCGGCCACCCCATTTTCCCCCATAGGGGTGGTCGGCCACCCCAGCTTAGCCATGGGGGTCCAAGGGCCGGTTGGGGGTGGTCGGTTCGGCCACCCCCTGGGGCCAAAAAAAAAAAATTGGGTTTGGCCAAGGGAGTGGCCGAACCACCCTCTGGGGCCCCAGGGGGTGGTCGAAGCCACCCTTAGGGCCCCAAGGGGTGGTTGAAACCACCCCTAGGGCCAAACCCCAAAAAATTTGATTTGGGTTTGGCCCTAGGGGGTGGCAACCACCCCTTAAATAATATTTTATTATTTTATATTAAGTGAGACACGTGACAGGTTTGAGGCCGTCAGATGAAAGCAAATGGCTATGATTTGAAGAAAAACTGATGGGCAATTCTTCCCATTATTGCCGGGATCTGGATCCGAGTTGGCGTGTAGTATTGCAATAATTATCTCTAAATCTGGGGATCTGTTGATTGAATTTTTACCGTCATATTTTTGCAATGAGGACCCATATTTTGGTTTATTTGCAATTTACCCATGTTCTTCTCGTATTCTTAGAGCCTAGTCGTAGAAACAAGGATTTGGATTAATAATAGGGGATTTCATGTATAAAATGCTATCGCACATTTTATAAACCAAGAACTGAACATTCCCAATCAATTAAATACGAGGACATGTTTTCGGCAAGTATAAAAGGACAATCAATTTAAGTACGTTTTCCTTGTAGTTTCCAAAAGATAGATACTGAAATCTATCAAAATTGTTACGCAGTACTATTATGACCCTTCTGGGTGCCTTGTAACACAGCTGGGCGTGGTCGTTATTGACAAATGACTACAGAAAAGGTCAAAGTTCGACTATATCTTCAAACCATTCAACAAGTACAATAAAAGAAATGTGACTAGTAAGAATAACCAAATAAATTTCAGTCAAAAAATAAATAAACAAATTTCAGTCAGCTGTAGAAACACATCCATCAGAAGCAACTATATTACTGAAGTGGAAAATTTATAGTTCAAGCAAACATTTGACCCGCCGGAAAAGAGGTACAACTCAAATTTTGTGACGAAAAGATGTAGAAAGAAAAAATATATGAGATATAACAAAATTTCCTAGACCCACAAAAATAAGAGGCAAGGAATACATTCAAAAATATATTCAAAAAGTGAAAAAACAAACAAGCCATATAGGATATAACGCGCACCATGGTCGAGCAAGATACCAACCAATTTGGCTGATGGCTGTTGGTGATGCAAGAGAGGACCAGCACCGGTTCCAAAAACCTAATATAGTTGGGTTCCGCACCATGATAGGGAAAGAAAAAGGAACGTCTCTGCCATGTTATGGCTTATTGCTATCACCATCGATGACCATATGAAACCTGCCAGTTGTTCAGGTCCGCACTTATTTAGCATCACGGAGAAAGAACTGAAAATAGAAAGCCGCAATACAATCTCTCTTGAGAGAAACTCTCTCATCTCCAAGGCCAAAATCTGTACACCTTAAAGATTCCGGAACAAAGAGTGCTTCCGCCTCTCAGGCTTCAGTCTCCAGTTATTATCGCTGTTCATGGGCTTCAAGAGTCGCTCTGCTTCCATTTCAGAATGAAGCAGAGACTGTAGCCTCTTCAAATGTCCACTACACTGCATATGGTCAACAAAACTAGTCTTGCTAATTTTCTGTTCTTCTGGATTAAACTGTCTCTCATAGGGCGACTGCCACTTAGCCTGAAGATATGCGAGTGATCTCCAGGGAGGAAGTGGCATTGAGTTCTGCTTGAGAGAAGATATAGCAGCCTCAACCATTATCTGCAGAAACTGTTTCAGCCTGGACAAGGAGCCCACATAAATGACTGGAAGCGAATTCAATATTCTATCATATGAGTCAACAGCTCGAGCTATTTCAAAGTGACTTCGGAAATCAATATCAATGATCAAACGTTCAGAGGTTCCAGTGCTGTTGTAGTTGACCACATCAATATATTCATGATCCCCTGCAAACAAGTTATTAAATCATTGGCATCAGTATTCCAGACAGATGTATTGCATTCCAGGGAAATCTACTCGACCATCCATTTTAAACAAAATGCCCTAACTCTACAAGGATATAACTCAACTCCCATTTGGTAGTCATAATAAATTGTAAATGATCCAGAAAAATCAGATAAACCTCCAAAAAATAGTATGAATTGTAACAGAACTTGTGCTCCACAAATAGATGTGATTTTCAGTTTCAGAGGATAGATTCAAACTCCAGTGTACATGAATATAGGTAACAGATGTGACAGAAACATGGTTACTACAAACTCTCCATAAAGTAAATTCCTGGTAATATGCACTAAAAACTAAGATTTTTTTTCCTTCCCCTATTTCTCATAAAATTATTCTTCTTTTGATTAAGACAGTTGTAGTTCGAGAGTTCACTAGCATACCTCCAGGGACCTTGCCACTACCCTGCCATTTGGTTGCACATACAGCAGCATCATAACCAGAACGTCTCAGAAGCTTTACCAGAGAAAATCTGATGCAGCTGGCGTTACATGCACTTGACTTGACAACTTGAAGGTCGGTCTCATTGATAGATAGTATAAGAGAATTAACCACTGAAAGCATGTCACTCTCATACTGAGCCACCGGGATCTTACAAAACTGTGACATGACACAGAATCAGCAAAATGCTAGTAGTTTCAAACTGATAGAAAATTATTAGATTCTCTTGTAGTAGGTTAAATTATATGTTTAATACAAAATGGAGTTGAAACATTAATAGCAAGAAATTATAGATTTTAGTGAAAAACACGATCATACCAAATCTTAATAGAAAAGCTATCAAAAAGAACCAAAGATTGAGTTGGACTTGTGTATGAACTAGCAATGATAACCAAATATTACTTCTCTAACTAAAAAGAGACTCAAGAGTCAGAACTGAAAAACCAGAAACCTTAATCAACATTTTTATTTAAAGCATGTCTGATTATAGCGATTGAATTGTATTTACATGTGAACCCATCATTCAATCAGGTTACATACTTACATCTTCCCAAGTACACTTAAGACATTTTACTACTATTCGTTGTGTCACTACCCACCTTTGTGACTTCAAACACTTATGTAGTTGAAATCCAATACATTCTGCATTTCAATTATAATAATTCTCGTACTAACTTTTAGCCTGCTTATCCAACCACACTCATACAACTACTTTCATGGTATTACACCTAAAAACATTCATTCCCCATTTTTCTAGTCTTAGCATATGAAAAGAACACACTGCAGGCAAGATGATCATACTCAAGAGAACAAATACTGACAATACATCTCCAACCCATCTGAAAATTCCATTTATGAGAGCCTCTAAGTTCATATTCATATCCAACCAAATCTATTGCGATGGCACTGGAAGGGATGGAAGTAAAAAATGAATATCATTCATAATGGAATATCAGCACACTATTTTCCATGAGCTGATATAGACTTCACATATATTCACTAATTCCCTCAAATATACAGCCACCACAGCTAATACTAAATTAGCATCAATTTGGTTCACCGGAAAACGCAAATGGAAAGGAGAAAAGGTTCACTGGAAAAAACGAATGGAAAGGAGAAAAAAACAATTATAACCAATGAAAACACCCAAAAAGGGAAACATTTTGGATTTTTTTTCCCTTGCCCCGGTCTTTTCTAGGGATTAAGATTCCTCTACAATTCTATGGTATTGTACAATATATAATTCCTAAAAACCCAACCAATGTTTTCCAATCAAATGTTTGGAATTTTGCCAAATCAGTATGTATCATTTTCAAAAAATGATAAATATTAACATAGTAAATAATAAATTTGTGGTAAAATCCCAACTGTTTGATTTCATTTTTTTTTAAAAAAATGAATTGTGAGTTGTAAGGAATTGTACAAATAGAATAGCCTAGGAATTATAGAGGATCTTCATCCTTTACAAGAACCAAACAGGGAAGCCTTATGATTGACATCCCACTCAGGCAACCAAGTACTCTGACTCATTGTCCAAGGTCCCAAATATTGATAACTAAATGATGATAGCTAAAAAAATCCAATAATTCACGACAAATATTGACCGAGTCTGACCAACATCTTTCTGGGACCGCTTCTTAATCTTTCTTAATATCGCAATCATTGCACCAATCGCCTTTCCATCAAACAAATTCACAAAATTCAACAAAACCATAATTTTCACGTAATCAACAAGTAATTGAGGTAAAGCAACATTTTTATATGGCTGGGGGGTAAATAAAATTTTACTGAGAGACTTTACCGGAATCTTCTCGGCGAGGTTGGCGAGATCGGAGAGAGCCGAGTCGCTGTCACTGCTACACCGGGAGTCGGCCCCACCACTCCCGTTCTCCAAGAAATCGCTGACCATAAGCGCCAAGTCGTGCTCGCTCTCGTGGCTGAACCCTCCTCCGATCTGGCCCACTCCTCCTCCTCCAGTACCGACCACCCTCGCCAGCCAATCCCCTGCCGCCACGCACACCCGGCAGTCCATTACGCGTCGTTTCACCTCCTCCTCCCCCCGATCACAAACACCGCGACGACTCCTCTTCCTACTCGCGATAAGTTAAAGCCATCATTTCCCAAAGCGCTACACACCGAATAATTTCCCGAAACCCTAGGTTTATCATTCAAGAGCAAACAGGAATATAAAAACCAAATGGAATTCGAATTCGAATTCGTATTCTTCGTGTGAATTCTTTATATAAGAATTAGAGTCAACTGTTTTTGCTTTTGAAAATAATAAAAAACTCAGTGCGGGAGGTGCTTTTGAGCAAAACGTGTTAGGCGTTTGTCGTAGCTTTTGGATGATCCATAGGGAAGACGAAGAAGATGAAGAACGAGAAGTGAAGGAAAGAAAAACGTCTGTGCTGAGACGAACCCAAAATGATGGAGAATACGAATGGAACGGGAAAGGGAAATCATATAAAAGTGTGAAACCACGTGAAATGACGGTAATGCACTCGCTTTTCGTTTAATGGATAAGGGGGAGAGAGTAGAGACTAGAGAGAGAGAGAGATTGAATTTGGACGGGAAGGACAGAAGTATTCGTTGGGGTACCTAAAATGTGCCGGAATTTGGTTTTTCGTAAACAAAAATTAGTCTTTATCTTAATAATCTTTTTGGATAATTATTTACATTAAAATGGGAGCTAAATTAGCTAATTGCCTAATTATGATAGAAGAGTAACAAGAGTTTGATCATTTAATGGAGACCCATTGCCTATGAAATTTAATTATTTTTTATTTTTTAAAAAAAGGCCTATACGGCATTTATATGTGTTGGTATTGGCTAACTTTTTTATTATCTACCATGAATATTATTGTATAACGATGCATAATTAATGCAATAATAGTTCACACAATTATGAAATTTTGTTTCCATTCAAAATTAAAACAGTATTTAATAAAATCATAATTTAATGCTTAAAATTGTGCAATTTTTTAAAACGCACATTTTTTAAACAAACCCTTTTTTTTTTTAGATGCACCTTAAAATATGTAAATTTAATTAAGAAGACACAATTAAGTTAGGAAATGGTGGGATATGAAAGCAACCATAACAAAACCAATATCGGCCTTTCAGGGTCAACATCTAACCAACCAATTAAATAATTATAAACCAGACTCGGAAAAACGATTGGTGAATGATTAATTGGGTTTTTAAGAAGCTAAAAAGACTTGGCACGGCAAGTGGATGTGTGTGCGGGGGAATTAAGGCAAATGAGAGGGGCATAATGTTAATTTCAAAGGCAGGAGGCAAGATATATATGGATGCATTTGGGACCAAGCAAAAAAAAAAAGAAAAAAAAAATAGTGAAAATTTAACGGTCAAATTGCTTGGACTTAATGGAGGATGACGTGACTCGTGAGCCACACCGATAGTAGATAGAACCTCTTACGTCAACATGCGTCAATTACCAGACTCTTGACCGCCTTGGTCCGGGATCACCCTCCTCTTCCGCTCAAACTTCAAACTATTTTTTTTTTTTAACCTACACAGAACAGAAGCCCGCCACCACGAAACAGATATGATCAAATTATAGTTTTTTTTTAATTTTTTTTTTAGGTTTTAAAAATATCTTGCTTTATGACTATTATGTGAACAAATTAAGAGTATATGAAGATAAAATATTCTTTTTTAAAAAAATGGATAATTATCATTTCCATCATGAAATACTATGCGATTATAATTTTTTTCATAAATTATCAATTTTATATTATAACCCCATGAATTATCATTTTGTTACCAAAATCTTCTTTTCCGTTAGTGAAGGCCGTTCAGTTAAACGGTCAACCGTATTTTTTATAATACTATTCACGATATTGTTCATGATTAAAAGTATTGTTCGTAATACTATTTACAAGTATTGTTTATTGACTTAACGATTTTAATTAACATAAATATGTTTTAGTAACGAAATAGTAATTCATAGGAAGTGTAATGTAAAATTGATAATTCATTAAAAAAATTAATAATAATTACGTGATAATTTAGAGGGAAAAAGATAATTTTTCCTTAAAAAAATTAATGACTAAAATATATTATTATATTACCATTATAAAGACTAAAATGAAACAATAGATGATTAACAAACGAATAATTGGGGATGACAAAAACAGTAGAATTTTCAGGACGCTTCGGATGATGCTTCGTTTAAATTCATGGTAGAGGGCCCATGATTTGAGTGATGACCGGAAAGGAAGAGAGGCAGAGGCAGAGGCAGAGGCAGACGCAGAGGCAGACGCAGAGCGTAACGAGGAGAGAGAGAGAGAGAGAGAACTCCGAAAGAGACCAAAAGAAAAATAATTATTACTAGCGCAGACGCGCCACGCCACTCCAGGTCCATTTGTGGGGGCCCACGCGTTCTTCAGCAGTATCTTTCTTTACTTTAAACGGGGGTTGGGGGCGTTGGGGGGGGAGGAGGACAAAGACACTTGGCACTCCAGCAATCAATCATGGCTACAGGAGATGGACCAAGCAACTAACCAAAGCGACCAGCCTAGCTCTCGTGTTTTTAAAACAGTGGATGGTCGGCTAAACTAGGACTGGAGGAAGAATCCTCCTCTATTTGTTTCTGATAAAAAACAAAAAAAAAAAGGTGATTCAGGCCCACATTCGCTTTGGATTGCATGGCGACACGAGGCAATAGTTCATCTTCTAATGACTTTTGGTTACTATTTGTGGACAGCTGATAAAAAATAAAAATTCCTTTGAGGGGCATATTGTACTTGATTCTGTTACAAGATGGGTGCAGGACAGCTAGAGATTGAGCTCTACATGATGAAGATACCTAGTCAGGTAAAATGGGTTAATTTAAGTGACAAGAAGAAATCTCCGATTGTACTAAGAGATCTCAGAGGGGTTCAACTTCGATTAGGGAAACTCTTTTAAAAAAAAAAAAAAATTTGCCAATTGGGTTTTGACAAATTTATAAATTAGGTTGAAAAATATTCATTCGACCCCATATTGTGGAAATTAACGTCCTAAACAAGGCACTACCACGCCAATTACTAAAGGTTTGGTGTTGGGGAAACAGTTCAATAAGTTGAACGAAATTTTCTTACGCCGAAAGCTCATCTTTATGCCTAACTTAAAAGTTAATGCGTGCCTTCCTTGGAGACTTCCGGTTAGTATAGCTTTATATCCCTTATCCCTTGGGTGCCCCTTTAGGACCACTACGAGTCTATGGCGACCTCCTGTACTGTCTGTATCAATCATGGTTCTTGCAATTTAATTGTTTGCCAAGTCAGGTTAAGCGCTAACGACGATCACTAAGCTATAAACGCATTGCTAAAACATTAAACCCCTTGGGACTTAAGCGCTTGGCCACTATGCTCTGCCAGTTGGCCCTTGAAATGGACCCCTTCATAAACACATTCAATCCCCAACCAGGACCCAGTTAAGAAAATTTATTTGTCGAAGTTAAGACATTTCACACTATTGACAATAAACCACCGACATCCCCGATGCCGTATGTGATACAACAATACATATATATATATATATAAATCACTTAAAATTTAAATGACATAATATTATGAATGTTATTAGATGCAATAAAAGTAAACCTTAAAAAGGGAATCTAATAATTGCAAAAAATAAATATAAAAGAATAATAACACAGCTAACAACTGTCAGATATTAAAAAAAAATAAAAAAAAATTCCTATGCAAATAATACGTCCTAAAATTGTAGATTAAACAATAATCCACGTTATTAGCTGCCTAACACACAAGTTGACTTCAAAAGAGACTTTAGTTATCGTGAAAACTCGTCAATGACTTCAAGAGTTTTTGTAGTTAAGTGTTAAAAAAACTAACGTGTACGCTGGACACGTCCTGTGCTGCCAACTCAAACTACTAGCTATATGAAAAAACGGATCCTCCAACGTGAACAGAAGCTTAATCAAATAAAATCCAAAATCTTCAGGTTGGTAACTTGGGTCTAATGTGGCAAATGGAATTGCTCAATCTACCATATACTTCCCGCTCGCTGTCCACACTACATAGAGCCAAGTGCCAACGAGCTGCAGATTTGCTTGGATATAAAAACACGTTTTTGGTATGTGATAAGAGCCTAAGAAAGGATATAAAACTATTTCATTTGTTTTGGATTTTTTTTTTTTTATTTCACGAGCCCTCCACATTTTTCTCGCCCAGAGAGATAGGATGTGCACTTCCATCGCAACAACCATGGCCATCAGCTCTGCTTACGAGGAAGTTGTCAAAAGGGTGACTCATGCGAATCCACTCGATCACGAAGTCTAGTGATGGCTCCACCCGCCTCATTATTCATTACCAAACTCAAAACCATGCAAGAACGGCCCAAATTGTCGTTGCCAAGTCTGCATTTTTTGCTCACATGCCAGAGCAACTTTTGAGTACTATCCCAACAGAGTTCAAGATCTCACGGGTCGGGCGAGCCCTTCTACGTGTAACTGATTCATCATGGCTATTGGCTTTGATTTGCATTTGACCAAAAACTTGTTTGTTTCCTCACTCACTTCAATCTTAACATTGCCACCTATTTTTCATCGCCGCTAATTTCTCCTCCATATAACTTGCTGCCTTTGTTGCGTCGCCCAATTTTTTTTTTTTCTTTTTGAATAAGGAATAGGGCTGCAGGTAAAAATCTTTCACTCCAAATCCGAAAAGAAAAAAGCGCACACAATCCTAAAAACGAAAATAGGATGAGCTCCCCAACAATAGACCCAAAACGAAAAACAGCAATATGAAAATATAAACAGATGGTAAAAAATGGGTCAAACAAATGACCAGATCCTCTCAAGGGGCTACGCAAGGTGATTTCAGAAGCAAAAATATACATATTAAGCCAAACCTATCTAAACTCCACTAGGAACCGGCAACAACCCCTAGAAAGAGGCTAAAGCCAAATATGCATGTCATCGTCTAATATAACGACGGAAGGATAAAGAGCAACCAACACAAATCCAATTACAAAAGTCTTCACTATAAGATCAAATCCGCTTTGATCGTGAAGTAGGAGTTGCTCTCTAATTTTTACTTCTCTTCTCAAAATTTGATTTGTTCTTAGTATTGTTCGAATAAAAGTAATACGGAAAGAACCAATTTGTTGTAGTTCTATACAAATACAAAATATTTACCAAGGATAATGTGTACAAGGTGGTTTTGGATGATATTGACTTCTCGAAATTTAATTTGTTCCAAGTATTGTTCAAATAAAAATGATACAGAAAGAACGAATTTTTTGAAGTTTATAGCAGATATAGAATGTTATTGGAACACTAATGAATTACGCCCATAACATTTGGACTATGTTTTGAGATTACGTAACACAAAATTAATTATTTTCATCTATGATTGTTGTGTATGACGATTTCTCCTAATTTTGTTCTACATCACCTGCAAAGAAATTGTTTGAAACAGACCGATGTCACCTGAACACCTAAACTCATTATGCTTGAATTTAATTATGTTGGTTATTCTTGTGTGGCATGAATCAAAACAGTAAAAGCATAACTATTTATGTTTAACAAAATAATTAGAAAAGGTTCATCAAAATAAAAAATTGTATTATAAGGGTATTTTAAAAATTTTGACAATATGATTCCATTTGCTAGAGTTGTATTATAATGGTATTTTAAAAAATTTGATTACAATATGATTTTATTCACCATCCTATTACACGATACCAAACAAATGAACCACTTATTCAATGTTTTATTCTAGTGCTGCCAAGTTGTAGCCTACAACCAAACTATGGAATATACAATGGTGAACGCAGGATTTTTTTTATGTGGGGCATTTTTTTAAAATTAATAAAATAAAAAAATTAATTAAATATAAAAAATAAAATTTTGATCTCCTCTTTTGCTTTGCTGTATTTTTTGAATAAATACAAAAATGAAGTTAAACAAAAATATAACAAATCGAACAAGTGAATAATTCAACAAAATTTTTAATTATGTTTCAAAACATATAAATAAAACCTACAATTTATTTTGTCACGACTAGCGGCTAGCGCTAATTCAATTATCCTCAACGAGTCTTCATACCTTAGAATTGCTACATGATTTTTTCATTACTGATAGTCTTGAATATGTCTTTTTTAATGTACGTAATTAAACAATTATTCATCCATTGATCTCCTATTCAGTTACGTAAACGATTTTTAACAATATTCATTACTGAAAATGTTCTCTTAATATTCATTTTTTAACAATTTTTAACAATAACAATATTTAACTATTAATTGATCTCTTTTTTTTAACTTACACGACAGTTGTACCTCCATTGGCCACACTTTTTAATTTTATTTATTTATTTATTTACATTTGTGGCAACTGTACCCCCATTTGCTTACATTCTTTAATTTTTTTTTATTGTTTTTTTTTTTTTACATTTGTTGCAGCCTTGCAGGATTGTAGCACGCTGACTCCCATTTAGGCATATTTTCAAAGTTTCTTTTAGTTTTAGTTTTTTATTTATTTTTGTCTTGATTGTCCAGCTCCTAGACTCTAGCCTGTTCCCAAATCCCAATCAATATTCTCACATGGCCACAAAATAAAATGCACCGTTTAGACTTTAGAATACTATTTATCGTCTTCTTCCTTCCATTTGTCTGAAACACTTGGTTTTTAAATTTTTTTCAAATTTCATTTTACCAAGAGACATAATATATGGCTAAAACATGAAGGGGACATAATCATGACTGAAGGAGGCATAATCATAATATATAAAAAAAAAAAAAAAAAAAATTAGAAGGGTCAACAAGGGCGATTTTGGGGAGTTGAGTGAGGGCATATGCCACCACTCGGCCCCCCTGGATCCACCCTTGGGAATATAAACAACTGTTTAATTTCAACTTCTATTCTCAATAATAATTATTCAATTTATCAATGAAATAGTAAACATAGTAAATATGATCTTTTACAAGTCCAAATTAGATTTTATATTTCTAATGATATATATACCGTCATTTATAATTATTCGATAATATAATAACATATACGTCATTAAATAAAACTAACAAAATCTAGACTCTAAAATTAGATCCTATCCGAAGCTGTCGTTATTAGCAGTTCTTTTCCCTTTATTTATGGGTTCTACCTCGAAGTTACAACGAATACAAAGCATAAAGGACCCACCCGCATGTGCAACACACCTTTAACTACCCATAATTTAGAGTTGAACATGATACACGTTCTGGTACCGTCTACCTAACTCCTTAATGATTCTCGTATTATTTCCGGTTAACAGTATAGACACCTGGCATATATTGATGAAATATACATATATATAAAACATGAGAAGAAGAGAGAAATGGCTTTTGGACCACCAATTTTCTGAGGCTCCGGTTTGTTTAAACTGAATTATGAAAGGTGTTTTAAATTGCGCATTCAACATCTTACAAAAAAAAAAAAAAAGCGCATTCAACATCTAAATACCCTTATTCTAATGTTGACATAGACTGATAGACACTCGAACAGATAAGATAAGGTGTACATGAGGCTAAGGCACACTTCTACATATCAATTATCCCCATAAAAGTCGGGCATGTTAAATAATGATACCAATGATGACCACAAGAAAAAAGGGATAAGGGTCCTGCCAAAATTTTATTTAATTTTGTTTTGTTTAATGTCACATCATTTTTTAAAAAAATAAATAAAGTAACAATAAATTCATCGCATGATAAAATAAAAATAAAATAGAGAGAATCCTACTATCCATAGGAAAGCATAGAACAAGGAAGCAATTAAAAAATTGGAAAGAAAATACTGAGAAACTTCACCATATCAATAACCAAATAAAGGTAAGGGACAAAAGTTTAACTTTTTTACATAAGAAAAAATTCAATATCTTCATGGAAAGAATGGGAAAAAAAATAATAGTGTTACTAGAATCTCTCATATAAAAACCTGTAATATAAAAGACAATTAGGATATGTCTAGATTATAAGAGAGCAACTAACGTGAGTTTCAGATATAGTTCCATTTGATAATTGAGAACAACAAAGTTCCCCAGCACTTTCAATGACTCCTTTTAAGCCTTTCTTATCATAAGAATCTTAGAAATCCATCTCAAAATTAAGCTTTAAAAGTACATCTAAAAAAAACATATTTCTCTCAAAGAATAATGTTTCAAGAAACCAAAATGAGATCGAAAGGTTTTTTTTTCTTCTTTTGCTTAAAGGGATGGAAGGATTTAAATGTAACAAGTGATCAAACCCCAAAAATTTGATTATATGACCAATGATAGTTTGAGAACCCTAAAGTAAACAACAAATCAAACTAATTGATGACCAGAACGCGCCACTTAAGATGTACTAAAAAAAAGACACAGAAACTCCAACTACATCGATCCCAGACAACAAACGCCCCTAGCAATCTGAACACTAGACATGTAGATTCCAGGACAATCAACAGAACCCTTGAACTCTATCTAAAGCCATATCCCAAAATCCTTAGCAATCAAGTCTGGTTATTCTCTCAACCAACCTGCTGATTTTCCCTTGTAAAGCCCTCAACTTAAATTAGACCACTTCTTTACTTTGTGCATTGGTCTTCATTCGACTTTTCCAAGCATCTATCATCTTGTCATCAATTGTTGACACATATAACTTCCCACAAATGCAATCATTTCTTAATCTATCATTCCCTTCATTGACATTAAACATACTCATGTTGACTTGCTAATCTGAAGGTGTACATATGTAGTTTGGTCCACCAATATTGAGTTTAAATCAATGCTTATGACCAATTAATTTGATTAGACAAAAATATAGCAGGACCAAGACAATTTGTATCAGAATTTTCGTAACTAATTAAGAAAAAAAGCAAACAACAAAATAAAGGGTTTAACTTGAAAGCTATTGCCATTTCATAATACCAAAGAGCAGAGCACTGTCAAAGATTCTGTTGGAAATTTTATCCATACAGCACATATATACCTCCAAGTTAGCTGGTTGAAATTGATGTTTCTGAGATGGAAGGTGAATAGAAAAGATGACATTATCGCCGCAGATGCCGCTGGAAAACAAAAAGATTATTTAAACAAATTAAACTCTTTATCCATTGAAGATAGTATCTTTTTGTAATAAGCAAACCACTTTGCCAAACATTAGACATGCTTTAATTACATCAATCAAAAGGTAAATCAGAGGTAATGAGCTTTGCAGAAAGCCTTTTGTTGTTCTCATAAGCAATAAGAGAAACAAAAGAAAATAATAATAATAATAATAAAAAAGGAATAAAAGACAAATAAAACAATAACATACTCTTGCTGCATTATTAGCTACTTGAGGCCGTCTATCAGAAATTCTCTCTTGATCTGGTATTAGCTCTGGACTATCATGCTTATAAAATGCCTGTAGAGCTCTCCCAATAAATGGGCGAACTATATTTACTTCCATCGCAGATAGATTGTTAATCTGCATTTCAAAGTTAAAAAGATTAGGACAATAAAAATCAAAGAAAAAATTATTTTCATCAGAGATATATTCTCACCTGGATTCAACACAAAGTACAATACATTCACATATAGAATGCATTAATAGTTAATAAAATCACACATAAGAAAACAAAAACATTACCCCCAATCCATGCTATAAGTTTACAGATGTCAGAGAGCAAAACCATTTTACAAGCCCTAACAAAGAGTTGTTTTCATCTAGTATCCTTCAAGTATTCGCCATACCCATACAAACACTCTGTCAAGACGGATGCCTTGCTTTCAAGTTAATGCTGTTTACTCATGATAATTTAGGTATATTATTTGGTTTCATCATGTTGATAAAAGAGAGGGCTGTTTTAGCAAAAGTCTGAACCTTGGATTGATTGTTCATCTTAGTTTATGGGGGAAATATGCAACTAACCAAATAATTTGAAGTTAAAAAGGTGGAATTACCCCCATCAGTGTATCTTTCTATTAGCATTATTTATGTTTGGTTTTCAACATCCAGTTCTGTATTGAGAAAGTTAAAAGTGAGAACTTTAACCCTAGTTTTCAAATAGTGAATTTCTTCCCCCCTCCCAACATGCACTCAAGCTCAACATTGCCAAATCTGATAAAATCTACTATATTACTCAATCTCACATGCATTTTCATTGTGCATACCGAGAATATTCAGATGTTAGATGGTTGAAATCAGCACTTTAATAGTTTATGAACTTAAAAAGTCAAAAATGCAAAGCTATGATGAGTTCCTTGTGCGTTTTTCCCTTTCTTGTTGGGTGATCCTTATTGTATACTCCCACTGTACTTTGGGGTGCCTTACGCTTTTAATAAGACTAAGTAATACTTAGTAAAAAAAAAGAGTACAAAATGCAAAGCAAATTGCAATGCTTTACGTTTACACATTACCAAGGGAACACCATCCTCTACAACAGCCAAATTCCACTTTGTAAAGGGACATGCTCCAGAAAATGCAAAACTATGATGAGTTCCTTGTATGATTTTCCCCTTCTAGTTAGGTGATTCTTATTGTATACTCCTAATGTACTTTGGAGCGCCTTACGCTTTTAATAAGACTAGCTATTACTTACAAAAAAAAAGGTCAAAAATGCAAAGCAAATTGCAGTGCTTTATGTTTACACATTACCAAGGGAACATTATCCTCTACAACATCCAAATTCCACTTTGTAAAGGGACATGCTCCAGAAAGTTTTAACATATTTTTTGATATCTCTTAAAATTACAAGGCAACTAATGCCACTTTATCATATGCAGCATCAATGGATTCACACAGGGACATAAAAAAACATACCTTCAAAGCAAGTGCACGCTCATTAAGCGTCTCTAAATTAGTCTCCACTTTATGAAACCTCACATCCCTGATATCCTCAACAAGAGACCTCACCTATATAAGAGATCTATTATCAAAGTCTTGGCAAAAGCTCAATTCATATTTATGCAAGTTTAAGAGAATCTTAAACTCACCATATACACATCCGGAATGTCGTCACGTGCACTGTAGTCCACATAGTCATAGTTGATATTAGTATCATCAAGTGGAAAGATATAATGTTGTAGAAACTTCTCAGCACTTACTGGTCAAAAAGAAGTCTTGAGATTTCCACATAATGAAACGGTAGTTGCTCAAACACTCGTTGAGAATCCCGTTCTGCTTCCAAAACCTGCGTCAACTTTTCTAGTCCACAGAAAAGGAAATGATGAGAAACCTTTTCTTATTTATAATTTAGCATTACAAGAATATAAAATCACCCAATTTCAACAATTTTTTTTTATTGGTAAGATACACACGCACCCGGGCTTGAACCCCTGACCAAAACCTGTTTCCAACATATTTTAGGGAATAGGTAATTCGAGCAGCCAGTCCATAAACATTTTCACCAAAAATTCATAACTTTTAGATTTGAAAAAGTATATATAACGTGTTTACTTTGTTTCAGATGCGTATATTATACTCTATTTTACAAATGTATGTTACACCTCCCATTACGTTGGGCATTTTGTTGATTTATCCTCTTGCATAGGATTATGCTAACCTCTAAGAATGCAGATCGTAGGCATTTTTATTCGAAAAAAGTATATACAAAGTGATTAGTTTCTTGTGCGTGTGTATATTACAGTTGGCATATGTGTGGGAAACAAACAAATAGGCACGCACAAATATAGTAAAAGCTTACCAACTGACATCCACAGTGGAGGTCGAATGGTGCACTTCCCTCTCTTCTTCAAAGCCACAGCTAGCCACAGCGGCACCTGAGTTGCCATTTGTGGAAAAAATGGTCCGAAATCCCCCTGTCAAAGCATAAACAAATAAAAGAAATAAAGAAAGATCATTTATGAGATTGCGTTTGGGATAGAGATAGACAAAGGGGGGGGGGGGGGGGGGGGGGGGGGGGGGGGGGGGGGGGGG
>CM017321.1:16968322-17025953 GCA_006937295.1 Carpinus fangiana | reverse complement strand
TGTGAGTCTGCACCTTTGCCAACAATGCCATAAAGTTTAGGTTTTTGAATGTTCTGCTCATTCTTGGCTGGAAAATGCAGTGTGTTTGCACTTGTTTGGGTTCCTCTTTCATGGGATGAGTGGTGATTGCAGAGTATAAATGGAATAATGTCTAAAGTTGTTTCATATTTACTCTTCCCAGTTTGCTTTGCTGTTTCATTACCTTAATTGCATACCTGTTGCAGGTTCTGTGAATGGTGCAAACTGCAAGGAATTGGCAGCTCAGCCCGATGTTGATGGCTTTTTGGTTGGGGGAGCTTCTCTCAAGGTATTAACGTTGCTGCTTATTTATTCTTTTCGAGCTTAGTCTTTTCTCATGCCCAAATTTTGGGCTGACCACTTTGCACATTCTTCAGCCGGAGTTCATCGACATTATCAAGGCTGCTGAGATTAAGAAAAGTGCCTAAGCTTTCACCGGGTATGAGTAGGTGAGACTTTCAAGCTCTCATATGGGGACCTATCGAATCTGTGCAATACAAATTAAGAATTACTTTTTTTGAGAGAGTAAGTTCCGTTTTGTGTTCAAATAAGCATCTCAGACTGGCTTTTGTGTATGAATAAAGATGACCAAGTATTAACCTCTTAATGCCTAACAAATCCTTTTGATTACATCCAGTAACTTCATTCCCTACATGCTTTTGTGTGTTTTGGGGTGCATCATGCATGCTTGTGTCTGAATCTCTGTGGAAACAATTGATATTTGCCCGTCCAACTTCTGCCAGAAGCAAATGTTGCCTCTAAACAACCATTTTAGATTCCCCTTTCCCCTAGAGCATAAGAATGACTACAGTTATATATCTTTTGGAGTGATAAGGCCGCCCAACTTCTACAGAGCTGGGCCAGAAGGAAAGATAAATTGTGTCATCCTTCTACAAATGGTTCCACGAATCATGAATAACTTCTTTACAGAGAAGGTTAGTTAGGTAAAGCAGTTTCCTCTTTGCTGTGGATTATGTAATAATGTCATTATTAGTTGTTTAAAGTATTATAACATCTGCTCGTTATTGCGACACCACAGCCATTCCACCGGTATGGACTTTTGAGAGTAATGCCTATTAACTTCTAGGTGGCCTTAAATTTAAACCCCACGGGTTGCGGTCATTGCAAGCAGGGTATGGTCGGTAAAGTTGCATTATTGGAACCTGTGTGAACTCTAAATTATTTTAAAAGTAATGTTACTCTTCACAAATGCCACATAAACCGGTGTAAAATGGGTGTAAATGATAGAGTACTCTATTTTAATTTTCTCTTACCAAAATAAAAATTGTCTTCGTTGTGGTTTGAGAAACACCATATTTTTTACTGTTTTATCAACTCATGGACAAAATCCTTAATTCTCCCGTTCTCTGCCGGGGCGAACAACGTATTTATATGACCCAAAATTCAGTGCTAAAGAGCCTTCCTGAAATTAATGACATCTGGGTTGTTGCTCTACTCCCACTTCCACCATGGAAGCTTTACAAGGTCCCCTCTACTCACTACAAAAATATTGATGTTTAGTGATGGTTTTTTTTATGATGATTTAGAGCTAAAAATTGTCATTACAAAAAAAGTGTCGGTTTAATAGTGTCTTTGGAAGCAAATCAGGAAAATGAGAAAATGTGTCGGTTTAAGCAAAACCAACACCAATTAACAATGGTTTGTCAAAACCGACACCTTAGGAAAGGTGTCAGTTGAACAATGGTACTGTTGAACTGACACCTTTCCAGATATGTCGATTTTTAAAAAAACCATCATTAATTTATTAAATTCCGAAATATATATATATGTATAACTTATTATTTTTTCCACTTATTTATTGATTTCTTTTTTCATTTTAATGTCGATCCAAGCCTGATCTCCTTCTTCTTCTTCTTCTTCTTCTTTCTCTAATTTTTCTCCCTCTCTTCTCTTGATCTCTCTCTATTGACGCCGGCATCGATCTTTCTGTACGTTGGGCTTCTTCTTCTTTTTTCCTTCTTCTCCTCTCTTTTCTCGATCTCTCTCTATTGACGCCGGCATCGATCTCTCTGTTGGGCTTCTTCTTCTTCGTGTGATTTTGGCTCTTGTGGCTTGCAATCCAAAAATGGCACGCACATTATCAACCATGGATTCCAAGGGAGGTAGCACAAAACTTCACTTCTAGAATGGGCTTAGATTCACAAGCATTCAGTGTCCTCTTGATTGCTTTGGCCTGGGAAAAAGGTTGAGGAACCACCAAATGAACGGCCGCCTATAGAAAAATGTAGGAAAAAGAAGGTAATCAGTAGATCCAGTCAAAAAAATACAAGAAGACGAAAGAAAAAAAGAAAAAGGAAGAAATGTGAAATGAGATGACAGTGTGTTAAACTTTTAAACCCCAAAACGATTCAAATTAGAAGGAGGGTTGAATCTGTGTTCAAAATTCAAAATTTGAAGTTGGTATTGGTTGAACAATAAACCAACACTATTATTAGTGTCAGTTTTTGCTCAACCGACATTAAATTAAAAATAGTGTCGGTTTAACAGTAAATCAACACCTTTGTTTGTGTCGGTTTACTGTTAAACCAACACCATTTTTAATTTAGTGTGGGTTGAGCAAAAACCGACACCTTGTAGTGTCGATTTCTTTAACCAACACTATCCAAATTATCACTAATTTTGGTTTTTTTTTTTTTTTTTGGTAGTGTCCCACTCCCAAATTCAAACTAGATACCGAGAAATTGAAATGGAGGCTTATCCAGAAGGGCTTGCACCCAACCTGCAAAATCATCCACAAAACATAAACCATCTTTTTGCATAAATGTGCAATGACATATTGTGACCTAAACCCTAAACTCTTTATATTATTTAGCGATTGTGAGTCATTTTATCTCTCTACTCAAATGTTTCAAAATAAAAAGTTTTGAAAAATTTGTTACAGAATATGAAAGTTTATTGTAGTGTCTCTTAAGACCTTTTGGTGTTTTTTTTTTCCTCCTCTTTCTCCTCCTCCTCTCCTCTTTCTATCTTTTTGAAAAATAATATTTACATAAAATAGAAAAGTATAATAGAGAGCGTTGGGGGTGTGTATAAAAAAAAGTAGTAACTAAAATAAAAATTGCATTTTTCACTAATTATTTTATTTAGTATTGCTGGAGATGCTCTTGCAGTTGGGCTCGGTTATATTGATGGTGGGTTGTGATTGAATTTTAGGATTGGAAGAATTACAAGCATTTTTCAGAAAAGATCTTACGGAGCCTTATATGATAACTTGGACATATGCAAGTGTTGGATGTCTGAAAAATGCAGTAATTTTGAATTTATGGAATTAATAAAGAATTTTGTTATGGTCTTAGCTGATTGACAGTATCGGCCACTGAAGTTGAGAGTGTACGTGCGATGTTGCGCGTGCGTTAGAATGGGAATGGGACTGCTTCCTCATGGCTGACCAGCTCAGGGTGTGACTGGGTGTCCCGTGTCCGTGTGCTAGCCGATTCAACTTGTACCAAAAGCAAATGTTGCGTTGAATTTAGCATTTAGTAAACTTCAATGAAAATTCTTTTACTTTCATTCATCTTGAAGTATCTTTTTTAAATTTTAAAAACTCTTAATTTAGTCCTTTGAATTTTCAATTGCTCTTAATTTTGACAATTTTGTCAATTTTAGCCATTAAAAAAATACAAAAAAGACTAAAATATCCCTAATTTTCATTTTTTAAAAAATAAAAAAACGTTTTAAAAGTTGAAATTTTATACAAAAGATAGGGGTATAAATGTCATGTAATATTTAAAATCTGACGGAAGAGGTCTAAATTAAGAGCAATTGAAACTTCAAATAACTAAATTGAGCGTTTTTGAAGTGTAGAAGAGATATTTCAAAACGGGTAAAAGTTCGGGGGTTTTCAGTGAAATTTCCCTTAACATTTAACATTTTCCTTCCCTGAAAGGGTAGCTTAGAGCACAAGAATGACTGTTGTTAGGGTGAACGTAAGGAATGACATAGTTTTGCATGTCATCCTTCTAGAAATGGCTCCACATATTATAAACGACTTCTTCGCAGAGAAGTAATTAGTTAGGTAACTAAGCGGTTCCCCTTTTTTTGGCTGTGGATTTTGTCAAGTCGTCGTGAGTTTTTCAAAGTATTGCCCGTTTTGTAAAATCTGGCCTTTAATTGTGATGCCAACCAATATGGACTAAGAGAACACAANTGACGGAAGAGGTCTAAATTAAGAGCAATTGAAACTTCAAATAACTAAATTGAGCGTTTTTTAAGTGTAGAAGAGATATTTCAAAACGGGTAAAAGTTCGGGGGTTTTCAGTGAAATTTCCCTTAACATTTAACATTTTCCTTCCCTGAAAGGGTAGCTTAGAGCACAAGAATGACTGTTTTTAGGGTGAACGTAAGGAATGACATAGTTTTGCATGTCATCCTTCTAGAAATGGCTCCACATATTATAAACGACTTCTTCGCAGAGAAGTAATTAGTTAGGTAACTAAGCGGTTCCCCTTTTTTTGGCTGTGGATTTTGTCAAGTCGTCGTGAGTTTTTCAAAGTATTGCCCGTTTTGTAAAATCTGGCCTTTAATTGTGATGCCAACCAATATGGACTAAGAGAACACAATTGCTTAGTTATCAACTTCTAGCTACCCTTTACTGTAGACCCATGGATCAAGGGTCATATTGCAAGCAGGGTATGGTTGGCAAAATTGCACTGCTTCAGTTGTAATCTACCAACCTCAAAATTGTCTTCATTTTGGTTTGACATGCGTTGGAGTTATCATTTGATCCGGAGTATAACGTGATCTGGGAGGGTTTGGTTTGGTTTGTGTTACTTCTGAATTTAATTAAGCCTTTTTGGACATATATACATGTAAGGAAGGATTGTGACCCATTACAGTCGGCCCTTGGCTTGTTGATCGTGGCTCGTAGGAGTAGCGTGCTTGTTGTGTTTGAGTCATGTTGAAGCATTAATATAAGAATGTATAAGTCAACACTAACCCGACTCATTTAAGTATACATATCATACCTCTCAACTATAACTCGCTAATTTCGTGTTAAGTTTGTGGGTTATGTCAACAATTTTCAACCCTAAATGTCGCATGCTGGGTTATAGTCGTGTTGAGGCATAAAGTGATGAGCATTGGGTATAAGATTATACAGGTAAATCTTAACTCAGATCAGACCATTTTGTATTAGATTCGTATCAAATCTGCATAAAAAATGTACATGAACACGACCTTACTCCTGAATATCAATGTTGAATAAATTAATAATTGCTAGTGTGAAATGATTCATATTAATAATTGCTGGCCCTCTAAATCCTCCTGTTGGTCGGACTTGCATCTAAGTAGTTCAATGATATGACACCGGTCATACCTTGCGTCATGCCTTGCGCAATTAACGTATTTTCCGGGAGGCAAATAATGCTTGCCCAACTGCATTTGCAAGATAACTTGCCGCACGGGGTAGTTGTCAACGTTTGGAAAATACCAAATAACTTGGGAATTTGGGGAACGGCATTATCTCATATATTGACTCTCATGGTAAAGTGTCAGTGATGTTGAGAATCTGTGATGGCATGTGACGATGAATTTGGTGAAAGGTAAACCACTTCCCCGGAAGACACTAATCATATAAATAACAAAGTTTTAGTGGGGGGTGGGGACGTGTAATGAACCGGTACTTTTTTCTTTTTTCTCTTTTTCTTCTTTTTCCAATCACTACTACTTAAATACAATGAGAAATTGAGCTTCAAATTGTGTCATAAGATCAATTACTGTGAAAACAAAAATAGAATCACACTAACAAAAGAAAACACTCTAAAAATTGCAACAAAATTAAAATTTAAAATAAAACAAACAAGGTAAACACTCGATGAGACTCAGGTTGGAGGAGGGTAGGCTTCTTCAATTTGTTTGCTATGGGTCCGAAGGCGCCCATTAAAAAAAATAAAAATAAAGAAGGATAGAGATTTTTTTTCCAAAATTGGGGGGGACCGGTCTTTTTCTTTTCTTTTCTTTTTTTAATGGGGGATTGGTATAAATATATATATTTTTTAAGGAAAATGAAAGGGGTTCTCCCTATAGTGTTCTCCTAGGGTCTCCCAGACTTACGTAAAACATGATTTAAGAAAAAATAAAATTGTAGTGGCCTTCACCACCGGTTTTTTAGGCACTAACACCAAATTTAAGGCATTAACACCAAAATTGAGGCATTAACACTAAATTTAGAATGATCAAATCCATTTTGGGTGATACCATCCCTAAAGGTTTAATCTTCCACTCTTAGATTTTAGTTTTGAATCCAAAAACAAGTTTTAAAACATTAGAACCTAAATATTAACTCATAAAAATTAATCTGTTGGCAAAAAAACTGTACTATAATTTTATTTTTTCTTAAATCATGTTTTACATAAGTTTAGGAGAACCTAGGAGAACACTATGGGGAGAATCCCTAGCAAATCCCTTTTTTTAAATAGCAGGAAATTTTTGCTTCCCGAAATTGGGGGGACCATGGCCCCAGCGGGTCTCCCCTTCCTCCGTCATTGTCTATAGTCAAGAAAAATGACTATTATGAGTTTGAACATTGTCTTATTAAGAATCCTCTGCCTATGTATATTTGTCTATACAATCAAGTTAAATGAATGATTGATCAACTTGTGCATGCTATTTCTAATAATTATAGACGAAGATTTGTATCGAGACAACTTTTTCTTTGGGGTTCAAAGAACTAACATTTATTTTCAAATCACGTGATTCTAAATTATCTATTCTTAATTTAATAAATTAAATTTGAAAATTTTCTTCTCTCCTACAGCAAATTGCCTTTGCCCAACAGAAAAAAGATGGGACTTATTTGTAAAAGAATCTTATAATCACGAACACCAACACATTTTTCTGTTTTATTACTAAAGTCAACCTAAGTTGGTTAGAGAAAGTTAGAAGGCGACGAGGATTTCTTGTATTTTTCAATTTTCCGACATATAACTCCAGCATTCCCATCTACAATACTATTGACCTTTTAAATAATTTCGTTTGTTTAAATCAACTCCCAGCAATTGCAGCCACTATGGTCCCCCTTTTGACGATGCTTATTCACATTTTGTTCTTCAAATTTCCTTGTAAATTAATATGTTACCCCACTATGATTAATCATTACTCCTTTTTATCTCCAGTCAGCCATCATCAACATGGCTGATTACTGATAATTAAAAGGCTTATGCAAAGTTAATTTAAGACACCAGCCATGCATGATCTTGTCGTATTTTGAACGCGTAGTATGGTAACCAAACAGTGGGCTAAGTCAACCCCTTGGCGTTTCTCCGTCTGGAAGATATGACAAAAAGATCCGGGCATTCGGAGCAGATTCCGGTGAAAAATAACTTTCCAAGAACACACACACACACACACAATGTAAGTCCCCACGGCACTACCTTTCGTGGGGATATGGCAGTGGTAGTCAGCAAGTGACAGCTAATTTGCTAAGCCTCAAGGAAAAAGCCCTTGCTTTCACACTCGAATGCCGGTTTTGTTTCTTTCACAGGATTAGCTGGTTTGACTTTCCAGATATGTACGTGTTGTTTATGATTTCTTATTTCGGTAATATAAAAAAGGAAAAAAAAAAGAAGAAAAAAAGAAGAAGAAGAATTGAAGAGTTGTAAGGACATCGATGATCGATCCTTGTCGCTTCTACATATACTTCGCCGTAATATTTCTTTGTTCTTCTTTCAAATTCATTTCTCAATTGGCGATTAAATTATTTAATGTACGTGAGAACTAGCTGAACTTCACGTGACAAAAAGGCTTTTGTTTTCACACCTGAAACACCCGCCATTATTAGTAATTACGGGGATTTTTTTTCTTTGTGTTTTTTCTTAAGCCTTTCCTACCGCTACCGGGCTTGGCTGGCTGGCTTGACTTCTGCTCCTTCAAGTTGTTTACACTTGGGTTTTTCTATTTTCCAACTCCGAAGCAGTTGCTGCAGTGTCTATCCAGTGGAGAGGAGAGAGATAGGATTCAAGCTTTTGAATTCATGGGTTCCTGCTTCAGTGTTAGAATCAAAGCCGAGAGCCCTCCTCACAATGGTATGATTGCAGTTTCAGTATTCCACTTATCTTATTCTTTCACCTTTTCCTGATCCGTCTTGTAGCTGTTTTTGGCCAAGAAATTGTTGGGTTTTTTTTTTTTTTTTTGGATTTTTGCGATTGGTGAAACATGCAATAGAGCAGAGAATCTCTAGCCCGCTTTCTTTCGTTCTTTCGATTTCTTTTTGGATGCTATTTTGGGTCCTGCATCTGGGTCTACATATTTGGCTTGATTTAGGCGAGGTTTCAATTTCTTGGAAACTGAATGAATGGTTGGCGGTGTGTGCTTGATCAGAGTTCCCTCTCTCTCTCTCTCTCTCTCTCCCAAATTAAAATAGTTTTCTTTTCATTTGAGGATTTTACAACACCAAGTTGATTTTGCTTTGCAGTTGTTGTTGTTGTTTTTGTTTGTTTGTTTGTTTGTTTGTATGTTTGTTTGTTTTTTTTTCCTTTGGGTTGCCAAACAAGTCTAGGATTAAATATATATATATATATTTGCCTTTTGAATCTATATACTTTCGTTGGATGGAAGTTTGAGAAAACTAAATCAGCTGTAGAAGTCTCTACTTGTTACTGAGAACATTTCCATATAGATTTATGAGTAATGCTATTTAGTAGACAACTATAAGATTTCAGTGGTTCTATTGGCAACCAACATTGCGCCCTGCTCTGAACTGAGTTAATTTGAAGACAAAAATGTTCTTTTTCCCTCTACCTCTGTTACCATTTATAATTTGTGGTTAAGTTTGTAAGAAGTGTACTAATTTTTGTACTGGAATTATAGATGAATTTAATAATTATATGGGATTAATGCGTGTAGGTGCAAATTCAAAATATGGTAGAAGGGAAGGGAATGATTTGTGCGGTTTAAGCAGTAAGGTCTCATCTGTCTCAGTGCCTTCAACGCCTCGGACAGAGGGTGAGATCTTGCAGTCCTCCAATTTGAAAATCTTCTCCTATAATGAGCTCAAAACAGCCACCAGGAACTTCCGTCCTGATAGTGTGGTGGGTGAAGGCGGTTTCGGTTGTGTCTTTAAAGGAT
Source organism: Carpinus fangiana (assembly GCA_006937295.1). Taxonomy (NCBI): domain Eukaryota; kingdom Viridiplantae; phylum Streptophyta; class Magnoliopsida; order Fagales; family Betulaceae; genus Carpinus; species Carpinus fangiana. The sequence goes on along the minus strand of CM017321.1, from coordinate 17,016,851 downwards.
GGATTGATGAGCATTCATTTGCGCCTGCCAAGCCTGGAACCGGCATAGTTATTGCCGCGAAGAGGCTTAATCAAGAAGGTTTTCAGGGTCACAAGGAATGGTTGGTGAGTTTTATTTCTACCTTTCTTTGGCTTCTTTGCATTTCTTGATATCTCTCTGAGATTCTGAGCCTTTTTGTTGAACCTTAAAGTTGTCCTTTTGAGTTGCATGTAATAGTTTATGATCTTTTTAAGGGATTGGATAACCTTCTTTTCAACATTACCAATAAATTCAATCTTCAGGAGTTATGATTAATTAATTTTGTGGATCCTATTGAACTATAGGCAGAAATCAACTACCTGGGGGGGCTGGATCATCCTAATCTGGTGAAATTGATTGGTTACTGCTTAGAGGATGACCAACGACTTCTGGTGTATGAATTTATGCCTAAGGGCAGCTTGGACAATCATCTGTTTAGGAGTGAGTTCTTGATGTCCTTCTGCAGTATTTACTTATCAGCTTTTAATATACTTCCCTGGTCCATTGTTTAGGACCTTAAATACCTCTGTTGACATTGTAATCAAGAATCTTAATCATCTTGGAACAGGGGCTTCTTATGTTCAACCCCTTTCTTGGAACCACCGTATGAAGATTGCACTCGGTGCTGCTAAGGGTATAGCATTTCTTCACAGTGACGAAGTAAAAGTGATATATCGAGACATCAAAACGTCGAATATCCTGCTAGATAGCGTACGTTAAACATGTTTCAATTGTTCTAATGTTGGGGATTCTGGAGGAGTTTAAGACTGTTTAGTTGAACATGCTCTCACCCACTTCTCATATTAAATTGCAGAACTATAATGTAAAGCTCTCAGATTTTGGGTTGGCCAAGGATGGGCCTACAGGTGACAGAAGCCATGTCTCTACAAGGGTCATGGGTACCTATGGGTATGCAGCTCCTGAGTATATGGCTACAGGTACCTTAAAATTTTAAGCTTTGCTCATTTCTCCTAAGTTAAAAACCTGAACTATTGTCATAAGATTTACTCCTGCAATGTCTTGCTAGACACAAATATTTCATCACTTGTTTCTTGAAACAAGAGAATGAACAGAATAACAATTACTTTTTAAGGAACTTAAGCAGATGGGGATCTCAAGTGCAATTTGGGCATATCAAGTCCCAAGTTTCTCACAAGCTTTGTAACTGAATTCTTCCTTCTATATTGGGATCTGATACTCACTTCATTCTATTTTTGTGAAGGTCATTTAACAGCTAGAAGTGATGTCTACAGTTTTGGGGTTGTTCTCCTAGAGATGTTATCCGGTAAACGAGCCGTGGACGACAACAGGCCACAAAGAGAACACAATTTAGTTGGTTGGCTTAAGCCTTACCTTACCAGCAAACGAAAAGTTCTCCAAGTTTTTGATTCTCGCATCGAAGGCCAGTACTCATTCAGCGCAGCCCTGAAAGCAGCCTACCTTGCAAGTCGATGCTTAGCAGTAGAACCCAAGTTGAGACCAAACATGAACGAGGTGGTAAGAATGTTGGAGCAGCTTCAGGACCCAGAAGACAATGGGGACTCTCAAAATTCAGGCAATGGAACTTGCATTGAAAAATCTGCTTCTTGTCCCAGCCCACCAAATTCAGGCAATGGAACTCGCATTGAAAAAGCTGCTTCTTATCCCGGCACACCTGCTTCTCACTTGCATACATGAAGGGAAAATAGAAAAAGATTCGACGCTTGCTTTATTCATATTTATGCACTCTATGAAAAAGAAGAAGAAGATGAAGAATAAATGGATGATTTACTGGATGAACGTTGTATCTTGTGCTCAGATTATGCGTTACCATTGTAGATTACTGTACAGTTCTGTTAGTGACTTCAGAAAATCCTACTTAGAATCGTTTTCTTGTTGCGTCTGAAATATGATAGACATTAGAAAAGAAGCCTTTGCAACACATACATGATTGCTGCACTATTTTTTCAAAGGCATGCACAGTAGAGAATTTTATGAGCAAGAAACCAATTGGATAGAGTTTTCTGTGTGGTAAGTTACCATTTATTCTATATTAAAAAAGACTAAGTAATTTACAAGTGTTGTTTATATTCAGTTATAAAAGAAACCAACGTAAAATGCTCATAGTCCACCCATCCAATTTGAGATTTAACTTTTCGGGTGTCCAACCTAATGCCCGTACGTCCATCCAACCCTTAGTTGTCTCCAATATTTTAAGGCGGAGTTGTTAATAATATATTCTTAATTATTTTATCAATTATAGTTTGTCACTAACCACTTTGTCAAAAATGAAAGAAAATGGCCGGAATTGGGTAGAATTTCCAATAGCAATGCCAAAGCAATGGACCATGTACCCCAAATATTTTCCCAATTAAACATGATTGTAAGTTTGTAACCACTAAGAGCATTTTTAATGGAGGAACCAAATTTTTATGCAAAATAACTCCTAACTACGTCAATTTATAAGGAATTGTAATTAAAACAACGGTATCCCAATATATATATAGAGAGAGAGAGAGGGAGAGAGAAAAAACATTCGGTGAGGATGTGGTATAAAACATATTTTTTACAACATCCAACAAAAAATTGACACGTCATATATGTATATATAGAAGTCAATTTCTTTGAATCTCAATCATTTATTTGAAATTCTTGAGATTTTGTTGTATTAATAATTCTTACTCATTATAATTTTAGGGAAAAATATACTTTACCTCTTGAAGTATTGACACATTTGTGTTTTGACGCTCAATGTTTAAAAAGTGACAAAAGACTCTCGCAATGTATTTGACGTTAGCAAAAAAACCATCCGTCAATCAAATCCGTCTATATTAGACGGAAACCAAGTCACGTGCGTGACACGTGACATTTTTCAACCGAAACTTTTGAAAATGCCCTCGAGGGTAAATGTAAATATAAATGACTTCGAAGGTGAAGTGTAAACATAAATATAAACGTAAAAAAATAAAAACACTAAACCTAAAACTTAAAACAAAAAGTTTATATTCAAAATAAAAAAGATAAATAACAGAAAAAACCAAAAACTAAAACTAAGCCTAAACTAACAAAACTATACTAAACTTAAAACAAAATGTTTATATACAAATTAAAAAATCAATAACAAAAAGTGGGGGTGGCTCGGCCCCTCAATTTGGCAAAGGGGGATGGCTTGGCTACCCTCCATTTGGCCAGTATGGAGTACTGATCAACCCATGTGTCCCATGGGAGTGGTTTAACCACCTCATATGTTCAAATGAGANACCCCAAATATTTTCCCAATTAAACGTGATTGTAAGTTTATAACTACTAAGAGCATTCTCAATAGAGGAGTCAAATTTTCATGTAAAATAACCCCTAACTACGTCAATTTATAAGGAAATGTAATCAAAACAGCGGTATCCCAATATATATAGAGAGAGGGAGAGAGAAAAATCATTCGGTGTGGATGTGGTATAAAACATATTTTTTACAACATCCAACAAAAAGTTGACACGTCATATATGTATATATAGAAGTCAATTTCTTTGAATCTCAATCATTTATTTGAAATTCTTGAGATTTTGTTGTATTAATAATTCTTACACATTATAATTTTAGAGAAAAATATACTTTACCTCTCGAAGTATTCACACATTTGTGTTTTGGCGTTCAATGTTTAAAAAGTGACAAAAAACCCTCGCAATGTATCTGATGTTAGCAAAAAAACCATATGTCAATCAAATCCATCTATATTAGACGAAAACCAAGTCACGTGTGGGACACGTGACATTTTCCAACCAAAACTTTTGAAAATGCCCTTGAGGGTAAAGTGTAAATATAAATGACTTTGAAGGTGAAGTGTAAACATAAATATAAACATAAAAAAATAAAAACACTAAACCTAAAACTTAAAACAAAAAGTTTATATTCAAAATAAAAAAGAAAAATAACAGAAAAAACCAAAAACTAAAACTAAGCCTAAACTAAAAAAACTATACTAAACTTAAAACAAAAAGTTTATATACAAATTAAAAAATCAATAATAAAAAGTGGGGGTGGCTCGGCCCCTCAATTTGGCAAAGGGGGATGGCTTGGCTACCCTCCATTTGGCCGGTATGGAGCACTGATCAACCCATGTGTCCCATGGGAGTGGTTTAACCACCTCATATGTTCAAATGAGGGTGGCCAAAACCACCCCAAAGGGAGCGACTCCGCCATCCCCCACTTTTTGTTTATATTTTACTCCAAGGTTATTTTTGAAAGTTTTGGTTAAAAAATGTTGTGTGCCATGCACGTGACTTGGTTTCCGTTCAAATAGATGGATGAATTTTGCCAACGTTAGATATATTGTGGGAGTTTTTCGTTACTTTTTAAACAATGGGCGCCAAAATGCAAATGTATAAATATTTAAGGGATAAAGTGCATTTGCTCATAAAGTTTAGGGGAAACTTCAGAAAACCTTCCTGAACTTCCACAATTTTTGAAATACCTCATAAATTTAAAAAACTCTCAATTTACCCCCTGAACTTTCAATTGCTTTCAATTTAGACCCCTTCGTTAGATTTTCATTAAATGACGTTTATACCCTTGACTTTTGTATAAAATTTCAAATTTCAAAACGTTTATTTATTTATTTATTTTTAAAAATAAAAATCAAGGATATTTTGGTCTTTTTAAAAAATTTTAACAGCTAAACTTGACAAGAAGATCTAAATTGAGAGCAATTGAAAGTTCAGGGGGAGTAAATTGATAATCTTTTAAGTTTAAGAAGAATATTTTAAAAAGAGTGAAAGTTCGGGGCTTTCTCAAGTTTTCCTTAAATTTTAACAACTCAATATAATTATCACGTCAGCGATTACTATTTAATGGTTGAGACTACTCCGTAATATCTAGGAATTCGAATTCTCTATTTTGAGATACGATCGCACAAGTTGTTCGCTATTGCGTTAACGTACGACTGTACGAGGCCCAACCCAAAGCAATCGCCCTCTCATTCTGGTTGTTTGCTGGTAATGTTTTTTTTACTCTTAAAGACCACATGCTTTGCACTCTATGCGTTCGTTAAAATGTTTAGTTTGTGCTTTTAAGCTTACATCCTCAAAGAGACTGGAGGTTTGATCATATTTGATCTCTGGATTACACAGTTCAATACATGATGAAAAGAAGTTGCCAAGCACGATGTAACTTTGTCGAAAAAAAGAAAACTGAAAATGGTTAACTTGTTTATCTCGTTGGTTTACTAAAATGTACATAGAGTTTGATCATAATCAAGAACTGGGTTTTTGCATTTTACATGTTTGTTGAAATGCTCAAATGAATTTCGGGAAAAACGAAAAGCTTGTTAATTTGTTGATAGTTAGATTTTGTTATCACATTGATTGATAAAGTTATTATCATTGGAAAAGCAGAGGATAGGACTTAAGAAATCGATGGACCCGTTTGAAGCGGCATTTGAGGATGTTGAAGATTTGTCACCGGATTCAGCCACCAATGATCCTGTTCACGTTGAGAATCAATTTCTCACACCCACTAACTCATTAACATCCCCAGCCCTGGCAGCGTCAACTGGGACTAATGCATCCACGGGCAACAATGAAGATGAGGATGAAGAGGAAGAGGAGGATAATGTGGACATCTACATCAGAAATATTGCATTCAGGGACCCCAATAAATTAGCCAAGACACGGTAAGTAGATTATTATTTGATTTGGTGGATCATCAAAGAGAAATTCTAAATGAATAAGTTCCGTAGTTGAATTTTCTAATTTGGCTCCCAATTTTCGTCATACCTGCAATTTGGTTAATGAAGAAATAGGATAGTTAGAAAGAGATATTTTTAAAAAAGAAGAAGAAAAAAGTAGAAAATAAAATCAACACACTCAAAGATTTAAGGTCGATAACTAGACAATGGGATCATCAATTTCCATCGTTATTAGTACTCAAAACTTAAAGAAATGGAAAAATAAACTAATTCAAACAAAAATACGATTTCTGATAGCCTAAAAGTTTTTTATTTGGGGGGGGGGGGTAGAGGGGGGTTTTAGATTTGCATACCTTTTCAAGGAGTTGTCTTATCCAACGGCCAAAAAAAAAAAAGATATGGTACAAAGTTTAAGTTGAAATCCAAAATTAGAAAGACTATAAAGCATACACCACATATACTAAGCGACCATAAGCCAAGCTTTAAATATTGAACTAAATTACCAATGAAAGAGATTTAGTTTTTTTTACTTTATCATTGGTATTGGGGTATGCTTATATCTCATGGAAAAGGAAGAGAATCTGAGAAAAAAGAGGGAAAGAAGAAGCCTTCTATTCTTTTCCACTTCTATTTTGTAATGGGTTAACATGGCATGTTTGCTCTGGAAATTATATGAATGAGAAACCAATAAAACTTACAAAGATTTGTTATTAGAGTTTTCATATACTTAATTGAAAGTCAAATATCCTAAGAACTTCTCAAAAAATTTCAAAAGAAGTTTGCCTTTTTAATAGTTCTTCATATATGTAAATTTTTAGTTTTGACTAGGGAGAGCCGCAAGCTTTGGATGTTAGAATCCCCATAAAGATGATGACACTGATTGAAGGGGGCTATGGCCCTCTGTTCTGCATGTGGCTTCATGACTGCTTCTAATGCCTTGTAGATATTTCTGTGAATGAATCACAGAAATAGAAGAAACCAAGATCACCCTCTCGTAATTGCTAGTACATTGTATGAAATGGTTTTTTTATTCTTCAAATGTTATGATAACTGATGTAGAGCCAATTGATGCCAATTTAAACACAATAAATAATTTAGCTTTATGGAAAAACTGACAGAAATGATATTGTCTTGCATATATATATATTATGGATAATTACAACTACATGTTGCTTCACACTATTAGTTCTCTTTTCTTTGCAGGGCTATGCTATCACAGTTCACAGAGGCACAAATGGAAAGGTACGAGTCCTTTCGGAGATCTCGATTTAAAAAAGCTGACATGAGAAAGGTACATGTGTTCTGTATCTTTTCTGTGCATTTTCCCTTGTTTAGTTGGGTGTCTTTTCTAGGGCTTTATCAAGTTTAGTTATTAACCGCCTTAGAAACCCTTTTTCTTTAGCTTCAAAATTTGTTGGTTCCCCCCATTTTTTTGATCTGAGAGGTGGTTATATTGAGGATCCAGCCACCTCAAATGAAACATATTCATTGTACTGAAAATTAACAATGAACATGCTTCATGCCTTTGTGGAGAGAGAGAGGGAAAATCTAGAACAAGATAGGCTTTCATTTCAATTACATGGAGGTGTTTTGGGTTTAATCTCTGCTCATCAGGAGATAATAAGTTGGCAAAAGATCTTTTTAGGCTTGTTGAGCTCTTAGTAGGCATGTATTTATTTTGCTTTCTTAAAGTGCAGCAATAGAACCTGTTGGTGATTCATTTATGCAATTGGAGTCTGCCCTAATTTTTGTTTCTCTTACACGGTGAGAGTACAGTTGTTACTGAGCATCACAGGGATGAGGACAATTTCTGAGCCAATGATAGTTGCAGTTTCAGCGACGGCAAAAATGTTTGTTGGTGATATTGTTGAGACTGGTACGCATATTTTATGCTACTCAAAAATGATGTTGACATGCAACTTCCAAGTAACAGGTGATCCCCTTTGGCAACGGTCGGGGGGACCTAGCAACGGACTTTGAGGGGCACAGCTTCCCAAAAGTTTTGCAAATTTTCATTTAAAGTCTACCTATTTACAAGGATGCTATTTTCAATATTTTTCTCTCTAGTTTTGATGTCTTCCACATAAGCCCCATGAGAATAATTTTGTACACCTTACTCCCCCCCACTGGGCTTTTCACAAGACATTTAGGTTTAGATCTGCCTAATTAAAACAGAAGGGGAAGCAAAAGGATATCTTTATTACTAGGTGAATATGAAATAGAGTGACCAAACTGTCAGACATAAAGCAGTTTGATGCCTTCTCTTACACTTTCTGCAGAACCACATGTAAATCTAGTCATTCTAGTGCATGTCTTAGTCTTCCATAACTTTATTTTCAGATACTTGGAAATTAGCTCGGTGTTCTATGTATCTTCAATTGATACATTTCAGTTTGCAGCTAGAATGTTTATGACCGAGAGGAAGGATTTGGGTCCTATTCGACCTTGTCACATCAGAGAAGCATATAGAAGACTAAAGCTCGAAGGCAAAGTACCAAGGAGATCAGTGCCGAGGCTCTTCTAGCAGATGGAGCCAGTATGTAGTCCTTATGGCCTCATTCCTCAGGTTTTCATTTTGTAGCATTGTTCTTACTCTCATCCTATGTATGTTAGGCAGTAAAATTTAAAAACATACCACATACCTAGCCAATAAAGTGGTCTTTTACCTTGCCACAAATGTCTCATTTCTTAGTTTTTCCGAATGGAGAGGCAGCTGATATTTCTCTTCCTTTTTTTCTTTCATTTGGATCGTTTTTCATATCTTCCTAATTTATCCTTCCTTTTCCTTTCTTTTCAGGCCACCTGGGCTTGAGTCTCACATTTGTGATGAAGTACATCAACAAAGTCCAGATTTTCGGTCTCTGTGCTCGTGGACAGCTCCCCTTCCAGTACATACTAGTGTATAAATTTGAAATCACAGCTCAAATCTCTTGTAGTGGTATAGGATTGTGGTTATGAGCAATGACAACGAGGATTATGATTTCTGACTCTTGTCATTGTTCATCGGAAGTTTTTAGTAAAATTGGCAAATATGATATTCTGCCCTTTTCATTGTCACAGATAAATCCAGGCTCTTGACACTTTAAAGCAGTTTTCTACACTTCCCTTATTACATGCATCTATAGCAGCTGATGTAATTTTGGCATACAAGTTCCATGCTGTAATTTTTTGGCCCTTGTTATTTTGGGGTTTCAACTTTGTAGCTTGATACAACAATAGATGAATGATTTAGCTTGCTGGTCTATGAATCCAGACGCTGACAATTGACAACTGCTCGCATATAATTGCCTTCTCAACATGTCACGATTTTAACGCTATGGAAAACCACTTGGCTAATCTTTTGCTATTATATTGAACATCATAATAATTACACATTTTATTTTCCCATCTCCACAAATTCCAGTTTAGAATGACCATCTAATTCTCTTGGGTCTATTTCAACTACCCATTGAGATTTGGACAAGCGTCTTATAACATACATAAGAAATATGTGTTTCAATCTCAACGAATTTAGTTTCAACTAAAATTGGACTCAAGTTGAATTCATCGATTAAAACCCTTTTGCGATTTTATTTGACCTGGGATAATTTGTCCAATCCAAGGATAATTATAATATCCTGAAGTTTGGGATACGGTAACTGTGTTTTCCCTCTGGTGAACGGGCATCTATTAAGGTCGTTTTGCATACGCGTAACTACAGTCGTACGACCATGCAGGCAGGTGCAATAGAGACCCTAAACGGCATGTCGTTGAAGAGAACAAAGCAAATATCCAGGGCTGTTATCGTCTTTTCGTGCGAAATCTGAGGTTTAAGCGATGTTTATACTGCCGGGTGCTCTGCTTCCCTTGCGTTTGTGATGATATGAGGATTGGCACTTCAATGGCGCTTGTCCAACTCCAGCACGTGTGCTTCTCACCTCTCACACGTGCCGTTCGCCCTCGTGCCCTTGCCGTTTTTCCCTCCCGCAACTTCTCTATTGCCTCCCCCACGCGTGCCTCCCAGGCTGAATCGCAGCACGTGCTCCTCGGCATGTCCGAGCCGGAGCTCCAACAGCTCGCCCATGACTTCAATCAGGTAAAGACACAAAAAACCTCAATCCTGTGTTTGTTTCCCGAGAAAATGAAAGAAATTGACTAACGTGTGGTGGTAACACTTTTTGAAGTTCCCTTTTTTTTTCGAAATATCTGGACAACTTAAAACGGAAGGGTTCAGGCAATTGTGTATTTTGTATTGATACTTTTTGATTCTTGGGAATATTATGTTTTAGGAAAAGTATAGAGGGAAGCAACTCCATCATCTTATTTACAAGAGGAAGGTCAAAGAAATTCAAGACTTCAGCCACCGTGAGAAAATCCTCTCCTTCCTTCTCTTGGGTCACATTTTGTTTTTTGTTTTTTTCTGACATTTACATTTTCCCAATAAGTAAATGGGTGAATATAATTCTTTTTTTTTTAATATATATTTTTTTAATTGGTGTTATTGTCATGGTTTATTACAGTGCCTCAGGCATTCAGGAATGATCTTGAAGAAGCTGGATGGAGGGTTGGGCGGTCGCCCATTTATGGCAATGTCACTGCTGCTGATGGGACTATTAAGGTGAAAAGCAACATAATTGAATCGTTTCTTGTTGTAATTTGGTTATAATAATACATTTCTTACTTGGGCAGTACTGTAAGTGTTTTGATGAAATGTATTGGTTGGGCCAATTCATATGATGCTATAGTTTTTTTTTTTTTTAAAAAAATTGATTCTTTTTAAATATATTGGCAAGTTACACACGTATCCGGTGGGACTTCTTTTTTTGGATGAATATCTGGTGGGACTTGAACCGACAATCTCACCCTCCGCCTTGCTACAAAAAGGAAGAAGTGCTATTTGAGCTAAAGCTCATTGGCCATATGATGCTAGAGTTCTATCGTTCATATGCTATTGTTTAGGACATGATCATAAATTTTGGGTAGCCAAGTGTGTGTAAGAATATGTTATCTGCAAATGTCTTTGCTTCGCATTTTGAATTGATAATATTGTGATTCTTGGAAGTTATCTCTCTCTACTTTATCTTTACATTGATTCTCTTATTTTATTATACTTTCCATTGACCGTGCAGTTGTTAATTAAATTGGAAGACAACAGATTGATTGAAACTGTTGGCATACCAGTCAAAGATGACAAAGGTTCAGTGCGCCTTACAGCATGCGTATCGTCACAGGTGATTTTCTAAGTGGACTTGTGATACCCTAAAAAGTTAGTCACACATTTGAGAAGATTGATTGCCTACATTGAATAGGTGGATTATAAAGGTACTCATGAGTGCTAAGTTTTACATTGACCTTATACTATGTGAGACTAAGCTTTGTAAGTGATTATAGAGAGCTTCAATTGCAACTTGACTAGCCCTTTTGGAGTGATAGTGTAGATGTAGCTAATGTTTTTTATAGGTCGATACAAATGATACTAGAGCAATCTAGTAATAGTATGTGGTGCTTTACTGGACATGAACCCTGATGATGACATCAAATATTGAGTGGTGGAGATTGTGATACCTTAGAAAGTTAGTCACACGTTAGGAAGATGGATTGCCATGTTGAGTGGGTGGATTATAAATGTGCTTATGTGTGCTAAATACTATATGAGCTCCTTATAATTACTTATAAAGTTCAGATGTGGCCAGCATTTTTCTTAGGTTGTTAAAGTACTATTTAGTGCCAATTTTTTGCCCATTTTCCGGGAGTATTCTTTTGTTGGTTCTGGAAATTGTTTTTGTGTACATCAGCAATATATTTCTTGTTAATTTGATTTTTATACTGGGTTTGTTTTTTAGACTCCTTATTGTTTTGGATATTCAGGTTGGCTGCCCCCTGCGTTGCTCATTTTGTGCCACTGGAAAAGGGGGATTTTCAAGGAATCTTAAGAGGCATGAAATTGTTGAGCAGGTACTCTTAATGTCTTCTTATATTCACTCTTCATAGTCCACTCTATGGTAGTTGTCTTTGAATATTTTATGGTATACACAATTCTGGACAAAGTTGTGAAGGTGGAATTGAGGTACTTCAATTACTTTGGAAAAAAAAAAAACTGTCATTGTCATCATATACTGGAAACAATAAATGTATTCAAGCAGGCTAGAGTTTGTTTAGCATCATGAAGTGATTGTAAATACATTTGTATACATAGGTATTAGCTATTGAGGACGTCTTCAAGGATAGGGTAACAAACGTGGTGTTCATGGGAATGGGTGAGCCAATGTTGAATCTGAAGTCAGTACTTGAAGCACACCAGTGCTTGAATAAGGTGCGTTTTAGAACTATTACATGCACATGGTCTAGTTGCTTCACTACATTGTTATGTCCATGAAAACTTTTTAATGAGTGGTGTAATTATTGTGTTTTTCTTCTATTTAAGGATGTGCAAATTGGGCAAAGGATGATCACGATATCCACTGTGGGGGTTCCAAACACAATTAGAAAGCTGGCTTCTCACAAACTTCAGTCAACATTGGCTGTCAGGTGTGTCATTTACAATAGGAAATTAAAATTTTTTGGTAGATAATTCTGTCAACCATTTGATGATGTTGTTTGTTTGTGCGTAATTGTCCGTTTTTGTTGAAGTACACATGTTAAAATAATAAAATTGACCTAAGATTTTATCTTACAGCCGCAATATGCTATAGCTTGGGGCCCGTATTGACTGTTTGACAGCATATGCGTTCCATGCTGCACCTGACATATTTTGTTCAAGGGTTCAGATAATTAGTCACGCTAATTGAGAGTGAGAGAGCCATTCTGGACTTCCTTTACTTCTGTCTCATAAAAAAATCCAACCCCTTAATTTTCCGCAGTAGGTTAAGAGCAATTCTGCCCGCAAATTTTACTAAAATCAGGAATTTAAACAGCATTTAGCCTATGATTCAAATTAATGTAAATCATTATGTCAAATTTGCGTTTTATCTTTTAAGCCTTTTGTACTTTCAGGCTTTGAGCAGAAATATTTGGCAGGAGAATGGATTTTACCCACCAAATACTGATGAGAAGTAGTGAATTCTGCCTGCCATGAAGCCCTATAATGTGATATAAGTCATTGATCCAAATTTCTAAATTAATTCACGTCTTTTTTCTTTTTTAGCTTCTTGTTCTTGTTCTAATTCTTCTTTGTCCTCCAATAAAATAATTGAAAATTCTATTTACGACTCCAAACGACACCTATTTAGAATGTATAGGTGTTTCACACAATATTATGCGGAAATAGATCTGACCTAACAATTCATAAACAACAAAACATGTATGAAACAATAAACAATAAAGAATACAGATATTTTGGTTACGAAGAAGAAACCAATTAGAGAACTCTATAAAAGTAAAACCTCTCTGGGGCAGCCAAACCCAGGAAATCAACTAAATCAGTAAAAGAATAGAGGATTACAAGATATTTATACTTACAAAACCTTTGCTATGACACACTCTTGTATAAGACAAGCAACCCACTTGCCTTCTACTGGAGTAGTCCTTTCTAGAGACAGCTGGCACAATCCTCCTACGTGATTTCTTTTCACCAGAACTCTGGTTGACTTCACTTCAACAATCAATAAATAATGACAAACATTTACTCTAAGAGAGAGAACAAAAGCTCTATATCATAGACTCTCTTAGCACACGACGGCAAATTTTAGATGCAGAATTCGTACCTCATACAGATCTGTAGAGATCTATGTATAACATCTAAAAGACTCATAGTCTAGTTAGAACTCAAATACATTGTAAATTAGACCTAGAATATAACGCTTAAAAGACTCCTAGTTTAGTTAGAACTCAAATACATTGTAAATTAGACCTAAAAGCTACGGGCCGTTTGGACGGTAAGTGGGCTTTGAATCTATTTTGCTTTCTGAACATTTAGCCAATAATTAAAACTAACAATAATGTTCAGGGTATTGACTGCAAATCAGATACCCTGGGTTTTGTGGTGTTGTCCCTTCTCATTTCACTGCTCCCCCATTTATGCAATTTCTAGGATCTATTTTTGGTCTGTCCTGTAGGTATTGTGACTTGTTTTTTTGGCTAATACTTGTTTGATGTCGATATCTCTTTCTCAGATTATGCAGATGTTACTTTGTTTTCTTGTTAATTCTCTTCTTGTCTTGTGCATCAGCTTACATGCTCCAAACCAGAAACTTAGGGAAGCAATTGTACCAAGTGCGAAATCCTATCCTCTGGATGCAATCATGAAAGATTGCAAGGAATACTTCCTTGAAACCGGTCGGCGGGTTTCCTTTGAGTATGCACTCTTAGGTACTGACGTTTCACTTTTTTGCACTTTTGTACGCCACTCCTTTCTCCTTCGCACTTTCTTGATGGTTAACCTGTATATTGATGTAAATAACAGTATTCTCAATGTTATTATTGCTTATGGGCAGCTGGAGTCAATGATGCAACTGGGCAGGCAGTAGAACTTGCAGATCTTCTCCATGAGTGGGGACGTGGTTATCATGTAAACCTGATACCTTTCAATCCAATAGAAGGTTCGGAGTATAAGCGGCCACACAAAAAAGCTGTATGTTGAACACATGCTATTATGCCATAATTTTCGACAAGAACACGCCTGAGTACCTCATCACTTGATTCATTTTGTAATTTATCTCTAGATATATTGTTTTATTTCATTTGGCAGGTGATGGCATTTGCAGCTGCTCTGGAATCACGTAAAATAACGGTTAGCGTACGGCAAACAAGGGGCCTGGATGCTAGTGCTGCTTGTGGTCAGCTAAGAAACAAGTTCCAGAAGAGTCCTTTGCTTGCCGACTCTGACAACCTGGAACCTCAATTAGATGTTGCAGCTGCATGTTGATGTGTCTCTTTCTTTCATCTGTATGGAGCTTGATGAAAGAGGTGCATCGTGCTTGATCGTGAGTGGGAAGAATATAAACTTTGGATAATGCTGAGTCAACTGCAGAAGTGAAATTTTTCTTATGTATATTGATGAGATGTTGGCAAAGAAATGTATGTGGAGGGTGCACTATGCAGAGCTGCTGGACACGCTGGATTGTGGATGGCCTGCAAAGTCACAAGTGAACTGGCTCCTTTCCTCATAGAATCACCATTTATGTATTTTTAGCTGTTAGGTTTGTTCCTTAAGGTGTAACTTGCGTACATAGCTGGTGCTGGTTTCTTTTCCATTATACAGCATTTTCTCGGTTCAGTGGAACTTGGTGAGCAATGTGAAATTTGTGTAATGGTTGCACCAAACTTACCCAAATACTTTATCAAGAATCTGGTNATGTGTCTCTTTCTTTCATCTGTATGGAGCTTGATGAAAGAGGTGCATCGTGCTTGATCGTGAGTGGGAAGAATATAAACTTTGGATAATGCTGAGTCAACTGCAGAAGTGAAATTTTTCTTATGCATATTGATGAGATGTTGGCAAAGAAATGTATGTGGAGGGTGCACTATGCAGAGCTGCTGGACACGCTGGATTGTGGATGGCCTGCAAAGTCACAAGTGAACTGGCTCCTTTCCTCATAGAATCACCATTTATGTATTTTTAGCTGTTAGGTTTGTTCCTTAAGGTGTAACTTGCGTACATAGCTGGTGCTGGTTTCTTTTCTATTATACAGCATTTTCTCGGTTCAATGGAACTTGGTGAGCAATGTGAAATTTGTGTAATAGTTGCACCAAACTTACCCAAATACTATATTAAGAATCTGGTTTTAGAATGAAGATGGGGAATTCCTTTGACCTAATTTGTTGTGAACAAGTCACCTTTCTGTTCTAAAGCTAATTCTAACCCTTTTTACTCATTGAGAATATAAGAAGTTGGAATGGAATGACCTTTCGGTCCATTCCTTTTTTATTTTATTTTAAGTGACAACACATATACTACGGAATTGAAACAAAATTTATAAAATGCTCAATATATATATTTTTTAAAAAAGAAAACTTCTTAAAATCCCTGGGGTTGTCTTGCCACCCATACAATATTCATATATTTTTTTATGAAACAAAAAGTTTGGATTAAAAAAATAAAAAATTAATATGAGTTTTTTGAAAAATACATTATGTTCCTTGATAATAGTCTTTTCATTGAAATGGCTATTCCAAGAATTGATGAGATATATTATTGTAAGTGTCCCCTTACAATAATTATAAATTACAATAATTTAAAGAGTTTTAATCAAACCGGATCGACCCGCCCGACATGTCATTTCAAAGACTGACTAGGGTTCAAACTTAAAAAAAAAAAAAAAAAAAAAAAAAAAGCTTGAAATATCGTGGAAATACCGAGGCGAGGTTTTTATTTATTTATTTATTTATTTTTTATAAGTCGGAAATTGAGGCTTTTTAAAAGCAAAATAGGCGAGATAGTTCGACGCGCATACTTCAGATCTAAGTAAAGAGGTTTTGGGTTCTCTCGGTTCTCCCAAGCTCTTGTTGTTGCAGGTAAATCTGTCTACTTTGTTCGTTTCGATTGATCAGGAAAAGAATGAAATAGAAACCCTAAGGCTTAGTTGGTTTCCGAGAAACCGCAAGTTGGGAATCTTTAGGGTTTCTATTCGGTGAAAACTGCTTAAGATTCCTCTGTAATTCACTCTTTCCCCCTCGTTCTCTCGTTTGAAACCTTAGGGTTTCGTTTAGGTGGCTAGAATTCGCAGGAACACAAAACAAAAGTTTCGATCTTTGGTTCTGTTTTTAGGTTTTTATTTTCAAATATGAAAATGTTTGTAAAATAGTTTCATGCTGGGTTGACTAGAGGTTTTGTTTTCTTCGTCCAACCCCACCCCCCCCAAAAAAAAGGAAAAAGAAAGAAAATTCGGAGAATTAAACTCTTTTCTTAGCAGCCAAGCAGGGAATCTAGGTGTCTTTTGTCTTGGCATGTGATATGAGATGAGGTTCTGCGATTTGAAGAATTCATATCGACTGTTATTACATTATAAAATAAATTTTATTTATTTTTTGAGAAATTTTATTTATTTATTTAAGTTACCTTATTCATAATGGGTTTAGAAATTTCATTTAGCAAGTGAAAATGTGTATTTTTAGATATTTGTCTCAAATGGTTGTTATGTAGCATCATGAGGAGGTATAGTCCACCATACTATAGTCCTCCTAGGAGAGGATATGGCGGTCGAGGGAGAAGCCCTCCTAGAAGGGGATATGGTGGCGGCGGTGGTGGCGGTGGTGGTGGTGGTGGTGGCGGGTATGGTAGACGCAAGGAGCAGAATCACGGAAGCCTTTTGGTTCGTAACATTCCTCTGGATTGCAGGTAGTGTTTTCTTTTACCATGGTTGTCATTTGGTTTGTGTTTCAGTGTAGCCATAGGTGGGTTATTGTTTATAGTTGTTTTGGTGGTTGAAGATTCCGCCTTTGATGTTGTTGATTTGTCAAAACAAGTCGGTTAATTTAGATCTCTATGTCTGTTTGCAGACCAGAAGAACTTCGAGTTCCATTCGAGAGATTCGGAGTAGTAAGGGATGTGTATATTCCCAAGGACTATTACACAGGGTGAGTTTTTAGCAGTAGAGATTTGCAGATGTATTATGTGTTACATTCCTGCCAACTAGCTTGCTAGATAAGACAGTGATGTAATGGTTGAAATAAGCTGGGTTTTGCGCGCTGCCCACTTGGACTTGGAACAAGCTTTAGCTTCAATAGAGCATAATTAGTGATTTCCAAGCATAGCTCATCTACACGCAACCAAGTTTGCTAGCTTGATTGAGCTTCTTGTTTCAAACTAGTGGGATATTAGATTCTGTATCCAACACCTTAACTTTACAATGCAGGTCATTTATAATTATAACATGTTGCTGAAGCTCTTCTTTGCTTTACCCTACGCCAGCTTGACATAACCGCTCAACTTAAAATTTTATGATTCTAAAGGGGCTATTGTAACTGCTGAACAACTACTTTAATTGTTGATTTTCCTAATTGAACCAAGCCAAGGCTTGTGTCTCAAAGTTGATGTTGAATAATTTGCTTGAAAGGAAGCATGAATTTGCTAAAGTTGAGTTCTTTTGATGTCGATGGCAATTAGGTGTTTGTATTTCGTGTTGCTAGTCTTTGCAAGCAAAATTCATAGGATTGATAAATATGGATTTGGATTGCTGATTGTTTGAGACTCCACTTCTTTACTATTTTTTTTTGGCATCTTTAGTTAAGGTATACAAGTAGGGGATGCGAAATTTGTCTATTGAGTTACTTTCTAAACTATTTATGAAGGTATTTATTGTTCCTTTTCATAGTGAATTAAAATCTGAACTGGTTTGTCAGGGGGTATGTTGGTTTGAACTTTGAAGTTAAAACAAGCCCAAGCCCCACTTTTGATGAAGACCTACTGTTTATCATTGCCTAACTTGTTGGTCCCCAAGAGTGTTAGAGTAATCCTCAAATGAAGGAAATTATATAATTACACAATCAATAGAAGTTTGATGAGGAAGAAGATTTATAGTCTTGACCAATTGAAGACTACCTGAAGGGATTTTTAAGTTTGTGGGAACGTTGATTTCAAGTGCATCGTGTAACTACAAGAATGTGAAGAATTTTCAAGTCACTTGCCTCTTTTGAAGTTGACTTTCATACTTGACTATAAAGTAAAGGGCAGCCACTAAGCTTGGATTTTATCTGCTTTAAGTAAATTCAGCATGCACTTATCTGGAAGTGCTTCAGAGCTGATTTTTAGATGTGTAAAGAAAGGTATACCAAATAACCACATTGTGGCGGTATCTTATGGTGCTATTTTTGTCAAGTCAGTGCCCTCATACAGTCTGTGTTTGCTCAGATTAGATCTTTCATCCAATGAAGCTTTCCCATGTCTTCTTTCTAGGGAACCTCGAGGATTTGCATTTGTGCAGTTTGTGGATGGTTATGATGCCTCAGAGGCTCAGTATCATATGAATGGGCAAATTTTTGCGGGGAGAGAGATATCAGTGGTTCTTGCTGCCGAAACAAGGAAAAGGCCAGAGGAAATGCGTCAAAGGACTAGGGTGAGGTAAGTCTGCCACTCCCCCCCTCCTTCTTGCCACCTACATTACTTATGTTCAATACCTTAAATGTATGGTGATTCCTGTCGGTTATTGTACTAATGCAGAGGACCTTCGGGCTCGGGCTATGGGGGACGGCGGTCATCTTATTATGGTATGCTGTTTCTGACAACTTTAGTTCTTCTCAATAGTTTTGAATCCCAATAGTTGCTATTGCTTTATGAAAAATTTCTCAAATTATCATTGGAGTTATTGCCTTACTGATTTTTTGTCTCGTAACCTATTATTGTTGTTAAGGACATTGGCATCTATTACATGTATTCTATTAACATTTGGAAGAATTTGGGTTATTTAGACTGCAAGTTAAGAAGCTTGGTCCGAATCTATTAAATAGTTCTACCTTAAAAAATAGCGTTCCTTCTCCTATCTTTTTTCATGTGAAGTACCTGATATCAATTAAGAGCTTTGTCTTTAGATGCTAGTCTGACTGTTTGTGGAATCACAGTATAGGCCTGTTTATATGTTCAATCAGGTACAAGTGTAATCATTCCTGAACTTCAGGAAGATTGATGGATTTAGATCCTCTCTTAAGCCCAAGCTCATTTTCAAATGTTCAAGGCTGGGCCCGCAAATCCTGTATCTAAACAGTTTAGGGAAAGGACTTGATGTCTATGGCTCCAACCACACACTTTTTTGCCTATTAACTTTTTGTGGTCTTGAAGTTTGAATGCATCAGTGATGAACTGCAGCCACATTGATGCTGTCTTGTCTTTCTTTAAAACCTTTATGCCATAAGGCTACTTTTCAGTCTGTTCACTATCTTTCATTTGTTATGCATGTTTTGAAGTTAGTTCCTAACTTAGCAATTGTAATCTTTGACGCTGAGAACCATTTCTTGTTGATAAGTCAATCTCTTCAAATGGTTTTTATGATATGGAACTTTTTGTTGCTTTAGGATGTGGTCCTGAAGTTGGGGTGTCATTTCTTCAAGATGCCTGCTAGCTCAGCTACTATAGTTTACTGAGGGTAGCATTTTCATAGACTTAAACGCATTTGTACTTTTAACTCGGTGTTTATCTTTGGAAAGGATAACCAAATGAATTATTTGGTGGCATTCTAATCATTCTATTGGATGATAGTTTAGAAGCTGAAAGTTATATAATTTATTAATTCAGAGTCATGTTTTGGTTTCTTTAAAATAGCATGGGTTTGCATTTTTTTGTTTTCATATCGATTATGTGACTCCTATTTAAAATATTCTTCTTTTGAATCTGATATCTCTCAGGACGATCTCGGTCTCGTTCAGTATCTCGTTCACGCTCCCCCCGCTATCCTTCAGGTTCTAGGAGTCGATACCGCTCAAGGTAGACTTGCAAGTTTACAAACTGCCACTAGACTTGCAAGGTTCTAGTGGTCACTTGGGCAGGTTGAATCGTTACTGAATTATATTTCAATTGTCAGGTCCTCCTCACCTGTGCCAAGACGAAGGGCTGACTATTCAGTTTCCCCAAGTAGAAGGCACGCAGAGCACCCTCGATCACCAAGAGGTCCTCGAAGGGAGCGAGATGCTGATAATGGCAAGCCTTATTCTCCAGGTTATGACAATGCTGCTGATCAAAATGAAAATGGCAATGGATATCGCGAGTAAGTTTTAGAATTTTCCAACTATTTTAACTTTGTTAGCTATACCATGTTGTACAATACATAGGAGTCTGTTCTTTGAATTGCTTTGTGATGATGACGTGATTGCTTCTTTAGCACAAGCAAACACTGAATTTTCAGAATCCATTTTGGGAAATCATGATTTTTAGTGACATATGTAAAAGAACTAAAAAAAAAAAAAAAAAAAAATATGCAACATGCAATACATGTTTTTGAGTGATTCTAAATCACATTATGTACAAATGGACGGAAATTGTTTCTGTTCACTTGCAAGTCATTATGCCTCCTTGTTGAATGGTGTGTCCCTCTCCCAAAACCACCCCTCCTTTAAAAAAAACATGGACAAGGATCTTGTTCATGTCAGTCTAGATTTAATGTTGTTGCATTTAGTGGTGTAAATTATGTCACATTATTTAACTCATTTGAATGACATGCCAACTTATTAATCAATATTAATCATGTGGCATCATTTACATGGTTAGATACAATAACATTATATCCTGACCATGAATTTATCCTCTCCGTATCAATTGAAGTGGAGAGGGTCCTATTCCCAAAACCCCACCACACACATACAGACCAAATAGTGTGGTTGAATGTTTGGGGCAGGCATCAGTTTGTACTAGTGGGCTTTTAGTGCATCCAAGGCACGCAGTGTTCTGGAGACCTCTGCCCAAGAGGGAACCATTTGTGCTAAAGAGTATTAAGTTTTAATTTGATATCAATTAAATTTCTGGTTGCATGCATTCTTTGTTTGATACATACTTTTTCTCTGTTGATTGCTTGTGCTTATGTCTAACATATCATTGTAGGAAACCTACATACGAGAATGAGGAAGCGCGAGGTCACTGGAGGTCATCGCCTGGAAGAGTATCAAGATCACCCTCTGGATCTAGGTCTAGGTCTGCTGACTTGTCACCTAGGCGCAGCCGATAATGGAAAGGCAGGATGAAACTTTCTTGTTGTAACACTGGTTTCAGTGGATATGCATATTGCAAACGGTTGTACGCTTGTGCGCTATTTAAAGAATTTGTGTTGCATGTGTTAGGACGCATAGAACTTTTATGGTTCGACTTCTTCTATGTTTAAGCTTCAACTTTGAGAATTCGATACAAGTGATATCTGCTTTCCAATTTTTTTTTTCTCATGTAGGGGTGGGCACGGACTCCCCTAGTTCCCTCCCCTTTTAGCCTTTCAGCTTTTGCATCTGTTTGAAAACCTTAGTCGAAGGTGATTTTTGAGCTACCTTAATCTCCGAAGAATTGGAGTTGAAGGCAGTTGGAATAGTCAGGGTTGGACCGTGGTCGAAGTCATCGAGTTGAACTGTTGAAGAGATTTTTGTTTTTCATCTTCATCTTCAACAAAGAGTAACCAATGCCGTTCTGTATATTTAGAGGAAAATTCGGGAGGGAATAGGGGGCTCAAAACAGTGTTTTGAATGAATTTACAGATTTTTCAAAATGGCATAACATTCATTCGAACTTAAGGTGACATCGGTTTGTAAATGTCGGAAATCTCAAATGGTTTGTTTCAGACTAAAATGTCGGAAATCTCAGATGGTTTCTCATGTTGACTCTTGACTTTTGTCAAAAATCTAAAACCGAGTTATACACCGTCTCTGCCTGTCAATGGAAGGCGATTTGCGCAGGTTGGAAAATCAATAGTTTGCACAGCTCTATTCTCATGAGATGGCTTACATACTAATTGGGATCCGGATCTCCTCAAAAATATGAGTTTCTCATATTTTTTATCCTAGCCGTCAATTGCATCAAAGGGTCTAAGCTATGCCACATGTCTACTTGTATCAAAACCTAAAAAACAAATGCAAACACACTTAAATATATCAAATTTGAATTAAAAAAAAAAAATAGAATTAAAAAAACAAGTTGGGCGGAGAAACCACCCAAAGGAGGTGGTTGGAGTGGCCATGCTGCCACTCCCACAAGACCTAGGGGGGTGGCGCTCGGCCACCCTAGGCTATGAGATCTGATGTGAGTGGCTGCATGTCCACCCCATTGCCTAGGGATGGCCATGCTGCCACTCCCACAAGACCTCGGGGTGGCGCGAGGCCACCTCATGGCAGAATCAAACATTCTTAAAATCAAATTTTTAGATAAAGGTGGTAAACACCTTGGGAACAACAATCAACAAACTTGCATGAGTTGAGAGGTGCGTATTGACCAACATCATGAGAGAGAGAGAGAGGGAACCATTTAGTAGTTGTTTTAAAAATGACCAATATCATTTTGTTGTGAACCCACTATAATCAAGGGTGGAGCTAGGATATTCATTGAGGGAGGGCAAAATTTTTTCACTATAGTGGGACAAAATAGAAACATCTAGGGGTGTTCAAGTAGAGCGGTTATAACCGTCTTTCCAACCGCTAACCGCTTATAACCGTTTTTTTATAACCGCTTTGTAAAGCTATTAAAAACCGCTAACCGCCTAAGGCGGTTGCGGTTAGCGGTTTTAGGAGTATGAAAAAGCGGTTATAACCGCTAACCGCTTTTATTTATATATAATTATATAAATATAAATATATATAATTATATAAATATATATTAATTAAATATAAAAAAAAAAAACAAAACAAAACAAAACGGCGTCGTTTTGGTGTTTAACACCAAAACGATGCCACATCCCCTCTCTCACTCGTTATATATTATTTATATTATATAAGTCTATAAAATGAAACCCTATCTTGTTCTCCCAGACATTCACATTTCACACAAGCCGCAACCTCTCTCTCACAGAGTTTCACTCATTAGGTTTCATCTTAACTTTGAGTTCTCCCGAAGCCGCAGCCCCTCTCTCACTCGTCTCCGTCTCACTTTTGTCTCTTCGACTTTCACTCGTTAGGTTTTGGTTGTAGTATGTTTTGATATTGGTTTCAGACTTTCAGTGAGTGGTTTGTAGTGTGAAATAAACCTAAAAAATATGAAAAATGAAGGCCCAAAATATAAAAAAAGTCCAAAAGCCCATTTTAAAAAAAGCGTTTGAAAAAGCGATTATAACCGCTTGTTAGCGGTTTGAATAACCGCTAACCGTCGGTTATAAAATAACCGCTAACAGCCTAGGCGGAGGCGGTTGCGGTTATTGAAAATCCGATAACCGCCTAAAGTGGAGGCGGTTGCGGTTATTGCAAATAACCGCCGGTTATAACCGCTTGAACACCCCTAGAAACATCCATAAGGCTGTAGAAGACGGGCCATGCAGCAGGGGTCCAAGAAGGCATGATTGTTTAGTAATATTTGTCTCTGCTCACCAATTTTAACACGAGCTCATTTAGGATTTGATTGAAGCTCTATAGACTCGTTTTTGTTCACAATCTCAAATAACTACAATTATATATTTTATACAATTAAAATATGAAACAAAAACTATATCAAGAGTAGCAATATAAATATAAAAATAATTTAAATATAAATATAAAAATTTAATTGCATACCTCAAATTTTCGTTAAAGTTGGAAAGTGAAAAGAAAAATCGACAAGCCTTAAAGAAGAAAAATAATGCCTCAAAGTTTTGTAATTTTTGTAAGATGTAAGGAGATTTGACAATTGATCTTTAGCCTCTTTGAATTTAATTGACACATTGTTTTATTTTATTTCTCTTGCACGCATGTTAGCATGTATCATGTCTTATTCCACACTTTAAGAAAATTATTGGGAAGAGTTGAACATGTGAACATGACTTTATAATTTTATAAAGATTTTTTGGTCTCTTTCTTATGCTTTGCAAGTTGTACGTTGTACCTTTTTTATTTTATTTTATATTTCTTTTGCACGCGTGTACATTATCTTCTTCCATAGTTTAAGAAAAATATTGAACTGCATTATCTTCAACCTTTTGTTCTTTTGCACTTGCAAGTTATTTTTTCTTTAATTGAACCCTTGAACAAATGATTCAACCACACTTTTATCCTCTAGTATCCTATCTTGGTGCCAATTAACTTGAAGCAACCTCAACGTATCAAGATTGGGTCAATTTGGAATTCCGAGCTCTCTCTAGCTAGAGAAGCTTGTTTGGCCCCCATGTTTTGACATTCGTGTAATATGGTGATTTAGAATATGGAAATGGCCATGCTCAGTTGTGGCAAATTGAAATAAAATAAACGTTTGCAGGTATTTATAAAATGTTTTTAACCAAAGTGTATAAATGAATAAAATATAAAATTAGCCATCTTTGATTCTTTGGCGTGGCGTCGACGGTCCACAAGTAACATTCACACGATGGCTGCCCCCCCCCCCCCACCTTGAAATTACCATAAGCTGGCCAAATCGCCGGTCTTCGTTCATTATTAGATCTTGACCGCCCGTCACTCAACTACCCCTCACAAGTCTTCGATATGAACCATGATATACAAAGTCTTGTTGAGAGACATAATTTCAGCGAGAAAGAGAGAGAGACAGAGAGATGGCAATCGGGACATTGGAGGTGCTGCTGGTGAATGCAAAAGGCCTTGGAGACACTGATTTCCTAGGTATTTTTTCTTTTTCTTTTTCCCTTTTTTTTGCTGGTATTCCAAGCTTCTTGATATAAAAGACTTCGCAGCATTCTGGAAATGACAATTATATTTTTAGCGTGATAGCATTCATAAATCACCAGACAGATTCATGAGTTTCCTCGAATTGTTTTCTCTTTCGTTCTTTGATTCATCATCTTCTGGGTAATTTTATTTGTTTGTTTCTTTCGTTCTTCTTCTCGTTTGCTGTTTTATTGATTAAAAAGCAGAGTATGTTTCGACTTCCTTCATGCTAACATAAATTTATCATATGAACTGGCCGGGTCGGCTACCAGGCCATCAATGTCAACTATCATCGAACGTCTATAAATTTATTATTTCGGTTTTCAGCTCATTGATCACCCGTCCCACTCTTTCAAGTCAACCCTGACCATTTATTTGATTAACTTTCTTCTTCTTTTTTCTTTTTCCGTGTAATATATATATATGGCAGATCGTATGGATCCTTATGTTCTGATACAATACAAAAGCCAAGAGCGCAAGAGCAGTGTGGCCCGAGGTTAGTTCTTTCAAGCTTCCCACTCACATTGAATATAAAAATAGGACAAAGTTTCTATCAAATTTTGTTGTTTTTCCTATACAATTCTCTGAAGTATGATTCCTTATTTCTCATTTTTTGTCCTATTAAAAATAATTTTTAAGAGAATATGATTTAATGCATTCTCAAATTCATCTTTCTTAATTTTTACTAAAAGAAATGAAAAAAAAAAAAAAATTATTGAATTTTCAAATACAAGATAAGTTCAAAAAGTATTTAACTGTGTATATTAACTTTTTAAAAAAATATATGTAAGGACATTTAAGAGATCAATAACAGGGGACGGTAGTATATGGTATTGCAGAGTATTGACTTAGAAAATCGACAACCAAACAGGATTTTGTTAACCTAATTGAAATTGAACAACTCCCATCAATTAGTTTAGTCATAATAAAGACTTCTTTCCAAGAACTATGCTGCTTTTCTAGTTTCAGCCCCTTTTACAGAACAAAAATACTTAGAAAACTACCGTTTTTATGACAACCCCTTACATTTTAGTAGATGACGTAGTAAAAAACTTATAGTAAAAGTTGTAATAACCCCTAAAAAACGCCCTTTACAGAAATGTATGAATGGTGCAGGTCAAGGTGGGAGTCCGGCGTGGAACGAGAAATTTACATTTAGGGTGGAGTATCCAGGGGAAGGTGACCAATACAAACTCATTCTCAAAATCTTCGATAAGGACACATTCTCTGTCGATGACTACATTGGACAAGCCAAGTAAGACATCATATGTTTCTTATAGACAGTTTATATGTTTTCAAGACTTCCATAAATACTTCTTCCTTCCAAGGGTATTATAATTTGTTAAGTTGCTTAAGAAGTAATGGAACAATTCTTACACGCACATGATCCCCGTATACGAGGATTTATATGAACGAGGATCTTTTGAAATTAGGCTGTCCGAAAAGTTGGTCATCTCCTTTAGGCAGGTGAGACTTGCATCCGAAGTTATTCGGGATAGGTGAGCTCTGCAGCCCGTCCTCACACTAACGCTAACCTCATTGCTCGTAGCCAAAACAATAGTAGATTTGCATGTCTTATTTCTTTGATTTTCATCTACATCAAATCTTTTTTCCATGTGAAGCATCTACGTGGAGGATTTATTGGCAGTGGGAGTGGAGAAGGGAGCTTCCGAATTGCATCCTCGCAAGTATAGCGTGGTGAAAAGTGACCAAACTTATTGCGGAGAGATTGAAGTTGGTGTCACTTTCACCCAAAAGGTACTTCTAGATCTTCTCAGCTTGTGATATATAGCTGGTTGCTTTGTTTATAACATGGCAACCTTCTGGTTTGTTGGATTTTGTAGGTAGAAGAGGAGTATGATGGAGAAGAGTTTGGGGGATGGAAGCAAAGCCGCCAATACTAGTTCCATTGCCAGTTTGGTCCACATATATGGAACATATTTACAGCAGAGATATGGTAAAGCAACAATAAATATAAGTTCAGCATTAATAGATTAAATCTCCTCTCAAGACTATCAAGAAGCAGCAGAGATTTCTAGTGTATTGTTCTTGTATCTATTTAAGAAGTCTTGAAAGTCCAGATCTGAAATTAGAATACTACCAACATATTTTGATTTACATCCAATATCGATTCTATTTTGAGTCTAAATTATTAATTTTTCTATTTTAAATTCTATATTTTGATTTGTTTCTAATGAAGGGCCTCCGCCATTAGTAAGGCTGGAACCAAGTTGTCCCCCTGCAAAAATCAATTGGCTTGCCCTTTTATAAATAACAAAGTTCCGTTTGGTTTGTTGAATTGTTGAATAGACTCATGGAATAGAATGACTATTTTATAACAATAGCCACCTTTTATAAAAACCTCTTCCTAGGAATAGTTATTCTATGAGAATAACTATTTTTTTTTCTGAAGAGGAATACCTATTCCTCTAAAAAAGGGAGAGACGTCACATAACTATTCCTTAAAGAATAGACAACATTTAAAAAAAAAAAAAAAATCATTTTTTCTTTTCAACCCCAGTCGTCCATAGTAAAACTGGGGGGTGGACATGACCACCCTCGGAGTCTCTTGGGAGTGGCTTTGCCCAACTCCAATCATTGGTGGAGGTGGCCAGGCCACCCTCCTGGCTCAGGGGTGGTGCGGCCACCCCGTGGTTCTTCTTGGTGGTAGGTAACAAAAATTAGATTTCATTTTATTTTTAAAAAAAAAAGAGTTTAGAAAAGCAAACATTGTTTTTTTGAAAGAATAAGCAAGCCACCAAATCATTTTAGTTTTTATTTTACAAACAAATCTCCAAAAAAGTTATAACAAATATAAAAGAAACCACCTCCAAAAAAACAAACAAATTTATGGCCCAATCACCTCAAACAGACCTATAAGTCAATGTCTATTTGTAAAGTTATAACAAATATAAAGGCTATGTTTGGGAACAGTGGCCGGACTGGACTTTGTAAGTCCCAAATTTTTTTTCTCAAAATCAATCCAAACATTCTTACTTTTTTATATCACATCAATCACTTTTTATCACTTTCTAAATAAATAAATCACTACAAAACAAAAAATTTCACTTTTATATACAAAACATTCTTACTTTTTTTCTCACATCAATCAAATCTACTATAGTTCCAGTCCACTTCTACTATTCCCAAACATAGCCAAAAGAAACCACCTCAAAAAATACAAACAAATTTATGGCCCAATCACCTCAAACAGACCTATAAGTCAATGTCCGTTGTACCTTTCGCTTTAAATCATAAGAGCATCTACNCCCCCCCCCCCCCCCCACCTTTTTTTTTTCTCAGCATTTGGTTTATTTCTCTATTTTTTTCTCTCAGCATTTTTTTTTCTCTCTCAGCATTTGGCTTCAAAAATTTTGAAAATATGACTGCTAGGATAAGACACAAATTAAAAAAATATTACCGTTAGAAAAATTACAAATTTTTAAAAATATTACTGTTAGAATAAGACAAATATTCTTAAAATAGACCATTAGAAAAATATAAACATTCAAAAATATAAAAGTTAGAGAAAAAATAAACAAATCTTTGAAAAATAATATTTAAATGAAATAGTGAAAGTAAATTGTTAAAGTAGTGAGGCTGAAATGAATGTTCTAAAAAGGTGAGTTGTTAAAATAATCAAAAATGTACTTTCGATTATTTTAAAGAGTAAAATTTGAAGAGGATGCTGTAAATACTGTAACATAGCATTCTTTTATGCTCAATTTTGTTGATAAGAGGATATTAAAAAAATAATTATAATCCTAATATGTATCTTTAGGGTTGTACCTCTTGCTCAAGATCATCATGTAAATTTCATTGATATTTGAGCTAAATTCTTCTCTCACCACCACAATGTGCAAGAAAATTTCGTCTCACGGAATGAAATATTCATTTATAGTTAATATTACACTTTAATTAAGTTTGCATGAAGCCGTCTTAGCTCAGCCGGTAGAGCGCGTGGCTTTTAACCACGTGGTCGTGGGTTCGATTCCCACAGACGGCGGCTTCTTAAGTTCTCTTTTTACAGTGCTCAACCTACTATAGTATTATTACTTTATATAATTATATTGTATCATTTAAATTTAAATCCGGCCGTCTTAGCTCAGCTGGTAGAGCGCGTGGCTTTTAACCACGTGGTCGTGGGTTCGATTCCCACAGACGGCGTGTTTTGTTTTTTCTGAAAACTCTATGCTTTATCCTTTTAATCACGCTGTAATTATCTTAATCAAGCATACAGTAACTAAGCCGTCTTAGCTCAGCTGGTAGAGCGCGTGGCTTTTAACCACGTGGTCGTGGGTTCGATTCCCACAGACGGCGAAACTCAAGCATTGCTCTTTTTAATTTATTAAAAAATAATAACACAAGTTTTTCTGATAATGATTGATTTTTTGAAAAAGATAATAAATAGAGAAGGACGAGAAATGACAAAAGTAGATGCCGCATTTTTATTTTACCTATTAAAAAAATATATTAATGGACGATCTTTTAACTAATTTGTTTGTTGGATGAACAAGTCGTTGACTTCCCCCCTCTTCGTTGTCAAGTGCCACCCAAATGAAGAAAAGCAAAGGCTCCTGTTCATGGGCTTCACGTCTCCAAGCCACCGTCGAAATTAATGTGCCTTCTTGAGTTCATGGGATGACCATGCACAGCACAAATATACCAACGGTCCAATCACATTCACAGCCAAATGGATTCTTCCACCGCACATTCTCATGCTTCTCTGCTCCTCTTTCTTCTCACCCCTGCTTGCACTTCACCTACCTGTACAGCTATACTCTAGTCTAGTGGCACCCACGACAGCCACACCAATACTAATCTCTGACTCTGAGCTCTATATCTTTCATGACTTTTGCTGTCAGATTGTTATATATTATGAGAGTTTCCTTCTCTTTCTGGGCGCAATGAAATTTGAGGACCTACTAATGCAACGAAGCGACGAGCGGCAGAGAAGGCTCGACCTCGAGGAAGAGGTGAGAACAGAGAACTTGTGCTCCATCATTTCCTATCTGGGTCTTTGAATTTGAAGACGTTTCCAATTCCAATGCAAATTCAATAAATGGCATATATAACTTTCTCACAGCGTAATTTGTACAGGTCAAGAAGTTACAAGCAGAACTAGATGGGGAACAGGCACTCAACAAGGTTTTGCGCTTTGCACTTCAAGGCCCAGTTTCCTCCCATTTAAGTCTTTCCTCTGTGGTTCCACCTCAGGTATATAGGAGCAAATTCATGGCAATAATTATGGTTCAATGGAATTAAGTAGGCTCTGTGCTCAGAGAGGAATTAATGTATACTAATGCAGGTTCAGGTGCTTTTGGAAGAGCTAGCAATGGTGCAGGAAGAAATAACATGGCTGGAGAGAAAAGTTGAGGAACTGAAATTAAGCTTGCATCAAGAAAGGGAAGAGAATGTAGAAGGGGAAATCCAGAACTTCAGAAGGCTGCCAGAAGATAGTCATGACTTGCTATGTGTGCCCGAGAACTGGTCATTGCTTGATGACCAGCGTTCCAGATCACAAAATTATTATGATGATTTTAGTAAAGAGAGAATCACAAGGCAAAGAAGACTTTCGTTGGGTTCTGTTCCAGAAATCCTTAGCATGTCTTCTACAAAAGCCAATGGTAAATTAAAGATTTTTACCAAGAAGAATGTTCGTAAGCCTCCTGCTTACACTAAGGTTTGAGAATCAAAAAAAAAAAAAAAACCATCTGCAAGATCCTCCCTTAAGATTAAATTTGATTATTAGTGAGCCCATTGATCGGATGATCCTCTGTTTACATGTCAACATGCTGAAACATGTATATGTATTGGTCCATACAAGAAAATCATGTTTATATAAATTAAGTTATATTTTTTACTTGCAAATACATATGCTTCCTTCTTTCTTTTCACTATTTGTCTTTCCTGTATTCAATTTTGGACGTGATGAACAGAAGAATGTCAAATGTCGAGGAGGCATACCAGGAGATCTTTGAATCGATATCATCAACACCACCATATTAATAAAGAAGCAGCCTTCGAGAAACCAAATGAACTCTCAGAGAAACTAATAAAGTGTCTAATCGGCATATTTCTTGAGCTAAACCAGGCATCCATGGACAGAGAAGGATCAGCTGTAGTTCCAAAGCTTACTCTCCCCTGCATGAAATCAAAAGGCTTCATAGCAAAGACCACATTCAACTCATGCAGAACAGTACCCACATTCCTATTCAATGACAGCACCTCGAATCTCGATCCTTATGGCATGTTGCCAGATTTAGATGGCGCTGTCAGGGATGTTGGTCCATACAAGAACTTCATCCAAATCACAAGAAGCTCAATAGACATCGGCCGGTTCTCAGAGTGCTCACCGGCGATGAGGAAACTGAGGTTAATTTTGCTTCTGGGTATTTGAAACATACTGATAATTACTTCGAAGAACATACAACCGAGTGATATTGTATGTTCTCGACTGTTTTGCAGGGTTTTGATGCGCAAGCTATGCAATGTCAATTTGACATTATTGACCTACAAGCAGAAGCTGGCATTCTGGATCAACATCTACAATGCCTGTATAATGCATGTACCGTAAGACACTCTTAAACCGACAACGTTTTTTTGCATGAGAATTTAAGTTCACTTTTGATTTTATCGAATAACAGGCTTTTCTAGAACATGGGCTACCCTCTACAGAGGCCAAACTACTGGCACTTATGAACAAGGTATGTCTACATTTGGTGTGCAAATGCTTGACTTACTACAATTTTTACTGGCTATCTACTCAAGTGTCGCAAGGCACAATGTAGATGATAAAAAATAAGCAACAAAACTTAATTGGTAAATTTAAGAGTTGTCAGGGATAATACAGTTTTTACTACAAATTTTCTTATAGACCAACATTTTTTGCTTAATCATTTTACTTGGAGTTATGGACTGACACGTTAGTTTGTAAGAAAATTGTAGTTAAAGATGTAATACTTCTATGATTCTATCCGCACTTATGAAGTTATGAGACTATATATCCTTTCCGAGTCTTGTGCTAACATAAAGATGGATCCATTTCTGACCCAGGCAGCAGTGAATGTGGGAGGAATAGTACTGAATGCTTTGGCTATCGAGCATTTTATTCTCCGACATCGATGTGAACCACAGCAAGTATGTGATGAGATTAACATCTACCTTCTGTTTTTTTTTATATTTTTATATTTTAGCTAACGAATTCATATCTATTTGCAAGGGCCCAGTAGACGAGAAGGAGACACTGCTACGGCATGCCTATGGTCTGGGGTATCCAGAACCCAATGTCACGTTTGCTCTTTGCCGAGGCAATCGGTCCTCCCCAGCAGTAAGTTTAACACTCACTCGAACAATTTGCTCATCTGCTTCTAATCACATAAAAGTTCAAAAATGTTGATGAAAGAAAGATCCAATTATGTGCAGTTAAGGGTGTACACCCCAAATGAAGTAGTGAATGAACTGGGCAGGGCAAAAGTGGAATATCTGGAAGCTTCAGTGGGAGTCACCAGCAAGAGAAAGATTGTAGTGCCCAAGCTTTTGCAGTGGCACATGAGAGATTTCGCAGATGGCATGGAATCTCTACTAGAATGGATTTACAGCCAATTGCCGCGTTCTGGGTCAGTGAAAAGATTGATGATGGAATGCCTGAATGGGGAAACAAGATCTCATATAACGAAAATGGTAGAAATCCAACCTTACGAATCTGAGTTCCGCTACCTACTGCCTTTCTAAGTGAAGAAGAAGATCCCCTGTAACCTTTTTCCTTATTCAATTAGGGGAAAAAAAAAAAAAGGGCGAAGAAGAAGAAAAAGAAACATAACAATGTCCCTGCAAGCAAATAATGTGAACATGTTTTGACCACAAACGACCTCAGCATATTAGCTGGTATGACATGAGTGTTATAAATAGGTGTAAAGCGCCGCATTACTCTTCTCCTATTATGTATGATATATATAGACCATTTTTACACACTAATTAGGAACAAAGACTCATTCGTACAATAACATGACCGATAAATTATTCAATAAACATGCGGGAAAAAGAACCAAAATAAAATCACACGCCATTCGTTCAAATATAGTATAGGAACGAATTTACAGCAGTATAGCCATTGTGTTTACTTGAGCAGTAGAAAGTTAAAAAACGCTGAATAGGATATATGCCTTAAGAGCATCAAGTAGAAACACCTCTTAACAAGAACAAAATAAGAGGCATTTGCATATGACAACACAAATACAAAGTTGCTTATGCGTATATACAGAAACACGAACAAAAAAAAGGGTCAAGAATGTTTTAAAACCTGCAATTCAACCACATATTTAAGACAATGAGTCCATTTCTTTGAGTTTTCACCTGTTTTCTTCCCAAAATTGATGATTAACAGTTCTGCATTTCTTTTCCAAAACGACTAGTTACGCAAGGACACCAGAGGACTCAGCCAAGAAATTCACAACTCTATTCAACAGATTTAAGCCAAATACCGTTTCCTCACAGTTGACTTTTATGGACACTTCCAACGGATCGTGGCATTTTCCTTCAACAGTAATGGTAATCAAGCAGGGAATTGAGTTGCTCAAGATCTCACTGCTGAACCGTAGGCGTAAGCCTGATGCATCGTCAAGGTTGGCAGCAACCGGCATATCCACTGATACAAGGAAAAGATTTGCATTGCAAAGCATCTTCAGTGCTAGGCACTCACAGATTACAAGAATGTTGTCTTTTGTTGCTAGGTTCTCACCCTTGCCCTTGTTTAGCTCCTCAACGTGGTCAGTGAAGGTGCAACTGTTGTGCATAATAATACAAGAGAATCCAATTTAGAATATGAAAGATGACCCAATTATTATACAACTAAATAAAATAGCCAGGAGAAAGAGAATCGTCTTCATAACTCCATATATAACCAGATATCTTTATATATGTCATCTTGATGTGTGACACAGTGGAAAATTGTATATTAAAATTCATTTTCTTTTTTTAATTTCACTGCAGAAAGAAAAGGATAGGAAGGGGGGATGGTGGCACTTCATATGCATGGCCAAGGCAACTCTGAGAAGGGTAGACTTCACTGGCCCCATAGAAGCTAGACACCCACCCTATCATGAATGTAACGAGATTATCACCCAAGCATTAAGGTGAACATGTGCTGGAGTAGTATTTCCAAACATGTTACTTCTACCTTTACAACTATGTCCAATATAGTTGTAAAGGGCCATATATAGCACTATGAATACTGCATTAACATGAACATCAGGATTTCTCAATCCTATCACCCAACTCCGAGACAGTACAAGGAAAAGGCAACAGCAAAGAAGAAAATAAAATTAAGTATAAGAGGATTCAATATGGTGACTGACCTCCTCACGTATTCAAACATTCCTCGGAGACGAGATTCCTTATCAGTGAAGGCTTGAATATCCATTGTAAGTGGTCTTACAAAGTATCCAATGTCTGGCCGCAACTTAACAGGAAGCTTCTTGCCATTACAAAATAAGGCCAGCTTCAAAGGCAATAGATGATGATGGAAGCGAGCCTGGATAATCCTCTTTATTATCTGACCAGGTTCCAGAGAAGTGATCTCTTCCATAGAAACCATAATCGGTGCGTCATTATGGGATGCCAAAAAGCTGCAGCATCAAGATAAGAAGGTTCAATATGAATTAGTGCTTTAAAGGTTAGCATGCAAGATACAAGGAGAGGTTGGGGGCAGAGGAGGACAAAATTAAGGTCACTGATACTTTTGAGACTATACCAATCTTTTTTTTTTTTTGATGTCGGGGAACCTCTTCAAGGTAGGGCCCTTCGGACCTACCCTTGCAGAGTAAACCCCGGTCCCGTGCACCGCTCCCTAGGAAGTTTTCCTACACGGAACTGGTTAAATCGCTGACTTTTCACCAGGGGGTGTGGCCCCAAGAGATTGTTTGCACCCATGAGGTGTTGAACCTTGGACCTTGGAGAGAGCAAACCTTAAGACCAAGGCCTCCACCACTTGGGCCAACCCAGTTTATGTGAAACTACAGTCATGGTGGCTGAAACTCAGGTGGATCTTAAGACAACAGTTTAAAATCTTTGAAAGTCTACCAAACTCAAAACTTTTACACGGTGATATAACTGCACTCTTTGACGTTTTATAAATAATCAAATATTAATAAAATAGAGTTTCTACCTGGGATAACCAGCTTAGAGACAGATACGTTAGCACTTATAGAAATCACATCTAACCTCAAGTTTTTAACATCTCCAATGACATTCAAAGACATTCAACCAATGACATGAGAAACATCTCTAGGAACATCATATTACAAGACTTTCCTTACATCTAAATACTTAGATACTCAACCTTGAAAGCACAAAAAGAACTGGCAACATTCATTGACAAGTATGGATAGCAATCACCTGTCAGTAGCAACCAATGTTTGATCTGCAGAATTGGAGCCTTTGGAAGAATCCTCATCTTCTAAAATTATGTCCGACATGGGCTCCAAAGAACAATTTTTGAAGAAAACTTCCACACCTACAAGATGAAGGGCTACGGTTGAAACTTCAGACGAAAATGAATAATCCACCTTCAAGCCGTTTCCATTTGCAGGATCTAAGAGTGTGTAGCTCTTCATTTTAACTCGGTGCCCAATATCCCTGATGGAGATTCTTGCAGTAGATCCGCAGACTTGACTTTGTTCAGATGTACTCATATTGTATAAACCAGGCTGGTCATTCAACCACGATTCAAGACCTCTCTTCGATATCAATTCCCCCAAATCAGCAGACCCAGACTGAGAAACTCCTTTCTCATTTTCACAAGCATTGCCAACATCTGAAATCTGAATCAGTGGATCATCATTGTCATCACCTTCATTTACAGAACCAGTCTCATCACTGCCACCACTAACACTCGAGTGAGTAATAGAATGTTCAGAACTATAATCGGAAGCAGTTTCCTGATCCAAAGACCCAGATACAGATTCAGGATCATCTGTGTCATAGGATTCACTATTTCTGGCTCTCTCTAAGGTATTTGATCCTTTATCCACATTTGAGAGGTCAAAGTCATCAAGTAACAAACTACGCGGCTTTGGAAGGGGTTCATACCCTGGAGCTGCATGGAGAACTATCTGTGAAAGAGAACCAGGAAGATAAAATCGGAGGTTCATGGGTTCAGGTGACACTGGCTTCATCTGTCCTCCAAATATGTGTTCTGCAATTACACGTGAAGGCTCCTTATTTTGAGGTAGATGATTTATTTCTTCCTCCAGTCCTTGAGAACCTAAACTGCATGACAAAATTTTCTTTATAAAACGTGCACGGTCACGAACATCATAGTTCAAGTCACACTCAGCCAGTTCAAGCACATAACTTAGAACTCTTTTGAAACTCCACAGATCTTCCCCTTCTGCACATAATAAGACCTGTAGAAAAGGCCAGTTGATAAAGCATGGTTTTCTCAAAAGCAGCAAAATCAAACAGGTCAAAATTGATTTAATTTCAAGAACTCCAGAAGAAGCACCAGGGAAGCATTCGCAATTCACACATTTAGAGAGAGAGAGAGAGAGAGAGGAAAGAAGAGAAGAAGCATTCATACCGATGGAAAAAGTAATGGTAGCAACAATGGTGATTTAAATGTTTGAAAATCCAAAATTTAAATTCTACAGAAATTTTGAGACAACTCTCTTGTTAATCAAAACACTGGATTACAGCCTTAGTAGATTAAATCAATGAGGTGGGGTGGAGGCAGGGGACACAGAAAGACAAAAAATCTTCTCGAGAGATTTAAAGTGGTAGAAGAGTTCTCCTTAATACCTTCACAATAGAATTTAGTGTCTGAAGCTTTGTTTCCAATGCTTCTGAAGGAAAGTGCGAAGCAAGATACTTAAGTACTGTGGTTAACATCCTCGGTATTGTATCCCCTAAAGAGCTATACTCCCCTACCATCCAAATAATCATCGCACGGGCTGCAGGTACCTTGAATGAATCCAAACGTCGAATCAACTGAATAATAACCTATAGAAAATAAAAGGAGTTTACTTATGAGTTGACATGATCACACATAAGATTATCTCGAAGGACATATATGTCAATGATATATACACATAACAAGCATATGTGCTGTAGTGACCAAACCACGTTGAAATGAGGTGAATTTTTTGAATTAGTTGTTAAGAGGACATAGATTAACTCATCTCAACTAATTGACAAATAATAACATATAACAGAGAAGTAGAATTGCCACAGAGGTGGATATATACTGTCATATGACAGTTCAACAGACAAGGTGATGTATGGACCAGGGCTATACCCCAGTGTATAAACTCAACTATAAGATAGATGCAGAAAGTATTAACCAGTAACATTCCTAGAAGGCATTAAAGGCCATTGACATGCCCAAACTAATGCAATGACATACCAAGGCTCTCCTTCAATGTTTCAATTTAAATATGCAACTAATGTTGTAAATAGTTATGGAATGATAACATATATTGGTAACTTGTGACATGAGGGGAAGTTCAAAATGATAGAAAACTATATGAATAACAGAAAAGATTAGCATGGAGCACCTCCAAGCAACATCAGATCTAAAAGAACAACAAATGCAAACATTGAAACAACAGGGCAATGTTTGTGACATGAAAGCATCTCGACAACAGAAAAGTAAAGTGTACCTTCTCATGACTGCTTGGATCTTGCTTTATGATTGACTTAATGGACATTATTACTTGAATCAAAATATCCGCTTCTCCCTCCACAGATCCAGAGTCACCAGACACAAATTCTGCATAGTTGTATTGCTTTTAACAAACAAGAAAAACATTTTTTCAAAGGACGTTAGAAAACAAGGGGAAGGCAACAGACCCTGTCTAGTCAGAGCTAAAAGCCCTTCCAAGCATGTGTTTGCCATTTTTGGGAGTCGTTGTGCACATAAACCAATTGCAGCAACAGTATCAGCAGCAAATCTCCTGTCTGGATCTCTAATATAATCCTAGCAACACACTAAAAGATAAGCATCAAGTCATGCACTAAAACCCATGAAGATGAACAAGATGTAACGATTGGATCGAATAAAAAATACAAGTTACAAAAGACTTTTTCAGACAATCCAAACAACAGCAAAACAATTGCACATGAAGAGAGTGCTGTGAGTTGTAAGTTGTCCATATATGATGACTTTAACAGTTGATCAACCACTTCAAGATTGTCCATGGATTGTCTTAGACATGACCTTAGTGTCACAAAAAGGAAAGCATTAAAACAGATTCCTTCAGATACTGCTCCCACCTACTCAATATTTTCTCAACGTTAGCCAAAAATTTATATTTGTTTACAGTCCCTTAGGAAGCAGATCTGAAAACTTTTTGACTTTAACTGATGAATGTGTTCCAGTGTCTGTCCAATCAATGGTATGCTTAGATTATAGTGTTTTAAAAGGGAGAAATTCAATAGCAAAGCAGCAAGCGAAGTTCCACACAGGTTGACAGTATCAAGGTCATGTAGCAGTTAGCGTAACATGCAGGAAAATGTAACCATTTGCAAATTACTTCTAACTCATGAATCCTGCACCACTTGTTTCTACACAACCTTAATTTTATTTCAAAAGCTACAATCAACCTTAATTTTATTCTAAAGCTGTATTGCCTGATTAAAATTCCCATTACAGAAAAAACGAACACATCTTTGTCTAACATGTCACAGACTTCAGTTATCTGTGGATTACCCTACTTTAATAAGCCCTCTTTCTCCCTAAACTAAGAACTGTAAAGAAATTACTCAAGACAACATTTTGATGTGGTAAGTAATTTAATCACAGTAAAGCCCAAAAATTACAGCAAAGCCAACAAAAAGTTTCAAAAATGATCACCAATCCATCTGAAATAAATGGACAAAAGCCCCAACATTGACAAAACTTCATCTGAAAGGCAGTCACCTATCTATTAGAGGTTCATTTGCAAAGATACCATCAAACAAATAGGGGAGTATACCTGAAACTCTTTAAAAATAAATGAAATCGATGAATCTGTAGCAATGGAAGACAGTATCTCAAGCTTCAGAGCTTTTATTTGATATGAATCTGAAGAACATATGAAGAAGTCTTCAAAGTGTGGAGCAAAGAGAGAAGGCATTGCTTTGGCAAAGACTTGAATGTTGCAGAGGACCTGCAAAAGTCAATTGATATAAACCATCCTTACCATCTTAGATACCATGCTGAAAATGTAGAATAAACAAAATTCAATATCCGAATTGGATAAAAGCAATATCTACTGCATGATGCATAAGCATCGAAGCAACTCCAATACTATGGCTAACTAAATTCCAGAGAACCTTGAAAAGTTATTCATAGGTATCGTCCACATCATCTAATACACTTCATGGAATTGCACCAGCCAACAGTAAGCACTCAAAAGTCAAAACCATTCAAAACACCATAAGCTCATTGAGTTTTAAAGCAAAGAAGTAATGTAACCAAGCTTTGACACATATTTTCATGTACTCACATATGTCCTTAAATGAAGGTGTGTTATACATGCCAAGGTTGATATACATAAAAAGATGAAGGAACTTAACCCACACTTTTCAGTATATGCTATGTAACAAATAGAGATGTGAAAGGATTTCATGCATTTCAATCTTAAATCAAACAACCAAAAAAGAATTATTTCCTGAATAAGTTCAAGCCCAAAATTCACAAACGATTTTCTTTTTCTTACACTGCATTTCCATCCTTCACAATCTTATTTCCCTCCCTCTTCCAAAATGAAGTTCGGAGATATACAATGATCGTGACAGATACACCTTCCTACTTGAGGCTTCAGCAAACTGGCCGCCTTTCATTACCACATATGACAGCCTATTTTAACATAGTAGCTTCTCAAATAATGTACCCAAAAAGCCTAGGCTATAAGATATTCGAAAGTCAATATATTTGTTGTTCATTAAAATAGAATACTACACAAACTCCTTGCAAGAAAGCCATAAG
Source organism: Carpinus fangiana (assembly GCA_006937295.1). NCBI lineage: Eukaryota > Viridiplantae > Streptophyta > Magnoliopsida > Fagales > Betulaceae > Carpinus > Carpinus fangiana. Next base: position 16,977,051 of record CM017321.1, on the reverse strand, counting down.
TTATACATATAAGTAGACATGCACATCAACGAGCAATCCAAATAGAAGAAACATGTGAAATATACATACACCAATTCGTTCAAGGAAATGTAAAGTACCACATATTTCGAGGAACTTGATGATCTCAGGACAAACAAGAGTGGTTTGACAATTCTTTTGACATCCTCCCTTGGTGCCATTATCCAATGTACACCAGCAGCTGCAAGTACCACTGCACTATTATTGCTCCATAACAATGGGGACGTACACTGCAGCAGGATCTTCACATCATTGTTACTTTTTCCAGAAGTAAATTGTGAAACATTCAGTTCAGAAGGACCCCTATTTGTGTAACTTAACCGGGATAAGTATTCATCCAGCCCTTCAATATAACACCTGCAGACCATTTTTGCAAATTCTGAGACATTATTCCCACTCATTTCAGCATCTAATCCAAAATCATTATCCTCGCTCACATATCCAGTGTCTTCATTTACTGAAATTTTGGTAGCTGAACCATCATTTTCAGAATTGGAACTCTCTGTACAGTGCAGAGAAAACATAAGGGACTCTTTAACAAGCCCATGCCTTGCTATTACAAAGCGAAAAAGGATCCCAATTAAGACAATCTGCCCCCACTCTTCCACGTCGGGAAGAATCTCACATAGCCTTTGATAATTTCGTCCAATCAGAGAAAAATTGTTTGGACAAATAGAAGCAAATGAAGCAGCTGCAGCTCCGAGTACTCCAGGGGAATGGTCATTTAACAATATCCCAACAATCTGCGTAGGGCATAAAACCAGCGACAAAAACCCTTTCAATTTATTTTTCCCCTTGAAATATCTACTTCTCAAAGATAAGAAATGGGAAAAGATATTGTCAGTTAAAAGATAAGTTACCGGACCTCCTCAATTGCAGAGGTATGTTCCTCTAGGCGCAAATCATACAGTTTGGGAAGTGCATTTGCTGCAGATTTTCTAACATAAACAGAAGGATCTCTAGCACACTTTCCTACAGCCACCAGAACAAGAGGTGCAATTACATGTAGCCGGATTCCTGCCATGGTACGAAGCGCCCACCCCCTCACCAATGAATTTGGATCCCCCAAGTCCTTCTGGAAATAGTTAATAGATAGCAACGCTTCATTTGGACGCCTAAATGATCAAATAATAAGTAGAAGTAAGTAATGCCAAGTACCCAAACACGCCGCCAGTTAACTCTAAACACCATCTACATGCTTGCATAGAATCAAATAGAGCATAAGTTCAAAATCCATCCACAAAGTGATATCCTAGCCCCACTGGTGCAAAAACCAAATTAAATTGATTTTAAGCCCAAGATAATGGAAAATTATATTTAATTAAAAAATCAAATGCATAAATCCTTTCAAATTTGAAGAAATTAGAGCCTTAAATTAACCAGTTAACGTACTTTTCAGCGTAATGCAGCAGGTACAAGTACACAAGCTTCTTCACGTCCAATGACTGAGACGCCACGTTTTTAACAACCTGTAATTCCATTTACAAAACTAAGTAGAAAATAATAATAATATTTACACAATTCAGGGACTATTACATTGCTAACTAAGCAATAGAGATTTGTTATAATTTTCAGAGCCAAACAGAGGAAAAAGCGTAAATCAAGTGAGCGACCTGGGGGAAGAAATTGGAGACGTCGAAGCCCTGAGCGATGAGAGCGAGCAAACGCTTGAGGGCCTCGCATTTCTCGGAGTCGAACTTGCTATCGAGGAGCGGAGCGATGTTGACGTCCTCCGGATCGTCGTAGAGGTGGGCGTCCGTGCCGATCCGGAACACCATCGTCGACGCCTTGCTCAGAGTCTCCGCCGTGGCTCCGAATTGCGGGAACATTTTGCTTCCGATTCTGAGCTTCGAGAGATTTTTCTTTTCATTTTCTCTCTAACTACACAGCTGGATATGGAGTGCTATTTGGGCCTGTTCGGCTGCGGGACTAGCAGACTCTCGTTACGGCCTAGAGCTTGCTAGATTTGTTTGGGGCGGAACCGAGGCCAGCCTGACATGTAGGTAGATCAAAATATCAGGCCCAGGTCGAACTGGGCTAACTGGGTTGGGCTGCTCCGGGGTGAGGGCTCCTTTATTTGTCCATTTCCTGTAAGACCAACTACTCAATGAAAAATAAAAATTCTCTAGACTGTATTAGATTCTTTTATCCTCCTCTTTTTTTCTAAAAGCTGAAGTAGCCTGGTCTTGTAATAAAATATTCATTTTTATGCACCAAATATTCCGAAGGATCAGGATGAAAGAATGATAAAATGATGGAGCATTGAATTACTGTGTATAGACGACTTTGTCTTTGACACGTACATTTTCTTGCCCCAATGCCCCGCATTGAAACTACTTAAAGATGAGTCAGGTTAGTAGGACAATTAAATGATAACGAAGAACTTATGCAATCTTTATTTATTTTTTAATATTATTAAGAATATTGCTATACCCCGTATTTTTCTTTAATTTTTATCCTATTTCGTTGAAGTGACATTGTCAATTAATTATTGAATGATATTTTTTTTAATAATGAATGGTTTAATGACCGATTGCCAGTGTCACAACAACAAAATAAAATAAAAATATAATTTTTAACATTTATTTACTATTGAACACCATAAATAATAAAAGTAATGTTATATACTACACCATCATCTTAATATTACACCTTCATCCTACTCATCTCATTAGACTACGGTGATAATGTTCATATAGAAAATGTCCATATGGAGATGTATGTGCCATTACTATAAACCATATGTTTGGCCGTAATTCATTGTCTACTTATGAAAAAGGTCCATAACCCATTTGTCATTTGGCATAACAATTGAGGCACTATTTTTTTTGAAACACAATTGAGTTACATTTTTTTTTTTTACATGTCCACATAAGAAAGAGAGAATGATTCGAACTTGTTAGTTTTAATTATTGGCTAAATGTTCGGAAAGCAAAATGGATTCAAAGCCCACTTACCATCCAGATGGCCCGTAGCTTCTAGGTCTAATTTACAATGTATTTAAGTTCTAATTAGACTATGAGTCTTTTAGGTGTTATATTCTAGGTCTTATTTTCAATGTAAATTGAGTTTGAAATAGACTAGGAGTCTTTTATCAGTTATATATAGATCTCTACAGATCTGTATTAGGTACGAATTCTGAAATTNCATGGTATATATATATATATATATATAGACATATATATATACATATATATATGGTATATACAGTAGGTGTGATAAATCTTAAAAGAACATTTTTTACTTGCTTTTTTTTATTTTTTTTTTATTTTTTTATTTTTATATATATATATAAATCTTAAACTGGCCGACTAGTACTCAAAAAATTTCAAGTTTCATGAATAATTGGAAACTCCACGAAATTCTACTAGTTCAAACCGTCTACTTCTCGATCGGTTAAAATTGAAAACATAAAATTAGACATCAAATATATTTAATCTAACTTAAAACTACTTTTATTCTAAAATATCATTAGTTATATGTTATCCCAAAGAATTACTATTACATTTGACGATAATATATTAATATATACGACATATGACAAGGAACGTGTAAAGATCTTTCTATCTTTACGCTATAATATACTCAATATGACAGTGTATGGAATATGATGAATGTAAATGCTAGAGATGATTGCTTGTTATGAATAAGAATGGATGTCCCCAAGAGGTAGCTCAATCGGCTGGGACCACGCCTAATGAAGTGGAGGTCACTAATTTGAATCCCCTTCTTATGCGGACATGTCAAAAAAAAAATAAAAATAGATGAATGTGTTCCCAAAGTCTGTTACAACCGAAGGCTATGAGTTTTTTCTTCCATATTTCAAAGATGCTGATGCACCAACTCAATAATAACAGCTAAAACAACTAAAATTCATTTAATTAACTAACATTACTCCCTTTCTATCCGAATAACAACTCAATAATAACAGAAATTCCTTCTCCTAAAATTGAACCAATAATGATCTTAAGAATAAGTTTCATGTTCCTCACCCATTTCTGATCAGTATGCCTCTTTCGATTAGCGTCCCCAAGCCCTAGTTCCAATGTAAAGGTGCCGTTTCCATCAGTTCCTGGGCAAAACTCAGACGCCTTCCAGTTCTCCAGGATCAAGGCCTTGAAACATGCCACATGGCAACGTAGCTTGCGACACTCGGAAACATAAGCCCATCCCCAAATCCCTTTTGAAACTTCCAAACGTTGGCATATTAGGCACGTAGAATTATTTGATAGCTTTATTGGTAGCCTTGAGATCCTTTCATGGAGCTTCAGAATCACCTCATCAACTGAAATAGTTTTTGCGAGCTTCAAACAACAAGGATGTATGCGGACTGAATTCTGACGCAAAGATTGGTACATAAACCCTTCGATGTTCATCCCACATGCAACACAAAATCCAAAGTTCATCCCTGTAGGCTTACCATAAAACTTGAATGTGCTGTTCTCGAACGGGTGCGGGAAGATTGAGCCGCGCCCGGCTGAAGCGCATTGCTCGTGAAGATGAAAGTCACATTCCTGACACTGGTAGCATGGCTCAAACCCTTCCTCTTTACACCCATTACAACGATAAGGGACTTTCGCCCCCATCCATTTAAGCTGGTGTGGGTGACTATCGTGCCGTATATCAGCAGTCATTTTCGTCATATCTTGTGAGAAGTTTGCCAATCTCAGAATGTCTGGACAATTTAAGCACGAATAAGATGTTAAGTTTGTTCGAATAAATGAAAAAGTAAAAAGTGAGTAAAAACCATTCCAATTTCCACATATGTATGTGCCGTAGTAGATTAATTTATTTACCCTGACGATTTCAAAGCTGCATGTGCAAGTTCTTCTTCTTCTTCTTCCTCCTTTTATGCTAGCAAAGGCATGCAAAATCTTTCCTAGCTCTTATAAGAGTTCTGAAAGTAAGTCTCTTTCTGATCAGGCTGCTGAAAGATAAATTCAGATTCAGATAACTTAAGAAGAATCTTATAGTGAATATGATTTCAAGGAAATTAATCGAATATAGAAGAGTCTTACATATATCCAAGGATGTTCTTCCTCTTGTTCTTGTTCTTCTTTTACTTTTATTTACTATTATTATTATTTGGAAAAAGAAAGTGAATTTGTAACCAGCTGTGGAAGATTGTTCTTTTGGCTGGCCAAGCATTTATCAATTTAATTCAATAAACAAGAGCTCAACCAGACACACACAAATTAACAAAGGCTAATGATCTGGAAGACCCTAGATAGAAATATATTTGGATAAACGCAAAACATATTATTCATCAAAAAAAAAAAAATCCCTATATCACAAACTTGCCTTCTAGCAGTAAGAACATGTTAGACCAGTCTAATTAGTGTATAATTAATAAGATGGCCAACTACCGTCTTCAGGCCTAATTTCAATTTTCCTTTAATTAGACTTGTTCACTAATCTAACACTTTTGCCTCCCCTTTTTTTTTAACATAAATCTGAGAATTTTATTTATTAAAGATCACAAATATAAAGCTCTTATAGAATAAAGTTGCTCTTACAGCATAAAGCTTTGTAAACATCATAGTTACATGTTATAATGTTATAAAGTCATAAATAAAAACAAAAATTCTCACAATCAGATGCTATCTATGGCTTTATCGCACATAATTTATCGAGGCCGTGAGAGATAGTCACTCACACTTAATTATTTTTCCTCATTCATCAACACTGAACTGGAGAAAATAAACCTTTTATTCAAAAACAAAAAACACAAACAATTAACCAGTAATACTAGCAGTCGTTGAGGAGATAAATGGCATAATACAGTAAAAAGTGGATGGCCGTATAGCGGAGAAGTTGCTGTTATGGAATATAGAGAACACCTACAAGCATAAACACTAAAAATATAAATAAATAAATAACTGTTTTACCAAGAGAAGAACCGAGAGACGACTTCTTTTATGAATTCGTTATCTCGTAAAAGTTCGTAAAACACTTTTGCCCATGTTCTATTTATTTTGACGTAAAATAATTTTTGTCGGAAAATAAATAATTTATATTTTTATAAAATGAAATAAATATAAAACAATCTTTCATTAACCAAATAAATGAAAGTTCGTAAAAGTGATACGTATTTTTATAAAATAAAATAAATATAAAACAATCTGTCGCCTCTTAATTTGGTTAATGAAAGTCCCAGCTTTATTCGAAAAAAAAGAAAAAAAAAAAAAGGAAGAAGATCGATCAACTTTCTATTTTGGTATGGAAAGGAGTTTGCGATGGTTAGTGCAGTAATCTGCAGATCTAGCTAGAGAGTTGAGCAATATGAGTGAATGAATTTTTTTTTTTTTTTTAAAAAAAGCAAGTAACTAAAAATGATTTATTCGACAAATATAAGCAGATCTACTCACCAGGATGCATTAATTCGAAAGCCATGCAAGCTAGCTTCTTTGTGTTCTGCCTCCTTCTATGGTAGCTAAGGCAGGCGAAATGCAACCAATTCTGGATTGTCGACTTGTTTATTCGACAAACATAAGCAGATCTACTCACCAGGATGCATTACTTCCCAAGCCATGCAAGCTAGCTTCTTTGTGTTCTTCCTCCTTCTGTGGTAGCAAAGGCAGGCGAAATGCAACCGATTCTGGAGTGACAAAGGGTCTGAAACCACCGACTTGTTTATTGTTGAATTTTTTTTTTTTTTTACATGTCCACGCGTATTAGTCAAAAGAGATGGGACCCAAAGGTCTTTTTTTTTTTTTTTTTTTTCTTTTTTTGTAACCATGGGACCCAAAGGTCTTAGTTTTGTGACAATTGCACCGAAAGGTCTTAGTCTTGTGACAAATGACAATTGTATTGCAAACAGTGTATGCTTTGTCTTTTCTCAAAGACTCAAAAGCTTCTAGAAGAAGCTTTGACAAAAGAAACCGAGGCTACCTACGAGGGTATTTGGTAAATCTCATTTTATACACTCCCACACGTTCACTTTACATTATATTATATTGTTCCCATATTAAAAAAAAATTAATTAAAAAAAATAAAAAAATGGTATTAAAAAATGAAAAATAAAAAAATTTATTTTGTAGTTTTTTTTTTATTTAAATAGTAAAAGATATAATATAAAAAGTGAATGATTTGATTTTTTTTTGAAAAAAAAAAAAAGTGAATAGTATAATAGAATGTAAGGAAATATATTGTAATGGAGTGTAAGTTAACAAACAAGGCTTATGTTTGTTAAAATAATTTTTGGTTTTTTATTCTCTCTTTCTCAAAAAAAAAATATCACTAACACACAACATAAACACAAAACAATCATAAAAACTCAAATACGAGTGTCACTTTTATATTAAATCCAAACACTCTCTTTTGTTATCTTACTATTAATTATCCCATAAGCTTAAGTCGATAAAAATAGATAAATTTAATCACTTAATATTATTTTACTTTAACATTATCCTTTATGTAAGGGCTCAAACTCCATTTTAATAAGTGAAGTCCAACACATAGAATATTTAATTTAGGTTTGAGTAATATAATGAAGTCAAGGTTCGATATAGGACATTTGGCTCTAATATTATGTTAAATCACAACTTTTTTCATAAGTTTAAGCTGGTAAAAAAAAGTAAATTTAATCACTTAATCAATACTTAATAATGACTGATTGCCAGTGTCACAACAACAAAATAAAATAAAAATATAATTTCTAACATTTATTTACTATTGAACCCCATAAACAATAAAATAATGTTATATACTACACCATCATCTTAATATTACACCTTCATCCTACCCATCTCATCAGACCACGGTGATAATATTAATACAGAAAATGTCCATATAGAGATGTATGTGCCATTACTATAAACTATATGTTTGGCCATAATTCATTGTCTACTTATGAAAAAGATCCATAATCCATTTGCCATTTGATACATACAATTGAGGCACTTTTGTTTTGTTTGGTTTTTTTTTTTTTTTGAAACACAATTGGGGCACTTTTTTTTTTTTTTTTTTGACATGTCCGCACAAGAGGGGAGAGGGAAATTCAAACAAGTGACCTCCACTTCATTAGGTGTAGTCCTAACTGATTGAACTACCTAATTGAGACATATTTGAGTTTACATGAATGCCATGGTATATATATATATGGTATATACAGTACGTGTGATAAATCTTAAAAGAACATTTTATATTACTTGCTTTTTTATATATAAATTTTAAACTGGCCGACTAGTACTCAAAAAATTTCAAGTTTCATGAATAATTGGAAACTCCACGAAATTCTACTAGTTCAAACCGTCTACTTCTCGGTTAAAACTGAAAACATAAAATTAGAAATCAAATATATTTAATCTAACTTAAAACTACTTTTATTCTAAAATATTATTAGTTATCTGTTATCCCAAAGAATTACTGTTACATTTGACGATAATATATTAATATATAAGACATATGACAAGGAATGTGTAAAGATCTTTCTATCTTTATGAATAGGGGTAATTTCACTTAACCCCCCTGAACTTTTGCACATTTTGTAAACACCCCCCCAAAGTTCAAAAGCTCTCACTTTGGTGTACCAAACTCGTATTTGCTTTCAGTTTCCCCCTTCCGTTAGGGTTTTCCGTGAAATCCTAACGGATTGAGGGATAAATTACTCATTTATCCCTCACTCCAAGACTACGTCATTTTGGGCTCTAAAACTACACCGTTTTGGGCTTCAAAACAACGTCGTTTTGACCATTTTATCATTAATTTTT
>CM017321.1:16920524-16961271 GCA_006937295.1 Carpinus fangiana | reverse complement strand
TAGGGACTGTCGCAAACCGCTCAGGTACCGCGCCACCAACTGCTCCTCAGTCTCTGACAAGTCGTTCCTAGCAACCAACTGATAGAACTCTTCAGTGTAATCATCAACAGATCTCGCACCTTGTCTCAATGTATGAAGCCGCTGAAATAATGTCTGCGTGTATCCGAAGGGTAAAAAGTGTCCCTTCATCTTTTTCTTCATCTTCTCCCAATCACAAATCTTTGGCTTGCCTTGTCTATCTCGCGATCGTTTTCCCACCAAGCAGATGCGCGACCCTTTAGTTTGATGGCAACAAGCTTCACCTTCATACGATCTGAAACCTCCTTATATTCAAAGATTCTCTCTACCTCATGTAGCCAATCAATGAAGCCTTCGGCTTGTAAAGTGCCTGAAAATTCTGGAAGCTCAACTTTGAAGCCTAAGTTTCCATGTCGCCAATCCCGAACACGCTGTTCCCGACCCATAACAGGATTGTGATACGGGTTCTCAAAATTGGATTCTGAGTCGCGATCATCCATCTCGCGATCTCTCTCCAAGTTTTGCGCCTCTAGACGATGGGTTAACTCCGCAACCTACCTCTCCAAATCTTCAATCGTCACCTCTCGTATATTGCGTTCATGGTAGGGGACTTCCTCATTCGGAACTTGCCCACGCCGACCACGACCACAACCACCAGCCATTAAAAACTGATGAAAAATTCACCCTAAGAAGACGCTTGCTCTGATACCAACTGACGCCGGACAGAACTAAGAATGTTCTGACAGCGTATATTCGCAGCAGAAGCTAAGAATTAAAGATAGAAAAGGGAATTCAGGGAGAGAGAAAATAACAAGTAGGGAAGAGAAAGTCCCTAATTGCCCCAAATAAGCAAACAGAAAAATAACTCTGAAAGACTTAAATTTAATTAATAATATAAACTGAGTTGAGAAATAACAAAGACTAGATGCCTTTATATAGGCTAGGTATCTCCTAGAATAACAAGGAAAAGGAAAAAACAAATATAATTGGAAAAGGAAAACAATTCCTAATAGGAAAAGGAAAACAATTCCTAATAAGAAAGGAAAAACCTATTCCTTATTGAAAAAGGAAAACTAAAGCATAAATAATTTATTATTATTATTATTCTCCTGCATCACATCTAGAGCAGAGTATAAGAGTACTTACATCTATAAAATGATAGAGCATGTGTTCCATGGTTTCCTTTTGAGGCAATGCCATGACATCCACCATGAAAGGCGCCGAGATTAAACTAGCCAAAGCAGTGGAAGGGTTGCCTAGCCTGTTCTCACCCAGTTGAGTCAGAGGTTCCCCGAATGACCAAACTATATCATCTGGGGTCTGACCACTTGCGGAGCCAACAACCGGTGGTGTATTAGCCGCAGCCTGGCTAGCGATAGAACTTTCCCTTCTGAGTTTCACTCCATCGACAGCCACGGATTCAGGCTGTGCATTCCCTCTCCTATCTTCAGTTATTAGAGCACCCTCAGTAGTTGGAGGCTCAACTTCCATTGGCTCGTTGCGTTCGGGCTTTAAGGCCTCCCCCACCACCGCTGGATTTGGGGGTATCATTGTAAGAGGCACCTCTACCATCCTCTTGATAGCAACATCCGTCAAAATTTGCTCAACGTTCTACTTATTCTCTTTGTCAGAATCAGATAGCAGAGTAACCTCGGTAGGAATTTGAGATGACGGCACATCAGAAAGTGGCGCTATTGCCAGAGGCTTGCATTCTTCAAGAAAGATGGTTATCTCCCCTGGTGGCCCAGCATCGATGAGTTCTTGGGGAATTATCTGCTTCTTTCCCAAATATTTTCTCGTGCTAGTCAAGGCACTAAGAAAACCCTTCTTCCGAGCTGCAGGCAGAACGTCGGTATGGTCTTTAGTAACCACCTCGGTTTGCTCAACTTCAGTATTCTCCCTTGGAAAAATCTCTACCACCTCGGGCTCAATCCTTACAACCCAGGTTCAGATGAAAGGGCCTCTGCAGCTTCATCCGCCATCTCCGAGATGGTAGAAGGACTGGCTACTGTAGGAACCTCTGGCAAGTTGTCATCAACCTTACCTTTTCCTTTCTCATACCTCGATTTTCAAGGAAGGGCAATCTGTTTGGTTGGAGAAGGTTGAGTAGTAGGTTGCCTCAGTGGTTCAGGAATCTCCCATCGACGGACTTCGATAGTTTGCTTCTATTTTTTCGGAGAAGGTTGAGCCATGGATTTCCTTGGTGGCTCAAGAACTTCCTCTTGAAGCACTTCAGATGTTCTCTTCCCCCCAGCCTCTCTGGTTGATTTGCTCATCGAAGGAACTGGAGGTTTCTGCCTTTTTGCCTCGGATAACTGAGGCTTTGAAGTCTTAGGCGCAGTTTGCTTCCTTTTCCTTTTCAGTTGCGCCTTCGGTTCCACTAGCACCTTTTCTCCAACTAGACCCTGGGGTACCTCAGACAAGTAGCCAGTGCTGCTTGAAAAAAGATGACGTTGAATTCCATCTCTAAAGGACATATTTCCACAACTCCTTCACACGAACGTCTTCACTCTCGTCCAACGTTGGTTCCTCTTGCCTTGAAATCGAGGGAAGGTAGGTCTCCCGAGGAATGCTCGAGTCCTTGATAATCTCCGTGGAAGAGAACTCCCAATCACCTTAGGTGAAGAAAAATTTATTTTTCCAGCCTTTGTTGCTGGAATACCTAGTCAGCAGAACGAATTTGGCTTGCTATCAGCCTTGGAAATTGAAGATATACTCAATATTCAGATTTTTTGTTAGCTTGTATATCTTCAGAAACTCTCAGACTGAGAGGTTGTGTCATTCTTTGAGAACCTTCGGCCATAGGATTACATAGGCGAAGAAGGTCCGTTAGGCATTAGGAGCCAGTTGATGAGGAGCTATTCGAAGATAGTGAAGCATTTCCCTCACTATCCTCGGGAATGGGAATCTGAAGCCCACCTCAAACATATCTTTATATATGCAAAGTTCATGCTTGTCTTCGCGAACTATTGCGCCTGTGTCTTTCGTATCAAAGCGTAGCTATACAGAGGATGGAATGAAGTATGCTTTGTGAAGCCAAGGTTCATCAACACCAGTTATGTCGATCGTCCAGGAGCCTGGGTATGCGGTACCCAGAAGATCGACAACATCATCTTCCTTTCGAGCCATTCTCAATAGGGGTTCGAAAAGGTATTTTAGAGGAGCAGGGTAGTATTGTGATCAAGGTAAAAGATGAGAAACCCACAGATGAATTTGGTTTAAGGAAGGTTCAAGTACGGGAAGGAGAAAATCTATGTATCTCAAAACAAGGTTTTCGGGGTTGACGAAATATTCTACAGAAGGAACAATCTCCACAAAAGCTCTGAAGAACACTGATCTTAGGAAGAAATATTAAGCTGTGTGGCTTAAATCAAACCACGCCATAATTAAAGAGAGGAGTAGACGAAGAGTTCTTTTGCTGGTATTACGGATGGATAATTCAAGGGTTTTTTCTAAACAAAAGGAAGGAGAATGAGAAGATGAGAAGACATGAATTTTTAGAATCCAAAGTTTAAAGCTCCTTGAAAGCAGTAGTGTCATCCGTGTTTTAAGCCAGCCCTGGATAGCCACGTGTCCAATGTTGGAAGTTGTGTTTTCACCCGGACCGTTGGATGAGTCATTTAAAACCATGACTCTGCTTAAATGGTCGGGGGCATCATCTGAGCCATTTAAATATTCAGCCTCACGGTCCCTCTTTCAAAACCCTAAAGCCTAACATAAATTTCATAAGTCTTTCTAACAAGGAAATTTGGGGGTAACTGTATGGACCATATTTACCTATATAGGCCCCTAGGCCCTCCTAACAACCAAGCCTAGAGAAGAGGCCCATTAAACATTAGTCCTAAACAGGCCCGGTCCATAGCCTGACATAATCCTCAGATCATGCAATCATGGTTTGCCAAAAGAGGTCTACTGTTGAATCCTCGGGAATATCCGAGAATTAGCTCTGCCAGCAACGCATTTGTTATCAAATCATCGGCCTAACCGAGGATCCCTCTGCCAGCAAGGCAGTTGTCTCCAGATGCCTATAAAATGAAAGCTCCACCTCTATTTCATAGGTATCCAATATTTCTTCTAGTTCATTATCTTTTGAGTTGATTAATCTCTTTGAGGTTCATATCATTGACTTAAGCATCGGAGCTATCCCTGCCGAATCACCACCGGCCACTTTTATCCTATTTCTTTTTGTTTTGCAGCAAAGCTAGTCTATACACAAACACCCGACCATCGAAGCAGACCAATAGAAGACAGCCATGTCATCCTCGAAAAATTGTGTTCTAACACATGTATTAGCAGATTAACTCACAAAGCTGATTCCAAAGCCACTAGAGATTCTTCCTTTTTGTGGAGAAATAAATCAGCACGACAAGAAGGACGATAGGAATTGGTGAAAAGCTTCACAGTTCTTACCTTTAAATAAGCTAGGATTACCTCATAATTAATACAAATTGACCTAGTCAAATATAGTGTATTAAATAAAACAAATACGGCAGGTGAATCATGGAAGTTTCTTTAATGTTTTGAAGTTTCTCACGAATTAACAAACCCTAAAATTATTTTTGTGTCTTTTAATTTGCACGTTTGTGAAAAAGATGACTCAAATCAACCTAGTTGGCTTCTGGTGATCTGTTATCCTTTTTTTCTGAGGGATATTGAGTAAATTTCAGTTTTTGATAATGTAAATCAGTGGCTGAATTCACCTAGCTAGACATAGTAACTTTTTGTTACAATTAACCTAGCTATCGGCTAGGTTAAATGATGGGATGTAAGCTGCGGTGCAACTTGCTGATGCCAATAGCTAGTGGTATCTCTTTCATATGGCCGGGCAAAGGGATTCCCTGTCATCACATTCACGGAATAACATCCTTCATTGTAGGTGAAATAGATAATTAAAAATTTATTTTGTTATATTTAAAAGCGATGATTTATCAATGTGATCCATCAATTAGTAGTTTTTGAGTCATACCTTTAGACAGTGGTGAAGTCAGAAATTTACAATTGTAGGGGCCAAATTAAAAATATAATAAACACAATTTAAAATATAAAATAAATGTTTTTCACTTGCAATTCTTAGGTTCCCAAGACTAGAGATAGAGTCTTAGAATGATATTCTTTAATTGCAACCCTTAGAGATTTAAGAGGGCACTTCGTCATTAAAATCCAATGGTATATTACTTTTTGGAATGTCAACTTTTCTTCTTTTTTTTTTTTTTTTTTTTTTTTTCTTTCTTTCTTTCTTTTCTTTTGAATGAATAATTTTTAATTTTAACGGTGTGATTCATGAACCTAAATTTTTTAAGTTAAGTTATAATTACATAAGAGACAACCAAACTTACAAACAATCATATAGTAGAAACAAACATATATATAATCATGGAATAAATTATATATAGCTAAATTGTTTAATAAATTATATATCCTTCAACCTAACACCATCAACATAATCAATAACAAACTATATATCCTTCAACATAACACCATCAACATAAGAAAAAACAAACTACATATTCATCTACATAACAAAAACAAACTATATATCCATCAACGTAACCAAAACAAACTATATAGTTCTATCAACTATATCCAATATAAACATTTTTTATCATCAACAACAAACTACACAAACTATATCCAAACACAAACTATATCCATCAACATTTTGACGTAACTTTTTTGACCAAACTCCTAACATGTCAAAAACACACCATTTTTTTGTAGTATATGATCGAAAGAGCCAGATTGAGGCTAGCTTCCACCTGACACATATTTCTATCCCTCGGTTACTTTCTTTTGTCCTAAGAAATTCCGTCATTTGGTAAAAAAATTAATGCAAAGCAAACGTAACCATTGCAGAGAATGGATCCCCAAAAATTGCTTGAATAATAGGGAGTAGAACCAATGTTACGTCCTTAATTACAACCTCTACGACCTTATGGGCTACTTCCAATTGCAAGCCACTTGTATTTGTTCCATCACTTTGTTGGTCGAATGACTCGAGTATCTTGTGAACCGGATCTTTCATACATTTCACATGGTAACAGTATTCGCCACAAGCGGAGACATAAGCCCAGCCCTTAATCTTTTTGGAGATTTTCTTTCTTTGGCAAATTAGGCACTTGGATGGAGCATTTTCCTTTAGCTCTAGGTTGATCACCCCTGGATTAGTCTTGTTAATTGGGAGACTGAAACAACGTGGGTGCAGGACAAGTTCTTTGGTCGGAAAAAAATACTCAACAAATGCATTTTTCTTAGGCCGATGTTCGTGGTACCTGAACCCTTGGACACTTATCCCACATGCAACGCAAGATTCAACAGTCTCTGGAGGCTGCTTTTGAAATATGAACTGGACATTCTTAAAGAATAATGAGTGTGTGGTGGAGACTCCTGAAGATAAATTTGTGCATTCCTTGTGAAGTTTGAAGTTAGTACTACAGCTCTCGACACACTGGTAAAATGACCCATACCCTATTTCCTTACAGCCTGCACACCTATAAAGTGTTGTGTTATTCGTTTTAAGTTCAAGCGGGTGTTCGTGGGCATCGTCTAAGACGGTTGGACTGCAACAAATCCTGGACGGTGAGCAAAAAGATAGATAAATTCAGAGTTTGATTAATTTGACTTGATTAATTTGATCATAATGTAATATATACCATTTAATCGAAAAGATTTTGACAGAATTGTTCACACTTACGATATTTTTTTTTAGCATGTATATTCCAATTAACAAAAATAACAGCTAATAATATTCTTGAAAATATTTGATATATACCTAAGACAGCAATATTTCGCCATGTGAAGAACAAAGTGGTGATGCAGTGGTTGTTAGCTTGGTAATTACTTATGATCCGTCCACCACGGAGTGATTACTTATGATCGAATTAGCTTCACTACTCCTTGTCGATCAATCTCAAAATTCCTGAACAATTCAAGCAAAAATTAATATACATAAATTTGAAGTTTGTTCTAATAAATGAGAATATATATATATATATATATATATGATTGTTATTGTTAATGATCTACTTGGAAATATTTTATTCCAAAATTAAAAAAATAAAATAAAAAGATTACGCATAAGAAGATAAGAGAACAAAGCAACAAACCAGCCCATGAGCTTGCAAGGATGGCTACGGAGAGGGAACTAGACGAGATGTGGGTTGCTGTCCCACCTGCTAGCATTCAGAACCTTTTGGTTTTGGAGGAACCTGCTTTTGTTTCTTGATTTTTGAACTGTTTTTTGGTTGCTCAAAACTCAACTTCAAAGAACCTAGCAGGGGCAGTGGTTTGGGTAGCTTTTGTGGTAGTGTTTACCGTTTGTCTATTATTTACTAGGAAGAAGTTGGTTTTTGGGCTCCTTGATGCTTTATTCCTTTATGAGATGTAATGGAGGAGACTTCCTGGAATTTTCCTTGATTTTGATTAATAAAAGTGACTACTGTTAATGAGTGTATAAATAAATTAAAATTTCCGCATCAAAAATATAAAATCATTGGACATTAATTTAGAAGCAGATTAACTCACCGAAATTCTTCCCTTTTTTTTTCGTGCATCGGCAAATATTAGAGAACCAATACTATTAATTTATAACCATAAAGATTATGGATTACGTCATAAATACAATTTAATCAAATGTAGTTTATTAAATAAAACAAATACGGGGATGTTTCTTTACGTACGTTTTCCTTAAGTTGGAAGTATGCTTTCGTGCACTCAACTGATTTGAATATTACACACGCTCGTACGTGTGATTCCTAAATGTTTTTAATTTTTTAATTAATTAATTATGTGGACACGTGTCAAACTGTGATTAGTGCTGACATGACGTTTTGTCAAATTTTGGACAAAATTTTAACGAATGGATCATCTCCTTCTTTAAGCAAACTAGAGGAACCTCTTGTAATAAAAAGTAAATTCAATTCTAAGGGTCAAAATATAAGGAAGTTAAATCACATGGGTAAATAAGAGGTATTTAACCCTTTCATGTCGGCAAAGGGATTCCCTGACATCACATTCGCGTAATAACATTTTCTTTTTGTCCTCAAGGGGTAGCTCAATCGGCTGTGGATTACGCCTAATGAAGCGAAGGTCACAAGTTCGAATCTTTCCTCCCCCTTCCCTTGTGTAAATATGTAAAAAAAAAAAACATTTTCCTTTTTTTTATGAATAATAAAATTTTCCATTTCAAATGAAATAGAAAAAAAATAATGAATATTTTATGGAATATATATAGATAGATAGATAGATTGGTTCATTTATAGAAAATCATTTGATTGTTAAAAACAGAAACTAGAAATTAAATGACATTAACAGTAAAACTTAACACTCACTATATATCATCTTCTGTCGACAAGAAAATTAACGGGCATTAATTAACTTTTGTAAATCCATAATTTTTTTTTTTTTTCTTTTTTGAGAAAATCCTAATGAATTCTTATTAAATCACAGCAAAATAGCTGATTGTTCAGAGACAAAAAGGTCCCTAATACATCCAGGTGGCTCATCAACCCACATACGTGACTACAAAAAAAATTATTTTTTTTTCACCAACCTTTTTTGACATGTGCCTTCTATCGTGTGTGAAAGGTGAGAAACACAGTGGTCAGTAAAAAAAAATTTCTTGACGTGTTATTGAGTGACATATCAGAATTTTCTAACGTTTCAAAATTGTCACGTCACGTGTCAATTTTGACATGTTAGGAAATTTTTAAAAATTTTTAATAAAAAAATTCTTTTTTTAAATTTTTTTTGGAATTTGTTTTCAATTAGAAAATTTATTAATTTAAATTATTTTTCAATTAAAATTTCTCTCCCTATGCATTTCTCCAACACGCGTACACCATTCTCAATTTCAAAACCTCCACATGCAGGTCCCTAGGTCCCTTTCTACAAAATTTGCAACAAAAATAGCAATCACAATTGCTATTCCAGAATTTACAAAGAAAGAAAAGAGCAAAAAAAAAAAAAAACCAACATACAAGAGCACCATTTAAACACAAATTAAAGTATTAAACCCGACTATATATCAACAAGAGGAAGATGGTACCTTTAAGAGTAGCTGAAATGCTATCAAAGGCCACGCCCTTTGGGTTATCTTCATCATTTAACACAAAACCCAGAATTTATTGATCGAGCCAAGTTTAAATCCGGCCTAAATTGACGTTCGGACAGGAGTTGGACTTCCAAGAAAAATTCTGACGTAATTTCCTGACGTGCCAAGTTTGGCAAGTCTGTAAGCCGTAGGTTACAGTGATCTATATATCTTCATGAAGTAGCTGCATGCTAGCTAGGAATATCTAGCATATATAAATCGTAGAGAATATATATATAATATATATTATATATATTATATATTATATAGTAATTAAGTGGTCTCGATCCTCTCACATAAATCGTAGAGAATATATATATATAATATATTATATATAGTGATATAATTATTCCAAAAAAAAGTGTATAATTGAATTATTTTATTTCAATTTAAATAATTAAAATTATTGAGTTATTTTATAAAAATGATTGAAATATTTATTTTCTATATTTTTTGATATTTTATAACAATATAGTTTTATTTAGGCTGTTTCTCTACATCTCTTCCACATGCAATTAACTTTTTTGCACTTAAATGTATAAATTATGTATGAATGAATTAATTATAAATTATAATTAGCTAGTTAAATAATAAATAAAATTTTATAATATTCAAAATTTTTTGACCTACCAATTTAACAAGTCCGGAAATACAAGTCAGAATTTTCTAATCTACCCAATTAAAAGGTCAGAAAATTCTAACCTTTCAATTTGTCAGGTCAGAAAATTTTGACCTACCAATTTAACACGTTAGAAATTTTCTAACGTGTCTTTTACACATGTTAAAAATTTCTGACGTTGTAACGTTAGAAAAATATTTACAGACATGTCCTTTTATGACACGTCAGAAAATTTTGATGTTACAAAAAGCAGAGAAGGATGATAAAGACTCAACTTTTTTGCCTAACTTTTACCTTTTTTATTTTTTATTTTTTTAAAAAGTAAAAAATAAAAAAAAAATGTCTGAAGCAATAATATATATTTTTTGTCCTTCTTTTTATTGGTGTTTTTTAAAAAATAAAAATTGCATTTTTTTGAAGAAAAATGGTCATATTTCATAAAAAAATGACCAATTTTCTTCAGAAAAATATAATTTTCATTTTTTAAAAAACACCAATAAAAAGAATGACAAAAAATATATATATTATTGCTTTAGACACTTTTTTTATTTTTTACTTTTTTTAAAAAAAATAAAAATAAAAAAGACAAAAGTTGAACAAAAATTGGACCAAAAAGTTAGGCCTTTAATATTTATATGGGTGTTTATTTTTTACTTTATTATAGCCACGTCAGAAAACACATGTTTTTTTTTTTTTTATTAGTGACGCTCCATAATTTGGTTTACGGCCATTCTAGCCAACACGTGGGCAGCCTTAGGTCGGCAATCAGGTGACCCCTCATGCTCCATCCACGTCGGCCGAATAATAAAGTTAGAGGAAAATCGTTAAGGTCATAATTCCTCCATGGATCCAGATCCTCTCCATTTGGACTGGCTGGAGAGGTCTCCAATTAACGGTGATGATGCCTTAAGAGAAATCTTAGGGCCATAAAAACGTCACATGTCCCACTCATTTAAAAATAATAAAATATTATTTAACATTTTAAAAATAAATAAAAATAAAAATAATATAATATAATATTATTCACCACAAACCCTCCTTTCCCTCATCGCCAAACCTCCTCTCCGTCGTCCTCCTCTCCTTCCTCACCGCCAACTACTTCACCGGAGGTTATCAACGTGCCATTTTAAACGTTTGGTGAGTGGACTTCTTGAGGTTATTATTTTTTCACCGTCAACTTCTCTGCCCACTTCTCCGAACTCTTCTCCTGTCATCTCTCCGGCGACTACTCTGACACCCACTCCAAACTCTCCGACTACTTCTCCGCCTATGTCTGCTCCAACTGTTTCTCCGCCAGTGTCGACCCTGCCGACTAAATCCCCGTCAGTTTCACCACCGGCCAAATCCCCGTCGCTTTCACCTACCAAATCTCCGGCTAATCCACCGGCTACATTTGTTTCTCCGACTCCGAGCCCGTCGACAAATGGGTCATCTCCCGTTTCGTCCCCTATCTCGGTTTCTTCTCCGGCCATGTTCTATTTATGACCCTTTCTCAAGAAAAATGAACCATATCCCTTTGGAAAGCTTTGTTAAGCAAGTGGGTTTCTTGCACACAGTTCTCTTTTATAATTGGTAAAGTATTTAGAAACAATAGGGTTTGATTCTGGGTGTTCATGGCCGAATGGGTATGAGTTTTGGAGTTTGATTCTGAGACTTGTTCTTTGTTGATTTTCTGGATTAATCTTGAGCTTGTGGGTATTTGATTTTGGGTGTTATTTCTCATGGATTTTTGGTTGATTTTCTTTGGGTGGACGAATTTGATGAAGCTTTGGCCACCCCCAACCGCCGTTTGGAAAGGGGGAGGGGGGAAGAGATATTAACCCCATCGCCTTCGATCAAACCCATTATTTGAAAATGGGACATTAACCCCATCGCCCAACAGATCCGTTCTTTGCCCAACAGATGAATCCCACCTCAGAATATCCTTCACTGAGACATTAATCTCATGGCCTTCGATCTCTCGCTTTCGGCTCCAATGGGATAGTCTCTTCAATATCAACCCGAATACACCAAACCCATGATTGTTTTTGTTCTGGGTTTTGGGCTTTGAAGCCGATGACTGTTTCTGAATTCGCGTAGCAGCTTCAAGAAGAAGAGTTGCAGTTCTTGCAGGAATGTTCAGGAAAATGGCATTTGGGCTTCTGCATGGGCTTTTAGCAGGAGACTGCGGGAATTTTCTAAGGTCTGGGGTGTCTGGAACCACCTTCAGACTGCCATATCAAAAAACCAAAACTAAAATTATTATTATTTTATTATTTATTTATTTTAAAACAGTAAATATTATTTTATTATTTTTCAATAATAGGACATGTGGCAGCATGATGGCTCGAGATTTTTCAGGGCCATCTTGGCCATTAACCGGAGACCTCTCCGGTCCAACAAGACCGGAGAGGATCCTTTTCCATTATCCATTCAACTAATTCATTTCTTGTTTTTCTTGCAGTTGTTTCAATGATTCCACGTTTGAGACTTTTTTTATTTTCTTCTTCATAGGCGTTCAAACTTACATTAATTAGAGAACGAGTTAAGTTTTTTATTTTTTATTTTAATTTTTTTTGATGTGTTGGCACAAAAAGTGGGAGAGAGATTCGAACTAATGATCTCCGCTTTATTAAGCGTGATTTTAGCCGATTAATCTACCTCTTAGAAAAAAAAAAAAAAGAGTTAAGTTAATTAGAATAGGGGTTTGCTAGGGGTTCTCTCCTAGTGTTCTCCTAACGTTCTCATAGTCTTACGTAGAACATGAAAAAATAAAATTGTAGTACATTTTGTTGCCAATAGATTAATTTTTATGAGTTAATATTTAGGTTATAATGCTTTAAAACTTATTTTTAAATTCAAAACTAAAACCTAAGGGTGAAAGGTTAACCATTTAGGGATGGTATTACCCAAGATGGATTTGATCATCCTAATTTTAGTGCTAATGCCTCAATTTTGGTGTTAATGCCAAAAAAAACGGATGGTGGAGGCCACTACAATTTTATTTTTTCTTAAATCATGTTTTATATAAGACTGAGAGAACGCTAGGAGAACACTTGGGGGAGCACCCCTAACATTTTCCATTAGAATAATAGCGCAAAACTTATATCATATTTTATTTACTATTTAGAAATAATATTTTCAGCTAAATCCTTTGTGCATTTGGGATTGCGATTTCGCAAGAATAATCTGTATTTTTAAAAGGAAATGTTAAAGGCCTAACTTTTTTACCCAACTTTTGCTTTTCTTATTTTTTTTTTTTTAAAGTAAAAAATAAAAAAAGTGTCTAAAGCAATAATATATATTTTTTGTCCTTTTTATTGGTGTTTTAAAAAAAAATGAAAAATCCATTTTTCTTCAGAAAAATGGCCATTTTTTATAAAAATTGACCATTTTTATGAAGAAAAATGTAATTTTCATTTTTTAAAAAACACCAATAAAAAGAATGACAAAAAAAAAATTTATTGCTTTAGAAATTTTTTTTTATTTTTTACTTTTAAAAAAAAATAATAAAATAAGGTAAAAGTTGGGCAAAAAAGTTTGGTCTTTATCATTCATCTTTTAAAAGATATCACAAAACGCAATGCGTTTGTCATTGCGATTTAAAAAATACTTAATTTAAAATAGGAAAAAACTTCTATGATTTCAATAAACAAGATAGATGGTGCTTATTTTGCCAAACTTTTAAGCCAAATTTCTCTTTCTCTCTCTAGTTTAAGGCTCTCTCTCTCTCCTCCGTTTTTTTTTTTTTTAACTTGATAGAAAAGTTGGACTTAAGTTGTGCATTTTTCATTTTCCATTTGAAAAAGTGCGAATTTAAACCAAAATCACAATTTCACTTAAAAAAAACATTTGAGGCAATATTTACGTATTTGGCTATGAAACCGCAATTATATAATAATGTTATCTAAACACTCAATTGATAAAAAAAATACTTTTTAATATGTTTTACCAAATGCCTGTGCAACTTTAAAAAGTAGCGATTTTAAAAACACAATTGTTAAAAACAAAAATTTTAAAATCGTACTTATCAAAATAGCACTCTCAAACGGGCCCTAAAAAATATGTTTTTCGCTAAAAACATTTTTAGGCATTTGACAAATACAAAAAAAAAAAAAAAAAAAATTATAAATATTTTTAGATTTTTATTCAATCATATTAACCTATAAAAATCAATTTTTATTCACAACAGTTTTTTGAAAAGAAAAAAAAATTAAGTTAAAAATTTGAGTTCTGATAAATTCCAGCTGCGAAAGACGGTTCCAGCGAATTCCCATACGCTTAATCGAATTTGTTATAACTCTCTAGACAAGATGATCAAAAACCAAAAAGCTGTTCACGGTATATTGATCTGTAAAGCTTATCAATCTACGGTATATATAGCTTATATTGTACATGTTTATATATATATACACATTGATTATTTCTCAAAATAGTCATAAACTAGGGCTACCCACTTGATAAAATTCAAATGAATATAGAAATATAAATAGAATATCGGAACAAAAGAAAATAGAGACAAAATAGCCCTTACAAATGATTTGAATATATTCAAATTTAATCTAATCCAAATCAAATCCCTTCATTGAGGGTAATTCAATCATCACCAAATCTCTAAACTTAGAAATAATCTAATCCTCATTTATGAATTCTCATCATACACTCTAACATCCCCTTAACATAATAGGTAGAAACACGATGGACTACCCCGCCAAAGGGTTTCCATAAGGTAAACTGGGACGCATTGGTGGATAAAAATAGGAGGAAAGTGGGGCTCGATGTCATCATTCGCAATAACAACGGAGGGGTCTTTGCCGTGCTATGTGAGATGATAGACTACGTTCAGGACCCTGCAATTGCAGAATCTTTGGCAGCAAGACGTGGTGCAGAGCTGGGTGTGTCACTGGGCCTATGAAATATCATCATGGAGGGGGATGCACTTGAAATAGTTGGTGCTTTGCGAAAGGATGGGGAGACGTATGGAAGCTACGACCAAGTTCTGAATGATGCGAAAATCCTGCTTGGGCATTTCCAGGAGTATGATGTACGACATGTAGGACGTGAGATCAATAGGGCAGCCCATGCGTTAGCAAAACTGGCCCTTTCCTTAGAGAACAATACAGTATGGAGAGAAGATTTCCCATCTTGTATGGATGATATTATAGCTTCGGACTGTCTTGTTTGCTAATCAATGATATGTTGGAGTACCACTTTATATATTAAAAAAAATATATATATGTTGGAGTTTGTGGCTTATATTAATACCAGTGGAATGCTAAGTAGACGGGAGCGTATTGAACGTCGCGATAGTGACGTTCACAGAGTGGGAGTATTTTATGGATTTTCGTACAAGGCCGAACAATTCCGTACCGCGTCCGTACAAGTAGAGTTTAGGATTTTTTCCTATATATATAAATATATATGTTATTGATGTAATCCTAAATTCATTAAAAGAATAATACAGCCACCTATCTGTGGACGTAGACAAATTGCCGAACTACGTTAAATTTGTGTCTCTCTCTTTTCAATTCTATATACTGTTCATCATTATTGTGCACGGTTACAACAAAATCCCCTAAAACTCGAGTTTAAAAGAGAATATATATATATATATATATATATATATATATATAATGGTAAACTAGATATGGTGGCTGAAAAATGGCCGGAGACGGTGGTGGCGACTGGAGATGGTTGCTGGCAAATGGCTAAAGATGTAAGCGGTCAAAAACAATTAATGTTCAGAGACGGTAGTTGGAAAATCGCCGGAAATCGTGGCAGCAAAGGGAATACTCCTTATCATTACATTCACGAAATAGCATGGAATCGAGATGCATGAATCATTTTATATATGATAAGATTTTATTTCATTATATTCTTTTTTTTTTTTTTTTTTGAAATGGGATTAATTCATCATAAAACATAATCAAGAAATACATTAGACTTCTCAAAATACAGCTCTTGACAAGAGAAGAGCATATCATACCCCACCTCCCCCTCTCTCCCTAATGGAATACAGACAGCAACATGAGCCACCACAAAGGCTACCCAAGCGACTGCCCCCTAGGTTTTTTGAGAGTGGAAGTTGGAAATATAATATAATGACAACAACTAGAAGTCTTAGCTACTACTCATGGAAATCCAAAGCAACATCAGACAAAGCAATATCATGAACAAAAGAAGGGAAATCAGCATTCTAGAAGTGATCTTCGTCTACAGTCAGCCCATGTTTCGCAAGCTTATGCGCAGCCATGTTCCCCATCCGTTTCACATGACAGACACGCCATTCTTAGAGACTGTTGAGCAAAATCTTGGCATCATTAATCATTAGTCCAAACCTACTCCAACAAGGACCTTCCGTTTGCAAAGCTTTTACTACCTCGAGGGAGTCACCTTCAAGCACTATTTTAGAAAGACCCAAAGACGAACAGACACCTGCTAGTTTCCATACAGCTACGGCTTCAGCCGTTGTGGGCTCTGTGACGTGGGGCCTTGAAGCACAAACAGCAACCAGAACCGAGCCAGTATGATCTCGAGCTATGATACCAATTCCCATCTTCTGCTTCCCAGAGTCAACAGCTGCATCCCAATTCAATTTAATCCATCATGAGCAAGGCTTGCTCCACTTCACAACTTCAGGTACAAAGCGAACAATAGTGCCCATCCTTCTTCCTGCTTCAGCCTTGCTAAAGTTTTCAAGTTGAGATGAAGCGGTCTCTAGAATGTGCTTTGGTGACGTGAAGCCTCATCCAAACACCACACTATTCCTCCGAAGCCATATCAACCTGGCCACCACCCCTACCATTTGCATCTCATCAACATCCAACCTGTCCGCTAGTTCCGTAAAAAGACTGGCAAAAGTCACCTCCATTGTAGCATACTTTTGGAGCTTTGACCTACATTCAGCCTAGACATCCCTTGCTGACTCACAAGTCCAAAGAATATGCTCCACCGATTCGCCTTCTTGCTTACAAATGGGGCACAAAGAATCTTCCACAATACTTCTTTTATGAAGGTTGAGTTTTGTGGGGAGAATATTTGAGCAGGCCTTCCACAAAAAAACTCTAACTACTGGGGGTCCCTTGACATTCCAAACTCTCTTCCAAAGTTGAGTACTAAGATTTTGGTTGGAGCTGCTGCCATTGCATTCTTCAGTCTTACTCTTAGCCATGTGGTAGGCACTTTTAACAGAGAAGACACCATTGCTTGTCCCCAACCAAATCATAACATCATGTTGCCTTGTAGGAGATATAGGAATATTGCAAATGCGGGCTGCATCTTCATCACAAAATAGTTCACGAATCAGGGGCACATTCTACCATTTAGTGTCAACATCAATTAGGGAGCTAACTTTTTGATTCCCATCAAACACCTGATGAGGGGTGCGAATGGTGTAGGTGGATGGAGAAGGAATCTACCGGTCCCCCCATATTTTAATAGAGTCACCATTGCCAACTTTCCAGATTAGACCATCATTGAGCAATCTCTTGGCACTCCATACACTACACCACACATAAGAGGGGTTCCGTCCCAGGTTGGAACTAAGGAAGGAGTCATTTGGATAATATATCTGTTGAAACACTTCTGCCACTAAAGATTCTGGGTGCTTTAGTAATCGCCACCCCTACTTAGCTAAGAAAGCCGAATTAAAACTCTCCAAGTCTCTATAGCCCATGCCTCCTTTTCTTTAACTCTTCCAAATTTTTCCCAACTCATCCATGCAATTTTTGCTTCTTTATTTTTTTGGCCCCACCAGAAATTAGACATCATAGAATTAATATCATTGCAGACGGATTTTGGCAACCGAAAAACACTCATCGTGTAGGTAGGTATAGATTGGATGACGGCCTTCAGTAGCACCTCTTTGTCGGCTTGGGAGAGAAATTTCTGCTTCCAACCATTTATACGCCCCCATATTTTCCCTTGAAGACCAGAAAAAGCTTCCACCTTTGAGCTTCCAATTAGAGCAGGCAAACCAAGATACCTCTCAAACTAATTTGTTGACTTCACCCCCGCCACTGAGAGGATATGTTGCTTTGTTGCCATCTTGGTGTTTCGACTGAAGAAAATTGAAGTTTTCTCCCTATTGAGTTTTTGGCTTGAAGCTTGCTCATAGATAGCTAGGATGTCTTGGATATTGAGCCATTCTGGTATATTAGCCTTACAAAAGACAAGGCTATCATCTGCAAAAAACAAGTGATTCAACCTCATACCACCACGAACTATAGGGAGCCCTGTAATTCTTCTATCCCTTTCAGCTTTGTGGAGAAAAGAACTAAGACCCTCTGCACACAATATGAAAAAATAAGGAGAGAGCGGGTCACCTTGACGGATTCCTCTGGAGGGTGTGATATTTCCAAATGGCTGGCCATTAATGAGAACCGAGTACGATACCGTTCGGACACAAGTCATAAGCATATGGATCCATCTAGCATCAAACCCAAATTTCTGCATAACTGCCTCCAAAAAACCCCATTCAACTCTATCAAAAGCTTTGCTCATATCCAACTTCAGGGCCATAGAGCCCTCTTTACCCTTCATTCTTTTGTCCATGGTGTGCATGGCCTCAAACGTCACCATGATATTATCCGTGATGAGACGCCCAGGAATAAATGCACTCTGGTTAAAGGAGATAATGTGAGGTAACACCTTCTTCAATCTGTTAGCAAGCACCTTCGAACTAAACTTGTAAAGCACACTACAAAGACTGATAGGGCGATAATCAGTGAGAGATATGGGGGATTTAATTTTTGGAATAAGGGCTATGTGCGTACAATTTAAGGACGGATCAAAAATACCATGATTTAAAAAATCAAGTACAGATTTGCATACCTCCTTCTTAAAGGTGTCCCAAGATCGTTGGTAGAAGCAAGTTGAAAAACCATCGGGGCCCGACGACTTGAGAGGGTGCATCTGCCCTAAAGCCACTACTACCTCTTCAGCAACGAAAGGCTTCAAAAGCTCAGCATTCATTGCTTCTGTAACACACTGCTCCATGTCAGCCAAGCATGTATCCACCCCTGCATAAGACCAGCTGTAAATAGCTCATGATAAAAATCAACAAAAGCCTTGTTGATTTCTTTGATATCTTTAAGAACCGTGCCATCCCCAATCTTAATCTTCTGAATTGCATTGATTTTCCGTCGATGGTCAGCCCAAGCATGAAAAAAAGGCATATTTCGGTCTCCATGTTGATACAATTATGCTTAGCTCTTTGCTTCCACTTGATGTCTTCTTGTTCTAGAATGGACTATATCTCCCCCTGCAGCTTTTTAATTTCCCCCCAATTATGTGCCCCTTCCTGCTGCTACAACTTCTCGAGAGCTTTGGTCTTCTTTTCTAATTCCTTATCAGCCTTTTGAAATTTCCTAAAGCTCCAGGTCGTAAGCTTCCTTTGACACCTTGCTAGCTTTTGCGTAACTAGAACTTCCCCCAGGCCGTCTTCTCCCCTCCAAGCACTTTTGACAACTTCATCGTATTCTTCATCATGCATCCAACATGCCTCTACTTTGAAGCTCTTCTTAAAAGATACTCGTGCTTGTGCCATGCCAAATAATTGTAAGACTATTGGCTTATGGTCAGACGTGCAAGTGGCTAGGACCTGAACTTCGATGGACCGATGCATATCACACCAAGCTACGTTAGCAACTGCTCGATCCAATCTCTCCTTAATAAAATCACCATCACTCTGACAGTTGGTCCAAGTGTATTTGGAACCCTTAAAACCCAAGTCACTCAAGCCACACTCTGCCAGTACATTTCGAAAACTCACCATCTGGCTTTCCTTTTTCCTCACCCCTCCAAACTTCTCTGATTTCTCAACCACCTCATTGAAATCTCCGATGCAAAGCCAAGGTTCCGGACCGAAGCTCCTAAGGTGACTAAGAAGGGCCCAAGATTCATGTTGTTTAGCCGGGTTTGGATGACCATAGAAACCTGTAAGTCTCCATGGTTGGGTACTGTCCACATGCTTGATCACCGCATTAATGTGCCTGCGAGTGTAATTTTGAATCTCCACTTTGTTCTTTTCTTTCCACAATAACGCTAAACCTCCGCTGCGTCCAACCGGGTCTACAACAAAAAGGCCCTCAAAACCCAATCGAACACGTACAAACTCCATTGCGAACTTACTACTTTTTGTTTCCATGAGAAACAAAAAGGTGGGTCTCTTCTCCTTCACCAAGCGGCAAAGGTCTCGAATTGCACGGGGGTTCCCAAGCCCCCGTCAATTCCAACTTAAAAGAATCATGGCGACTGGCGGGGCTGGTCTCCAGCCTCCACCATTGGTTTGTCCGAACAACCTTGCTCACAATCCCTCTTCGATTTCTTAACTTTTCTGCCATTTAGTTTCTGCACCCCTTCAACACCATCATCTTTTCTTTTACCAAGTTGAGGTTCAAAAGAAGAGATTAGATTTTCCCCATGAACTTTACTTCGTGCCGCTCGTTTCCATCTTTGTCCCAACCCCACGCTAGACGCAGCATTATTTTCTTGGCGTGCTTTACGTTTCCACGTGCGCAGACTAGGTCCATTCACCTTCAACTCTTATGGAGAAAAAGACGAAATTTCCATCTGAGTACGGCCAGAAGTGACTTCATTACAGCCCAACTTCATCGCCTCTCCTTCTGTGTTATCCCCCAAGCCCAAATAAAGCCCTTTATTCGGCCCATCCTCAGCTGCTTTGTCACCAGTTTCAACTCCCGCCACTTCAGCACTCTTAGAATCTCCCACGTCATTGAGATATTTCCTCTGAATGCCCAGAATTGTTGCCGCTTGTCCAGCCGAATCTCCTATAACCAAATCACCTAGGGCCCTCTTCAAAGCTATTATGGAAAGATGATGCCTCCCCATTTTTTGAGCACTGGTTGTACCGAGAATAACGGCTAGGATTTCCGTGAAAACTGGAGGATCCCATGTACGTCTGGTTCTGAAAATAGCCGGCGCCGTCATCACTCATGCCAGCTTGTTTGCTAAACTTTCCCCCGCCGTCGCCAGAATCTACTCCACCAGCTCCTCTTCTTCGGCCATCTTCCGCCCGAATCCATACGCCCCATGCCTTCCCTTCCTCCTTCCCACTCAGTCTTGTGCTCCGCGGTATTGGGTACCCTTTCTCTCCATGAATAACCCTCCCACACTCAAAGCAGAACATAGGCAATTTCTCGTACCTACATGTTACCCAATGTGATTTCCCTTTCAACGTGAGTGCTCTGCCCCGTTCCAATGGCTTTGATAGGTCAATTACCACTCGAATTCATAGGCATCTTCCCAACCTTACCCCGTTTCCCGCCAAATCAATATCCTTCAGCTGCCCCATTGATTCTCCTATCTTTTTACCCACTCCTTTAGTCATGCAGAGTAATGGCATGTCATGTATTTGCACCCAAAAAGGAGAGTGCTTGAAAGCCATTTTTTACGGGGCCATGCTTCCATCAAACTCATTAAGGACAAGAATATGGCGATCATAGGACCATGGCCTTCCCTCCAACACTCGCCTCATATCATCCACATCTTCGAACTCAAAAAGCCATATGTTATCTTCCAACTCCTTAAAGATCACACCACTTGTCGTACTCCAGATTCTCGATAGCACCGTCATAAAGGCTTCTTTGTTCACCTTCTTACCCAGCCAGATTCTCCCTATCAGACACCGCCCACCTTGTGCATGAGCCTCTTCAATCTCTCCCTCAGTAATGGCGATTCCCGCTTTCTCTCCCTCAGACAGAGACATGTTTCCACATAACTTCACCAATTGCTCCGCCATAATCCGGCTCTTTCCACGTCCCTGTAGAGCCTGCCTAGCCCTTCACGCCCCAGGAAAGCCTGCCAAACCCTCCACTACCATCAACCGGTAGGAGGTTTAACCCTCGCCTCTAGCCGTTTCTACAAAGAGAAACCCTAAGGAGGACGACAAACTTGTAATATGAAATAACTGTTTAATTCATTATATTCTATTAGTGTATATAATATTGTCACATAATAAATATGTTGTCACTTAAAGTACCATATACATTTTATACCATTATTTTTTTTTAAAAAAAAATTATAAAATAAAGAATCATTTCACTTAAAATGAATATATATCATCCGCAAGTGGGTTTATATAGGGGTGTTCAAATGGGGTGGTTATAACCGCCCTATCAACCGCTAACCGCTTACCTTTATATATAATAATATAAATATAAATATTATACATTTTATACTAATAATAATTATAATATAACATCCAAAATGATGCCGTTTTGGCCATGTATGAACGTATGTATATGAAATATAATGTGGTATATGATACTTTATTGGAGTACATTTTCAACTTTTAAACATTAGAGGCCGAATTGCAAATGGAGTGAAACATTAGAGGTGTAAAGTGCATTTTCCCATATATATATAATTAAACTTTGGTCCGGATGTGCCGCAAAAGACCACTTTTGCAGCATCCAATCCCTAGCTGATAGCTCAGCAAAAGCTGAAAAATTGCACCAAAATAACATAAGCCTAAATACACTAGATTTCTTTCATTTTTTTTTTCTTCTTTTCTTTTCTCTACACGCCTGCCGACACCATCATCATTCATCACTTCTCTCATTTTTTTTTTCTTCCTTTTCTCCACACCACACCTTCTTCTTCTTCCTTCTCTTCTTTCTATTCTTCAAGCTGCAACATGATGGCCATGGAGGTTCCTTCTCTTTTTTCTTCTCTTGTTCTTCCTTCTCTAGTGAGTCATCTTCTCAGGCGATTTTCTGGTGCCAGAGCCATTTTTTTCCGGCATTTAGGGTGATAAAATTTTTAAAGGGAACTTTTCCCCTCTATGTTTTAGATTTGAATCCAGAAACGAGGTGTAAGGCATTAAAAACGAGGTTTGATGCATTAAAAACGATTTTTGAGACATTAGAAACAGATTTTAGTCATTAGAATCGAGTTTTGAGACGAACGGTGTTGGTGGAGCGTGGAGGTGCATCCACCATCCTCTGGGCGCGTGCTCGACATGGATAGGCAGATCAACTAATTATGGTCAAGGATCCAGCAATGATGTTCTGAAACTAGCCGACGGTGGCGACATAGGAGGTCCGGCAGCAGCGCGTGAAGAAAAGTAGCAAGAGATTTCTGTAACATCCCACCCCAATAACACACAATATTGTCCGCTTTTGGCTCCCCTAAACCAGACTTCCCAGGAGGTCACCCATCCTGGTACTACTCCAGCAGAAGCACGCTTAACTGCAGAGTTCTGATGGGATCATTACCATCACGGCTTTAAAACGCGTTGTTGTCATTAAGGGTGTAAGTATACATATAAGCACATTCCCATCTCCATACCCAGGCGATGTGGGACGTCACAATTTCAGTGGCGTGTGGAAGCACGTGGATGCTTTGATGATGACGTCCTTGGTGGATTTGGCATCTATGGTGGCAGATCTGTGGAGTGGCGTAGCAACCAATCTAGTCGGAAGTTGGTAACGGCGTGTGTATGTACAGCAGTGGCGATGAAGGGCTTTTTAATTTTTGTATAATAATATATATAAAAAAAAAAATGAGAAATGCTATATTTCTTAATTTTTTTTTTCTTTTTCCAAAAGTATATTTCAAAATGATGTGTATAGGATGGTGATACATTTTTCCAAAATAATGAATCTCGTAAGAGTAAGATTGTGGTACATTATTTTATAATCAACCGATAAAAAAAAAAAAAAATGAATAGTATAGCACTTCTCAAAAAAATTTAACATAAAAATATATAGGGGAAAATTTACTTTACTCCCTAAAAGTTCAGAGATTTTTCAATTTAAACCTTAAAGTTTAGAAATTTGCAATATATCTCCCAATATTTCAAAATTTTTCATTTTAAACCTTTCGTTAATAATCTTTGTGAAATTAAAAAAAAAAAGAAAAAGAAAAAGAAAAGCATTGAGTGTAATTATGTAATTTTATAAATTTTCTTTCAATTTGACGGAAACTAGTATTGAAATGTCTGAATTGAAAATTTTTGAAATATTATAAGAGAAACATTAAGATTCAAATTAAAATTTTTTTTTAAACTTATGAGGATAAAAGGGATTTTCCCCAAATATATAGAAGTTTCATATTTATTATACTCTCCGCCTGTTGCACTACTCTGCCTGTGCTCCTTCTCGTTTAAGTCATGGCTCAACCATCCATCTCCTCCTGACCCTTGTTGGTAGGGGTGGGCATCTTCCCCGCGTGCCGCGTATCGGCCGTGTGCCGACCGTCGACTGACCGTAACTGATCGTCCCCGACAATACACCGGACGGTAGGCGGTATGAAGTTTGCATTTCTAACAATGTCGGTTCGGTAGGCGGTATGGTTTTTGGGGAAGTCGGTTTTCGACCGACACCGCCCCGACAATCAACTTTCATCTTCCTCCTTCAATCCCCACCTCTTTTTCTCTCTCTCTCTCTCAAAAGTTCGAGAAACATGAGTTGTGTGAATCTGAGTACATGGGTCCAAACCTGTTCGATGTTCAGCAAGCAGGCAGATCCAGATCCCCATCTTTCCAAAATATACCCATTTTGTTCATACCCCCAAAATGACGACAACTCATCTCGTCTGTCTCCGTCTATGCGGTGCTCACCAAGTCGGACATTCTCAGAGAAGAAGAAGAATCAGAATTAGAGGCAAGGACTTTCAATTTTAAGACCTACATGCTTCAGAAGGCCAATTCCGTCAACCAAGCCCTCGACGCCCCAAACCGACTGTAATCGACCGAAACTGTGACCGACTTGTCAATGTCGGTAGGTTTCGGTAGAGTGGTTCGGTCGGTAAAGTCGGTGAAATTACCGACTTTACCGACTTCAGTGCAGTCAAGCAAAATCCCTTCCGACTTTCTCCGAAACCGACCGATGCCCACCCCTACTTGTTGGCACCCTTTCGTCGCCGTCCCACTAGCAATAGTACTCCCAGTCCTTAAAATTTATATAAAAAAAAATTGATTTTTTTAAAATAAAAATTCCGTTAAAAAAATCGTTGTACTTGTTTTTTTTAAAAAAAAAAAAAATTTCTGCGTCCATAATTTCTTGGAAAGTTACAATTATTTATTTTTCATGGGTCCATCATTTCTTGAAAAATAATGAGATGAAGGTTCGAACTTAGGATTTTTTACTTTAATACCATATTAAATCATCACTTATCCCAAAGGAAAATGCTAGGGGTTCTCCCCGTAGGTTCTCCTGGCGTTCTCCCAGTCTTACATAAAACATGATTTAAGAAAAAATAAAATTGTAGTGGCCTCCACATCGGTTTTTTTAGGCATTAGCATCAAATTTGAGGCATTAGCACCAAATTTGTGAGGCATTAGCATCAAAATTGAGGCATTAGCACCAAATTTAGGATGATCAAATCCATTTTGAGTGATATCATCCCTAAAGGGTTAACCTTCCACCCTTAGATTTTAGTTTTGAATCCAAAAACAAGTTTTAAAGCATTAGAACATAACTATTAACTCATAAAAATTAATCGGTTGACAAAAAAAGGTACTACAATTTTATTTTTTCTTAAATCATGTTCTATGTAAGACTGGAAGAACGCCAGGAGAACACTATGGGGAGAACCCCTAGCAAACCCCTATCCCAAAATCTTAAACTAATAAAAAAATATAAATTTAATCATTAATCAACACTTTAAGATCATTTAAACAACGAAATCACAAACAATTGTTCAAAGATACAAAGTTTTGAAGGAAAGGGGACTTTAAATCTTGTTCCAAATTCCTGTCATGGTCCTTAAACCTTCCTTTTGCCATTCATCTTCCTCTGTAAACAAAATAATGTACGCACAGCTTCACAAGATTATGCATACTTGTAGCTATTGGAATATTTTATATTTTTTAAATTAGGTTAATTAATATTCTTTTTAATAAGTTATTTCTCTTTATGTTAGGATATCATTCTCCATTATTATATTTTTTTGTAAGGTTTATTATATTCCTTAATTAGTTTAGGTCTACTTTAAGTTTTTTTTTTTTTTTTTTTGACATGTCCACACAAAAAGGGGGAGCGAGATTCGAACTAGTAACCTTCGTTTCATTAAACTTTAAACATGGTCTCAATCGATTGATCTACATCTTGGGGGTACTTTAAGGTTTCTTGATCAATACTCATTGTCTCTCTAATGTAATATTGTTTGATATAGTGAATCTACAAGATGTAGCCCATACATCTCTTTCCGCTTCTACTATATTTTTCTACTATATTTTTAACAGCAATTTTTCAATAGCTAGTTCCAAATTAACAGCAATTTTTCCATCGGTTTGTTGGTGAAAATAAGACGCCCTCCACTTCTCCAGGGTCACGGCCTTCGCACATGCCACATGGTAACAGTAATTAAGCCCAGTCCTTAAATCTCTTTTGAAATTTCCCTACTTTGGCATTTTAGGCATGCCTTTGATCGATGGCCATGAGATCTTTTCACGGAGCTTCAGAGTCACCCCATGCCTTTACGCGTATGCGTATGCCTTGAAAACGTAGGCCTTAAGCGTGTTAGACTATATATATCTTCTTCAAACTCTTAAAATAAATAATAATTTTATCGTTCACAACATCCCAGGTGAAAGCTAAATGGTGATCCAATTAATAGCCATTAGTTTGATAACAAGTTCATTGATCCAAGAAATTATTCAATGTGGTTAAGTACACCATACACACCAGAGCATGTACAACGAAATTATGTTTTTTTTTTTTTTTAAGAAAAATAAAAATAAATAAATGAGAGACTAAGCTTAATTTTAATAAAGTAAAATGTAATTTTTTTTAGCTTAGGTATACGGAGACCCTAGGGCCTAGCATTATGCGGACGAAACTATCGTGATCGACAAAACGATGATTTTTTATTAAGAGTAAAATAAAAATAGAAAAATTAGAGGTTAAGCTTAATTTTGTAATTTGAGGTTAAGCTCAAATATACTCATTTATTGTTTACTCTTAATAAAAAAAATCATAGTTTCATCAAACGGCTGTAGACTACCTCCAATGAAACGGAGATCATTAGTTCAAATCTCTCTCCCACTTCCCTTGTATGGACATGTCAAAAAAAAAAAAAAAAACTCTCTATATATTTAAGCTTAAAAATTAAATTTGACTTTAATTAAAATTAGGGTTAAATACTCTTTTGCCCTTAGGATTTAAATACTTTTTTTTTTTCCTTAGAGTTTCATTTTTATCACAAGATATATATATCATTTTTATAAAGATGGAGATGGTACCTCCGTTAAAATTTTGTTCAAAACTTAACGAAACATTATGTCAGTACCAATCAAATGTTACCACGTGTCATATAATCAATTTTTTTGAAAATAAAAATAAAAATTAAAAAGATTAAATAATAATATTTAAAAAAAAAAAAAAAAAATGGGTGTGGCTCTTGGCCATTTGGGGGTGGCTGGCCACCCCCTTGGGCTCCTTGTCCTTGGGGTGGCCCGGTGGTTTCGGCCACCCCTTTGGCCATTCAAGGTTCACCGGAACAAGAGAGGGATATAGAAGTTGGTCGGAATCCTGGTAACTGGATTTTGCAGTGGCTTGACCGAATAAAACCATTAGCTCAAATCGCGGGTTCCTCTCCTGGAAAATCCCCCAATAGTGCATTGGGAAACCCAAATAAGCAACTCCTCCAATCTGAAACCTCCTTGGGAAACCCAAATATCCAAAAATGAGGATTAATTCAGCTGCTAGACAATGTTTACCTCGTCCAGAAATATTTGGCCTAAGCCTTTTCCAACCATTTCGATGATTATGCAGCCACCAAAGCCTGCTGGGACTATGACCCAGTATAGGCACTTCTCTGGCCCTGAAATGCTGAAATCAAATTCTACAAGAGGTTGGTTGGAGGGAGGTCTCCGGAAGCACATAATGCAGAGGGGGTGGCCAGGGCACCCCAATTTTTTTTTCTTTTCTTTTTTGAAAAAATATAATTTTTTAATTTTTTTAAAAATATTTTCTTAAAAAGTTAATTATATGACACGTGGTGACATTTGATTGGTGCTGACATAGTGTTCTGTTAAGTTTTGGATAGAATTTTAACGGAGGTACCATCTCCTTTATGAAAGCCACAGATACCTCCCCCTATGGCCAAAGGCCACCCCCAATTTTTTTTTGAAAAAATATAATTTTTTAATATTTTTAATTTTTTAAAAAAATATTTTATTAAAAAGTTAATTATATGACACGTGACGACATTTGATTGGTGCTGACATAATGTTCTGTTAAGTTTTGAACGAAATTTTAACAGAGGTATCATTTCCTTTATGAAAATTACAGTTATTTCCTGTAATAAAAATGATACTCTAAAGGAAAAAAAAAAAAAAAAAAAAAAGTGTTTAAACCCTAGGGACAAAAGAGTATTGCATCAGAGTATATATATATATATATATATATATAGGATCCGGCAGGTGCGGTAGTTTTGAACTACCGCACCATGTAGCCCAAAACGATCCAGTTTGGGATCGTTTGGGAAATAAAAAATAAT
Source organism: Carpinus fangiana (assembly GCA_006937295.1). NCBI lineage: Eukaryota > Viridiplantae > Streptophyta > Magnoliopsida > Fagales > Betulaceae > Carpinus > Carpinus fangiana. Next base: position 16,933,099 of record CM017321.1, on the reverse strand, counting down.
TTTTTAAAAGAAAAAATATAAAATTTATTTAATATTAAAAAAATCAATAATTTAAAGAATAAAAAACTCCACTACACATCATCTCATCTTCTTGTTGCTCCTCTTCTTCTTCTCCAGCTCATTCATTTCTTTTCTTCTTTTCTTCTTCTTCATCTCCCCCAGCTTGCAGACCGTTCTTTTTTTTCACTACCATTGACCCTTTTTTTAAGGCAAGCATAATTTTTCATGCTTCATCCATGGAAAATGACAAAAGCTTAAAATTTTCATTTTTATATAAAACAGCTATGGATGGACCATTTTTTTTTTTTTTTAAAAAAAAAAATCCTTAAAGGAAAAAGTGTGATAGTTGGGGGAGATGAAGAAGAAGGACTGATGGATAAGTTTTTTGCTCTGATACGAAGGGAAAGTTTTTTGCTCTGAAACAAAAGCATATAAAACTACCCCCAGGCCAATTACCCAGAAATCAAACAAGAACAGGACCCAATAAAACTCACAATCTTTCCAAAACCGACATTTTCTTTCCATTCCCTAACATTTTCTCAGCAACCAAACAGAAAATCCACAAACTCAAGCTAAATCGAGAAAATCAATAGAAAAGAAAACCCCAAATTCAATACCCATATGAAATAGGACCCAGAATTTATACCAATTGAAATGGAGTTTTGAGTTTAGAGGCCTCCCGGCTCCGGCAATGGATCACCGGAGCACGCCTGCACTGCCCACGGCGCCACCTCTTCCTCTCGGTTCACTCTCTCTCTCTCTCTCTCTCTCCGCTTCCTTCTCTATCCCTAAATCTGTCTGGTTCTCCCTTCTTCTTTTTTTTAGTTTTTTAATTATTATTGTTTTACAATTTTTAAATTTTAATGAATTTTATATTATTTGCATTTTAAACCTAGTTTTTTTAAATTGAAAAACGGTACCGTTTAGAGGAAAACGATACCGTTTTCCAGGACAGCAAGCATGCGGTAGTACTGCATGCAAGCTGGATCCATATATATATAGGGAAGATGTACAGCAACATCCGTTAACATTCCCAATAGCTATCCTAAAGTTGCTTTCCTTCTCTACACATGGGAAAAATATATATAAAAAAAAAAGTCACAAAAATTCACTTACAGCAACTTTCCTATATCTTCCATATATATATAATGAAGATGCACAACAACATCCGTTAGCATTACCAGTAGCTACCCTAAAGTTGCTTTCCTTCCCTACACATGGGAAAAATATCAAAAAAATCACAAAAATTCACTTACAGCAACTTTCCTATTCTTCCCTATGCATTAGAATTGCTACCGTTGAACCCAATGTATTGGGTAAAAATATAGCAATCCACATGATTTATTATAATCATAAAAGGACATTCTCTCTCCTCTCACACATCCTTATGCAAAATAAATGAATATAAAAAAAGTAAACGAAATAATATTTTAATATTATAAGGAAATATAAAGGGAAGTCATTGTGGAGTGCATTTAAATAGAAAAGCAAAAAGTAGTTTTTTTTTCTCTAAATTCAAGGAAAATGAGAGAGAAGCTACTGTGACTACTCTTAGACTTGCAAGCCACTCTACCGATTATTCAAGACAACAAGTGGTTCTCTATACATTAGTTTAATATAAACATTTTTCTTTCATCCTTTTGTCTTTAATTGAGGATTATGTTGGGATTTTATGAAAAATGTGAGGGTAAGTAGGGAACTTATATTTTGTAAAGAAATAATATTTTAATTATATAGGGGAAGGTAAGGAAAGTTATTGTGGGGGGAGGATCCCTCCTCCCCACGTGCTTGGGCCATCCCTCCTCCCCACGTGCTTTTCGTACCGGGCTCTAGTTATTTACTTGATGTCCTAGTCCTGGTGTCCTTCCCTTTCCTTTTCCATCTCCCCAGCCTCCTCCTTGTACGACGGTCTCTCCACCCCTAGGGTCTAGCGATTTACCTGATGATCTAGCCCCGACCGGGTTCCCCTTTGCCACTTTCTTTGGTTTTTTTATTTTCTTCGGCTTTCTTTTCTTTTTCTAGTTGTTTTTAGGGGTCTTTGTGCCTTGTTTGGGTCTTCCAGCTTTCGGCGTTTCGCGGCCCTCTGCCTGAGGTAGGTCCTCTACGCACCCCCACCGCGTCATTCTCCCATTGTCACCTTCCTCAGCGGTGTTCTGGCCAGATTGCACCCGAGCCTTCTCCGGTTGATCGTTCTGCTTTTTGTTTTATGTTTTATTTGGTTTCCCTGTATTTTATTTCCTTTGTTTTATTTTGTTTTGATTTTTCTTTGTATTTTGTTTTTGTTGGGTTTCCCTGTATTTGCTTTAGTAGTATTTCCCTGTATTGCTTATCTCTGTTTGTTTCGTGTGTTTTTTAGTTTTTACAGTTCTGCCGATCTTCTCTGCGCCTGTTTCGCCACTCTCCGTCCACTGTCGGGCCTTTTTCCGCGCCCCCACCGCGTCGAGCTTCCAACGCGTCCTTTAGTGTACGAGATTTGCTTGCACGCGATCGGTGTCAAGGAATAAGTGTTGGCCTAAGGTTCTCAGCCCTCAGTGTCAAGGAATAAAGTGTTGGCCTGAGGTTCCCAGCCCTCAGTGTCAAGGAATAAGTGTTGGCCTGGGGTTCTCAGTCCCCAGTGTCAAGAAATAATTGCTACCTATGCATTAGTTGGTTCTGTCTAGTACATATTTGTATTTCATTAGTTAATTAGTCATAGGTTAGCGGATTTATTTTAAGAGTCTGAATTGTAATACGTCTTGTTTGACGTTGGTATCTTTGTAGTTTTGCTACGAATACTTCAGGGCATGCCCTGTATTGTAAGAGCTTTGCTCTTGATTCATGAATGAGACTAAAATGAATTTTTCAAAAAAAAAAAGAAAGTTATTGTGAAATATATTTTCATTAAGGAAGCAAAAAGTAGTTTTGTACTTTAAACTTAAAAAGAAAATCAAAGAGAAGTTGCGACTAGTGCTTTAATAAAGCATATGACATCCAAGGACGAACCCAGGAATTTTTATGGGAGGGGACCAAAGTAAAAAATTTTCTTAAGTTTTCTTTTTCTTTTTTTTTTTTTTTGCATTTTTTTTAAGCTTAGAATTGTGTCAAATTATCCAATTAGTTTAAATTCTAGCAACCAATATTCTCAATATTTAATAACCATAATATCCAAATTATAAGACCACTTAGATTAGGAATTGAGCTTAGAGAACTAACCTCAGAAAGTGCGGCCTGCATTGAGTTATTTTGCACCTCATTGATTAAGATCATATTCTCATATGTGATGACGCAATCCATAATCAAACTCCAATGAACTAATATCAAATTCATTGTCATCAACTCTTTGAAGTCTTTTAGGAAAATTTTCAGAAGTTGGCGATAATGTATCACCAACATTGACATTTGAATTTTGTGCATTTTTTTTTTTAAAAAAAAAAGTCAAGTATTATATTTGACTTTTCCATCATCTACACACAAAATGAGGAGAAAGCATAAAATTTCATAAACCACTTCAACAAAAATGTAAAAAATGCTTTAGAAAAAAAACCCATCAAACATGTCTTTCAAAATATGAAACATATTAATTCCTCTAAACAAAACATGTATTTATGCATATGTATATGTATATCCTTTTACACACACCAGACAGACACAACAAACAGGTATTTATGTATCAATCTATATTTATTAACGTTAATTGTGTTTTGTGCAGAAGAAAACTCACAAATTTCATGGAGATGAACAAGAACAAAATTTGTCCCGCAAATACCAAATAACAAGAAGTCAACCAAAAAAAAAAAATCCACAAACATGCTTTAGAAAGAAAACCATCAAAATTTCCACATGGCCTACCAATCAAGAAAGATTTAAAAAAAAATAAAAAAAAATTGGGACCGGTAAAATTTATTTATTTATTTTTTTCTTTTGGGTGGGGGACCGGTCAACTATTGGGGAGGGACATATATATATATTTTAGCCTTAATTTTTATTTGTTTTTTTGCCATGAAGTGGAGGAGGAACTAGGCCCCAGCTGGTTCCCCCTCGGTCCGTCACTGCTAACATCTATTGAGAGCTCTATGAAAGTGATGTTTTTGGCTAAAATTTAAAAAATGAAAGTCAAAAAACTACTTTCATTTTATCAAGTTCTTAAGGTGGTGATGAATGTCCCAAAGGCGTGAGGGAACAGTTCCCTCACGCCTTTATATAATATATTATTATATATTATTATAATATATAATAATATATTATATTCACGCCTTCGTGACGTGTATCACGGTCCAGTTCTCAACCCCCCCGAGTCCCCCTCAGCTCTCCCCCTCATTCCTCACCAACTGATACATATCAAATAAGAATTATATATATTTTTTAAGTAGAGAAATATGAGAGTTTGATTAGAGGATTCCTAATGAATGAGACAAATGACACTTTTATCTAAAATGACTCCTTAAATTTTTAAAATACCTCTTGCATTAGAGAAGCAAAAAAAAAGAAGGTAAAATAGATATTTTATTGAATGAGCCAAAAAAAGAAGAAGCTACATGTATGTAGCGGCACTTTTGAATAAGCAATTTCATTTTATTTTTTATTTCTCGCTTGTTTTCTTTTTTCCCAAAATTTTCTCTTCTACATCTCTCTTTTTCCAAAATTTTCTCTTCCTATTTTTCTTTGCACATCTTTTTTTTCCCAGAAGTTGAAAAATAAGATATTTAAGAAAAATATAATTCTTATAAAAAAAATAATAATAATATTTAAATAATATAGATAAAAATATAACTAATCGGAAGTAAGAGAATTTAAAAATTCATGATCTAAAGTAGATAAAGTGAGTTTTGAGGAGTCCCTTTGTATAAAAATTTGTCTCCGTCATTAGGAATGCTCTTAGTAGTGCTTTTGAAAAGTTGTCAGCTAAAATAACAAAAGTAAATTTTTTTTAACTAAAATTTAGCTAAACTGCCTTACTTTCTTGCTCCAAAGTCATTATAAAATAAAACTTTTTTCAACAATTGCTATGATAAACTTTAAAATACTTGTAAATAATATTTTATTATATTTTCTCTTTCTTTTTATTTATTTAATATTTTCTTTCTCCTTCTCTCTCTTTTATGGGGGAAGATCGAGAAAAGAAAATGATAAAAAAATAACATTTAATTAGAATAGATAGTTAAAATAAATATTTTGTTGAAAAATTAGTACCTAAAATTTTAAAAAAAAATTGCATTTTGAATAGTTAAATGAAAACCATTGCCGAAAATATAACTCATATTTATTTGTGAATAGTGGCAAAACCACAAGTCAATCATGGAAGTTTCTGCAACTTTTCCCTCAAGTCGGGGTGTGGCGGTCATGTACTGTTGTCATTGATGATGCGCACCACGTTGTTTGTTTAATTATAAACTGCTTGCTTATTTTAACAATATAGTCTGACCGCGTGGTATAACAAAATTTGTGATGGAGAATGAGAAAAATCAGGTTCTTATAATAAATTCGCCAAGGTCGAGTTTTTTTTTGTTTTTTTCTTCTTCTTTTAATAGATTTCAATAAAAAATCAGTGATGAAAAACAACTTGCCCAGCAAGTTCATATATGGTTTTACAGAGCATATATATTGATGCCAACACATTCTTCACGATCTCTAGCTATTATTCTCACACCTACTTTCTTTTTATTTTTGTCTACATCGATATCCCAATTTACTTTAATCCTTTTCATAAGTGGCACTTACCATCCTGATCTTTCATCACTTTTGCTATTATACATTTAAACTTTTTTTTTTTTAAAAAAATATTAATTTAGAGTTATCATCTTTCAAGAGTTCACAATATCAACCATCTTGTCTAAATTCAGCGTTAAATTGTAACCGATGAAGTAAAACTTCCAAAATACCTCGTCTTTAAAAGAAAGAAAAAGAGAAAAAGAATAGCATGGTGCATGGCCCAAATGTGAGGTTGAAACTTCATTGTAAGAGAACAGATTACAGAGGCAAGATACTGGCATGGGAAAGACAACATAAAAGTAAAAGAACAACACAATAACCCAATCAAGATAGACTACAAGTACCTTGACTTTCTCTTTTTAATCACATATGCTTGCTCTCTCTTTCTACGGCGGCAACATTAGAAACTTAGCATTCAGGAAAGTAAAAGTGAGTATTTGTGTAGAATTCTCTTGGGCAATTTTTGGGAATCGAATATTAGCATTTTTTAACCCAAAAAAAAATTGAATATAAATAAGTGCCAGCTGGCAGCCTCAGATATGGCTCTTTTGATCGGATCATGATTATAGTTTCTTAGAGAAGATTAACAATCGCAGATATTTGATCCCCGAAAATTGCCGAAACAATGAGCTTTAGAACCGCTTTAATAATCTCTATAGCAAGATCCTTACCAACAACCTTTAAGGCCTCTCGCTTTACTTCCAACTGTAAGGTACTTCTATGATCACTTTGTTGCTCGAACTTCTCGTAAGCCAAATCTTTCACACATTTCACATGGCAACAGTATCCGTTGCCACAAGTGGAGACATAAGCCCAGCCCTCAATCTTCATTGAGATTTTCTCTCTTTGGCAAATTAGGCACTTCGATGGGGCCTTTCTGTTTAGCTCTAGTTTCATCCCTTCACGAGTTATTGTACTTGGAAGCTTGAAACAACAAGGGTGCAGCACAAGTGGTTTGGTCGGAAGAAAAAACTTTAGGTATGAATTTTTCTCAGGCGAAGAGCAGTGGTACCTGAACCCTTGGACATCCTTCCCACATGCAACACAAGATCCAACGTGCTTTGGAGATTGCTTATGAAATATGAACTCGATATTCCGGGAGAATAATGAGTGCGTGGCGGCGGAGCCGCCGGCCGAAGATAAATCTCTGCATTCCCTGTGAAGTCGATAGTTACAGCTCTTTTCGACACACTGGTAAGATGGCCCAGACCCTATTTCTTTACAGCCATCACACTTGTAAGGTGCTTTGGGATTCTTTATAAAAGTAAGCGGGTGTTCGTGATCTTCTACGAAGGAGTTGCAACAGGTCCAGCAGCCGCTACAGGAAGCAAAAAGATAGATAAATTCGGAGTTTTATGATCTAATGAATAAGATTTGTTAAGGAGACTAACACTACTTTAGACTTTGATCATATTCATAATATAATATGTTAGTATATATATTCAAACAAAAATAAATATTGCTAATGATATCCTCGAAAATATTTGATACCTAAAACAGGGAATCGCCATGTGAAGAACAAAATGCAGCGGTTGTTAGCTTGGTAACAGGCTAACAGCATCAAAATTTCTGCATACAAAAAAGGAAAAGCTCAGTGAAAATTTTATTGGACAAATATAAGCAGATTAATTCACCAGGATGCTGATTCCAAACCCACGCGATATTCTTCCTTTGTATGGAGAGCAGGATGAAGAAGTCGTTAAGAATTGACTAAAGTTTCACAGTTTATTCTATTACACAAATCATATTTTTATGTATTTATATGTATATATAAAAATACGGTGATGATATTTGTCCGAGGGCATGAGGGGAACAGGCCCTCACGCCCTCATTTTTTAATATATTATAATATATTAAAAAATGAGGGCGTGATCAAATATCATCACCGTATTTTTATATACATACAAAATGAAGACACAGTCCAACATGATATGACTGTTATGTCCTAACAAACCTCTACGACCTTATGGTGGGTTACTTCCAAAAGCAAGCTATTTGTAGGGCTCGTTTGGTTCGTGGAATAACTATTCTATTAGGAAAATGAATAGTTATTTCCGGGAATAAAAGAGTGTGGAATGAAATAGTTATTCTTATTCCTTAATTTGGTTGAAACGTCGGAATGAAGTGTAGAATGAAATAGCTATTCATATGCCTTTGTTTGGTACAATCCAATAGGATGGTGAATGGAATCATATTGTAATTAAATTTCCTAAAATATCCTTATGATACAAATATAATTTATTTTTATTAAAGACTTTATTTTTATTTATTTTGTCAAGTATATGGTTTTTTTTTTGTTTTTGGCGTGAATAGATTTTCTATTGCCAATTGAGATACCTCTAGTACTAACCAGAAAACAAGAAAGAATTACTATAAAAAAAATAAAAAATAAAAAGAAGAAGAAAGAAGGATAATTTAATTTAAATTAACCCTTTTTTTTATAAATTTAAATTTATAAAAAAAAAAGGAAGGTTATTTCAAAGCCTAGGTTGGCTGCCACCAGCGACACCATCGTCAAAGCCTCTCTCCCTGCAAGACTGGGAGACCCTCATCGACGACTTCTAGTACAGAGGTCCTCGGCGGCACAAATGGAGCTCCCTCTACCCAATCCCCTCCCTCGCCCTCTCATCTATCCACAAAAGGGACTTCCCTCTCAAGCTCCACCTCCCCATCTTCCTCAAAGAATTCTGCAACACACTGTTCATCTCCCAGGAGTCCCAATTTTTGGGCCCCCTCCTCGACACCCTCTGTCTCATCATCCAATCCCCCCTTAACAGGACTCAAATTACCAAGAAAAACCCCAATTATAGAAACAGCCTGAGGAAGACGAACGGTTTGCCGTTTGAGGAAGGTGAATGTTCAAGAAAAGTTGAGAGACGGGGGCTTTTGTTTTTGCTGAAATATTGATAGAGACGAGGGCTTTTCTGGCAACTTAAACTGAGCTCTTATTCCCACCGGAAAGGAGTAGCTATTCATCTTATTTTTTAGATGAATAGCTATTCATGTGTGTAAGGGATTAATGATTCCTTTGGGAATTACTATTCTTAAGAATAAGTTCTTACCAAACAAAATAATTGTTATTCTATAGGAATAGTCATTTCATTCCAAGAATCTATCTCGCAAACCAAACAAGCTCGTAGTTGTATTTGTTCCATCACTTTGTTGGTCAAATTTCTTGTCAAGTAATTCTTTCACACATTTCACATGGTAATAGTATTCGCCACAAGTGGAGATAGTCCTTAATCTTTTTCGGAGATTTTCAAAAACATTGTTTGGCCCAAAAAATAGCATATTCTTTTCATTTTTTGGGAATATTTTGGCCCAAAACATTTAAATAAGCCCAAAAAATAGGTCAAATGATGGCCCAAAATACTTAAAAAACTCAAAAGCCCATATAAATAAAGCAGTTATAAAATCGTCAGTTATTGGTTTGAATAACCACTAACTGTCAAGACGGTTGCGGTTATTAAAAATCAATAATTGTTTAAGGCCAAGGTGATTATGGTTAGCGCTAGGGTTGGCAAAACGGGTCTGCGGGTCGACTCGTGGTGACCCACGACCCGTTTAAGGTAGACCAAGACACGACCCGTTAACATAAACGGGTTGGAGCCTCGGACACGACACGGCACGGTAAGTTTCACGGGTCACCCGACACGACCCGTGAAACCTGTTTAACATAATGGGTTGAAGTGGCAGATAGAGAGAGGTGGCGCAGCAGAGAGAGGGGGAGAGCGGCTACGAACCTGTGACGTCGGCGGAAGAGAGAGAGAGAGCGGCAGGCAGCGTAGCAGAGAAAGGGAGAGAGTGGTTTCGATGTCGGTAGCGAGCAAAGAGCAGAGAGAGAGCGCGTCGAGCAGGAGAGAGTGGAGGAAGAAAAAAAATGATGAAAACCTATGGAGCCTGTAGGGCGGCGCAGCCTGAGAACGAAAGAACAAAAAAAATAGGTCTAAACTCTGAAGCATGGTTGAGCAAAAAAAAAAAAAAAAAAAAAAAAATTGAAAGTGAGGGGTGGGTGATGTTGTTGGTGGAGGAAGAAAAGAAAAGAAAAGAAAAAAGATAAAGATAAAGAAAGGAGAAAGTGGTGTCAGGTGTGGGAAAACCGAAAACTGCAAAAGTCAAATAGATGTCTTGCAAACTTAGAGTTCTTAGGTGATATCTCCAGATGAGGTGAAATGTTTAAAAAATTAAAAATTAATTAATTTTTTTTTTAAAAAAAAATCTTAAGTAATATAAACAGGTCGTAAATGGGTTGATTTGTTTATGATCCAAACCCGTTAATTTCGTGTCAAATTCACAGATCATATCAAAATTGTCGGCCCTAATTAGTACACAGTTATAACCAATAACCGTTAATTGTAACTATCAGCCCTAAGTTCATGCCTCTTTGACTCATATCTGAATTTAAGCCTCAACTTCAATACTGGTCCCGAGGGCCAAGTCCCCATGTCACCTTATTCATTTTGGATTTTTTTGTTAATGTCTTGCCAGAGTCTTTGACGATCGAGTAGCTAGCAACGTAGTCTTCACTCTAGATCTAGATTATTGCTTAGGGCCACCATGATTAATTCAAACCTTAATATATTCTTTCTGGGTAATTAATGTCTTGTCGATCAGACCCTTCAACAAGTAGCTTATGATGTTGGAACCAGATTCCGTGTTACCAGGTATTATAGCATCGATCTGTTGTGAGCTCTCCAAAAGTGATGTTTCTGACTACAATTTATTAAAAAAAAACTACTTTCATTTATCAAGTTCTATTTTATTAACCCTACACTATTAGAAGAATCTTATATGTTAATTTCCAAGTTTTCAACCACCACCTTATGGTCAAATTAGCTACAGCCAAAATCACCCTGATCGACCATATATATATTATTGAGAAAACGGAACAAAATGAGCTAATAAATATATTAAAATTTAGATATATATCCAAAAAAATCTGAAGTACATACAAATTATTTGACAAATATAAGCTTATTAATTAATTAATCATGATCAGGATTCAGGATGCAGATTCTCGATCCAAAGGCACGCAAGATTCTTCCAAGTAGAGCGCAGGATGAAGAAGGCGTTAAGAAATTCATTATATTACACAAATCATGTTTTTAATTATATCCATACAAAGATGAAGACACAGTCCAACATATGACTCATGCGCGTTAACTTGTGAAAGGCAAGCGCATTCACGTACGACAGATTTCATATAACCTTTCTTAAATGTAAAGAAAAATTTCAAAAAAAAAAAATAAAAATAAAAAAGAGTATATATATATGGAGCAGCTTTTATCTTCATCATCTTTTTATTTTAATACAAAATATTTATCTCTCCACTTTTTGTCTTTCATTGATAACAAAATGTGTTTGAATTTTGTGAAAACAAAAATTAGAATAGATCATAAGAAACTTGTATTTTGGAAATAAATAATTTTTAATGTTATAAGAAAAGATAAAAGAAGTTATTAGAACAAGGCAGCAGATATCCCATAGCTCATTCACTTTCCTATATTTAGGAAAAATTTCAAAAGTTACCTACGTCAGTTTTCCTAAATTTAACCAATAAATACCCTTTGATAGCTACAATGTTTTCTAATGTATAAGAGCACTAGCAATAGACTCCCTATAGCCCATTCACTTCCCTATGTTTAGGGAAAATCTCAAAAAAATCACAAAAAATCCTCCACAGCAGAAGCCCTATTTTTAACTGAAGCCCAATGGTGTCTACAGTGTTTTCCAATGCATTGGGAAACACTGTAGCAGTTCCCTTCATTATTCTAATGATAAAAAGCTCTCCTCTCTCCTTCGTCGAGCCCAGCTCTCTCTCTCTCTCTCTCTCTCTCTCCCGTTGTCTCTGCTCTCTCTCTCGCCCAACAAAACCCAGAAATTAAACTCTCCGCAGACGGACGAAATCGCAGACGAAAACACAGATGGACGCAAACGAAATTGCAGACGGACGAAATCGCAGACGAAAACGAAATTGTAGACAGACGAAATTGCTGGCATCAAACATGTATGCATGAGGTGGATCGTGGGTTGATGCTGCGAGGATGAGAATGTTGGTGAAGGAAAGAGGGGTGAGGGTTGTTTCTGGTTGGTTGCTAGTTGGTGCCAGCGATTTCAAGGAAAAAAAAAAAGGAGGAGAGTTCGAGAAAGAAAAGAAAAAAAAAAAAAGTAAAAATGAAAAGTAAAAAATATTATTTTAATGATATAAAGAATGGTTAAGGGAATCTATTGTGGTATTTATTTGTATAGGGAAGCAAAAAGTAGTTTGAATCCTTAAATTTAGGGAAAATGGTTGGGAAGCTGCTGCTAGTGCTCTAAGGAATCAAAAGTGGTTCCCTATACCTTATTTTAATATAAACATTTATCTTTTCTTTTTCATCTTTCATCTTATATTTTGTAAAAAATGTGAGAGTAGGTAGGAACTTATATTTTGTAAAGAAATAATATTTTAATGGTATAGAAAAATATAAGGGAAGCTATTGTAAAATATATTTTGCTAGGGAAGCAAAAAGTAATTTTGCTCCCTAAACTTAAGAAAAATCAAAGAGAAACTACTACACTACAAAAAAAAAGCAATTTAGTGTTGGTTTTGTAGTGACGGTTTAAGGCAAAAAACCGTCACTAATAAAATAGTGACGGTTTAATAGTGTCGGTTTTAAAGGGTAGAGAATCATGGGTAGGGAAATATGGGAAGGTGACGGTTTAGGCAAAACCGTCACTAATTAGTGACGGTTTTGCCTAAACCGTCACCTTCCCATATTTCCCTACCCATGATTCTCTACCCTTTAAAACCGACACTATTAAACCGTCACTATTTTATTAGTGACGGTTTTTTGCCTTAAACCGTCACTACAAAACCAACACTAAATTGCTTTTTTTTTGTAGTG
>CM017321.1:16782482-16915218 GCA_006937295.1 Carpinus fangiana | reverse complement strand
TTTAAAGGTGTCGGTTCAACAGTAACCGACACCTTTAAAAGCCAAAATGGCGTCGGTTTAGTGAAAACCGACACTATCAAATAGTGTCGGTTTTCACAAAACCGACACCTCTAACTAATGGGTGTCGGTTTTGTGAAAACCGACACTATTTAATAGTGTCGGTTTTGTCGGTTTTTACAAAACCGACACCCATTTAATTAATGGTGTCGGTTTTGTGAAAACCGACACTATTTGATAGTGTCGGTTTTCACTAAACCGACGGCAATTTTTAAAAGGTGACGGTTTTTGGAAAACCGACACCATTTGCTATAAAGTACTGTCGGTTTCTTAAACCGACACCTCTTAAACCGTCACTATTCATCCTTTTTTTTGTAGTGATACTAGTACTCTTAGCTTCCTACCTATACCATTAAAATATTATTTCTCTATTTTACCTTGGGTGGTTAGGGTTTTCTCTCAACTCCTCTGTTCAAAACTTTTTTCTTTTCCTGAATCACCTTACAACTTTTAGACAAGTTTCTACTATCTTATGTTGTCAAAACAATCATAATTTCATTTCGCGTCACAAAACCTTCGTACTAAGAATTGCCAAAATACTTAATCAAGGTTCATCAATGTAAAAGATGATTAGATCATTGGCACATACAAATTATAACAGATATGCATACATAATTCTCCACGTGGATTATATTATCCTCTTACATAAGAAAACATAATGATGATATTGAGATAAAATAATTATAGGATCGCCAATGAAGCAGAAAAAATAGCAAAATAGTAAAATAACAAACAGTTACACAAGACATACACTACGATTTAAGTGGTTCGGCTTAAGAAAACACAACAACATGACAACAATGGTCCAATCAAAAGAGGCTGCAGATTTATGGTCCAATCAAAAGAGGCTGCAGATTGAGGCTCCCAGCTAGCACATGCATATTTCTATCCCGCGGTTAATTTCTTTTGTCCTAAGATCTTCTGTTTGTTAAAATACATAACAAGAGAAACGATCGCAGATAATGGATCCCCGAAAATTGCTTGAATAATGAGGGCTAGAACCACTAATATGTCCACACCAACCTCTACGACCATATGGGTTACTTCCAATCGCAAGCTACTTGCATCTGTTCCATCACTTTGTTGGTCGAATTTCTTGTCAACCGATTCTTTCACACATTTCACATGGTAACAGTATTCGCCACAAGTGGAGACATAAGCCCAGCCCTGAATCTTTTTGGAGATTTTCTTTCTTTGGCAAATTAGGCAATTGGATGGGGCCTTTTCCTTCAGCTCTAGATTGATATTGGTCACCCCCTCAGGAGTAGTCTTGTTACTTGGGAGCCTGAAACAACATGGGTGCAGGACAAGTTCTTTGGTCGGAACAAAAAGCCCCACGAATGCATTTTTCTTAGGCCGACTGTATTCGTGGTACCTGAACCCTTGGACATTCATCCCACATGCAACACAAGATCCAACATTCTCTGGAGGCTGCTTCTGAAATATGAACTGGACATTCTCGAATAATGAGTGCGTGGTGGGGCTGCTTGAAGTTGAAGATAAATTTGTGCATTCCTCGTGAAGTTGGAAGTTACAGCTCCCACACTCGTAAAATGGCCCAAACCCAATTTCTTTACAGCCTCCACACCTATAAAGTGTTCTCTTATTCGATTTAAATTCAAGCGGGTGTTCGTGGGCATCGTCTAAGACGGTTGGAGTGCAACAGATCATCTTGGACAATGAGCAAAAAGATAGATAAATTCGGAGTTTGATGATCTAACGAATAAGATCTTTAGACTTAATTAATTTGATCATAATGTAATATATTTTGTTGATATATATACCATTTAATCCAAATGATTTGGACAGAATTATGTTTTACTAATTATTCACACTTAAGTTTTTTTTTTTTTTTAACGTGTAAATATATTCCAACAAAAATAATTGCTAATAATATCCTTGAAAATATTTGATACCCAAAACAGGAATTCGCCATGTGAAGAACAGCGCGGTTGTACAGCAACAAAGTTTCTGCAAACAAAATAGGAAAAGCTCAGTAAAATATTTATTGTACAAATATAAGCAGAGTCGAAGCCATACGAGATTCTTCCTTTTCTTCCTCGATCTAAGTATAGTATGGGCTTTGGAAACCTCCGTTTGGTTAAAAAAAATGGCTCGCCTATCCTTAATTAGGACGGGCTTGGAAGCAATCGAACCATTTTCAATGGCGAAATGGAGTGGTCGAAACCATTCCCCAACCTTTGTGGGTGGCTTTCTACTTACCTTTGGCCTAATTAAGTAGCAATTTTCTATAACTGGTCTAGTGGTGGTTCGACTACTCTTTATAGTTGGCTTGAGGCTACCGAACCACTCGTGACTATTTGGGACTAGTTCGGCCACTTCCAAATGAACAAATGGGAGTAGCTAAAACAACTTCTAAGATTATATATTAAAATTAATTTGTAACAGCATGTTCTCTTGAGAAAACAGAGCAAAATAGTGAATAAATATATTAAAATTTAGGCATCCAAAAAAATTGAAGTATATACAAATTATTCGACAAATTAATATAAGCTCTTATAACTAACTCATCAGGATGATTCCAAAGCCACGCGAGAATCTTCTCTTGTATGGAGAGCATAGGATGAAGAAGACAATAAGAAACGATTATATATGGCCGCGTGCGTGTTTAATTATTTTTTTAAAATTGGGGTGTAGTATCACAAGTCATGCCATGGAAGTTCTTTAACATGTTCCCTGATCAAGTTGGGTGCCGCGTGCGTGTTTAATTACTTGAAAATTGGGGTGTAGTATCACAAGTCATGTCATGGAAGTTCTTTAACATGTTCCCTGATCAAGTTGGGGTGTACTATATATATATGTATACGTACTATATACATATATATTGTACCAAACGTTGCATTAAATTTAAAAACAGAAGAGCATTACAGCTCCTCAAGGGGGCAAGAAAACAGAAGGTGGTTCTAAACCACAACAAGAGTAGCAGGGGGAGTACTACTCATCTCTCATGCACCGCCTTGTTTACTTGTAAACTGCTTGTTATGATCATTTAATGAAGGAGAATGAGTAAATCAGGTTCTTAAAAACTCGCTAAGACCGAGTATATATTTTGTTTTTGTTACAATTAATTAACCTATTGGCATGGATAATTCATGATGCAATAATATTGTATATAATATTAATGAGCCATCCCCATAAGTTGAAAGAAGAAGGGCCACATTTCTATAATTCCATACGCATTTAATTGTTGTCGTTTAACGTTAAAAGATGTGGATCAGAAAACCTTTGCAGAAACAGTTTGCTCAGCAACAGTTCTTTTCGTGTGCTTATATATATATATATATATATATATTTTATCCGACATTTTTAAAAAATCATAAAATCAACCAATGAAAATCTAAAGCCTTTTTGCGTCCGAGCATTTTAAGAATTTGCTTTTCTTAAAGAACGGGTGGAGGGTTGGGGAGCCTGAGCATTCCTCATGAAGATAAAAGCGTGGCTCATAACCTTCATTTTTACACCCATGACCATTGACCACAACAATAAGGTGTTTGGACCGACATTAATGTAAGCTGGTGGGTGGCTAGGATGTTGTTTCTCAGTAATTTTTGGCATATCCTATGATCAGATGCTTGACTCGCTTACTTATCAGAGTCCTGGCCTTGTCATGCTGTTTGTCGACCAATCTTAAACAATGTAAGCGAAAATATACGTATATATGAAGTTTAATTGTTCTAACAAAATGACATTATGAGAACAATTGTTAATGATCTATTTAGAATTAATACTTGATTCTAATACCAAAAAAAAAAAAAAAAAAAGAGTCAGCGTGAGAAGATAAGAGATAGCGCAAAATGAGTGTATCAATAAATTAAAACTTCTGCATCCAAAAAATGAAAGTTTGTAAAAGTATTAGACATGCATGTATAAGCAGATTAACTCACGAAGCTGTTTCCAAAGCCACGCGAGATTCTTCCTTTTTGTGGAGAAATAGATCAGCACGACGAGAAAGACGATAGGAATTGGTGAAAAGCTTCACAGTTCTTACCTTTAAATAAGCTAGGATTACCTCATAATTAATACAAATTGACCTAGTCAAATATAGTGTATTAAATAAAACAAATAGGGCAGGTGAATCATGGAAGTAAACCCTAAAATTGTTTTTGTGTCTTTTAATTTGCACGTTCGTGGAAAAGAGGATTCGAATCAACCTAGCTGGCTTTTGGTCTGCTATCCTTTTTTTCTGAGGGATGAGTAAATTTCAGTTTTTGATAATGTAAATCAGTGGCTGAATTCACCTAGACAGATCAGTAACTTTTTGTTACAATTAACCTAGCTATCGGCTAGCTAGGTTAAATGATGGGATGTAAGCTGCAGTGCAACTTGCTGATGCCTATAGCTAGTGGTATCTCTTTCATGTGCCGGGCAAAGGGATTCCCTGTTATCACATTCACGGAATAACATCCTTCATTGTAAGTGAAATAGATAATTAAAAATTTATTTTGTTATATTTAAAAGTGATGATTTATCAATGTGATCCATCGATTAGTAGTTTAATTTTTGAGTCATACCTTTAGACAGTGGTGGAGCTAAAAATTTACAATTGTAGGGGCTAAATTAAAAATATAATAAACACAATTCAAAATAGAAAATAAATGTTTTTCACTTGCAACCCTTAGGTTCCCACGACTAGAGCCTTAAAATGTTATTCTTTAGCTGCAACCCTTAGAGATTTAAGAGGGCACTTCGTCATTAAAATTCATGAACGATGTATTACTTTTTGGAATGTCAACTTCTTTTCTTTTGAATAAATAGTTTTTAATTTTAATGGTGTGATTCATGAACCTAAATTGTTGAAGTTAAATTATAATTAAATAAGAGACAACCAAATTGATAAACAAAATCATAGAGTAGAAACAAACATATATATAATCATGGAATAAATTATATACAACTAAAGTATTTAATTTTTTTTCTCTGATTATGAGCACTTCCCAACTTTTTTTTAAAACATATATCTCTCTAAATTTTCTATAAGCTAATTTTATATAAATCTTATAATATTCTCTAAGAAGCAAATAATGTTTGACGGCTGATGCAACCAAAACAAACATTATTTTTGCCTTATTTACTCAATAGAGAAAAGAAAATGGTACCAATAATTCAATAAAAAAGTTTTAGAGTGATTAAAAATAAAAAATACAATGATTTTCAAAAGAGCAAGCAAGCCTTTCTTTCAAGTTTTTTTTTTTAAAAAAAAATTTCATTTTTTAAATCACAAATATATAAGAGTAGGGCTGACAATTTTGACACGACCCAACAACCTAACATGAACACGACACGAAATTAACGGGTTTGGGTTTACCTTAAACGAATTTGAGTCGTAAATGAGTCGACCCGTTTATTTTGCTCTAAACGGTCGTTTCGCGGGTCACACGCAAGTAACCCACCAGACCTGTTTATGACTTTAAAAAAATATATATATTGATTTTTAGTCATCCCTAGCCTGTGTTGCCCTTTGTTTCCAATGTACGGCCATCTATTTTGAAGCACTAAAGCTCAGAAAAACAGTGAAACCAACCTGGGTTTCTGGTTGGCCTGTCAATTCCAACACACAAATGGGTCTTCTGCACCATGAAAGTTGGTGGATAAATACCATGAGGCAGAGAGAGAGAGAGTTGCAGGTAAATGAGACTGAGAAAAGCCATGTGAGAGTTTCATAAGGTAGGCCATCCCTCTTAGAATCCCCAACAGCCATTTTCCTGAAATCACTCCCACCAATTTCTGATATCTCTATAAACACAGACACTAGAGAAGCCTTCAACTCCAAAGAAGTCAGTCAAAAACTCACACAAAATCCTACTCCTACACCTTCCAATCATTACAATTAAGCTCTAGTGTATCAGTCATGGGTATTATACGTATGCCATCATCCATGATTGCCAATGCCAAGCAACTTCTCAGACTACAGAATACCATAAACTAGTCGGATGTTCCCAAAGGCCACATTGCAGTCTATGTGGTAGAGGTCCAAAGAAAGAGGTTTGTGGTTCCAATATCTTTCTTGAAACATCCTACATTCCAACACCTGCTTAGCCGAGATGAGGAAGAGTTTGGGTTCAATCATCCAATGGGTGGTCTAACAATTCCCTGCAGAGAAGGCGCCTTCATCGATCTCACTTCTCAGCTGCATGCCTCATGAGAAATGGAGAACACAAAGCAGTAATTCACAATGTGTTCTCCATTTTGAACTTTCTTTCTTTCTTTTTTTCCCCTAGTAATGTAAATGAGTGGCAGGGCAAGAGTAAATTGCTCTCCCAGGACAACATCATCCAGAAATTAATGAAACTCTTGAATTGAAATCTTCTAATCAAACGGGTCGTGTCGGGTGACCCATGAAAAATGTCATGTCGTGTCATGTCATGTCTGGAGCTCTAACCCGTTAACTAAACGGGTCGTATTTGGGTCTAACTTAAACGGGTTGCGGGTCACCATGGGTCGTAAACAGGTCAACCTGCAAACCCGTTTTACCAGTCCTATTAAGAGTCATTTTCAAAAAATTTCTTACTAAAAAAAAAATTAAAAAGCTTGTGGGGGCCACAGCCCCCATAGACCACAACGTGGCTCCACCACTGCCTTTAGATGTTTTTGTGGCTCGTGTCATCCATTGTTGAGTTCTTCGTCAACAATTTTTTCGGATGTTTCCTCTGTATGTTTAAATTAGAACATAATATCATCTACGATGGTGTGGTTCAATGAAGAAAATATTTAAAGTGGTTAAGTACATACTACTAGAACATGTACAACGAAACTATGATTTTTTATTAAGAGCAAAATAAAAATAAATAAATGAGAGGTTAAGCTTAATTAATTTTATAATTTGACCCTTAAGCTCAAATATACTCATTTATTGTTTACACTTAATAAAAAATCATAGTTTTATCTCCAACTCTATGTATATTTAAGCTTAAAAATTAAATTTGACTTTGATTAAAATTATGATGCGAGGATATATATATATATATATAAGGAAGCAGTACATCAACATCCGTGGCTTAGACTTGCAAGCCACTCGATCTACCGATTATTCAAGAGGGAATGCTTACCAAAAAAATGACTAAACCAGCCAGAATTGGATGGTTCTTCAGCTTGTAATTAGTATATTAACGTTTTTTTCACCAGCCAGATTTATGCAGTAGTACTTTTTAAAAAAAAAAATTATGCAGTAATACTAACTATTGATGTGTAGAATTGTTTCCTCACTCTTGCCAACTTACGTCTATTTTTAATTACTTAGATGATATTAATTAATGGTGTCTGCAGGGTATCGAGGGAACTAACCACATGTACTATGAGGCTAAATTGACAATATATAATATAATTTCACTAAAAAAAAAAAGAACTGAAAAATAATATTAAAAGAAAATAGAAAAGAGAATACAAAAATTTATTGGAATATATAAGGCCAATAATTGTGTTAGCTAGAGCATCTCCGACCATACCTAAAATGTTCTTTACTTTAACGTACGACTTTTATATATATATATATATATATATATATATATATATAAACAATGGTCAAAGTAGTAGTAGAGAACATTTTAGGTATAGTTGGAGATGCTCTAGCTAAAACAGTTATTGGCCTTCTTGCAGCATGTATGTACGTATACGGACAAAGAGAATCTTTTCAACGAGTTTTTGTTTGGATTACTCATATTTTTGTCTTGGCCAGCTAGCCTGCCTACTTTACTTGATATTCACATTAGAAAAATCAGTCAAGTCAAGTTAGCAGGCCAATTAAAATAGCACACAACTTACGAAATCTTCGGGACCATATATTCTTCTCAAGTATATATATTATTACTTTCAAGGGCTCAATATGTAGTGTTGGAGCGTTTTCAAGTCCGGACTTGGATCCAAGAATTTACTACCTAGCGTTTTTTTTTGAAGGCTAAGCTGTAAATGACTCCTTGTAAGGTAATGAGGTTCCTGCAAAACAAAAATAAGATAAAAGGATCTTCGGTCGAGGCTGAAGACTCTCTGATATTTAAGTTAGCATTCTTAATTTTGGATAAAAAAGATAATGAAAATTCACTTCTAGTTATTCATAAACCAGCGTGTACGTATTGAGTGAGGTATGCAATGAATGAGACACAGTCAAACATATGTGATGCAGCGTGACTCAGTGGATTGCAGCAAAAAACAACAAATACGCAACGGATAACTAATTTTAAATCTTGAGTTTATCAAAGATTTGAAAACTCTTCTTGAAAATCTAGATACTCTATAGCATTTTAAAAGAAAAAGATGAATAAACTCAACCCTAAGTAGTTTTAATTCATAAACATAATAATCAACATAAACTATGTTTCTAGAGGCTATGAGCATGTATATATAGCTACCGGACTCTTAAACCTATTAAAACATAAATTAAAGACTCCAAAAACCTTAACCCTGATAAAATTATAACATAAAGTCGGTTTAAGATAATAAAAACACAAAAACTAGCATAAATCTCCCTTCTGCGCTCGACGTGCGCTCGAGCGCATATGGGTGCTTGATTGTACACTCGATCGCAAGATTGAGCACAGTACCAGGGGAAATCAAGCATGGTGTGCTCAATCGTAGTACTAGAACCTATCTTCTACGATCTGTATCATTCTCCATTTGTTGAAGAGAATTCACCCTCGAATTCGGCCGGTTCTTTCCACGGTCCTTCGGATGTCCAGTCAACTCATTCCACTCGCCCTTCCTCAAGATCAAGACAAAGCAACATCTCGAAATAAGTGTGACGCTTCTCATCATCGGAATACCTTGATGGTCATAAGAAAAGCCCAACACATCCCTTGGAAATACTTCAGATTTGTCATTCTTCCCTTGTTCCTTTTTCCTTTCACATACCATGAAAATACTCAAGAATGGGTCAGCTATTGTTTCCCTTGTGAACATATAATTTTCTTTATCAGCATAAAACTCACCATAATCATTATTAGGAGAATTTAAAATATCTTCAACACCAAGGAAATCAACATAATCAACCTCTTCACCATTAAAATTAGGCACTCTACCTAAAAGGTCTTCACCACCCTCTTCATAATCGGCGATGTTATCCGTGGGCTCTTCATCTTCCAATTGGTCATCTTCGTTGGAGTATAGGCCGCCAAACATGGGAAAAAAACCCATCTTCTTCGTACTCTCTCTGTCTTCCAATTGTCATTTTCTTCATAGTAGAGACCACCAAACATGGGATGCAACCCATATTCTTCGTACTCTTCCTCTAGGTCGGATGCCAAAGGTGCTTCAATTGGATCTTTCTCAATAACATCATCATCATAGGTTGGTGGGGAATCTCAATCCACAAACCCTTGTGAAGGATCTTCAACATCTCCCTCTTCCAATTGGTCATCTTCTTCAAAGTAAAGGCCGCCAAACATCCAAACATAAGATGCAACCCATATTATTCATACTCTTCCTCTAGGTCGGATGCCAAAGGTGTTTCAATTGGATCTTTCTCAATAACATCATCATCATAGGTTGGTGGGGAATCCCAATCCACAAACCCTCATGAAGGATTTTCAACGTCTTCATGCTCGAACTCTTCATTAACGATCTCACACTCTTGGAACTCCTTATCAACAGGTTCACCTTGCTCCTCTACATATAGATTGGGTTTATGGAGTTGAGGTTGGCAAGTTATGGTCAAATTGGCCAGTTGTGGACTCTTCGCCTCACTCAAATGTTTCCCTAAACACCTTTTTTTTGTAAGACTTTTTGATTTTCTTTGTCACAGTCATAGACCGTTGTCTCCAATTTTGCGACTGTTTACCCATGGTATATTTATGGGGCAAAGTGACTCACATATTTTTCAATAGTTTCTCCCAACTATTGATCTTCAATTTGCCTTGTCGCACCCTACTTTGCTTCATTTGTTGCCATCATGCAACAACTCTTCCCCGAAATATGTGTACTACCAAAGAGACTTGTCGTTCATCCGGCACCCCGTTGAACTTAAACACTTCTTCAACAGCCAACACCCAATCTAGAAAATCTTCAAGTTTTGGATCCCCTTGGAATTCTGGAATATTGAGTTTGAATCTACTCATTCGCCGATTGGCATGAGCTTGCGCAAGGTGCTGACGTCCGTGCGTTCGGCGCTCTGCAAACAGGTTTCTAGATCCACCCTTTATGACTACATAGATTGGAAATTCTAGTAGTGAGGTATTCAATTTGATCCCTCATAACCTTGAATTGATCATCCTTGTATTGCCACCACTCAGCATTAGATTTGTCTTTCACCTTAGCAAATTGCAGTCTTGGTTGGCAACGACAACTGTTCAGCCTACCACCCATGTGCCACAAACGAATCGCCGGTTGCTCCTTACATACTGTCTCCGTGTGCACGTATACCTTGTTCATGTCTGCTAGACAGTTGCTCATCCCAATTCATGGAAAGTAATTGAGCTCTGATACCAACTGATACAGCATGACTTAGTCGGCTGTAGCGAAGAACAACAATTACATAATGGATAACTAATTTTAGATCTTGATTCTATCAAAGATCAGAGAACTCTTCTTGAAAATCTAGATACTTTCTAGCATTTTGAAGGAAAAAGATGAATGAACTCAACTCTAAGTAATTTTCATTCATAAACATAGTATAGCTCCAATACTCTTAAACCTATTAAAACACAAATTCAAGACTCCCAAAACCCTAACCCTAATAAAATTATTACATAAAGTCAGTTTAAGATAATAAAAACGCAAAAACTAACATAAATCTCTCATGTGCGCTCGATTGCATATGGGCGCTCGATTGTATGCTCGATCATAGGATTGAACACAATATCAGGGGGAATCAAGCATGGTGCACTCGATTGATCGAGCGCAGTACCAAAAACCTATCTTCTACGATCTGCATCAATATGACTATGAGTTAACTTGGAAATTGGTGGAATAAGTTTCTTTAACATTTTCCCTTAAGTTGGGGTGGACTATATACTCATTCACTGAGTAGTTTACTTGTAAGAGCATTCACGATAGTTTTCATATAACCTATTCTCCTCTTTAAATATAAGAAAATTTTCAAAAAAAATCACATACGACCGCTTCTATCTTCATTGTCTATTATTTTAATACAAAACATTTATCTCTCATCTTTTTGTCTTTCCTTGTAGAATGTGTTGGAATTTGTTAAAAAAACTTTAAAAAAAAATAAAAAAAGTAAGAAATTTTTATTTTGTAAATAAATAATTTTTAATAGTACGTATAAAAAAATATAAAAGAAGTTATTGTAGATTATATTCATGTGGGGAGGGAACTCGATCGCTCCCCCTATCATCACATGCAGCCATTCAAATCGGTTGACTCCCAGGCCCCTTGCTTTAAAGACTTTGTATGTGACATCCAAAATTAAGATTGTTTTAAAGACATAAAAATGCAAGAGTTAATACAAAATAAGGTATGATAATACTTACTTTAAATAAATAAATATGTATATATATAGGCTATTATAGGCTCAAAATCCAATGTTTTCTCATGTGAATCACTATTTTATAAGGGTTTTTTTTTTTTTTTTTTTTTGTCATTTTAGAAAATATTTCTTTTCACAATTTAGTGAGGATTTCAATTTTATTACGCACCGAATTTTGCCAATTTTTGTCACAATCCTTATTTTGATTGGCAATTTGATTTTATGTAAATATATTAAATAAATAAAGAAGAACAAAATTTGGTATGCTTCGACTATTTAAACCTGGCTTGTGGGCTTAATTAATTTAATTAGAACGTCAAGTTTGAATAAGAATTTAGTATTTTCAATCTTTATCTATTTACCTTGGGTGGCAAGGGTTTTTTTATCAACTCCATTCAAAACTTTTCTCGCTTCTTCAATCACCACCTTACAACTTTTAGGCAAATTTTTATCTCACTATCCTACGCTATCAGGGTGTGCAATCATAATTTTACTTGGTGTCACTAAGAATTGCTAAAATAATCCCTAATCAATTAGTTCATCTATGTAAAAGACATACAAATTATAACATATATTCATACATAATTCTCGATCCACGGATTATATTATCCTCTTACATAAGAAAACATGATGATGGTCTGATCAAAAGAGTCAGATTGAGGCATATTTCTATCCCGCGGTTAATTTCTTTTGTCCAAAGAAATTCCATTTGTCAAAAAAATACATAACAAGAGTAACCATCGCAGATATTGGATCCCCGTAAATTGCTTGAATAATGAGGATCAGAACCTCTGTTATGTCCTTAACAACGTTTACGGCCTTTTGGGTTACTTCCAATCGCAAGATACTTGTAGTTGTGTTTGTTCCATCACTTTCTTGGTCGAATTTCTTGTCAAGTAATTCTTTCACACATTTCACATGGTAACAGTATTCGAGACAAGTGGAGACATAAGCCCAGCCCTTAATCTTTCTGGAGATTTTCTTTCTTTGGCAAATTAGGCACTTGGATGGAGCCTTTTCCCGTAGCACTAGATTGGTGATCGCCTCTTCATTAGTACTCAACCCCTGAGTAGTCCTGTTACTTGGGAGCCTGAAACAACATGGGTGCAAGACAAGCTCTTTGGTCGGAAAAAAAAACTCCACGAATGCATTTTTCTTGCGCGGGCAATAATGGTACCTAAACCCTTGGACACTCATCCCACATGCAACGCAAGATCCAACAGTCTTTGGAGGCTGCTTCTGAAATATGAACTCGACATTCTTGAAGAATAATGAGTGCGTGGTGGTCCTGGTGGAGTCTCTTGAATATAAATTTGTGCATTCCTCGTGACGTTTGTAGTTAGTACTGCAGCTCCCGACACACTGGTAAAATGACCCAATCCCTATTTCTTTACAGCCTGCACACCTATAAAGTGATGTGTTATTCGTTTTAAGTCGAAGCTCGTGTTCGTGGGCATCGTCTAAGACGGTTGGACTTGGAGTGCAACAGATCCTGGACAGTGAGCAAAAATATAGATAAATTCGGAGTTTGATGATCTAATGAATAAGATAATTTCTTAAGGAGACTCACACTTTAGACTTGATTAATTTGATCATAATGTAATATATATACCATTTAATCCAAAAGATTTTGACAGAACTATTTTTGACTAATTATTCACACTTCCGATATATATATTTTTTAACATGTATATTCCAATTAACAAAAATAATTGCTAATAATGTTCTTGAAAATATTTGATATATACCCAAAACAGCAATTCGCCATGTGAAGAACAAAATAGTGATCGATGCAGTGGTTGTTAGCTTGGTATCGTACAGCAACACAATTTCTGCAAACAAAAAACGAAAAGCTAAGTAAAAATACAAATATAAGCAGATTCGAAGCCAGACGAGATTCTTCCTTTTTCTTCCTCCATCTTGTTATGCATGCGAAATGTTTGTCCTTCATTATACAAGTATATATGGGCTTTGAACACCTCCGTAATTTGGTTAGAAAAAGTGGTTCGCCTATCCTTACGACCTACATGGAAGAACCATTTTCAATGGTCAAAACCATCCCCAAATTCTTGGAGGTGGCCTTCCACTTCCTTTTGGCCTAAGTAAGTGGTCGAATATATTTTCTATGAGCAGCCCAGTGGTTGTTCGACTATTCCTTATGGCCGACTTGAGGCAGTCGAACCACCCATAATTATTGAGAGTGGTTCAACCACTTTCAAAATAACAAACGAGAGTAGCTAAAGCGACCCATAAAAATATATATTAATTAATTTGTAACAACGTGTTCTTGAGAAAACATAGCAAACATGAGTGAATAAATGATATTAAAATTTAGGCATGGATCCAAAAAAACTTGAGTATATACAAATTCTTATAATTAACTCACCAGGATGACTCCAAAGCCACGCGAGATATATTCTTCCCTTGTATGGAGAGAAGTAACAAGAAAGAACTAATTAACAAATGGAAACTAGAGAACTTCAGGAATTGAAAGAAGCAATCTTTCTGATTGTAATATTACTTGCTTGTGTAACTTCATTTACAGAGGAGTATATATAGTATGTAAACTAATCTAACTAACTTACAAATCCAACTGTAAGTTTAACTAATAGCTAACTAAATGCAACTAAGTTAACTATATTAGTTTGTTAGTTAGAAGCTATAACCGAGTATATAAATATATATATATATATATATATATTATCCGACCTTTTTAAAAAATCATAAAATCAACCAATGAAAATCCAAGCCACGCGAGATTCTTCCGCAAGTGCAGCAATCAATAGTAAATAGCCTCAGTCCGACTCCTTGTGTAATTTCTTTGCCATGGCAATTTAATTAGGCACTTTGATGAGACCACCTATACGAGGGGTTTTGCACAATATTGGCGTAAATCATATGATCATCGATCTCTTGTTCAAGCACTGGTACTGCACAATATATACAGTTGCACGTACATCCTTTCCACATGCATCATGGCATCTATATATGACGAATCCTGGCATTTTTTTAATTAAGAGCAAAACTTCCATTAATATCTTAGGTCAAGTTCATCAGATTGGGTCATAAAAAACTATATTATTAACAATTAGATGACTTATCATTTCAAAAGTATCTTAAATTATACCAAAAAAAAAAAAAAAAAAAAAGAAGAAGAAGAAGACATGAGTAAAAGACCTTTATGGTTTTCAATTAAATTTTAATTGTTTTGGTAAGTTAAAGACTTGTTTGGATAAGTAACTTTTTTATGTATTTGACTTATGATCAAGAAAAATATCTATTCAAAGATAAAGTAAAAAAAGCAGTAGATACTCGATCCCATCATGTCTTGATCAAACCAGGTAAAGATATATACTAACCATGATGTCTTTTAATTAACCATTAATTTCAGGACTCACTCGACTGAGTGTTAAGTCTTAATTAATTAACCATATTATATATGTAAAGGAAGAAGACTTAATTTGTCTCACAAGTACATGCCAAAGGAAAAGAACAAGACTTTTCACTTATGACTCGGTCACCTGTGTTACGACAAACTGATGATCATGTCGCATTGATGCTTCTCTTTTTCGACGTCATTTTTTGTTTAAAATTAATTATTAAGTTTAAAAAAAAATTATACACGATAAAATCTCACTGCAATATAAATTCCTTATGAACTAAGTTTTATGAATTTTTTTAATACAATCTTTAAAAATATTATGTGTTCTTTGAACACGTGATCTACAGCAACATCCGTGGCTTAGACTTGCAAGCCACTCTACCGATTATTCAAGAGGAGGGAAGGCAAACCAAAAAATTGACTAAATTAACCAGCCGGGATTGGATGGTTCTTCAACTTGCAATTAGTATATTAACATTTTTTTTTTTTCACCAGCCAGCTGATTTATGCAGTAATACTGACTATTGATGAGTAGAGTCGTTTCCTCACTCTTGCCAGCTTACGTCTATTTTTAATTACTTAGATGATATAATTAAGGGGTAACTTCATTTTGGACACCCAAATTACCACACGATTTGAAAAGCCTTCCAAACTTTAAAACCTCTCAACTTAGACTCATGAGCTTTCAATTGCAGTCAATTTGAACTTCCCCGTCAAATTTAGTTGTTAATTTCCCTGATTTACCCATAAAAGACCAAACTATCCCTAATTTTTTTTTTAACTTTATTATTATTTTTTAAAATTTGAAATTTTATTAAAAAAAAAATCATGGGAAATAAACGTCATTGTCTCACTTTTAACATTTAAAATATGACCGTGGGTTCAAATTGATTGCAATTGAAAGTTCAATAGTCCAAATTGAGAAGTTTTGAAGTTTGGGGACTTCTCAAATAACTTAGTAATTCAAAAGTTTAAAATAAATTTAATTATCCATATAATTAATTAATAGCGTCTGCAGGGCATCAAGGTAACCACATGTACTATGACGCTAAATTGAAAATAATATAATATAACAAAAAAAAATTGAAAAATAATATTTAAAAGAAAAATAGAAAAGAGAATACAAAAATTTGTTGGAGTATATATATATACATAAAACAAACAATCGTTAAAGTATTAGAGAATATTTTAGGTATGGTTGGAGATGCTCTACTAACACAATTATTGGCGTTCTTGCTGCATGTACGTATACGGACAAAGAGATTCTTTTCAACGAGTTTTTATTTGGATTACTCATATTTTTATCTGGATTATTCACATTAGAATAATCAGTCAAGCCAAACTATAATGAGTAATGCACTTGTTTAATGCACGCTGTCATGTAAATTATACTGACATGGATAAATTAATGATGTAAGTTATAGGACGTACCGCAACTTGCTGATCATGGCTAGCCTAGTCGCATCACTTTCATGTGGGGAGGGAACTCCCTATCCTGCCTATCGATCATCACATCCAGCCATGCAATTAGTCGGTTGACTCCCAATCCTCTTGCTTTAAAGACTTTGTATGTGACTCCCAAAATTAAGATTGTTTTAAAACTTAAAAGTGTCAATACAAAATAAGGTATATATGACAATCTTACTCTAAATAATATATATATTTAGGCTATTATTAGGCTCAAAATCCAATGTTTTCGCATGTCATGAATCACTGTTTTATAAGTTTTTATTTTTTATTTTTGTCATTTTAGAAAATATTTCATTTCACAATTTAGTAAGGATTTTAATTTTGTTATGCACCGGATTTTGCCAATTTTTGGCGCAATCCTTATTTTGATTGGCAATTTGATTTTATGTAAATATATTAAATAAATAAAGAAGAACAAAATAATTTGGGATGCTTCGACTATTTAAACCTAGCTTGTGGGCTTAATTAATTTAGCACTTCGAGTTTGAATAAGAATTTAGTATTTTCAATCTTTCTCTATTTACCTTAGGTGGCAAGGGTTTTTTCTCAACTCCATTCAAAACTTTTCTCTCTTCTTCAATCACCACCTTACAACTTTTAGGCAAATTTTTATCTCACTATCCTACGCCATATATATATATATATATATATATATATATCAGGGCAATCATAATTTTACTTGGTGTCACTAAGAATTGCTAATTAAAATAATCCCTAATCAATTAGTTCATCTATGTAAAAGACATACAAATTATAACAGATATTCATACATAATTCTCGATCCACGAATTATATTATCCTCTTACATAAGAAAACATAATGATGGTCTGATCAAAAGAGCCAGATTGAGGCTAGCTAGCTTCCAACTGGCACATATTTCTATCCCCTCGTTAATCTTTTTTGTCCAAATAAATTCTGTTTGTTAAAAAAATACATAACAAGAGTAACCATCGCAGATATTGGATCCCCGTAAAGTGCTTGAATAATGAGGATTAGAACCACTGTTATGTCCTTACCAACCTTTACGGCCTTTTGGGTTACTTCCAATAGCAAGCTACTTGTAGTTGTATTTGTTCCATGATCACTTTGTTGGTCGAATTTCTTGTCAAGTAATTCTTTCACACATTTCACATGGTAACAGTATTCGTTGCCACAAGTGGAGACATAAGCCCAGCCCTTAATCTTTCTGGAGATTTTCTTTTTTAGGCAAATTAGGCACTCGGATGGAGCCTTTTCCTTTAGCTCTAGATTGGTGATCACCCCTTTATTGGTACTCAACCCCTGAGTAGTCCTGTTCCTTGGGAGCCTGAAACAACATGGGTGCAGGACAAGTTCTTTGGTCGGAACAAAAAACTCCCCGAATGCATTTTTCTTACGCGGGCAGTAATGGTACCTAAACCCTTGGACACTCATCCCACATGCAACGCAAGATCCAACAGTCTTTGGAGGCTGCTTCTGAAATATGAACTCGACATTCTTGAAGAATAATGAGTGCGTGGTGGAGTCTCCTGAAGATAAATTTCCGCATTCCTCGTGAAGTTTGAACTTAATGCAGCTCCTTCTGCCACACTGGTAAAATGACCCAAACCCTATTTCTTTACAGCCTGCACACCTATAAAGTGTTGTGTTATCTGTTTTAAGTTCAAGCGGGTGTTCGTGGGCATCGTCTAAGACGGTTGGAGTGCAACAGATCCTGGACAGTGAGCAAAACGATAGATAAATTCGGAGTTTGATGATCTAATGAATAAGATTTCTTATGGAGACTCACACTTTAGACTTGATTAATTTGATCATAATGTAATATATATATATATATATACCATTTAATCCAAAAGATTTTGGCAGAATTCTTTTCGACTAAATATTCACACTTACGATATTTTTTTCTTAACATGTATATTCCAATTAACGAAAATAATTGCTAATAATATTCTTGAAAATATTTGATATATACCCAAAACAACAATTCGCCATGTGAAGAACAAAATGGTGATCGATGCAGTGGTTCTTAGCTTAATTGGTAACGTACAGCAACACAATTTCTGCAAACAAAAAAGGAAAAGCTCGATCAGTAAAATATTTATTGTACAAATATAATTAGCAGATTCGAAAATTGAGCAAAATGAGTGATCAATAAATGATATTAAAATTCAGGCATCCAAAAAAACTGAAGTATATACAAATTATAAGACAAATTAATATAAGCTCTTATAATTAACTCACCAGGATATATGAGTCCAAAGCCACGTGAGATTCTTCCCTTGTATGGAGAGCAGGATGAAGAAGACAATAAGAATTGATTAAAAGTTTCCAACAGTTCATGTCTTTATATACATACAAAATGAAGACATAGTCCAACATATGACTGCGTGCTTAGTTGAAAGTTTCTTTTTAACATTTTCCCTCGACTTGGGGTGTGTTTAGACTAGTCAATAGTTCTACTCATTCCCCGCGTTGTTTACTTGTAACTTGTAAGCCGCTGTTTCCACAAAATAGCCTCACCGCGTGTTATCCTTTAATGAAGGAGATCGAATGAATAAATGAGGTTCTTATAATTTTTTTTTATAATTAATTAATTAACCTATTGGCATGGATAATCAATTGTAAACAGGCTAAACAGCCTCAGTCCGACTCCTTGTGTAATTTCTTTGCCATTGCAATTTAGGCACTTTGATGAGACCACCTCTACCAGGAAATTTGCACAATATTGGTGTAAATCATATTATCATCTCTTGTTGCACATCCTTTCCACATGCATGCTGATGCATCATGGCATCTATATATGACAATTGACAATTCCTGCCATTTTTTAAGAGCAAAACTCCATTAATATATTTTTGGTCAAGTTCATCAGATTGGACCATAAAAAACTATCTTATTAACAATTATATGACTTATATATCATTTCGAAAGTATCTTAAATTATACAAAAAAAAGACATGAGTAAAAAAAGACTTTTATAGTTTTCAATTAAATTTTAATTGTTTTGGTAAGTTAAAGACTTTTTTGGATAAGTAACTTTTTTATGTATTTGACTTATGATCAAGAAAAATACCTATTAAAAGATAAAGTCAAAAAGGCCGTAGATATACTCCCATCATGTCTAGCTTGATCAAATCAGGTAAAGAAACTAACCAATAACCATGATGTCTTTTAACCATTCATTTCAGGACTGACTCGACTGAGTCTTGATTAACCATATTATGTAAAGGAAGAAGACTTTGTCTCATAGACTCGCACGTACATGCCAAAGAAAAAGAACCAAGACTTTTGACTTATGACTCGGTCAACTGTACGCGTTACGACGAACTGATCGTGTCGCATAGATGCTTCTCTTTTTCGACATCATTAAATTTGTTTAAAATTAATTATTAAGTAAAAAAAAAATTATACATAATAAAATCTCAATCCAATATAAATTAAATTCCTTACGAACCAAGTTTTATGAATTTTTTTTAATACAATCTATAAAAATATTATGTGTTCTTTGACCTTATGGGAAACACGATTTTGATATTAATTTTATTAAAAAAACACGTGATTTTCATACGTTAAGGGACGTGTGGCACTGGGTTAAAGAAATTTTCGTTCAAGGATACATGAAAAAAAAAATGTATTTCTTACATGTTAAGGGACACATGACACTTGTAAAATGGCTATGTTGAAACATGTATGGCTATGTTTCAATAATGAGAACTCTTTGGTTAATTCTAATATTCTCATAAATAGGTGCTTATGGGATATATATGTGAAGACTCATGGGGATTCGTCTTGGTCTAGACTCTTAGAGGAAGATTTTGGACCTTAGAGGCGTTCTTCGGGACAAGGCATCTTGATTGACTGTTCTTAATCGTGCTTTCTCAGTTAAGTGGGCTTGGGCCGGAGATCAAGCTCGAGACAGTTGTGACCCTAATGCCTTGTAGGACAAGATCGTATGCCACAGTAAATTATTCATCGCCACTCTTTTATTTTTTTGGCTTGCAATTAGAAGGTGATTGTATACCCAACTACCCAAGCCAAGAGATCGATGGATGAAATGTATTTTTTATGGATTAATGGGTGAGAAGAATATCGACCCCCTCTTTCTTTGCTGCCCTTTCTCATGAAGTATTTGGTGTAATCTTTGGCATAGATGTAATATTCTTTTGGCTCACATGAAATGGGAAGAAGTTTATTCGGCAGATGGACACGTACTCCCAATTCGGGAGCAAATATTTTATATCTATTATAGTGATAATTATGGTAGTTGCTACAATGTATATATACTTCTTGACGTGAGAGAAATGCTAGATTTTTTTTAAAAAAAACCAAAAACAAAAAATAGAGATTTCGAGTCTATTGTTTTAGAGATTTTGTTTTGCGTGAAATTTAAAGTTAGCTCATTTAAAGATGTCCTTCCTCTTCCATCGGTTGCATGGACAAGTAAATAATAATAATAATAAAAATCATTTAACGATGTTTGTAATTATCGCTTTTTTGTAAAATGTAAAATTTTTTTAGGATAAAATTTTCTTAATTTCTTCAAACTACCACCTTAATGACAATCACTCTTCAAACTATCAATTACGATAATTTACCGTTTAAAGATGTCCCATTTTTTAATATAATATTTTAACTTTGCTTGCTTGTAGGCCATGGATAGTGTGAGCCTCTTTTAACTTTTAGGTTTGTAGGAGTGGAATGTAGGTGTAGCATTACTTTTTTTTTTTTTTTGGCAAAATTACTTTTTTTGTCATATATATATATATATAATTTAATTTTTTAAGGAAAAAAAAAAAAACTAGTACTCCACACTACTCACCCGTTATGCACAACGCGCAGCTCTTCATTAATCTTTCTAATTCTGGGCACATGAAGCTGGGATGTCATTGGCGGTGTTACTGATATGGTGCCTCAGTTGTGACTAAATTATTGCCAATGCTGTCCCCAATGCGAGTGCAAAGTACAAGGCACGTGCAGCCGCGGAAAAGATAGTCTGTGGCTTCCTTATGATGTTCACACGTGAGCTCGATCTCTCACGTAGATTTGATTAATTTAATCTGTTTTAATTTCATAATTTTAAGATAACTAATACGTGGGAATTTATGTTTTTTTGACATTTTCTTATCTAATTAGATTGCAATTTTTAATATTTTGAGTTATAAATATTGATAAGAAGATAAAGTTGATCATTTTTTTTTTATATGTTCGCTTGAGGGGAGAAAAATAACTAAATAAAAGAGAATGATTCGAATTAATAACTTTTACTTCATAAAGCGTAGTTCTCAACTGATTGAACTACTACTTGAGATTAAAGTTTATCATGTTGCTTTAACAATTGTTTAGGTGATTTATATATGCTAGATCTATGATTTGATGATGAAAAATGTTAGATATGCAACTCATTCGTATAATCTTTTTTATTCATTTTAAGAGCGTGTGAAAGAACTTATCTTTTTCTTCTTCTTCTTTCTAAGTAAGACTATAATTTAAAAAACCACAAAAGTGAAAGAAAATAGTTAATCTAAATCCAAACAATTGAAAGAACATCATTTTGTTTTCTCAACGTTCCATGCTTGATGTCCCAAAATAAAAAAGTAACATCATTTTATTTTCTCAACATTTTATACTTGATGTTCCAAGAGTTAGTTCAATCGATTGAGATCATGTTTAATGAAGTAAAGATCACTAATTCAAATTTCCTTCCCTATTATTATGCGGACATCTAAAAAAAAAAAAAAAAAACATTTTATGCTTGATTTGAATGGTTTAGGACTGGATTGATTGCTGACAGTTCATGGTTAGGCAATGGAGGCGCCCCCAGGCTAGCATTAATGTTCTTCGTCGTTGTTCAACTAAACCACCAGACGCGCTCCAAGCGCGCGTTTCGTCTTTCGCTGTTCAGTCTCCCCCCTCTTTCTCTCTCTCTCACAGAGTCACAGGAACTCAACACTTTATGTAGTATTGGTGCGCGCACAACTCTCACTCACAGCACCAAACCCACTTCACATCCATGTCTGTCCCAGTTCCTTGATCAAGCCCAAACCCCAACTTTCCCAAGTCTTCAAAGGGAGACCCCAGGAAGCTCCAATTGTGAAGGTGATCTTCTCTGTTGCTCACATTTTCTGCTTTATTTCTTTCTTTGCATGCATGGATCTGTTTGGATAATTAGTCTAAAATGCACGATCTGTTTGGGCTTGATTTTCTTTCTGTGTCTCAGTGCTGGAGTTTGAAGCTCCAGACTGCTCTGTAAAAGTCATTTCTGTGTTCGTTTCCGCCGATCCGCTTGTACTTTTCTTGATTCTAGTTTTTATTTAAAATTGTTTAATACGGAGTTTTAGGCAATAGATCATGTGGTTGGATTGAGGCTTAGTTGAGCTGAATTGGAAATGGGGTTTAAGAGTAACTTTCTGTTACCGGTGTCTGGTTATGTGTATTTTGAATGTTTGATGGCCGTTGGAATTATGTGATTGTGCTAGATTGTGGTCTGCAAGATTATCTCTGGGTTCTGTTTAAAGCTCAAATATTAACTTAGTATGGTTGATTGGCCTGCCAATTATATGGAGTAAATGTTTTAAAAATGTAGTTCTTGGTATTGTAGAGAATGTTCCTTTGGTGTGAAATGGTCCTGCCAACAACAACCAAAAAAAAAAACAAAGAAGAGAGAATGAAATGTGGAAAACTGTTTAATTATTGTGAAAGCGCCACGCTGGTTAAGCCCAAATGTCCAATTTCTTCTCGGTTGATCTTTTAAATTGTGCAAGGCTCATCCATTGCTTGGGGGGGAGGATTTTGGATTCAAAACAGTACAATATTGGATGAATTATAACAGAGAAGCCTTAAACCCTCGATTATGTCTACATTCTCTTTTGCTCAGATTACACTAGTTTCACTTTCTAATGGTCACGATTGAGAAATCATCTAGAAAAGAAATTTTGATAATAACCAACAGAAAGTATTAATGTAAGAAAAGCGTGAAAGCTGATTTTAACCTCTCTTTTTTTTTTTCTTTTTTTTTTTTCCTTCAATTTTCCAGGTATTTTTTAACTTTTAAGGGAGTTGTGATGGGTAACGGCTCAGGAGATGACACGGATATTAGTGAATCTGAAATGGATGAGTATGAAGATAAATCTTATGAAGAATTGAAGAGTGGGAACCACAATTTCAAAAACTCAGATGAGACATTTGCTTGCCCCTACTGCCCGAAGAAGAGAAAGCGGGACTATCTATATAAGGACCTTCTTCAGCATGCTTCTGGGGTGGGCAAAAGTAGTTCGGACAAGAGAAGTGCAAAAGAGAAGGCTAATCATCTTGCTTTGGTGAAATATTTGGAAAAGGATTTAGCTGGTCCATCAAAACCTGCTGACAAGAGTGATCCTCCTATTGACTGTGACCATGATGAGAAAATTGTTTGGCCTTGGACAGGAGTTGTGGTTAACATGCCAACTAGACGGACAGATGATGGGCGATATGTAGGAGAAAGTGGATCAAAGCTGAGGGATGAGTTGAAAAGTAGAGGGTTTAATCCCATAAGAGTCCACCCTCTATGGAATTTTCGCGGTCATTCAGGAAGTGCTATTGTGGAATTCCACAAAGATTGGCCTGGGTTACATAATGCTATGTCATTTGAGAGGGCTTATGAGGCAGATCATCACGGGAAAAAGGACTGGCATACTAGTAATGGCCAAAAAAATGGTCTTTATGCTTGGGTTGCCCGTGCAGACGACTATAATTCAACTGGAATTGTTGGGGAACACCTACGAAAGATTGGAGATGTTAGAACTATTTCTGAAATTATGGAGGAAGAAGCCAGGAAACAGGATAAACTTATATCTAATCTGACAAACATTATCGAACTCAAGAACAGGCACTTAAAAGAGATGGAGGAAAGATGCAGCGAGACTTCAGTATCTGTTAGCAACTTAATGGAAGAGATAGATACACTTGTTCAATCTTATACTGAAGGTTTGTTTTATTGTAGATTTCACATGTTTACTTTTCTTTAATCTCCTGAACTGAATTGTGCAATGCAATCTAATGCACCTGTTGGGTTAAATAGAATATCTTCTTAGCTATTTACAGCTGTAGAGTTCCTAAATAGTTGTTATTCCTTTTTGGTGTCAAGCTGGTATCGATTAATCTGTGCCATGTTTGCTCACAGACCTAAGAAAAGTGCAACTGAGTGCGAGGGATCACTTTCAGAGGATTTTTAATGACCACGAAAAGATTAAGTTGCAACTGGAATCTCAGAAAAAAGAGCTTGAGATGCGTGGGATAGAATTGGAAAAGCGTGATGCGCAGAGTGAAAGTGAAAGAAGATTGCTCGCTGAAGAGATTGAAAAGGTATCATTTTTTTGGGCTTGATTGCTATCACAATTTCCTTATATTTCGTAATTCACATGCTATGATTATTGAAGTGGTAAAATTTCTTTGATTAAAAAAAGTTTATTCAATATGAGAGAAATGGTCAAGTGTGTCTAATTCATAATCAATATCCCAACATCTCAATGCTGTCTAGAAGGGGAAGAGCAACTGTGTATTTTTTCCCCCTTGGTAAATATCAAATGTAGTAACCATAGAATGATTGATTAGAAAACTATTTGAACTTGATACTGTCAATGTAAGTCCTATTACTTGCTTAAAATTTATTCAACCAATTGCAGTGTTAGTTGAAATGTTTTTGTATGATTATATATGCATTTGGCAAGATGATATGCTTGACCACTCTGCTTTTGGTTATCTATCAGAATGCCATAAAAAATAGCTCTCTGCAATTGGCCTCTTTGGAGCAACAGAAGGCTGATGAAAATGTCTTGAAACTGGCTGAAGATCAGAAGGTCTGTTAGTTGTTTTTTAGTGCTTAAACATTAATCTGGACATTTCCTTGCCAATTTCATAGAAGAAAATTGGTTTTATGTTACTATTGATTTCATACAGAAGCAAAAGGAGAAACTCCATAATAGAATAATTCAACTGGAAAAGCAACTAGATGCAAAACAAGCGTTGGAATTGGAAATTGAGCAATTGAGAGGGCAACTAAATGTCATGAAGCACATGGGAGATGATGGAGATGTAGAAGTTCTGCAAAAGGTGGAGGCGATACTCAAACAGTTGCGAGAAAGAGAAGGGGAGCTTGAAGATTTAGAAGATTTGAACCAAACTCTAATAGTGAAGGAACGCAAGAGCAACGATGAACTGCAAGAAGCTCGAAAAGAATTAATAAGTGTATGTTCTTTTCCCCTTCAATGAAAAGCTGCAAGAAGCTTCTAAACGTATGCATTTTATTAGAAGTTAGTAGTAAAATCATAATTTATTTATTAATAGTAGGATCCCTAGAGGCGATTGACTCATGAGTTAATATGCCCTTATTTTTCAACCCCAAACTAGATGACCCTGAAATTTAGAAGTTGTGGGTTTCAAATTCTGATTATATTAGAGTGACATACATTTTGGTTGTTTGTATAAATGCTTTTTTCACTTGGAATAGTGGGATGGCCAGTGTTCTACCTTGTTACATTAATTTGAACTGTGGATCATTGGCTGGCTTATTGGAATATTCCTTATGTTCTGATCTAAGTTGTATTAAACCTAATACTAGTTCCAATAGCCTGTGAGGGAATACTAACTCTCTTACTTTGTAGGGCTTGAAAGAAATGGTAAGACATACTTGTATTGGTGTTAAAAGAATGGGAGCACTTGACAATAAACCATTCCATGAAGCAATGAAGAGAAAGTATAATGAGGAAGAAGCAGATATGAGAGCTTCAGAACTTTGCTCATTGTGGGAGGAATATCTAAAGGACCCAGACTGGCATCCTCTCAAAGTTACTACCATTGAAGGGAAACATCAGGTGTTATTCTTAGATATCATAATATCTGCCTCTCCTAGATATTACTCAATTGTTCTAGTTTAAATCTGTTCCATAGTAAGTAATGTATGTTATTTTTTGTGAATTATTTGGCATAATGATTCATTTTAAAGGATGAAAAGAAGGAATTTGATTGTAAGCAACAGAAATACATGCTCACCCTCAATGTGCCCCTTCCAAAACGGGCTCACTAGAACACCACCATCCCTATGAACTTTCATATTTAGAGTCCACCATCACTCTCCACCAAGCTTTCTCTCAAGTCTATAGCACTGAATCCATTTACCTAAGAGAGCATGATTGAACCTCAGCAAGTTCCTAATCCCCAACCCTCCTCCCTTAGAGATTGACATACAAATCTTGGACCAACTCACCTGGTGATATTTGAACTCTTCGCCTTGCCTACCCCATAAGAAATCACATTGGAGCTTCTCAATACAGTTTGCAACACTTGTAGGGAAAGGAAAGAGGGACATTAAGTACGTAGGTAGGTTGGATAGGGTGCTCTTGATAAGGGTAATCCTACCACCTTTATACAAATACAACATTTTCCTATTAGCCAACCACCGCTATTTTCTCAATAGCACCACCCCATATATGCTTGGCCTTATAGGATTCCGCCAACGGAAGCCCAAAATACTTCAAGTGCAAAGACACAACCCCACAACCCAGTATTCCAGCCAGCCTAACCACATCATCAGCATTTCCCATAGAAACCTATTATGATTTGGCTAAGTCTGTCTGCAATCCTGACACAACCTCAAAACATAGAATAAGTTTCATAAATTGCATAGATGATTTGGGTCGGCTCCACCAAAAAACAAGGTATCATAAGCAAACAAAAGATGGGAGATATCAATTCCTATCCTT
The DNA here is from genome assembly GCA_006937295.1 of Carpinus fangiana. Classification (NCBI taxonomy): domain Eukaryota; kingdom Viridiplantae; phylum Streptophyta; class Magnoliopsida; order Fagales; family Betulaceae; genus Carpinus; species Carpinus fangiana. Next base: position 16,888,160 of record CM017321.1, on the reverse strand, counting down.
GCAAAGAAGCCAAACAACAAACCTCCACTCATTGCAACTAAAATCATCATACCCAAATGCTTCCATCACTATAACAAACAACAAAGGAGACAGAGGCCCCCTTGCCTCAAGCCACAAGAGCTAATAAAGAAGCCTGTGGGAGAGCCGTTCACCAAAACTGAGAAACATATTGAGAAAATACAATGAGCTATCCATGAGCACCATTTCTCCCCAAACCCGCACCTTCTCAGCATGTACAATAGAAAATCCCAATTAACATGCTCATAAGCTTTTTCTAAGTCCATTTTACGAATAACTTCTGGTTCTCCAGATCTCATTTTGCTATCAAGGCATTCATTGGCAATAAGAATAAGATCTAGGATCTTCCTACCTCGGATGAATGCATTTTGTGACTTCTCTGGGTTATTTAATTGTCAGTTATTAAATTTTCCTCTAAATTTGAGGGTTAGATTTCAAGTCTGCTTTAGTTTGGTTGTAGCTGCCAAATATTGTGTTGCTTGTGTAATTAGACAGGCTGAATTTTTGAATTACAGAGGCAAAGTCCCTTGTGATTGACATGTCTGAACTTACAATTTTATTTTATTTTTTTTAAAAAAAAGGTATGTCTGAAGTCTGAACATATGACCTGCCTGCATGTCTGTTTGGTAGTTTATCAATGTCCACTTATGTAGCTTGTTAGGAGCGTGCTTTATGCTGTCTTTCCATTTGTACTCAATTAGTAAATCTGCATTTGTTAATTGGTCCGTCACATGTACTTTGAGACAATTCTTTTAAGAATTAGAAATCTAAGTAATGTTCAATGATTCTGCTGCCCAAATTTATTATTGAAGCTTTTAATAGATTGGTTGCAATGATATTCTAATATTCTCATAGGGCCATAGTACATATTTTCTTTGCTTCCCTTTTAACATGACATGGTTTACTTAAGATGAATGTCATTGTTTCAGCAAGCTATAGATGATGAAGATGAGAAATTGAAAGGTCTGAGGAATGAATTGGGTGATGAAGTTTACAAGGCCGTGACAACAGCTTTAATGGAAATAAATGACTACAACCCAAGTGGGCGGTATATAATATCAGAATTGTGGAACTACTCGGAGGGAAGAAGAGCTACACTCCAAGAGGGAGTCACATTGTTACTAGATGAATGGGAGGAAGTTGTAACTAAACGCAAAAGGCGTTGAAGGTTGGTACAAGTTTCAGATACTTTACTTTGAAAATTAAGGGCTGATAAAATGGATAGCTATTTGAGATATTCATTAATAATATTAGATTTTGGTAGGCTAGCATGTATATGAGTTTTGACTTTGGCCTTTGCTACCTTTCTGATAAGATTTTGCTACTTCTGCTAGGTGGCAGTCCTTTGGGAACCTACTAGCTTTTACTTCCTAGGCTAGGTTATTTAGAAACAATTGATTATTGGTTATAATTTTAACAGTGTCAGAAGCATGAGTATACACGCCAACTATTGCATTTATATCCTGCTCAGTTTGTATCTACGTAAATAGTCTTATCTATTATGCTAAAGTCATATATTTCTCTATTCAGTATTTTGTAAGCAAAGCGATTTTGAATTTTTCTGATGTGGAAACAATGTTGCTGGTTGCAGGAAATAAATATCCGAGTCCCCAAATGTAGCAATATGGAGATGGAATGATCTTGCCCCCTTTACTAGATGGGGGAATGTGTCTAGGGCATTTCTTCTCTGTAAATTATGAAATTTCATCTTTTACCAATTCTCCTCTCCATGAGACAACTTCTTGTATGAACAGCATTCATGCACTCACGCCAACACTTGGCATTCCTGTTGTACAATTGATGGAAAACCTATCCGACAATGTAGCCTTTGATCTGCAACTTGTGTTTTAAATAAGCTTTTCCCTGTTTCTCGATTGTCAAGAGTTACCATTGTAGTCACATTTAGCCAATATAAATTAGTTCCTAGATGTATTCAAACATCAAATATCATTCAATTAGACCGAAGCCATCTATCCATGGCTGGTCACTCTATTCATGGGATCTTGCTTCACGAGTGGTTCGCTTTAAGGGCTTTTTCACATAACTATTGGTGAATGGTGGTACAGCATTACTTGGTCTTTAGTGACATAAAGAATAGGCTTTGCCGCTTAGGTCTCTTGATTATTTAGAAATTCTGCACTGGCAAGTTCCTCCCTTAGGTTAACTGAAAGCATTGGATTGGTGATCAAAGGAAAAGTCCAAAACTTCTCCCCAAGGAAGGCCCCTTGAATTTGTGTTTTTGATCATGTCCTACGAATTTGGATAATCTACTTGCAACTGATGCTGTAGTAAACACCTAAATCATACTTGGGGTCCATTGCAATTGCTGATATGTATTCTTATAACAGTTACAACTTTCTTTAGAAAGCATTATTAAGGTGCCTTCTTGGCAGCTCTGGTCGTGAATTTAGAAGCGTAGCACAACTGTGACTAGTTGGCCAAATTGAAATTTAGAAGGGTTGCCTGGAAGGGCCGACTAACATGCCTGCAAAACCTAGACGAATGGACTCTTAAAAGGTTATCAAGGCATGAAATGGGAAGGTTGCCCCTTTTCTGGGATTTCCCCATCTTTCGTTTTAACACAAACATTAAAGAAAGAACTTGGAGAAACCCTTCTGAGATGCATAATAACTTGGAAATGGTTCTTAATAATAGTGTTTTTGAGCTAAGTAGTAAGTAATGCTATACATTATGTTTTTATCCTATAAGTATCTTACAATGTTAACTTAATAATTTCATCCAACCCTTTGATCAGTCATTATTTTTTTAAAAAATATATATATATATCAAAGGAATTGGTTGAGACTCTTATAGCAGTATTGCAAGATAAAAATGTAGTATATAGTATTATTGTTTTTAGTTTTTCCATTATTGATTGAAAATAGAATAATGCAATACACCACACTTTTATCTTACTTTGCTGACGTGACACTCTATCAACTCTTTAAAAAAAATTAAAACAAAAAATCTAATAACGGATTAACAATATTATATCAATAAAGTAAGATAAAAGTGTGATATATAACATTTCTTTTGAAAATATGGCTAAGTATTTTGTATTTTTCCTATCCATATTGTTGAGGACAGCAAAAAGTTTCCCCAATGCAATGTGATTTTTCTTGCTTTAGTAAATATTAGAAAAGCTGGGAGTATACATCGAAACAAACTCCTTTTTTCTTTTTTTTTTTTGGTTAGATTGTTTTGCACCCAAAAAATTGGGCCAAGATATACTCTCTTGTAAAATTGTGTATCCAGAATCTAGCCTCTTCTGCATGCATGTGATTAGCCCAGTCTCACTCGAGTTTACTTCACTCTTAGATCCTACGAACACGTTAAATGCATAACAAATATGAGGGATAACATAATCAAATTTATCTCTAATTTTAGAGGTGTAATTCACATTTCTATTTATAAAATGAAGTACGTAATTTCTTAAGGGAAGCTAGGTCTTTGTCCATATCAAAATCTGCCACCTTTTCTCCCCCTTCTCTACCTTTCACTCCAAAGCCACTCACTGCAGAGCTCCATAGCTGCACAAAGGCTGAGCTTGAGAGTAGAAACCATTTCCCCACTAGAAGACTTGGTATTGTAGTCTCTTTTCTTTGATCTTTTTACTTGGGTTCTGGGTCCGAGTTTCTTTTTGTGTGTGTAACTTCAAAACAAAAACAAAAGGTTGCATTTTGTTTGCCATTATATTTGCATCTTGAGATTTGGGTGCAATGGATATTCCTGATTTGTTTGTATTTCCGATTACTTCCGTGATTTATGTCCATTCTGATTCGATTATGACATTATGTGTGGTTCTCGAGCTTTCTTAAGCAAAATGTCTACTTTTATGCTTCCCTTTTGCCTTCTATTCTTGCCTGGGGTTTTGGGAGATTTGGGTATTTGGGAATCGTAATATTTTTATTTAATTTGATTTGGTTAAAGCCAACTTTCTTTAGTTCTGTTATGATGTTATCCATCATGATGATGAGGATGGTTACTATGATTAAGATTAGGAAACATTATTAATGTGTTTTATTTTCCCATCTATTTATTAATATTAGTTACTATTAGATTAATCTGCCCAAACAATTTTCTATTCTAAGTTTTTTTAAAAAAAATTATTAGCCTAAGTTACCTCATCTGTCTCTCTCTCTTCAAGCCGTGAAATATTCCAACTCTCTCTCAGCTAAACTGGACATTCTCATTTTGTGAAGCCACAAACAATTAATCAGATATTGGAAATTCCCAATGTTCCAGTCAATTTGTGGCGTAAAAGATGTTGATTAAAGCGTTAGGGAAGCTAAAGCTTGTATAAATTTGTAACTGACGATGGAAGAAGAAACAGCTTTTACCTCTGTTATTTTCCACTTGTATAAATTGATAGTAAAAAGGTCGTATAATTTTTACTTCACAAACCACTGTTTATGCATAAAATACCCTCAAAATCTCCGTTTTCTAGATGCATGAAGTGCTAAATCTGATACCTTTGGCTTTACTTCGCATAATGGTTCAATTTGCTTAAACTTGTTTTTGACTGATGCTGCAGGCCCCNCTCTCTTCAAGCCGTGAAATATTCCAACTCTCTCTCAGCTAAACTGGACATTCTCATTTTGTGAAGCCACAAACAATTAATCAGATATTGGAAATTCCCAATGTTCCAGTCAATTTGTGGCGTAAAAGATGTTGATTAAAGCGTTAGGGAAGCTAAAGCTTGTATAAATTTGTAACTGACGATGGAAGAAGAAACAGCTTTTACCTCTGTTATTTTCCACTTGTATAAATTGATAGTAAAAAGGTCGTATAATTTTTACTTCACAAACCACTGTTTATGCATAAAATACCCTCAAAATCTCCGTTTTCTAGATGCGTGAAGTGCTAAATCTGATACCTTTGGCTTTACTTCGCGTAATGGTTCAATTTGCTTAAACTTGTTTTTGACTGATGCTGCAGGCCCTCTCAAATATTTGTCCAAATGTGGAACACCAACCATGAAGAGGAACTAATCAAATGCCGCAGATTTGCTGTGGGCCTTGCAAAGGAGATTGATTACAAGAACCTAAGATTGTTGGAGATGGAGCATAAGTATAATGAGACAATGGCTACTGTTTGCAAACTTACAGAGGAAGCTAATTCCAAAGACAAAAGTTTTTTGGAGATGGAGCACAAGTACAAGGAGTCCTCTGCAACTGTTAAAAGGCTGATGAATGAAACAGATATGTTGCATTCGAGTATGTTATTCATTTAAGTTATAGAAGAAGCTTAGTTTATCACTCCTTGATCATCGTTATCATGTCAAGCCTAATTGCATATATCCATCAGGCACTGGTAGGTGTTGTATTTAGTAGAAAGATCAAAGTTCTGAGATTGAATGTCTCTAACAGAGGCTTCTCCTAGTTTTTTGACATCTATAAGACAATGATAAAAGTTTCAAAGACCGCAAGAGGACGCCGGTGGAATTTAAGTCCTTTTTCTTTAATAATCTTTATATTTGGACAGCTGCGTTTTTAGCTCCTTTGGGGCTTAGTTTTCATGATTTCATTTTTTTCCCCCCTTGAGCTATGTGTTTCTTTTGTATACTTTTTGTGTACTCGGGTTGCGCTTTTCGCTTTTAATGATATTTCGATTACTTACAAAAAAAATTAAGACAATGGTTCTGAGTTTTTCTTCACGAACCATTTTCTACAGTTAGATTGGTTGTGCAGGACAGATTTTACATGAAAATCTAGATTAAATTTTGTTAAAAAGGTAGAAGGTCGAATAAGGTTGACTTCTCATTGCTCATATGAATAGAATCTTGTAGGAAAATATTGCGGCAAGATACTTCTATTCGTTTCTAAGTGACAAACCAGGAACTGTGTTCTCTTTTGCTTTCTGATACTGCAATCCAAGTTTTTCTAATTTCAACAAATTTTTAGAGATAATGTGAATCTGTCCCTATGGAAGACAACTTTGATCTATTAATGCTCCTAAAGCACGCCTGATTCTAAACTATGCTTAGTGGATGCAGGCTTGTCAAGTAGCATTTCTCCTAGAAACAAGCCACTTCAGGATATTATTGTCAGACTCTGAACTTAATTTATTGGATACATACATTATGAAGTTTGAACATGTCTCTGAAAGGATTTGTTCCCTCATTTCATGTTAGTCTCACTTCGATTCATTCAGCTACTCTGTGTCATTTGCATCTATCAGTGCACTTATAGCTTGCATAGCCTTGCACAACATTTAGATTTCTCTGGCATTTGTTTGATAAAATTTCCTTTGAATCTGTGTTTAACCCATACCCCTTCATTTCCCCAGAGATGCAAATAACGCAGTCCATCAACAGGAAGCTGAAAGAAGCCTTGAAATGTCAAAAGAAAGAACTCGACCAGCAAGCCAAAGAATTGGAGGAGAGTAAAGCTCACAAAGGCCTGGAGCGAAGAAGTATTTTAAACGAGATTGAAAAGGTTAGTACAGTAGTCAACAGACACCTGAGCATCTCTTTGAAAACTTCAATATTACAAGAATATTAAAAGAATTACATTGAATTGGCTCAATTGTACGATTGCATTCAGTTATTAATAAGATTTTTTTAAGCAGTTATTAATAAGATAATATTAAGCATGGAAAAGTGATGCAGCATCAGTTCAAGCCTTTGGCAACTTTTGGTGTTGTCTTGTCATTATCAAATTTCAATCTAGGGTGTGAATGGGAATGCTTATTCAAATTTGTCATTGTTTCTAGCATTTCTTTACTTTTAAGTGCAGTTACAGCATCTTAACTATAATTTTGTGTAGAAGACCANGACAATGATAAAAGTTTCAAAGACCGCAAGAGGACGCCGGTGGAATTTAAGTCCTTTTTCTTTAATAATCTTTATATTTGGACAGCTGCGTTTTTAGCTCCTTTGGGGCTTAGTTTTCATGATTTCATTTTTTTCCCCCCTTGAGCTATGTGTTTCTTTTGTATACTTTTTGTGTACTCGGGTTGCGCTTTTCGCTTTTAATGATATTTCGATTACTTACAAAAAAAATTAAGACAATGGTTCTGAGTTTTTCTTCACGAACCATTTTCTACAGTTAGATTGGTTGTGCAGGACAGATTTTACATGAAAATCTAGATTAAATTTTGTTAAAAAGGTAGAAGGTCGAATAAGGTTGACTTCTCATTGCTCATATGAATAGAATCTTGTAGGAAAATATTGCGGCAAGATACTTCTATTCGTTTCTAAGTGACAAACCAGGAACTGTGTTCTCTTTTGCTTTCTGATACTGCAATCCAAGTTTTTCTAATTTCAACAAATTTTTAGAGATAATGTGAATCTGTCCCTATGGAAGACAACTTTGATCTATTAATGCTCCTAAAGCACGCCTGATTCTAAACTATGCTTAGTGGATGCAGGCTTGTCAAGTAGCATTTCTCCTAGAAACAAGCCACTTCAGGATATTATTGTCAGACTCTGTACTTAATTTATTGGATACATACATTATGAAGTTTGAACATGTCTCTGAAAGGATTTGTTCCCTCATTTCATGTTAGTCTCACTTCGATTCATTCAGCTACTCTGTGTCATTTACATCTATCAGTGCACTTATAGCTTGCATAGCCTTGCACAACATTTAGATTTCTCTGGCATTTGTTTGATAAAATTTCCTTTGAATCTGTGTTTAACCCATACCCCCCCAGAGATGCAAATAACGCAGTCCATCAACAGGAAGCTGAAAGAAGCCTTGAAATGTCAAAAGAAAGAACTCGACCAGCAAGCCAAAGAATTGAAGGAGAGTAAAGCTCACAAAGGCCTGGAGCGAAGAAGTTTTTTAAACAAGATTGAAAAGGTTAGTACAGTAGTCAATAGACACCTGAGCATCTCTTTGAAAACTTCAATATTACAAGAATATTAAAAGAATTACGTTGAATTGGCTCAATTGTACGATTGCATTCAGTTATTAATAAGATTTTTTTAAGCAGTTATTAATAAGATAATATTAAGCATGGAAAAGTGATGCAGCATCAGTTCAAGCCTTTGGCAACTTTTGGTGTTGTCTTGTCATTATCAAATTTCAATCTAGGGTGTGAATGGGAATGCTTATTCAAATTTGTCATTGTTTCTAGCATTTCTTTACTTGTAAGTGCAGTTACAGCATCTTAACCATAATTTTGTGTAGAAGACCATCAATGGTAGTGGCTAAGTGATCTCAAGGAAATCTCCAAAATGTTTAGGCATGTACTAGGGTGAGAATTTGACTCCTGAAATATAAATCTTCAATCCTATTAGTATTAGCCGTCCTGAGTCCATGTCCTGGGCTAGGTTATGCTATGGTTTAGTTGGACTTAAAGGAGCGCTTGCGGTTCCAACTGTCTAAACCTTTCTTGTGCGGCTCCCCGCAGGTAGAATAACTACAGTTGGTTTCTCTCGCTTGTCTTTTTTACTAGAGAAAAAATAAATAAATAAAATTATAATTTTGTATAGAAGGATCTCAATTGATTCTCTTTTAAGTTCTTAAAGTCCTGAGCAAGCTGCAGTAATACATTTTCTTACTGCTGACTGTGTGTGTTGTATAACTGGTTACTAGGAGCTACATTCTATGTGGTATTATTGGGAACTCAAAGAATGTTGATGAACTGTGCTATAAAGATCAACATTCAGTAACCCTTTATACAAAAGGCAATATAGTTGAAATTTGGGTCTAAATACCCATTTTAGTCCCAGCTTCTGCTTAGATTTTCTTCCTATCAGATTGTAACCACTGCTCCACAATTCTACACTGTATCTATCAATATCAGTTACATCTGGTGAACCTGCACTGAAAGGCAACCTCTAGATCTACTTTCTCACCGTTAATACATTGATGTCTCAACCATGCGCTGTCTTGTGAAGTGCAGGAATTAGTGCCATTCTAATTAACTAAAATCGCTCCCAAGTTATGCTTCACAGAATCTTTCTTCTTTTAATTTTTATTTAAAATTATTTTTCATGTCTTCACATTGTTTTATTATGTGAATAAGTTGGATGATGCACTCAATAATATACACTCAAATCCATAGTGTCCTCTGGTTTACTGATTGTTGTCTATATTTTAAGGGCATTGGATGTGCTATACCTGTATATTTATGTTAGATGCGTGCAATGGCACGTAAATGTATCTACTACCACATCCATCCTGATCCAGAGGAATAATGCATGGTAATTTTTTATTATCTAACATAAAACATTCGATTTGTAATTCATGCAGTTGAAAGAAGAATTGCAGGCTCAAGAGGAAAAGACAGATGCAGTAGAAACCCTTAACTCGGTTCTGATGGTTAAAGAGCATATGATTAACCAAGAGCTACAAGAGGCTCGCAAAGAATCAATAGAAGTATGGCTTTATTCCCCCACGTTTTGCATACAAATTACCAGTTGTTTTGCTTTGCTAGTTCCACCTCCAAAACATGCTAGTAAATACAGGTGCTTAATAGCGTGATCTCATGTCTGTTTTGCCATGCAGAGCTTGCAAAATATGTTGACTGGGCAAGCAAATCTGGGAATAAAAAGAATGGGGGAGGTTGACTGGAAACCATTTCGAGATATATGCTCACTGAAATTCCCCGGTGAAGACTGGGTGAATATATCTGCTAAATTATGCTCAGAATGGCAAGAAAAGTTGATGAATCCACATTGGCATCCTTTCAAGAAAGTCATGGAAAATGGTGAACCCCAAGTATGTTCATATGCTTTTGTGACCTTCTAATTTTAGCTGTGACTTAAGAATTCCAGAAAATTGTGAAATGCAGGAACAAATAGATGAAGTCGACGAAGACCTGCAAGGGTTGAAAACTAATTGGGGTGAGGGTGTATACAAGGCTGTTACCAAAGCATTGCTGGAAATTAATGAAGTCAATCCAAGTGGGAGGTATGCAGTCCCAGAAATTTGGAACTTAATGGAGGATAGGAGAGCCAGTATGAAAGAAATCATTCAGTATATAATCAAGCAATTGCGGATTCGTAAAAGAAAAGTTTGCTAATGTTGGCACCAGGTCTCAATTTGTGAGTTTTCTTCAATTCATACCGTATCGTTTTTGCAATTGTTGTTTAGTCTTCTACTATCCATAATGAGGCATAAGTTATTGTCTAGCTCAGTGCAACAATACACAATGATAACACCTTCTGTGACACTATATTAGAGAGCCTATTGGAGATTTGTTTTTGTCTTCAATTCATGTGCCAAGTGTAGGAATCACAGCAAACAAAATTTGATACTAGCATATGGTTCAATGCCATACAAAGTACTAAATAGAGAAATGAAAGTTTTATTTTCTCATTGCTGTGTGCTTTGCCATGGACTTTGTCATGTTATGTGTTAAGTGGATCAGATTAGATATGGATTTGTTTCTTAAAATTGTCAGTACTTCAGAAGAATGGATGAGATTAATTTCAGAGGGGAGGGGGTGGGGTAATGTTTACAGGAATAATAGTGAAAGCAATCTTTTTCTTTTGCCTGGTCAAGCTTACTCTATATGGGTGTGATGGCAAGGGATAGCTCTCTAAGCTGCTGTTACTTATGATGATGTAGCTTTTAAGATGATTATTTTCGGTCTGTCGTGGTTCAAAACATTGGCATGACCTCCATTTTTGAAGCTTTTATCTTTTTCATCTTCTTAATCCAACATTTACACAACTTTCACATTAAAACAATCTCAATTTTCTTATGAATTTTTGTCCAACAGGTACAAAGGGATGTAGCAGAAGCCTCACTTAGTGGTTAGCAAAATGAAAGAAGAAACCCTGCAGTTAACAGAACTGAAAGAGACGTTAGAGCCCAACAACGAAGAGACATTTAGTTTAGTGATTGAATCTTCAGTGTTTGACTACTTTTCAACAAAAGATTGATCCTACAATGACATACATGTATGACTTATTATCTCAACACGGTTAAAGTATATACTTTTGGACAACAGTTGAGAGACACATTTTATGAATGCTAGGTGCAGCAGCACAGATCTTATCCGGTAGTGAAAAGTGAAAACGACAGTGAAAATTTTATGGAGAAATGATGGAAAAACATTAAACAAGGGGAAAGGGTTTTTATTTTTTGTAAAGAAAGCTGTGTACCCAAGAATAATTCTCAGAAAATAGGCTTTTTTTCACCCAAATTTAGCCTCAACATCCCCATTTCTTACAAACCGTATGGATCAACTGAACCCAACTAAGTACGGATTGACAAGTGCACACAAACAATAGTGAGAAGTGTGTATAATATCTGAATCACTGGCACTTGGATTCCTATCACTTATTTATTCTTGGGGGCTAAGGGACGTTTGTATAATGGAGTGGGGCCACGAAATCAAATTAGTTATCCCCTAGATCTCCCTCAGTGGACCAAGCGTGGGAAAACACTCCATAGAAAATGACTCATTTATTAGGTACGCATCATTTTAACCAAACATTTTTCTTCTACGAATTCATTAAGTTCTTCATCTTCTTCAATCAATATTGACTTAAGAATCAAAGTGACAAGCCAAAACCTGGTAGGATATTTTGTGTTTAATCTTTCTTCTTCTGTATAAGCTTCTTCGATTTATGATTTGGTGTGTGACCAATTGATTCTTCATAACGTGTTTTATTTTTTAATAAAGTAACTTGTATTATTTATTGTTACTTATGTTGGTCGTAGATAGATTCAATGATTAATTTAAAAAAAGAAAAATATTAGGAGACGGTACGGGAGAATAAAAAAAGAATTTTGCGTAGTTTGAAGTTTGAACTCGCGTTCAAGAAAGAGGGCACTTTTGTCAATCTGCATCTGACACCCAAGCCACACTAAACCATTGGGCTGGGCCTGAGTTGGCCTCCAAGCGGCCCAGATTGTCCAGTTGCAACCCTAGAGGCTAGAACTGATGCGTGCTTAGATATAAAACGTCTCGCCTCTTAGTGGTAACCCTATTACGTCCTCTGTGTAATGCACGGGATATCGATCTTTAATTTGTTCTCTGAGTTTTCTTATAGAAGAGGGTCTGGCTATGATTACAAAGAGAGAGGCTAGAGTGGGATTTTCCTACAAAGTGAAAAAAAACCCAGTTCGATTTTGAGGAGAAAGACTAAAGGGTGCCGCCGACCCCAAAAGGGAAGGCTTCGGCGTCTCAAAATTTGTCTCTGTTTCTCGATCTGGGTTTCCACCCACAGTGACTGATCTTCCAATTCTTGTACACTTGATATGAGCCCCAAACCCTTAACTTAGTCTTTTTTTTTTTTTTTTTTTTCTTTTCTTCTTTTTTTGCATCTGTTGTGTTTGTGGTGAGAAAGCACTTGTTTGCTTTGTTTTCTCACTGAAACAACGGTGCGTACAGAGAAAGCCTTTTTGCTACTTCGCTGGTTTCCCTCAACAGGTTTTGGAAACAAAACCTGTTTTTGGGAACCTGCGGGTGCGATTGGGCAGCGGCCAGACAACCGTAGGGATGGTTTCCACAGATGACGGGTTTTGTTATCTCGTTTCATCTACTAAATCCCATCTCACATTTCCTACATTTTTCTCGCTTGCTATTTTTCTTTGCGTTATCCTTTCTTTTTGTGTTTTTGGCTTTTAAAATTGTTATATTTGTTCTCAGTACGAGTCATTTAAGCATATTGTCAACTCAAACCAAATACATTAACAAACAACTCGAACCAAAAACAAAAGAACATCCCAAAACTCATAGACTGGCATCTTTGGTCTTGATAAGAACATAAGCCGAGGGCTGTATACGACTGTCCCAATAATGATTTGGACCATTGAAGTTAGCTCGAGCAAACATATTTATATTTGGAACATCGAGTGCTCGATGGTTTGCCTAAACGACCTCCTCGACCATGATTGCATCATGTTGCGGCAAGATACGTCAACATGCTTGTGGTTGTGGTGGGTTATGAATGCTGGTGTTAATTATGTCCTCGGGACCTCGATCATGTGCTTGTACAGCGGCTCTTTTTGGACCTCACTAGAAATCTTGAAGTGCAACCAAGAATCTCGCCCACTGATCTTTTGCGGATTTGTAGTGTTTGGGACCTTAGGTTAGGTGGAGATGTGCAGTGGTGGGCATGGTGGGTGGTGGCCGATTGGTTTGAGAGAGTTGGCAAAGGGCAATAGAGTGTTGTCTTGATGTGTGTTCTGGTTCTTGATGGCTTTGGGTTTTGGTTTATTTCAGTTGTGGGCCTGTGGCGTGAGATTGATGGTTAGTCTAGTTAACTGCTTCCCTTTAGTTTGTGGTTTTTTCAGCATTGGACCTTGTACTTATTGGCATGCATCTTGAACTTTTGAAATTGCCATGAATACATAACTTTGCTAGCTACAAAAACATTAACAATCAATCTAAAGACATGAGAAACAATTATAAGATGAGAATAGGTGTAATTATTAGAGATCATGTGGTAGAGGTGGCTCCAAATCATCCATCACTGACCCAGGTTGTTGAAGTGCATATGGCAGCTGCAATTTTTACTAGAGATTTGGGGTTGGAAAATGTTCTGTTAGACGGCAATTGTGCTCTGTTTGACAAGTGAATCATGTTAGAAGGGTTGCAAATGGAGTCGCTGACATGCTAGCAAAGAAAGCACTTACTCACTTTGACGAACAAGTCAATATGGAGAAAGTTTCTCTATGTTATTCATGATATTGTATTTGCTGAACATTGTGTTCAAGTTCAACTTTGTTAGAACAGTTTTTCACACGGTGAATACGCATTCTTCGGGGCCTTCAAGATTTACAATACATCATCATGTGCACTTCAATTTGCTACAAAAAAGCGAAAAGCGTCAAAGGACCCATCGGTATTTCTATCGCGGGCACTCCGATGCCAAAGTTAAAACCTAAGAGAAATATTGTACTTCGAAGCACAATAAATCAATATAACCAATCATTTCTGATTATGAGAGAGAGTCCATTTTGTACCTGCCGTAGGGGCCTATTTATAGGCTAGAGTGCTGAGGTTGAATTGAACTGGTTCTCTTGGAGTTTGAGTTGGTTTGAGAGTCCGGAATTGAGATAGGACTCAACAACTATCATCTAGAGATAAACCTTCAACAGTAATTATGTAGAGATAATCTTGGGTAGTCATATTGTAGAGATAATCTTGAATTCAAGGAGCTTTAGCTGGGATTGAGCTTCTTTATTCCAATATAATCTCAATTATAATATATCTTATGCTAATTAATTAAATAGACACTATTATTTAATTAATGTCTTTATGGGCCTATCCTTGGCCATTGGGCCCAAATTTGGTGGGCTTGTAGTGTGAATTTATTCCCAACAAACTTTATTATTGAAGATTTGATAGTACTTTTTTAAAAAAAGAAAATACACAAAACACTCATAACTGTTATTACGTTTATATCATATCAAAATACTTTAAAAAAAACTAAACTAAAACTAGAACAAAAAGTAGCATCTAAAATGCATTAACAAATGGAGCCTTTAATTATTGTATTTCTATTCTCAAATTTTAAAAGAAATTTGGAATACTGAAACTTAGCTACAATACAATCTTTCCAAATTTCAAAGTATAAGCCTTTATCCCATCATGATAAAATCAAACAAAGTTTTTTTTTTTCATATTAAGTTGGAAATTTTTTTCTCTATTTCAATCTATTAAAGCTAAGATGCATGTTGCAAATCACATGCTTATTTTTTTCTTCTTTTATTTTTTGGTAAGAACATCAATTCATTCAAACGAGATTACAACATAGAAACAAATACAAGCTAATATGAAAAACCTAATTAAGACAAATTCCTAGCACCTCAACGAATTGATGGGAGACAAAAGAAGTGAAAGGAACTAGCAAATCCAATTGATTAAAGTTGTGGCTCTCTAGGATGGATAAAACTATATGGAGTAATAAAACCCATAAAAACTTAAATCTTGACAAGTTTCTAAAGAAACTATGAAAGATTTAACATAAAACAAACAGTGAAAAAAGGGTTTCCTTCATAGACAAAAAGTCTGGGGCCCAATTGGTTCGAATTATTTTTAAAAACACAATACAGACAGACCACTAACACTTCAATAAACTAGGAGACCAAACAGGAGGAAAAAATATACCCTACACAGAGTCTGAAGCCCAACTGGTTCGGGTTAAATAAAAAGCTACACTGTTAACATAACATAATAGAAATACATGACAACAAGTAGGGGAAAATCTAAGTCCAAAAACAACACCACCAAAAGTGGATGCGAAGGCGCAGATGACGGGGAACGCCAAAAAGGGCTGGCAACAGTGTGAAGGGGCAAAGGAATGCCACATGCACTGCCTAGGGCACACCACGTGCCAAAGAGTAAGATCTACTCTTAGTCGTGTGTGTGCCACACCTTGGTGCATGGTGGCTGGACAATGGCATGGCTGATGGTGGCTGAAAGCTAAGTAACCTAGGATCCTGGTGGAGTGACACTTCTTTGGGTGTGACTTCTTGAAATTTACAAAGAAATAAAATCTAAAAACTTCAAAAAGTTTGCAGATCCAGGGCAGTAGACAATGGTATGATGCTAAAACTAGGCGACTACGGACTAGCGGTGGAGAATGGGATGATGGTACTTTTGGACAAAGATAGGACCTCCAAAGAGGCGGCAGAAAGGGGAGGGGGAAAGAGGAAGGAGAAAGTAGGGGGAAAATAGTGGGAGGAGGGAGTCATGACTCCCTCCCCCTAGCTTGCTAGACATTAAAGTGGAGGTTTTTTCTTCAAGTTCCGGAAGAGAGAGAATTATTTTTTTTACAAATCACATGCTTTCTTTCAGCAACCTCTTCTTCCTACTAAAAAGCTAATTCAACAAAAGGGCATGAGGTTTGGAAAGGGGCTATAAGCTGTGTTTGGGGAAGGGCCGGACCCAAAGTCAAAAAAAAAAAAAAAAAATCCTCAAAATCAATCTAAATATTCTTACTTTTTACATCACATCAATAACTTTTTATTATTATTCAAATAAAAAAATCACCATGAAACAAATTTTTTTTACTTTTTCATACAAAATATTCTTACTTTTTTTTTTTTTTTTTACATCAATCAAATCTACTACAGTACCGGCTCACTCCATTTTTCAAGACCCTTCCCAAACACCGCCTAAATAGCAAATTCACTCCTCCCTTTCATCCTTTCATCCTCTCATTCGGAAAATGATATATCCCTCTCAAAACTTAGCTGTTGGAGTTGCAGTTTGAAAGTAAGGAGTAAAAAACTACAACATATGTGTAGTAGTTCAATTGGGAAATGCTGCTCACTACTCGTTCATCTTTAGACCAATGCCCCACATTTTCAATTGAGATGGATGATTCTTCATTAACATCAAAGTATATTGTCATCTTGTTATGTCACATTAATTTAATAAAAATCAATTAGTCAATGCACAATCCATCTGAAACACTTGAGAAGACCAAAGTGTAAATTAAATTAAAATACTTCTTGTATATAGATAGTATTTTAAAGTAAGAAAAGCCGCGGGCTTACATAAATATGCCGCCACTTCAGCCCTTAACATGCACTTTTTGCTTTCCCTTTATACCCCTTCAAACAAAGTCAAAAAGTTTCACCCCCCCCCCCAACAAGCACAAACACACTTTACCCGCATTTTCTCTTACTCAAATCAACTTTCCAAGAAAATAAAAATAAATTAAAACCAAAATTATATATTTATCAGGAAACTTGGGAATTTTACACCCTGAAATTCTTTCCGGTGAATGTTTGCCCAAATTGCCAATTGGAGGGGGCAATGTTCCATGAAGTGGAGCTGCGGCGGTCACTACCTGTGACTCTGAAGGAGAGTGACTGACCAACCAAAACTGTGTTTGATTGCCAGTTCTGACCCCAGTTGCGGCTCAGGGTCATCCACTCAGTTTTTGATCCTTTCACGCTCACCTTCACTATGTCCCCTGCACCCGCGACGTTGGTGACCAAAACCAAGTTGAAGTAACGGAAGCCGTTGATTGTGAACCTGATCCCACCCTGCTTTTGGCAGGGCACTCTGAAAAAAAAAAATAATAATAATAATAATAATTAGTTTTTTTATTTATTTAGAAAAGAATTGAATAAAATCTATGAGATAACAGATAATTGAATAAAAACTAAATAATTTTGTGTATCCCTTAAATTTTTGTAATCTCAAGAATTAATTTTTAATATCACGTTATCATATTTATTTAATAATCTATAAGTAGTATTTCTCTTGGGTGTCGTGTATACACGGAAAAGGGTGGGTCAAACCTGAACCCTTTTCAAATTGATGGACAAGAATACGAGATCGTATGGCAGAGAGGCACGGGCCCACTTCTTTAGGTCTGGTTTGACGTTTGTCACGATAGACGATAAGATGGGGGGACGTGATGACACAGAGGATATGATTGTCTGATGTAAGCATTCGATGGACGGTTGTGATTTTACGGTCTAAAACTATGTACTACAGGTAAATCACAGGGAAATCGATTTTCTGACACTGGTACTGTTCCGAGGACTGTACGAAGTAGAAGAAAAACAGACAACAGACAATCACGATTCACATGGATAGCTTAACATAAACTGACTAAACGATTGTCGTCTAGGTGAATTACGGCAGGTCGTTTTTACAATACCACCGTACCTTTACCTCTCGTCAAACAGAGCCTGGAGGAGTTGAAAAATAAAGCAAAGACGCAAGAGTTCAAAGAGAGAGGCTCACCGGCGGTACGAGACGGGGACAATTCCAGCACGGTACTCTGCGATCTTGAGGAACATGGGCATGGCGAGGTCGAAGTGGGGGCGAGGAGGGTTGCACCACCCGCCATTGTCGCTGGGAAGCGCGTAATTGGGGGGGCAAAAGTTGGTGGCGGTGATGAGGATTGAGGGGCTACCGGAGTGGCACCACTGTGGCTCGTTAGCGCACTTGATCTCGAAGCAAGCCCCGCAGCTGAGCCCGTTGTTGAACAGGGCAGTGCTCAGTGCAGCTGTGTTCACGCCGTAGCCTTGGCTGTAAAGGTTTCCGTACCCACAAGCGCCTCCTGTGGAGAAAGAAGAAGAAAATGATCAGTTACAGAAGAAATAATTAGAGACTTTTTGGAGATGCGGTTTCGATGAAGAATGCGAGTGTCTTGTTGGAAAATGCGGCTAGAAATAGATGATTGCAAAAGATTCGAAGAAATTAAAACAGAGTCACAAAACAGAGCTGGAGAGGTTTTTCAATATTCTTAACACTTGATGAAGGGGAAGAGTGAGAGTTGGGGGGCACAATACCCATAGTTCCAGAGGCGTCACTGCCTCCATAGAAAGTAGCATGGGCGCTCTGCCAAGCTCCACCACTGTAAACGCCTGGGATTCTGGCGTCAACCAGAGTGAGAAGTAGCAACAGAGAAACAATGCAGGCCACACCCGAAGCAGCCATAGCTTTCAATGCTCTTAGAGACTCTCTGAGAAAGATATGGCCCAACAATGCTGCCTTAGGAGTTAGGAGGATCTGGGCATGTGAGAACACAAGGCAGAGAGGACCGCTATTTATCGAGACAGAGTGGGCAAATTGTCAAAAAAAGGTAGAATATGGGACAGAAATTATCACCCTTAATTAAGGGTGTTTGGTCTCTTACTCTCTGCCCCTAATAAAAAAAGAACTC
The DNA here is from genome assembly GCA_006937295.1 of Carpinus fangiana. Taxonomy (NCBI): domain Eukaryota; kingdom Viridiplantae; phylum Streptophyta; class Magnoliopsida; order Fagales; family Betulaceae; genus Carpinus; species Carpinus fangiana. The sequence continues at coordinate 16,869,598 of CM017321.1, read as the reverse complement.
TTTTTTCTCTCACTCTTGGTTTTGCCAAAATTCCATTCAACCCCTCGTAAACCCTTTCTGATTTTCATGGCATTTATATATTTTGGCATTTTTTTGTTAATAATAGATGGGTTTTTTGGGGAAAAGGAAGGGATATGGTAGTAGAAATGATGGGCGTGGGACAAAAAGAACCTGGTCCTCAAGGTCGATACTTGATATATATGAAACCACTTTGCTTGATTTGCAAGTTGTGCCATCAACTACGGCGCTTAAGAAGATTGTTTTTTTGTTTCCTTTTTTACTATTTTTTCAACACCCTTTTTCAGTTTCTTCTTTTCTTTTCCCATCTTTGAAATCTTGACTGGGTGACCCAAATTTTATTCTATTTCCTTTTATTATTATTATCATTCCTTTTTTTATAGAAACATAAATATAAAAAGCTGAATAATAATAATAATAATAATAAAAGGAAATAGAATAAATATTGAGATTAAGGTAAAAGGAAATAGAATAAATATGGAGATTAAGGTGATTCTGTATATAGCATACATCCATTCACAGCTCTATTTATTACATGTGATTTGAAATATTTCAAATCACATGTAATAAATATTTAAAATATTTTTTTTCTGATTAGGCTACATATTTTCTTTTTATTTACTTATGATCCGAATACACAGCTCTATTTATTACTTGTGATTTCAAATATTTTAAATACAAACATATCCCTTAAATTAGAGTTAACAAATATTATTTGAATCCCTTGATTTGGGGCACACAAAATCAATATTTATTCTAAAAGATTTATATCCTTAACAATTTTGTTGTCTCAGTAACTATTAGCCCCGTAGCTTATTTAAATTTGTTTCTTTGTATTTAATTTGTCTATATTACATAGGGGTGTCAATTCGTATTAGCATGTTAAGTTTGAGCCATGTCCTATCATGGCCATTCATGGATATAAGATTATTTAGGTTAATCACAACTCGACCCATTTAAATAAACAAGCCATACCCTTCAACCATACCCACTATTTCATGTTGTGTCGGTGGTATCAAGTTCGCAGGTCGTATTCAAAATTATTAACCTTAAATATTGCATGTCAAGCTCAAATTGTATCGAGGCATGGATATAAGATTATATAAGTTAAACCCTAATTCAACCAATTTAATTAAACGAATCAAACCATTTAACCCTAACCCGCTAATTTTATGTTGGGTTTATGTCACGTTGTCATTTAAAAAATTGTTTGCCCCAAGATTATATATGAAAAATGTTAGACTTGCCATTCTTTTACAAATTATTAAAACACGTCAACACGTGATTTGAGGGTGTTAATACAATCACATGCTACAACATGTCAAAATATTGTAAAAGAGTTGTAAGCGTAACATTACTCATTATATATATTTTTTTAATAGGTAAATCATTAAATCTCTTTTTATTCTATAAAAGATTTAGAGCATAAAGTTCTTACATCACGTAGTATACAAACTCTTAAAAATATAAGCAAAAGCTATGTGGTTACAAAGTCGTAGATACATCGAAAAATTTAACAATTAAACTATATCTGTGACCTCTGATTTCACCCATGTACAAACTTCATTTTTGGCTCATGATAGACTAGATCTAACATGGGTAGATCATATCCCTACAACATTACTCATTATATATTATAATATGAACGTCAACATGCTGAAAAAAAAAGCACTTATTTTCTTGGTGGAAATAAGTAAACTAAAACAAAGTTTTATGACTTGCCAAGCACGTACTCAAAGTAGTGGGTACTCATGGTACGGACAGAATGTGAGTATGCTTGCTTCCTATAATGGACTCCCAGCGATAATAGGATATTATTGTGATAATAAATTAATTAAATTCTTAACAGACGTTGGTCAAACTCCACTCCAACATGAATTGGATTTTTCCGAACTTTATGCCCAACCCAAGCCAACCTAAAAACTCCCTTTTTCCTCTCTTGCTTATTTTACGTAATTGTTATTATCACGTAACTTAGGTCTAACCCTAAATGTTTACTTGTCCAACTTCACCCCACAAGCTTAGCATAAAACAACTAATCATTATATATAAATTTATAATTGATCACATAATTTGACCTTAATTTCAAGCTGCACCCTAAATTTTCAATCGCATTAATATCTACACAATAGTTTTACAATCTGAATACGAGTTTTTATTCATTAAAAGAAAGTTTATATATACATAAACTGCACTTTAGATCCATTTTGGCACAAAAAATCTGTATAAATTATAAACAATATTTAAATACTTCAAAACTTGCAAGACAACTTAATTATATAATAAAATTTCATTTTATAATAAAAAATTTGAATTCAAATCTTATTTATATAACTCACTTTCAATTTCAATTTCAATTTAGGGTGCATTTAGGATTGCGATTTCAAAAGAATAATCTGCGTTTTTAAAAGATATCGTAAAATATAAGGCATTTGACATTGCAATTTAAAAANAATAGTTTTACAATCTGAATACAAGTTTTTATTCATTAAAAGAAAGTTTATATATACATAAACTGCACTTTAGATCCATTTTGGCACAAAAAATCTGTATAAATTATAGACAATATTTAAATACTTCAAAACTTGCAAGACAACTTAATTATATAATAAAATTTCATTTTATAATAAAAAATTTGAATTCAAATCTTATTTATATAACTCACTTTCAATTTCAATTTCAATTTAGGGTGCATTTAGGATTGCGATTTCGAAAGAATAATCTGCGTTTTTAAAAGATATCGTAAAATATAAGGCATTTAATATTGCAATTTAAAAAACACTTAATTTAAAATATGAAGAAAAAAAAAATCTGCAATTTCTATAAGCAGGGTAGGGGTGATTATTTGAAAAAACGCGACCAAAATCACCATTTCGCATAATAAATATTTAATAAAAATGTATTTTTTAACATATTTTACTAAACGCCTTTGTGATTTAAAAAACACAATTTTTAAAATCGCACTTAGTGAAATCGCAATCTCAAACATATCCTAAATAGTGTTGAATTTCTCTTATTAACTTGGGATAAGTGATGTAAGTATCTAAAAACATGAACCAGATTCTAAACTGGAGAGTATCTGGTTCATTGCTAAAATTTATGAAATCATAGGGCCACAAATGAGACATATATGTCTTCATATTAAAAAATTAAAAATATATATTATTTAAAATTAAAAAAATAATAATAAAAAGAAAGAATGAGTTGACTGGCCAACCATAGGAGGTGGCCGAACCATCCCCATGGCCTATGGGGTGGTAAGGCCACCCCATTTTGCAAGTTAAGGTGACCAAACCTCCCCCATGAGCCATGACCTATGGGGGTAGTTCGACCGGTCATTAAAGGTGGCTCTAGTTGGATCCAGATACCCTCTAATTGGGAAAAAAAAATTGGAGATTTTTCAATTATCAATTGTAGAACTTTATTTTAAATTTAATAGTCTATAAAATTATTTAAACCTCGGTAAAACAAATGTCAACATTTAATGTTTGGGTTATACAAAAATAGCTAGCATTTTATAGACCATTAAATTTAAAATAAAAAATTATGATTAACAATTAGAGAATATCTAATTTTCTTTTAATTGGAAAGGTGCACTAGCCACCCTACTCAAAATGGATTGGGGAGGATTCGGAGCACTAAAAACATCTTAAATACAATTTAAAAAGAGGAGTTGTTTATGGCCGAAAAAGTCAAATTTAGTTAAAAAAAAAAAACACGTAATACTTGTGATAATCCTGAATACAACTGGCTGTGTTAAAAGGAAGGAAGATCAAAGATGGCACTTATTAATTATTATCCGCTGCAATTAAAGCTTTCCGCTTTCTTAAAGTGGAAAATCAAAGGCCATTGCCGCCGCAACAATTTACCCGCCAACAAACTAGAAGCTTTCTCTGCTTTTGGTGCGAAACTGCGAATGCGATCAAGGCAATATTCAACGGACAAAGATGGGCGCCGGTACAGGGCCCCAGTTATCCGCATTTACCGGTCCACGTATCACGCCGTGCATCAGCCGTACGTCCGAGTAGACTTATCCAGCTAGCGCAGTCCCATGCGGTCGTTTGGTCTTCGCTCTTGAAGTTGAACGTCTTTCTCTCTCTTATTACTCTTTTTTCCACACTAATTAATTAATTAAATAGTATAAATACTACCAACGCCTAGCTAGCTAGTTTGTCAAGGCTCAACGTGAAGGTGCCTCATTGTCTTCTTCCTTTTCCTTTTGGATAAGTTCTTCATTGTCACATTCAATGAGCTTCTCGATTGCATCGGTAGGTGAACCTCATAATACCCCCGACATTCTCCTCACATTTGCAGTAATTCCAACAACAGAATTATTAAAGATTCAAATCAGTTCATCTTCGTGAATACTGCATTTTGTTATTGCTAAGATTCAAATTAGTAATTCTTCGTGAATACTACATTTTGTTATAAATTGATATCAGCGTTTATAATTTGTGAAATTATTTTACCAGTTGTAAACTGTCATGTTAATTTAGTAAAGAATTGTAAATATATATAATTAAGAGGGCAAACAAAGACAATCAGTATAATTTCTTTCGTTGAACGTGATCATCAAAGTGCAAGTTGATAAAACTTATTTTTAATAGTATCTAGTTTGCGGACTACTAACGAAAGCGAATTCGAACCCGTGACCACTAAAAAAAACAGAAAGAGAAATTAAACTTTATCTCTTACTACTTTACCAACTCAACCACCACCTCGGTGGTGAATTGTAAGTATATATGTTTGACAATACTCTTTATTCTTTTTCTTAATCAACGTTTCAAAGACATAAACTAGTGACTTCTTTTGTGAATAATACGCCTAGTGTGGAAGTAAATAAGAATGGATCCATAGTTATAGAGAAATAAATGAGGGGGGTGGGGGGTATGAGATAATGATGAAGTGTAGGGGTAGTGATCAGGTGAAATCTTGGTGGCAATTTCACATGAATTAGGATGTTTCATGGGACTCAAATCTCAGGGGTCATAGGTGGCGGGTGGGTGTGTGTTGTTCAACTACGGCTTAATTATTTTGATTACGTGTTCGATCTTGTAGATTTGGTTGATGCCTCGAATTGGACAGTCTGGCCTTGTCACCTCCAAATCCTTTTTTTTTTTTCTTTTTTTTTTTTAATGCAAGTAAAAAGGAAGAAATCTATATATATTATTCCCACCAAGATTCTTCACATGTAAATATTCTTTTAAAAAACAAACAGTAAAATATATTTTTGCTCTCTTTAAGTCAGTGTGGGTTAATTTGTTATCAATATAATCATTTGTATCTATTGACTATTGTCAACATAATCATTTTGTGCATTCCCTAGCCTGTTGTTCTTTATACACAATTATAACTTGAATAATAAAAATAAAAGAAAATGGGTTGTCATAGGATTCTGTTGACATGCAGTAAATACAAACATCGATCAAAAACCAAATTAAATTGTACGAGTTGAGTTCAAACTTCAGGTGAATTCATTGATAGTAAACTCAAATTTGAAATGGGAAAAAAATAAATTTAAATTTAAATAAGGCGTAAAAAGTAGGCTAATTATCAATTCATCACATGATTTAGATTTTTGAAGTTGGGCCGTCAACATTATTTACTTTTAATTTATAGTTGACGCTATTACGTGGTGATTTGTGTGACACTCATTTCAAATTATACTTATCATATCAATCGTTAAAATTAATGTGTTAGTCTACATGACACTTAATATTTTAACTATTAAAATTTAGACTGCCATATAATATTTACTATGTTTACAAACTAATATGATAGTTCACGCAACACTCATTATGTCAACTATTAAAATGAAAATTGACACAATGGTCCATTTGACTCATTTTCATGAAATATGAGCTAATACATAAGTTTGTAAGGAGATTATAATAAAAAGTGTAGTACTCCAAACATTTTTTTTTATGAGAAATGTTACATGCATTTACAAGTGCATGTAGTAAAAATCAGCATTGGACTATTTACTACAACGTTAGAAAAGTATACACTTAAGCAATTCTCTTTCTGAATTATAATCAATCGATGTGCCACAATAGGCACACTTAGAACATCGTGATTATTGTAAACATATACTTAAGACTAGAGTGTTTGGTCTAATCAATCAATGTGCCACAGCAGGCACACCCAGAATATTGTGATTATTGTAGAAATATAGTTAGGATAGAGAGTTTAATGGGTGCTTTTTAAAAATATATGCACGATAATATATATATGCCACGGAATGTAGAATTAATTTACGAAATATGTGGGAATTGAAACATATTAATCACTAAATGTGCCACAAAGGACACAAAAAGGGTAGGTACCGGGATTAGGATTCCCTCAAAATATATATATAATTAGGAAAAATAATATGGTGGAATTAATTAGTGGGTAAATTCTGATGCATTGAAAACTTGCCTGATCTTTTGCAGACCTCTAGGGACCATTTACCATATTGATGTCTTCTCTTTAGAAGAAAGGGAAACCCTATGTTTATATATGTATAGGGCTCTATCTATTGAGCTTTACGCGATCCCCAAAAGGAAAAGTTCCAAGTTTCTCAAGCAAGCAAATTTAGAATCATATATATATATATATATATAATATATCTTCTTCATCAACTTTCTCAATCTCTCCAGGCCTCTGCACCACCACCACCACCACCATTACTGCAGCCCGCACTGTGGCTCAACCTTTTTCCTTTCGTTTTTGCAGGGATTCTTTGGAGGTCCCCATTTGCTTTAGTCTCTAGGCTACTTTAAGCTTGATGAGGGCCAACTACCACGTACATCAACCAATTTAACTACCACCCATTATGGCTGCTGAATAAAAATAAAAATAAAAACTAATCATTTATGTGATCAATATAAGAAGAAGAGACAGGAGTTCTTTTGTTTTTGAATTGGGTTGGGGGGTGGGAGTGCAAGCACACTTTACGAAAGCACCTCCTTGAAGCTCTAGGAAAATGAATCTGATACCCTTCTAATCATCAACTTGACCCATTAACAATGAAGTGTGTCTTTATGTTTATTGCATATGAATCTTTATTTCAACGTAACAGTTTGCATATACAATACTAATTATTACGTTATTCGGTATTAAATAAATAAATTTACTTGTCAAAAAAATCTCCAAACGATGAGATGAATCTTTATCTTAGCAGCTATACCCTTAGGTGGATTTTGTTGTTCTCAATCAAGGCCTAAAGTTTTGTGACCTAATGTGACATAATTGAAATTCAACCAAAGTCCCCAAACGACACTTTGTTTGGGGTTTTTGGATGAATTTCAAGAACAATTTTTTGTGTATATATCGAGATGGGTCCTGCCAAATATGATAATTGCACTGAAGGCAGGTCTACGGTCTACCACATTTTAAAATTTACTTCTTTGGCACATGTTGCACAATTTCGCTGCAGAAGGGGACAACGAGTCCCATGATTTTATTTATATTTTTATTTTTTAGCTAGGTCGAGCTTTAGCAATTTCAGAACACCCCATTTGAAAAAATAGCAATTTTAAATGCAGTTAATAAAAATACAAATTTTAAACACCGAGTTAAGCACATGATAAAATTACAGTTCAACATTTAAAATTGTATGTTTTAAAATATACCCTTACCAACAATTTCAAATCGATAGTTTTTTTTTTGTTTTTTTCACATTCTCAAACTGCAATTTTTTTAAAATGCACTTTCAAACTAATACTTTTTTGCGATTTCGGTTAAAAACATGCGTTTGGCCTGCGTGAGAACCCTATGACCTAACACTGTGAAATTACAAGATCCAACACACTCTAAAACAAATAGGTCAACAACTCAAATCATAAGTCACTAGTCGAGAACAGAATCCCAAAATGTATATATTAAGGATGACAAAAATATTTTTTAAGGAAAATTATGTTATTACATTGGGTTAGCTATGTTGAACAGCATCTATATATATTCTGTGAACAATATAATGAGAAGCAAAATGATCTCGAAGGGAATGATGCACCCATAGTTCTTGCTTTTTGCTTAAGAGAAAGCTTGGTATAGCAGTAGTATATATGGATGAGGCTTGAGAGCCACTTGGTATTCAATACCATTAGAAATGATAGGGTCATCCACATTCTCAAGTAGCTTAATTTGTGGTTTTCTATCAATTTCCTTCTTAAACTCGTGTTGAGAAGAATGAATGCAACAATCCTCAGGGCATAATGAGGCATTATTACACTTAGGTTTCGGAAACTGAACTCTTACTTTTTCCCATTTTTTTCAATTTAATTATGTAATTATTCTTTCAATTGTAGTTTCAATCCAGCCTGCTACTAGTAGAAGCAAATAATCCATGCCACTCTCATTCATTCCTGTTAAAAAAATGGTTCACCTACTTCTTGCCATTTTGGGCCGGTTTGGGTTAAGCCCAAAAAAGAAGCCCCCGAATGGGACACTAGTTTATGGGTCTGAGAGAAGAAACTAGAATCCCATTCCTGAGTCAACTTAAAATGGGTTCGGAATTGGGATCCAATTCGGGGGTGGTACTGGATCTATCTGTTTTTGGCAAACTCACAAAAGTCGAAAGAAAGATATAGGAAGCAGGCAAAATGTCCATGAAACATTTTATCAAACAACCCTCGTGCATAATATTTACTCTGTACTAATGAGAAACCATAGCTAATTCGTATATAGAAAATGTAGATATCTTTTGTGTGTTGAAAATGCATGAAGCTTATGGAGGAGGGAGTCTGCGCCCTCCTCCTCTCCCCCCTTACCCTCTCCCCTTCCTAATCTCTCCCTCCCCTTTTACCTTTTTTTTCTTTTTTTTTTTTTTTTTTTTTTTTTGGATGAATAAGTAATTTCATTAAAGCTCAACCAGCCTAAAACGGCTATCAACCAAACTTACACACAAATTGCAGCATAAACACACTGCAGAAACAATGCAGCACAAAACATTGTAGAAAAACAATATTTCAAACCCCACCCAAGGCCTAAAATATAACCTTCCAACAACAACTAAAGAATGTTCCAAAACAGAGACAAGGAGCTCAAAACATCCAAATAAAAACACCCAAAAGACCTATTCTGCAGTAGATAAACCTACAGAAAAGACACAAAAACTAGCAAAACAACCTCACCCAAAGACCAACTAAAGACTTACATCAATAATAATCTAGCAGTTACAAAGCATCAGCAACAAAATAAATAGAACCAAAATTAGCCAACCAAACATCCATCAGCCTAATATCAGCAAAGAATATCTATAGGCAGATTCTACGAGGAGCAAAGTCCAAGGTTCTCTTCATTCTTTGGAAACTTTCCTTTCCCAACAACTTTAGCTCGAATTTCCCACAAATTTTTTTTCAACAGTTACTCCTCAGAACTTAGATGCCCTGCATGTTTGATTTCATTCCGAGTGCACCATATATTATACACCACAGAACCCAAAGCTAGTTTGCAAAGTATAGCTTTAAGAGACTTGATGCACCAATCATTCAAGCCCAAAGTTAAAATATCCTTCCATATTATAGGAACATTTCCACTCTGCGTCTAGACATACAGAATTTTCAAAGTCTATAACTAAAACTGCATTCAAAGAAAAAATGATCATGGCTTTCCAACTGATTTCTGCAGAAAACACAATTCACATCTCCTTTGTAACCCCAAGACAGCAACTTGTCCCCCATACTCAGCCTCCCTTTCATAACAAGCCATAATATGAAAGCTTGTTTAGGAATAGCATAAGGAAACCAAACTAACTTCCACCAAGAAACTGGTTCCTTTTTCTCCCTAAGAGCCTTCCATGTATCTGAACTCACAAACACACATTTCCTTGAAGCAGTCCATATAGGAATATCAACAAAACCCAAATTGATTTCCGAGAGTCTAGCTTGAATTTCTACTAAACTCTTAGATCTTGCAGGCCTCCAAAACCAGTCTCCATTGTGTATAATAGAAGAAAGTTTTGCCTCCACTCTACTATTAGCATCATAAACAACTCTATATCCATATTTATCTATTAATATGCCATCAGGATACCAAAAATCCAACCAAAGGTGTATATTCTCCCCATTCCCAACCTCAAACCTCAAAAACTGTTTTGCAATATCCCTAATATTGAGAAGCTTTCTCCAGCACCAAGAACAATTTTGGGGAATGCCAATACTCCAAAAACTCTTTTGTCTTAGAAAGTTATTTTTAATCCAAGCTACCCATAAAGAACCAGATCTTGCAAAAATACCCCATATGTGCCTAAGCATAGAAGTCTTATTCCAAACTTCAAGCCTCTTCAACCCCAAACCACCCTCCTTTTTAGGAACACAGATTTCTGACCAAGCCACTTTAGCCTTTGCAGCCCTTACATCTTTCCCATTCCACAAAAACCTATTAAACTTTCGCTCAATAGTCTTTATAATATGCTTGGGAAGAATAAAAATACCTGTCCAATAAACTTGCAGACTATACAAAACAGAAGAAAGCAATTAAAGTCTTCCTGCATAAGATAGGTTCTTAAATAACCAGGAGTCCATTCAACTAGTAATTTCATCCACAAGCACTCCACAATCTGCAAAAGAGAGTCTGGAAAAAATCAAGGGAACATCAAGGTATCTCACAGGAAAATTACCCTCTTTCATCTGCAAATCACTCAATAAAGTGTTCTTCAACCTATCTGAAATTCCAGAGCAATAGAAAGAACTTTTAGCAGGATTTGCCTTCAAACCAGACAGCTCTTCAAACTCAGCTAAAGCAGCTTTAATGACCTTTATGGAACTCATATTTGCTTCAAAAAAAAAAAAAAAAAAAAAAGCAAATCATTTGCAAAACACAGATGAGTAAGCTTCATCTTCAAGCAATTAGGGTGGAACTTAAAACCTGATTTGCTAGTGTAGTCAGCCATGATTCTAGAAAAGACTTCCATAGCTAAAACAAACAAATAAGGAGACAAAGGATCTCCCTACCTTAACCCCTTCTTCCCTTCAAAATATCCAACCAAAGTACCATTAAGACAAACAGAAAATCTAGGAGAAGTGATACACTCATTTATCCAATTCAGAAATTTCATAGGAAATCCAAAACAGTGAAGATAATGAATCATAAACTCCCAATTAACTGAATCATAAGCCTTTATAAGGTCAACTTTCATAGCACACCTAGGCTTTCATGTTTCCTTATGATAGTTCCTAACAATTTCGTGAGCAAGAAGGACATTTTCAGAGATGCTTCTATTCGGAATAAAAGCAGACTGATTCATACTCACCAAATCTCCCAGCAAATGCATCATCCTATTAGCTATGATCTTAGTAATACATTTGTATATAACATTACAACAAGCTATAGGTCTAAAATCCCCCATAGAAGAAAGATTAATCTTCTTACGAACTAGAGTAAGAATAGTTGCATTTACTTCTTTTAACAACAAACCAAAAAGGAAAAAACCTTTTATAGCTACCACCACATCACTTCCAACCATAGATCAAGCAGCTTGAAAGAAATCTGCAAAAAACCCATCAGGACACCAGGGGCCTTGTTTGCTTTCATACTGAATAAGGTCCTTCTAATCTCTTCTTCTGTAATTTCTTTCTCCAACAAACTAGCCTTTTAAACAAGAATAGTTAAAGGAATCAGCTGTCCTTGTGTTTTTTAGGTGTTTTTAGGCCATATGCAGCAATCCAACCATTTTCGTCTGCCCTTCAAGGTGATGTGCTGCCCATCTCCTATGTCCACTCTACCACGTGCCAATGTTGGCTAGTGCCCATCATCTCCTCCACTCTGGTTGCTGTTGTATTTGATGGTTGTATTTCTTGTTTTGTTTGTTTTAAATAAAACTGTTTTGAGTCGAGGAGGAGTAAATCTAGTCTTCTGAGGAGCAGATCTATGCTTTTTTGGCTGTTTTCTATAGGGGCTAGGTTTTATCAGTTTTTTGTTTACTGTATTTTTGCTTGAATAATGATTGTCTAGACCTTTGGGTAGTGAATGTGATCCATTTCCTAACTCTCAAGCTTAGAATGATGAGTTTCGGCATGAGTTTTCTGCTCCTAAGGCCGAGAAAGATGAGTTACCTATGCATTGAGTTGAATCTGTCTAGAACAAATCTAATGTTACAACTGAAAATAGTCATAGGTTAGCGAATATTGTTGTCATAGATATGTTTTGAATTTTGACTTTTATGTAAGCATCTATGACTTGTAACCTCGTAACTTCGATTATGATTTTCTCAGGACTTTTTACTCTGTGATGTAAGAGCGTTAACGCTCGTGATCCTTCTTCAATGAGACTTGAATGATTCCCTTTCAAAAAAAAAAAAACTTTGCGATAATTAGGCCAATTATAGAAAGTGAACAGGCATCCTTAAAAGATTTCACTCTTCATAAGTCAAGGGAAAAGGAACTTCACATCCTCTATTTAGCAATTTCTTTTCTTCTTATTGATGATTTTTTTATTTTTTTATTTTCAGATTGAGTCAGTTTATTAAATTGACATCTATGATTAGAGTATGTGATTCTCGCATATATTTTTAATAAGATTAAGAGAGCATGAGGTTTTGAGTTATGAACTGGCAAGCCTGCATAACCCAGACACCGAGCCCATTTAATTCGGACATTGTCCCACAAACCTGAAAGTACCATATGCGCATAGAATGAAATTCATTCCTAATTTAATGGAAAACATTCCATGAAAAATTACTTGAAATTAAAATATGTTATTGTTAGCTATCATTATTGTCATATCCACTTCTTCCAGAAGTTGCACTTAAGACCCCAACAAAAATAATGACTATCACCATTTTTAGTAATATCAAATCTTGGTGAAGGTTTCAAATGGTGCAATTATTGAATATTATATGTTGAAATAGCAAGACCCATTACATGAGAAGATTCAATTATTTTTTGTCAACCTCATCTACCTAACCTAAAACTAGTTTGGAATGAAGTTTGAAAGTAGAATAATAATATAACATGTGAGTTTTGATTAAGAAGGTGGCATCTCCAATACACCTGGGCTAGCTCTTAAGTCTACCAATTTAACATTTTATGCAATAGTTTTTCTTCAATTACAAGCAACTAATAGCTTATTAATTAAATCCATCACAAACTACACTTAAAAATAGAAGTCAAATCCTTAATCCTTTGCAAGTTAAGCCAAATCTGCTTAATTATTCCTCCTCCATGTTCAACTGCTCCCATTATACATCACCCATACAAAACAATATTAGAGCATTTACACCTCTCTAGCTAAAATAGAAGAATGAAAGTAAATAATTAACATAGAGAGTGGATGTATATATGTGAAAAAGGGTATAGCTAAAATATATTTTTTTTTAATTTTAACGGGCCACCCGTTTTTTCAATTTTAATTGTATAATAGTTATATAAATAACAATACTATTTTAAAAAACGAGTATTAATTAAAATAAAAGGAGAAAACTTTATAAATAGGCAATTAAAATAGAAAATATTGAGGAAGATGCTCCAACACTCCACCCAACCTTATCCCTCACGTTTCATCGTTAGTTTTAAAGAGTTACAGATCTCTCGGGGGGGACAGCTAGCTGGCGGAGCAAACATAGGCATGCTGTATTCACACGCCATCACATGGCTGTTTTTAGAGACCCTCTACAGAATACAAATCACACACACACGCACACACAGATTTCATCTTGTTAATTGTTATAATTAGTGGGTGTGGAAGCTTTAATTTACTTGTAGAACATCCTGTTGCATCAATACAGATACCTTCTCTTTCACTGATACACATTTTTTTTTATGTCAATTTTCGTCTCGAAGATTCCCTTTGTTTGGCTGTAAATACTTCCCTGCCGTTTCTAATATTGCATTCTCGAGCCATGAACTGGTAACTTTATTCTTACTCATTGTCACCGGATATTACCAAAAACATGTAGTTTATAAAGCCTATAAAGTGAAAAAGCAAAGTATTGAGAGCATCTATAAAACAAGGGAAATTAAGCTTAAAGTGTTTTTGGTCAGGGGGTTCAATCGTGGTTACTCCAATACTTGGGTCATAATTCACTTTGATGAAGAAAAGTAATTAGTTGGAGAAAAAGTGTGTGATTAAGATTGAACATACGGCCTCTAGATGGCTCGATTTCTTTCTCTTATATAGACTGTTTTCTCGGCACTCTCTCAGTTGATGGAGTGGTTCACGGGGCTAACATAATTTGGTTATGTGACTCCCGGCTACTTTGTTGGGCACGCATTTTATCATTCATCAAGCATAACAAAATGTCGTAACTCAAAAAATAAAGTCTAATATAATGTCAGTAATTTAGGTGACAGGGTTTGAGATATGGTGGATGCGACTTCTCTTTGGATCTGGTGTCTGCCCAATTGAATTGGGTTTCACCAGCCCAAATCAGGTGTGGTTGCTCATCCGACTTAGATCAAGTGTGGTTCGGCTAACCTATAGGGTATGTTAATAGTAAGCTGGCTTTGAGCTTATGACTCGACTTTTGGCTAGAAAAGCTTGCTTAAGTATAAAGAATTTATTGTGTGGTATACAAAAAAGAAACTTCTTCGAACTCAGTTGATTAAGTTGATATCACAACTCAAATATTTTCATGTGCTAATTTAGCAAATTGAGTCTGCAGCAATCTTTTGGCAATAGAATTAGATCCTCTAATGCTTACTAATTTAACCAACTCAATTTTTGAGAAAGTTGATAAACGAGGGGGATTATGTTATGTCACATGTTTGACATAAATCTTATTGCTAATCATTATGGTGACAACCAACGGAGCCAAGAATCCAGTCAAGCCGGGGCGTGAATAAAATAATAAAATATAATGATAATTTTTTTTTTTTGTTCTCTTTATATATGGTAAATACAAATAAAAATTTATTATATTTATTTATCTATTAGTCTAATGATATTATAATAAAATTATTAGCATGTTCCAATAGTTATTAATCTAACAAAACAACAAATAACATACCTGAGATTGGCCAGAGAGGATGGACAATAACCCAAATCCATATATTTTAGAGCAAATAATCACAATCGAAGAGAAAAATATATCTGATATTACTAACTAATAAATTTTCCTCAACAATCAGTCAATATAACATAGAAAAAAGAAAGAAAGAAAACATGGGCTTTCGGATAAGTTTCACCTAAAGTTCAGCCAATTAAAATCAAATACACAATTAAAATTCACCTAAAATCAAATACACAATTAAAGTTCACCTAAATTCAGCCAATAACAATAATCAAAATAACCAAAAAAATCAACAAATCCCAACCAACAAAGGGAAAAAAAAAAATGAGGAGAAAGAGGAGGCTTTGGAGGATGAAGATTGAAGAGTAAAAAGAAAAAGAAAAAAAGGAAAATAGAAATGTTGAGAATAGGGTGATTGTCAGCAAGTGGGTTGGGTAATTTTTTTTTTTTTTTTTTTAAAAAAAANAAAAAAAGGAAAATAGAAATGTTGAGAATAGGGTGATTGTCAGCAAGTGGGTTGGGTAATTTTTTATTTTTTATTTTTTTTAAAAATAAGTTAGTGGGGAAATAAGTGGAGGAAAAGTAAGAAATAATTTTAAAATGGAGGGGCAAATGATTTTAAAATGCAGGGGCAAGGACATTTTTTTGTTCGACAAAGCAGGGGCAAGGATATAGCTAGGCTACAATTTGACATAAAAATATATATATTTTTTTTTAAAAAAAAAAAAAGTAAGCAGGGGCCCTGCATGGCTTGGAGTAGATTCACCCTAATGACAACCGACACAGCCACCAATTAATTAGACCACGACATACAAATCGATCTTATTGATTTCAAGTTGAATTGTGACACATACCCCAATTAATGGTTGACCCCATCACTATTATTGTATAATCTTTTGTCAAAGAGCATATAATTCTAAAATGTATTTTTAAAAATTACATATATTTTGGAACCGACAGAATTGATAGAAAGTATAATTTTCTAAAATTTTTTGTCCATGGAGTAATCACAATGAAGAGGAATGGGCTCTTTTCATCCAAGTACACACAACACCTCTCGTTTCTACCGATGAAGTGGGTGAAGCCTATCTCATTGAAATTACCATTAAATGTTAAGATAAGGTCCTTATTTTCCACGATAACTGGTCATGTGGTGAACAATTCAAGCCCAAACCTCCAACTCCCACCAGACCAGACAGTTGAATTCCATCCCTACTCCCTAGTCTCTACCCATTAATTTTGACATGCACAACTTTGTTGACACCTATAAATAAATAACACTTGGCAACCGGACCAGGATCCTCTCCATTTCAAAAGAAATGGAGAGGAGCCGTGGTTACATTTTTAGGGGCATTATGGTAATTTACATTTAAATGTAAATACAAAAAGACTATAATGCCTTTAAAATTTCAATAACCGGCTCCTCTCCATTTCAAAGGAAATGGAGAGGATCCTTCTGCTTGGCAACCCATGAAGGCGGTCCGACCCACGACATGATCGTGGGTTAGTCCAAACTCATTGGTTGTGGTTGGCAAACAACACCAAACACCATCACACTACTCATCTTATTTTTCAAAAAAAATTAAAATATTCTTATTTTTATATCACATTATTCATTTTTTACTACTATTTAAATAAAAAAATTATTACAAAATAAAAAAATTTCACTTTTCAATTTTTTATACTAATTATTATACTTTTTTTTTTTTCTCACCAATCATAAACAGTAGTAATGTTATTTATCAAACAAGGCCATGGTGTGGTTGCGGGTCGTTGATTCATTATAATTTATATCTGACGTTAACAAGCTTAACATGTAGTACATCAGATCAACCAGAAGCAGAATTACCTTTGCATTTGAGGTCTTTGATCCTCGCGAAATTTTAGAAATATTACCAAAAAAAAAAAAATCTTTTAAATTTGATGTATTTTTTAATTTTATCTAACCTCCTAATATTCCAATTCCGCCGCTCATGTCAACCATTGTCCTAACTCCTACGTCTCTATCTCTGAAGTTTTGTCCATTTTTTTTTTCTCTTTTATTTTCCGTTTTGAAAATAAAAATATAATATAATATGCAGAATACTCACAATTCAGTCAAAATAAAATATTTTTGTCAAAACTAAAATAATAATAAAAAAAAAAAAACTACGAAAAACATTATTATCAAACGGAACTGTTATATTCTTCATTGAAGAAAGCGTGTCCAACACTAATTTATAAAGCAGCCAGTTTTGACGGGACAACCCGCGAAGAAAAGAATGAGTTTGACTGTTTGAGCCGCTTGTTTCTTTCTTTGATACTGTCGGTGGGTGATACCTTGTAGTTGTACGCTTTCTATGTACCACGTAAAAAAGAAAAAGAAAAAGAAAAAAATAAACTCCATAAATCACTTCTTGTAATTGACGCCGTCGGACTTTCTTTGGCTTATCGGTTATCCCTCCCCACCCACTGCCACTACTCTTCATGCATGGCTTGACACTTGACAGAACATGCTACAATATACACCGTCTACGTCAGCTTCCATGCTCACGTCACGTCCAATCTGTCACCCTTTTCTACCCCATCTTTTTTCAAACTGTTTACAAATTATTAAATCACAATTTATTTTGAAATTTAAAAATAATTATTTCTTAACTAATGAATTCCAATAAATAAAATATTTAATTAAAATAAAAAGTAAATTATATAATTTGATTTGAACTAAATACATCAACTTTAAAAAAATACTAAACATTGCTTTAAAGTTATAAACATAACATTTATATAAGATTGGGATCCTCTTCTGTCCATTTGGACCGGAGGGGATCCAGGCCCTTATAATGCAAGGACGTTATTGTTCATTAAAATTTTTTTGGACAATAATGCTTTTGCATTATAAAAGATTAGATCTCCTCTAGTCCAAACGGACGGAAGAAGATTCTTCTCCGTTTATATAACTAAAAATATCTTATATCCATGACTTGTCTAACTTAGCATTGGAGACTTTAGCTAGCTCGTGTGCAACAAAATTAATGTCTTTTCGTAAGACAAATATGTCAACTTTGCAACGTATTCAAAANCTGTCACCCTTTTCTACCCCATCTTTTTTCAAACTGTTTACAAATTATTAAATCACAATTTATTTTGAAATTTAAAAATAATTATTTCTTAACTAGTGAATTCCAATAAATAAAATATTTAATTAAAATAAAAAATAAATTATATAATTTGATTTGAACTAAATACATCAACTTTAAAAAAATACTAAACATTGCTTTAAAGTTATAAACATAACATTTATATAAGACTGGGATCCTCTTCTGTCTATTTGGACTGGAGGGGATCCAGTCCCTTATAATGCAAGGACGTTATTGTTCATTAAAATTTTTTTGGACAATAATGCTCTTGCATTATAAAAGATTAGATCTCCTCTAGTCCAAACGGACGGAAGAAGATTCTTCTCCGTTTATATAACTGAAAATATCTTATATCCATGACTTGTCTAACTTAGCATTGGAGACTTTAACTAGCTCGTGTGCAACAAAATTAATGTCTTTTCGTAAGACAAATATGTCAACTTTACAACGTATTCAAAACAAATGTATTCTCCACTAGTACTTGGGAATACCTAGTACCTATTCCAATTATGTTCGTCTGCTCTCACATCATTTATTACTTGAATTGAATCACCTTCTAAAATTTGATGTAACTCCAAATCATGATTAAATTATGCAGCTAGTACTCGATGATGCCAAAGCATTTATTGATAGAATAAATTGTTACATCTTCATTAACCTTGTTAATTCCTTACAGTGAGTTTTTTTTTTTTACTGTATATAAAAATTATGTTTAATCACTGTTTATTTTTATTATAAATTGTAAAATTAATTATTTAGCAATACTTTAACAAAAACCGATTCTTACCGAGTTTACAAAATTTCTTTAATTGTATTTCATAAGTTAGTGATAGGTTGCTTGAATGGCATTAAATTAAAATTTTATTTAATTTAGGGAGATTAGTTATGATATTTCAGCATGCAGTGATCAGGCTCGTTTAAACATGATTATAAAATATCAAACAATTGTGCGATTATAATCTAGTGGGCATGTAAAATTGCAAACACGGGTTAATTTATAATTTCAAAATTTAATGAAATAAAAATAAATAAACACTTGAGAGATTAAAAATACAAATATTAATCTATGGTGATTCCATGTGACAAACATGAAGTGTGGTGGGGGCGACCGTGCAGTGAATCTTTTGGATCTAATTAATAAAATAAGTGGCTTTTGTTTAAAGCGTTAATTTTCTTTCTCCTTTTTATTTTTTATTTCCAAAACAAAAGTATTAAAAAAAAAACTTCAAATACAAAAGACTTAATAAATTACATCAAAACACTCCACAACACATTAACAAATAACACTTAAATTATGTTTTTAAAAGTCATATTCTTAAATAACACATCGCTATTTTTTAAATTATATATGTTTTATACTCGCAATTCCAAACATACCTAAAAGTTGTCCAGATTACATTAACGTGGTAACGTGATCCTAATTATAAACCATTGATTTAATACACTATCTAAGAAGATAAGGAACCCAAAAAATTCGTTAATTAAATATATTAATTATTTTCTCGATCCAACCAAATAGTTTATTCCCCTTCTCTTTTTTTTTCTTTTTTTTCTCTCTAAGTAGTAATTTTCCTTGTAGTGAAGAATTATTGTGGTCACCTTTCATCAGGAGTCAACAATGGCAAAAGGGCTATAATTGGATTAATCTATCATAAATGATATTCCAAAAGTTGAGTTTACTTGACATATATATATATATATGCTAATGTGTGTGTTTGATATGAATTGCACACTTAGTTTAGTAATTAAACGAATTTGTTAAACGTTTATTTACTTACTATTAATTTTATATTTCATTAAATATTCTATGTAAAGTCCAATTAACTCGACAATATCCAACCCTAACCGTTTTCATTCCATGTTTCTTAATAACAACAAACATATGTATTAAAATTTAACCAACAACATCATTCCAATTACTCTCTCTCTCTATAGAGTTGATCTTTCCTGCTGCCAAATTGAGGCAGCCAAGCGTCAGCCACTATGCTTTTTTGTTTTTTATTTTTTTGTTCTTCTCTTTTTTAAAAAATAAATAAATAAATAAGAAGAGAGATGTTATAAGGAGAATTCAAATTTGAGGCATTAACACCAAATTTAGGATGATCGAATCCCTTATAGGTGATACCATCCCTAAAAGGTTAACTTTCTACCCCTAGGTTTTAGTTTTGAATAAAAAAAAAAAACAAATTTTGAGGCATTAAAAACTAAATATTAACTCATAGAAATTTAACTAACCAAAAAAAAAAAACAATTTTTTTTTATTATTTTTTTGAAGGAAAATGCTAGGGGTTCTCCCCGTAGGTTCTCCTGGCGTTCTCTCAGTCTTGCGTAAAACATGATTTAAGAAAAAATAAAATTGTAGTCGTCTCCACCACCGGTTTTTTTAGGCATTAGCATCAAATTTGAGGCATTATCACCAAAATTGTGAGGCATTAGCACCAAAATTGAGGCATTAGCACCAAAATTGAGGCATTAGCATCAAATTTAGGATGATCAAATCCATTTTTGGTGATATCATCCCTAAAGGTTTACCTTTCACCCATAGGTTTTAGTTTTGAATCAAAAAACAAGTTTTAAAGCATTAGAACATAACTATTAACTCATAAAAATTAATCTGTTAGCAAAAAAACGGTATTACAATTTTATTTTTTCTTAAATCATGTTCTATGTAAGACTGGGAGAACGCCAGGAGAACACTACGGGGATAACCCCTAGCAAACCCCTTTTTTTAATATATGTCCTACGCTAGGCAGCTGCATAGCAAGACTCCTCTCTCTCTCTCTCTATATATATATCAACTTCTTTCTTTATTTATGTCACATAGACATCTTCTTCTTTTTTTAAACTAAAAGCAAAAAACACCTGCCAAACACATTAACAAATAGAGGATTATATATATTTGCTTCATTTTGTGTTTTTATGAATGTTTTGTGTTGATGTACTTGTCTTTTAATGTTTTTGCTTTTTAGACAAGAAACACTACAAATTTAACAAACAGAGCTAGGGATTTAAAACTGCACCAACAATATAGGGGCAAAGTTTTCATTCAAACTTGATTCAAGAAAATTCTTTTAATTTAATCTATTAAGTTGATATATGTCTTTAAAGTTCAATTTAATCAACTAAAATAAAAAAAAAAAATTATTCAAACTCAGTTCGAACGAACACTCGGTCATTTTCCTAACTCAATTAGTATATGGGACAAATTATTAGTTATTGGATATACTCGGCCAATCAATTAAATGTTCTATTATTTTTTTCACAAAGTATTAACAACCTAAAACACAAAATACTCAAATTCAAATTTATGTTACATAAAAAATACTTTTTAAAAAAAAAAAAAAACCCTCCTAAAAAACATAACAAACATAAATTCAATGTTTTTTTTTTTTGGAAACTTTACTTTGACCCCTTGAACTTCCACGAGATTTGACAAATCTTCATAAAACTTTAAAATCTCTCACTTTGAACCCCTGAACTTTCAATTGCTCTCAGTGTGAACCCCTCCATAAAATTTTAAACATTACATTAATGTTTATACCCTTGACTTTTGTTTAAAATTTCAACTTTAAAAACGTTTTTTATTTAAACAAAAATTAGAGATATTTTGTACTTTAATGTCGAAAATTAACGGAAGGGTTTTAATCGAGAGTAATTTATTCAAAATAAGAGATTTTAAAGTTTAAAAAATTTGTCAAATAGCGTGAAAGTTTAATAGGCAAAGTGAAAGGGTTTTTTTTTTTTTATATATATATATTAATTACTTAAATAAAAATAAAAATAAAAAAATTTGGAGAGATTACCTAAAAGGACACATAAGACAGTAAGTGGGGGGACCAGTAAAACTACAGGTATAAAGACGAGAAGGGAATCTGAGGATATACCCTTATCCCCAAAAATATACGAGAAACCTGAGAGAGGTTTCGTACAGCCAGCAAGCACTCCACGTGGCGAAACCTATCCAGTGAAATAATAATAAGGGGTTGAGAACTGGTCTAAAAAAGGAGGAGAGAGAGAGAGAGAGAGGTGTCGGGGGGTTTTGGCAACCGGCTATTTCCGGAACAACAATGCCAGGTTACCGGCTTGTTCGGTTGTGTGGACACGAAACTGTAACATAATTTCACTATAAATAATTTAAGGGGTTTAAGCTACTGTTTTCCCTGTAAGGGGTTTTTGAGAAATAAGAAAAACAAAAAAAAAAAACAAAAAAAGTTTAGAGAGAGAGAGAGAGAGAGAGAGAGGGAAAGTAGAGAGAGAAAGAGAGGGAATTGAAAAGTGTTTTGTTTATCGTGAATTGAATTCCGATTGATGGATCTTCTTGCATTTGCGGGAAATCTATGATTTTGGGGGGTGTTTTTTGTTTTTGTTTTCCTTCTTCATTTCTTCTTCGTCTTCTTCTTCTTCTTCGGAATTGCATTTTTTTCAACGGAAGCTGTTAACGGAATTTAGAAACAACTTGAAACCGGAAATCGATCTCCAAGACCAAGAGGTGAGTTGATTGAGCTTGTATGGGATTGTGATGTTTTGGTTCGTTGAATTTGGGTTGTGATCTTGTTGTTTTGGGCTTCTCGGGATGTGATTTTTTTGAATTTTTTGGAAACTGTGTCGTAGCTTTGCTTACTGTCTGATNTTTTTGTTTTCCTTCTTCATTTCTTCTTCGTCTTCTTCTTCTTCTTCGGAATTGCATTTTTTTCAACGGAAGCTGTTAACGGAATTTAGAAACAACTTGTAACCGGAAATCGATCTCCAAGACCAAGAGGTGAGTTGATTGAGCTTGTATGGGATTGTGATGTTTTGGTTCGTTGAATTTGGGTTGTGATCTTGTTGTTTTGGGCTTCTCGGGAGGTGATGTTGTTGAATTTTTTGGAAACTGTGTCGTAGCTTTGCTTACTGTCTGATCATTTGGATTATGGGGAATTGTGTCGGATTTGAAATTGTGGTGGAGATCGGGATCGGATCGTGAAAGTTTGGCTGCGTTTGGTGGTGTTGAATCGGGTTTGATTTGGAATTTGAATTCCACATGTTTCCGTGTTTGATTTGGTTACGAAATTCTCTTTAATTTGTTTTGGTTACGAATACGTAGTTGTGAAGCAGAAAGACGTTGAAAATTGGAATTGGATTGTTTAATATCGATTCTTACGCGTTTAATATAATGTAACTAGACCAAGCTTTTGAACTTCATGACGTTGTGCTTGATTTCTGGAATTACCACGTTCTGGATTTCAGGTTTATGGACTTCAAGTTTGATTGTTTATATATTGCTATATTAAGCAACCGTTATGAATTTGAAATTTGGGCCTCCATTTCCAAATTGGATGGCCCGGATTTATGCTACTGATTTTGAAATCTTCATTAACTGCCTGGAATTTGATCTCTGGTTTGCTTTTGGGATCTGATAATTGATATGATAATTTCTGTGATGTGGATCTATCGTGGAATCGTTTGATTGCTTAGGAATTGCAGTACATAGATACAAACACAAGCTCTCGCACGCATATATTGCAGCAAAAGTATTGGGAACCTCCAATTTTGCGCCATAACTAATCCTTTTAACTTGGATTGCTAATGTTGACTTTTATTACCATGGCATTGAACCTCAAGTCCTTTAGATCGTTTAAAATTCTTGCGTCAATATACTTTTCAATTAATTTCTCTGGAAGGTGAAAAACATTATATTTAAACCTATTTTGACTTGGTTACAGAACTTTGTTTTAAAGCAATCAGACTCCATATGCCAGAGTTATCTGGTTGTTGTTACTGATAGGAATTCTAGGATTTTACTCTAGTAAGATTCTGCCACGTTTAACTAGTGAGAATTGTGTTGACAATGGGTCTTTTTTTGGGGATTTGGTGGCAGTGAGGAGGATCTGGATGGTGAGGCTTCTTCGTGTTTAATGTGTTTCTACTGCCACGTATGTCTAAGCTATGGTGTTTAAGAAGAGGTTAGATCATGGATTTAATGGCTTCCAGGTCCCTGCTATACCTAGAGCTCCCAGATCTGCTCGAGTAAGTATTTCTTGCAATTCTAGTCTTTCCACTATTCTATGTGCCCTGCCCAACTCTACTTCTAACTCTGTAAATCTTGGTTATTGGTTCCAGAGGAGGGGTCTGCATAAGAAGACAGTTGAGGATAGTCAAATCTGTGCGTTTGAATTACTGGCATCTATAGCTGGCAAGTTATTGCAGGAAAGTGAAAGTTCTGCTTCTAGTAATGCATCTGAAGGAAACAATCAGCCTTCCACTAGCAAAGATGTCAAACGGGAACAACAAAATGGGGATAAACCATTCATGGCTGGGTGGACAAATCAGGGAAGTTGTGGAGACAGTTCTTTGGCCTCTGAGCTGGCCTCACAAAACATCAATCTTAAGTGTATTCTGAAGGAATTTTCACATGCTGAGAGTGATGATGCTTTGGAACACAATTCAATCATTAATAACTCTGACTGCTCACAGAAAGTCAGTGAGGATGTGAAATCTGTAATCTGTAAAAGCAAGACTGATTTTGGAAACTATTCTAGTAAAGTGGAGGGAGACTACCCTCATTTTGGGGAGTCTTGTGATGCTAATGTAAAGAATGAAATTCAAAGACAACAAGAGGTTGAGGGGTTGAAAACTGAAGGTGTTAATACATTTAGTTCAAAGGAGCCAATGGACTCCTGTCTAAAATCTCTTGCAGCGATGGACCCTGACAGTAATGTCAAGTTGCCATTGCGACAGGACCCTGTTCCTGATGCTTCTTTTTCCAGGCATGGGAATGATATTATGTTAGTTAGTAGAGATGATGACGAAAATTTATCTAGGTGCTTTAAACCTAGCACCAAAATAAAGGCTTCTAGGACTCCACCGCGAATTGCAGACCGAAGAATAAGGAAGTTGCTTAATTCCAAATACTGGAAAGTAGCTCCAAAATTGAAGGATTGTGAACTTTCTAGATCTGGTAAGCAGCTGACGAATGGTTTAAACATACTATGCTTCATATTTTTGATATGCTTGTGTTTCAAGTATATTTGATTCTCACCATTGTTATCTTATAATGAAGTTAATGATTTCTGCATTTGTAGATGGGGGGTTAAAACCTCTTTATCGCAAGAGGAAAACCTTTTGCAGCCGTGAAAGATGTCACCGGGACATTCTCTTCAAGAGGAGGAAAATGTTTGACCAAAGCTCAGTGGTGATTTCTGATGGTGGGTTCAGTAGTGAAAGTGTTTCTAATTCACCCGAGAAAGGAATGACTGAAGATAAGACTGCCTCTGCTGCAATGTTGCATGGAGGTCCTTTTCCACTTTATTAATCTGTTTGTGTTTTTTATTACTGTTGAGATTTGGTGTTTGTGGTCTTCAATAGTGGCGCTGAATAAATGTAATTCTTTTGTGCAGCAAATAGGGTATCATCTTCAGTTATGGGTCATCAAGCACCCTACCGCTCCAAGGATTCTCATGGTACTAGAATGTTTGGTTGTTTGATGTATATTAACTCTTTTGATTTTATTTTGTTCTGGTATCCCTAAGGTTCTTATGTGTTGTATGTTTTTCTGCACAGTTAAGTTTAGCATCAAGTCTTTCAGGGTACCAGAGCTTTATATTGATGTCCCAGAAACCGCCACTGTTGGTTCATTGAAGGTATTAAAGCGTCGAGTCTTTTCTTTTCTCTTCAGTTTGGCAATCATATTCTACTTCGCTAAAAAAAATGAAAAAGAGTTATATTGTCAAGGCTGCACATTGCAATGACAATGACACTATTTTTCTTTTTTAAGGCTCTCCAACTGTTTTGCTCAGCCCTATATCTGAATTGATGAGGCTACATGCTAAAGTCTTCTGTAATATGATATCTAAGCATAAATGCTTTGCAGATCTATTGCTTTTTTTTTTTTTTTACTTTCCCTTGTATTTCCTACGACTCTTTTTTCAGTGATGGGGGCAATTGCTTGTCTGTTGCGCTGGTAATAGGTCTTCAGTTAAATCTTCCTAAGTGCAACCTTTTCTATTGCCTTCTACATCATATAATTGTATTGTATGACTTCTTTGTAGAGGTCTGTTATGGAAGCTGTAACTGCTATACTTGGAGGTGGATTACATGTTGGAATTCTTCTTCAAGGGAGGAAGGTTAGAGATGATAACAGAACTCTATTGCAGACAGGAATTTCTTGTAAAGACAATCTGGATTCCGTTGGTTTCACATTAGAGCCCAGTACAGTGCAAACTTCTCCACCTATGTGCTCTGATGATCTCCCTCCTCTGTTAACATGTGACTCATCTCAACTTTTAACCAGGTAATTCAAACGTGCTTTTGCAAAACCCTTTATCAGAGTTGGTATTTGCATTGCTTGATCACTTGTTATTATTTTAAAGCCCAAATGGTCATCAATTTCGTTTTTCCTTTGCATAAATTTTAACTTCTTTTTTATTTTTCCTTTTTTTTCTTTTTATTTATTTATTTATTTATTTTTATCACCTATCATCTCTTGCAAAAATGCTGAAGTATATGACCATATCCAAGCTTCCCCTATTAAGAAACCATTTAAGTGTGACTTTGGTAGGGACCTTTTAGGGCCATTGTCTGGTGCAATGTAGAGTCTTGGACTGCTAAGCACTAGCGTGCGGGCTTGAGTCTTGAGAGTGGTCACTTCATGCAAAAATTATTAAAGGGTTTAAAATTTTTGGCTAATGACCCTTATTTCTCTTAGGACCCCACTTTGGTGGAACCAGTGTTGGCTACTGACCCTTATTTCTTCTTATATGCATTTGAGTGGGTTGGACATTCAAAAATGCAACAAGAATTAGTGTGTGCTTTTTGTTTCGTAGCATTGAATGGTTCAGGAAAGTTTACTTTTATTAGTTCTCATGAGGCCTAAAATTTTTTGTTATCAGAAAGGAGCAGGTTCCTCACCATGATTCATGATTGTCTTTTTATGATATTTTGATAACAAAAGCAGCCTAAGTTTTGACATTTTTGAATGGGTTGATAGTTTTGGTTTGAGTTCAATTCTATGGAATTGAGAATCGTTGGTGTTTTTGCATAATGCATTATAAGTTTTTTTTTTTTTTTTTTTTTTTTTTTTTAAAAAATTTATTATTTTTAATCTTACTAAAGCTTGTATTATATTTCTATCTTTCCAGCTCCCCAGGAAATCCAGTTTTAGAATCGGTGATCTCTGATCCCTTAACTGACCCTCTTCCACTGACCAATTCTGGCAACCACATTGAGAGTAATAATGATACAGTTTCCTCCCATATTGACACAACTGACAAAACAACGCCAGATTCCAAAGCGCTAGTTGCTCTTCCAGCAATGAGCATGGACGCACTGGCTGTGGCTCCCTTGAACCAAAAAACAAGGCATTCTGAACTTGTACAGCGTCGAACCAGGAGACCATTCTCTGTGTCAGAAGTAGAAGCATTGGTGCATGCAGTTGAGGAACTTGGAACTGGGAGGTGTGATGTTCTTTCCCACTTATTAGCTTTCCTAGTGAGAGTTCTTTATTTTTTTCCTAAGAAACTTCAGCGTTTTAAATGGTTTCCAATTCCACAGGTGGCGTGATGTTAAATTGTGTGCTTTTGAGAATGCAGACCATCGAACTTATGTGGATTTGAAGGTAAAATATTTTTGGGGTTTATAATATGTGTATGAATGGAAAAATATTTCTTGAAGAGGGGTCCTCATTTTAGATACACGAATTCATAGGTGAAATGCTCTCTGCCAAATTCATATTTTTTATCTGATTCTCGTAAGATATGGCTTTCGCGGAGTTGAATATTCTATTAACATTTTTTTGAGTTATAAAATCCTGTCACTATTTCCTTTCTATATCAGTTGCTAATTGTAAATTGTGAATCCAAGCTTATGATGCTTTTATAAGTTATGTCCAAGATAATGCTTGCATTTAGGTAAGTTATTCAACATTTCTATGATGCCAGATTTCAAGGTTTTTAAGGAAAATTTATTTTCTCTGAAACTCTCTCTCTCTCTGCCTTTTCTTTTACTCCTCTTCACTCTTGAGTAAATGACTAGTGTGCCTCAGGATTCAGTGCTTGTGGGGGAAATCATAAGGATTACATTACATGGGTCGTTTTGGGCCATAACTGTTATATAACTTTGCTGTTGCCAGCTTCCAAGTTTTGCTATATAATGTGCTTGGCGGTTTTGTGCAGGACAAATGGAAAACATTGGTTCACACAGCAAGAATCGCCCCACAACAAAGAAGGGGAGAGCCTGTCCCCCAAGAGCTCTTGGACCGAGTCTTGGCTGCTCATGCTTACTGGTCTCAACACCCAGCTAAGCAACATGGAAAGCTTCAGGCTGGAACCCTGAAGATCATGGAGGCCTCAGGCAAATAGACATGGAGTTGGAGGGTACCTAATTGTTATGATGTAGAAAGAAAAAAGATAAATGTTGACAGGAACCAAAAGAAAATTGTACAAATTATTCAATTTCATGTAATATTCTCCCACTCACACGATTCATTGCTGCCTTTCCCCTTGTGGAGAGGTTGGCATTTGTAAATGATTTGATGGAATAAGGTTACATTCTAACAGTAGTTACATTGTTTTTCAGTTCAATTCACTCAGTTTGATGAATATATTATGTAGAAAGTGTAGAGAACAGAACTGGAAATTGTAGAAATCTTATTATCTTCCTTGATTCTTTCATTTGTTGTTGGTCTGAGACCCTGCCGAATTTCTAATTGCTTGTGTTTTTATTTATTTATTTATTTTGTGCTTGTTGTGGCCCTATGATGTCTATTTAATTCCTAATGGCATGGGCCACTTGGCCCCAAAAAAATTCAAAAGAACACTGCATTAAGTTTCACTAGACACGGACTGGACTCAGTCTCTACCATCCTATTTCCAAATGTCTAATTAATCTTAATATTTAATTTTGGAAAAAAAAATATTTCATATTTGTATAGGGTCTTTTAAAAATATTTCACATTTAACTTGCTTTAAATGAACAAATTGATTATCTTATAATAGGTTTGTCAAACATGTTTCAAGCGGTTAGTAACTCCTACAAAATATTAAAAAGTTTGTTTGACAGCACGTCACACCAAAGACTGATATGAAATCACAACAACTCAAGGAAAACGACATCGTGAAGAAAACCTAAGTGAAAGAGTATCCTTATCTTGATGAATAAGCATGAAAAAGAAAGCAACAAAAGTTTAGCCAACAACGAAAATAATGACAATAATATATCGCTATAATTAGTTCATCGAGGGGAACTTTTGACTTAACATGGATGGAGACTTAAGGGTCTATTTGTTTGTGTTTTATAAATTAATTAATTAATTAATTTTTTTTTTTTTCAAATGCAAAGAAGCATTTCTCTTTTGAAAAATGAATCAACACATGCCTTAAAAGCCCACGACTAGTTGTGTAATCAGGGACATAAGACTCAATGAAACACTAATCATATTTGTGTTATATTTCAAATGTACTAATTAAGTTATAATTAGAGCTTTGCAAAATCATTTATATAGTCCAGTCTCATATAAAATAGAACCAATGTATATACATTTACACGTCCTTTTAATTCACCTATCTTGTGTAGAATTTAACTTGTATAATTTTGAGTTACGACAATCTTTCTTCCTTAAATTCCTAGTGTCCTCATAAGGCTACATAGCCTATGTTGTTATGTGGTGCCTAAGTTCCACACGGCCGGGGTTATTACATTCACTTTGAAATGATGGCAATTGCCACGTGTTAGCAATCTCTATGATCCTCCAAAATGATCGGTCAAAATTTCAACTAGAGTTTGAGTGATGTTATTTAATAGATTTTTTATATTAAATCACTAAAAATCAAATTTGAGGTGGCAATCAGGAATTTTATATCTTCACCGGCAATTGTGGGCAAGAATTCTAATTAATGGCCTTCTTATTCATGTCTGGATAGACATTTGCCTCCCATGTGATGTTGGTTGTAACTTGTCTCAATAATGTTTTGCTTGAAAGAGACTTCCTCTCCGTACTCTCTCTTCTGGTTCAAGAATCTCGAATATTCTTTGGTTGCTTTCCTCTCCCTCTTGATCAGTTCATCAGCATCCATAATTGATAGGGAGGGCAAATTTCAACGGCAATAAATTTCTTTCAAACTAAGATTAATGTTTTTTTTTTAACAAGAACATAACTTTTTAGTTAGTATATGATCGAGAAGCATATTTTAAGGGATCTTCTTTAAAAGAAATTTATGGCCAATTTTGATGTTCATAATCTTATAAAATGGGTTATTTTTGTTCCCAAGAGGTAGTTCAGTCGGTTAAGACTACGCCTAATAAAGTAGAGGTCACTAGTTTAAATTTTCTCCCCCCCTTTTATGTAGACTTGTCCAAAAAAAAAAAAGTGCTACTTTTAAAAATTAAAAAGAAAAAAGAAAATAAAAAATTCTTTAAGAGATTTTCTTAGTTTGAATTCTTCTCCCCTTCTTGTTTGGACATGTTAAAAAAAAAAAAAAAAAAAGCACTTTTAAAAATTAAAAAGAAAGAAAAAAAAAAAAATCTCTAAGAGATTTTCTTAATTTGTTTGTGTTCTTTTATCTTTACGAAGAACATGCTTTCACATGGAGCTTAGATTGATCCTTTATATTTATGTTTTCCCGTGCATAATAAAACTATGTTGTACCTCCGCACCTACAAACTCTTTCTTTAAGATATACTTCAACAAGTTTTTTTGCTTTTCCCAAAACCAGTGCGGGAATATAGAGACAGAAGTCGTCAGCATCTCAGCATGGCCAAAATCCAAATCAATAATAACTATACAACCTTTTCAGCTTTATAATTTTAATCTATATTCCAACACTTTGTTACTATTTTTTTCTTGCAAGTTGACTGCTAGAAGTGAGTTCTATCTAAAATTTGTATCGACGTATGTTCAAGATCCTGACAAGAGTAAACAACTATAGTCCTATCAAAGCGGTATATGACACTCAAATCTTCCACCATTGATGTTGCTCTAGGTGAAGTACAATCACCTCTTCTTGCCACTCAATTCGAAGCCTCCCTTGGTGTCGCTGCTCTCTCTTGCTTGAAGGGGATTGCTTTAAGGACTGAAATTTTGCTTTTATTAGTTTTGACATTAATTTCAACTTGCTCTCTTTTCATAATTGAAAAGCTTGTAAAGTTTTTACGAGTGTAAATTATCGTGCATATCTTTTAACCAGTTAAATTAGTTACAACTTTGTATTTGAAAGCATTCTTAATTGTTTCCTATTCTTTCTTACATTAAGATCAAAAAGGGAAAAAACCTTCCTATGTAAGTTTGTAGCCTTTTCTCAATTGACTTGGAAAAAAAAAAAAAAACGTAGTATATTAGAAAAACCTGGTTAATAGGGGCAGTGTAGCACTAAATAAAATGTCCTAGGAAAGAAAAAAGAGGGTACTAGCCACTAGGAAAAAAATAAGTATGGAGCAGGCGAGGTGTACAGAATCCCCTCTGTTGGCAGGTATATATACTTTTTTTTCTTTTTCTTTTTATAAGTGCAGGTATATATACTTGATCATGAAAGGAACAAGAAACCACTATGAAGAAATTGGACAGCGCGTGGCATCTAGATTTGGACGGCTGAGGTTGTCCCCCTCCACCCAAATCCTCATCACCCTCAGAAAGCAACCTTGCATCCACTCTTTTGTCTAAAAAGTCCATCTTTCCAATCTTTCAATAGAAGAGGTTAGGCTGTCCAATCCCCCCCACCCAGTCAATAAGTTTGGCTCAGGTACATAGATTTTATATTCCAGCTGATTTGACGCTATGCAAGAAATGATTGATTTTATTGGTGTAAAAAAGAATCGTTCTTTTTGTGTTCAGTTTGATAATAACTGTGTGATCCGAAACTGTAGGGTAAAGTGATCAATATTTGTTGTTTTTTCATCTGTTTTAAGTTTAACCGTCCATTTCCTTCGATTCCACGTTATACTTGTGTTTCGTTTGGTAGTTGAATGAAGTTAAACTTGCGTCTCCGATGCGATTTATTGCTCAAAGTTAGCATTTTTCTTGACCCGTTTTCACATGCTTTTGTTTTTGTTTTTATGTTTCTCAGGGTTTCGGTTTTTGGCTTTGAGCACAGAAATTGCTCTGTTACTTGTGTGGTTTGATTGTCTTTTTCATGTTTCTCGGGGTTTTAGATTGAGACAGAAAGTGCCCTGTCACTTATGAGATTGTATTGAGGTGAGTCTTTTTGGGTTTTAGAGTTGTGAATGTTTACAATCTAGACGGCTATGGATCAACCTTTTAGAGGATTCTATGGTTCTGCCGAAGAATTAAAAGCAGGTGATGAGACACTTTTGGCGATCTCGAATCAGAATCTTGTTAACGGGTTCAAAATGGACAGTACCTTTCTTGATCAAAGCTATTCAAGAATTCCTTACTTGCCACATGATCCAGTCCCTAGTGATTTGGAACTGACTTCAAGTGTGAGCCCAGAGGGAGATTCCCATGAGGACTGCGATTTTAGTGATGTAGTTTTGAGTTACATAAACCAGATACTTATGGAGGAAGATATGGAAGTGAGGGCCTGCATGTTTCAGGAAGCTTGGATTCAAGCCACCGAGAAATCATTGTATGAGGCCGCCCTTGGTGAGAGGTATTCTCCTACACCTTATCATGGCCTGCCACCTTATGTTGATCAAAACCATGAAACCCCAGATGAAAATCATGCTTTGAATCACAATGGTAATAATTCTACTACTAGTAGTACTAGTGGTAACAACTTAGTGGATACTGGGTGGACTTTTTCTTTGGATGAATGCAGCTCATCACGTATTGTTTCTCAGTCATCCTATAGCTCGTCACTCAGCACTGGCAATGTTGTAGATGGGTCTGTGGATTCTCTAGTCAGCACTCTTAGAGTTCCTGAAATATTTTGTGAGAGTGAGTCTGCTATGCAATTTAAAAGAGGGTTCGACGAAGCAAGCAAGTTTCTTCCCAATGGAAATAGTCTCATAGTTGATTTTGAGAGTAATAGTTTGTTATTTAAAGAGTTGAAGGAAGATGCTGACGAGGTAGTTAAGGTAGAGGGGAAGTATGAGGGTCAGCACTCCTCAGATGGGTCGAGGGGAAAGAAGAATCCTCATCCTCAGTATATGAACTTAGAGGGAGGGAGGAGTAACAAGCAGTCAGCAGTCTATATGGAATCAACTGTGACTTCAGAAATGTTTGATATGGTTTTACTAAACTGTGGAAAAGGCGACTCTCCTCTTTGGGAAGGTTTGCAAAGTGGGAATGTGCTGCAGAATGGTCAGTCCAAAGGGTCCATTGTTGGAAAGGCCCGTGGGAGGAAGAAGCAGGGAGGTAGAAAAAGGGATGTGGTGGATTTGAGAACTCTCTTGACACTGTGTGCACAAGCTGTTGCAGCCAATGACCAGAGAAGCACTAATGAGCTACTGAAGCAGATCAGACAGCATTCTTCTCCAACGGGGGATGGGATGCAGAGAATGGCTCACTATTTTGCTAATGGTCTTGAGGCACGCACTGCTGGTTCTGGTACTCAGATCTATACTGACCTCATTGGCAGGCTAACATCAGCTGCCGATATCTTGAAAGGGTACCATCTGTTTCTTGATGCATGTCCTTTTAAGAAGCTTGCAAATTTCTTTTCTAATAAGACAATTATGAGTTTAGCTGAGAAAGCAACAAGACTCCACATTGTTGAATTTGGTATTCTTTATGGTTTCCAATGGCCTTCCTTCATACAACGTCTCTCAGCTATGTCTGGTGGACCTCCTAAGCTTCGAATTACCGGGATTGATCTTCCCCAACCTGGTTTCCGACCAGCAGAAAGGGTTGAGGAGACAGGTCGCCGCTTAGCAAAATATGCAGAGACTTTTAATGTTCCATTTGAGTTCCATGCGATAGCACAAAAGTGGGACACCATCCAAATTGAGGATCTCAAACTTGACAGTGACGAAGTGCTAGTTGTGAACTGTATTTTCAGATTAAGAAATGTACTTGATGAGACAGTGGTGGAGGAGAGTCCAAGAGATATTGTTTTGAACCTGATCAAGAAGATGAATCCAGATGTTTTCATACTGGGTACCGTGAATGGGGCTTTTAGTGCACCCTTCTTTATCACACGATTCCGTGAGGCTCTCTTCCACTACTCTACTCTGTTTGATATGCTTGAGACTAATGTGTGCCGTGAGATTGAAGAAAGGCTGCTGATTGAGAAGGAAATATTTGGGCGAGAGGCAATGAATGTCATTGCATGTGAGGGCTCCGAGAGAATTGAGAGGCCAGAGACATACAAGCAGTGGCAAGTCCGGAATCTGAGGGCTGGGTTTAAGCCGCTCCCTTTGAACCGGGAGATTGTGAACATGTCAAAGGATAGGGTAAAATTGTCTTATCATAAGGATTTTCTGATTGATGAAGATAGTGAGTGGCTGCTGCAAGGGTGGAAGGGACGAATTCTTTTTGCACTCTCTTCTTGGAGGCCAGCTAGTTAAGAGGCATGATTGCTAATAATTCATTGAAGGTCAAGATCATGGGATTCTCCTGTGGTTGACTTGCTCCCCTTTGTGCTATGAGATTTCTGATGCACGAAGTCGAGGTACTTTAGTTTTCCTTTTTTTAAAAATATATATATATATATATATATATTTCTCTTTCTTACTGTTATCTTGCCGTTGTTTTGTATGGTTAAGCAAGTGAACTTAATATTGATAGTTGAATATGTTTTGCTGCGCAGCTTAATTGGGGAACAGAATGTTGGCTGCTTCCTACCCATCATCATGCTATGAAAGACCTATTCTTGAATTCTAGGCAGCGGAACAGCTCATTTTATTCTGAGATGAACAACAAATGCATCGCTTTCCTTGTCTGCCCATATACTTCTTGTATCTCAAGAGCTACTGATTTATACCTCTAAGAACGTATCTAAAAGAAGATCCCTTGAGCAAGGTAATAGCTTTAACATGTCATATTTATGAGCAGTGATCATGCCTAGGCCCCTCTTTAGTAGTTTGTAGAAATGTGAAGGAATATGAAGAATCTCTACAACAGAAGAAAGAACAATATCTCTGTTCTTGTCATTTGAGTTCTTGCTGGCACTGCTTGGCATTTTTCAGTAACTGATCATCTTGTTCATATGGCTGCATATAAATCCAGTATTTTCTTCTTTTCTTTTTCTTTTTTGGTGTTGTTTCTTATTTCTCTATTAAAGGAAGATGTTTGGTTTTCTCAAAGATTCAGTTTATATTTAATTTATTGGTGAAAATTTTGTCACCTTTGCTTTCATAATTAATGGTTTGTTTAATTTTTTTAACGTGTAGCAAAGCAGCGCATAATTTGCTGGCCATTTTCTTGTCAGAGAAATGGAGCAGTTATATTTTACTTAATCCTTGTGTAATATTTTGCTTCTTTTTCCAACAATGTTTGTTGCCTCTGAGGTATTATATGAGCAGTTGACTAAACATGAGATGATTGGGAAGAGAGACCCAATGGAGAGAAAGAGAGACAAAGCCATTTGATTAATGAAAAGGGTCGATGTTTACTGGATTGCTTAATCAAATGTTTCTTTAATTACTTGGGAAATGTCCATTGAAGTCATTTAATCCAAAGACTGGAGAAGACGTAAAATTGAAGGCATCTTTGACTTTGCATGCAACCGGTTCACGCGCGACAATTTTCTTATGCATGAGATTTACACAACACCTAATTCTACAAACAAAGCCTAAAAACTGGATTAAAAAGAAAAGGATATTCAAAAACCAATATACACCTAATTAAAATTGCACTTAAACCATACGGCATACTTAGATTCGTAATAGTAGTATGCTGGCATGGCCTTGTTCGGAATCTTCTGCAACTTCTGCAATTGCTTACTCCTGATTGCAGTGCAATCAAGCAGGCAACTGAGAGACATGTTTATGTATTTGAACAAGTTTAAGAGTGCTAAACAACTTTTAACTCACAATTGCAGACTGCGATAACCCAGATGGAAATTTTGCCGGCAATCCCGATGTCAAATACTGGAGCGTCTATTTGAGGAGGACGTGGTGTCACGTGGTGCCTCTTTTAAGTGGGACACACTATACCTAGGCATGAAGTAGTTTTACCTCGTAACATTATGTTGGTCCCCCTCTGTCTTGTCTGCCTGTCTCCCTCCTCCTGTTTCCTATTGGTATTGGTTCATCTTGCTTTACTTTTAATATCCTAGAAAAATGTGGAGATATTCCACTGTGACAAGCTGCATCTCAAATCTTGGACCCATCCATCAGGAGAAGCTCTTTACAAGAATTAGAGAGAATCTCATCAATTGGACTTGGAGAGAGTTACTGGGGAAGGTGATTCCCTAATACTCACTTATGCCACCCTTAATCTGAATCACGCACAAGTTTTGAAATTTGAACTTTGAACCCCTCATGAAAGACGTTGGGAAAAGTTCTTATTGGAAGCATTCTTGGGTTACAATCCTTTTTAAAAAGTGAGTATTCTATTATCATCAAGTTAATAAAAGAAAATAATATTCTTAACGGACAACTCGACCGTGACGGGTGCTTGGTTCTAGGCAAAATTCTTAATTGTCACTGTATTTCGATTTTCTTTATTATTGAGCGGTTATTTAGAGGAGTACTATCTTAAAAAGCAACTCGATGAAATAAACATGTATGTGAATATGAGGACTTACTTGTATTTCGAAGAACTCTATGAAATAAAGAGAGTATTCTATTATCATCAAGTTAAAAAAAGATTAAAAAAATAAGAAAATAATATTCTTAATGGACAAGTCGACCATGACAGGTGCCTGCTTCTAGGAAAAATTCTCAATTGTCTCTTCATTTCGATTTTCTTTATTATTGAGCGGTTATTTAGGAGAGTACTGTCTTAGAGAATGACTCAAAGAAATAAACANAAGTCGACCGTGACGGGTGCTTGGTTCTAGGCAAAATTCTTAATTGTCACTGTATTTCGATTTTCTTTATTATTGAGCGGTTATTTAGAGGAGTACTATCTTAAAAAGCAACTCGATGAAATAAACATGTATGTGAATATGAGGACTTACTTGTATTTCGAAGAACTCTATGAAATAAAGAGAGTATTCTATTATCATCAAGTTAAAAAAAGATTAAAAAAATAAGAAAATAATATTCTTAATGGACAAGTCGACCATGACAGGTGCCTGCGTCTAGGAAAAATTCTCAATTGTCTCTTCATTTCGATTTTCTTTATTATTGAGCGGTTATTTAGGAGAGCACTGTCTTAGAGAATGACTCGAAGAAATAAACATGTATGTAAAGTTGTGGACTTATTTGTACTTTAACAGAAGAACTCTATGAAGCTTCACCATTCCCTAAGATTGGCTCTGGGTCTTTCCAGAACAACTTTGGTAATGGTTAATTCTTATATGAATTATATCTTTTTTTTACAAATTTAATCATGCTCAATTAACATGGGGATCTACTTATGTGGATAAAAAATAAGTCTGGCCCAAAGACCTAGTTAAATTTGAAGCCCACTCTCACAAGAGCTCCTAAAGCCCAAAAAGGAGTTAGAAAGCCTCAAATAAAAAGATTTATTAAGAAAAAGGGGATAATTTTCTTTAACCCCTTAAAGTTCTGTGCGTTTTGCAAACACCCTTACAAAGTTTAAAGTCTCTCATTTTGGTGTATTAAACTTTTGTTTCGTTTCAAATATCCTTATAATATTACAATTAAATTAAACGAAAAAATGAGAGATTTAACGGAAAACGGAATGAAATATTTGAAACGAAACAAAAGTTCGATACACCAAAATGAGAGACTTTAAACTATAAAAGAGTGTTTACAAAAAGTACGGAACTGAAATTACAAAAAAAAAAAAGACCTCTCAAAGGCCCAAAGCTACGGTAAGTCCGGGTTTGGATACCTGGGTTTCACCCAGGCGAGGCGACCCGGCGATGGCAAAACCCCGTTGAACCTCAAAAGGGTTTTAGATTACGAGCAGANTGCGTTTTGCAAACACCCTTACAAAGTTTAAAGTCTCTCATTTTGGTGTATTAAACTTTTGTTTCGTTTCAAATATCCTTATAATATTACAATTAAATTAAACGAAAAAATGAGAAAAATAACTAAGGGTATTTTAGTAATTTCACACTCATCCGTTAAGATTTAACGGAAAACGAAATGAAGTATTTAAAACGAAACAAAAGTTCGATACACCAAAATGAGAGACTTTAAACTATAAAAGAGTGTTTACAAAAAGTACGGAACTGAAATTACAAAAAAAAAAAAAGACCTCTCAAAGGCTCAAAGCTACGGTAAGTCCGGGTTTGGATACCTGGGTTTCACCCAGGCGAGGCGACCCGGCGATGGCAAAACCCCGTTGAACCTCAAAAGGGTTTTAGATTACGAGCAGAAAGAAAGAGAGTAGATGAGTGGGGCAGGAGCACCAGATTTCTTCTACAGAGAGGCTCAACGCCTTGGCTATGTTGCACGCTCCGCCTTCAAGGTACTTTTTCGTTCCTTTAGGCCTTCCTTTCCCACTTCATTTTACCAATCTAAGTCTAAAGTCTGTCTCTTTTTCCGTGCGGGTGAAACAGCTGCTTCAGATGCAGAAGCAGTACAAACTGATAACACCTGGTTCGTCCGTTCTCGACCTCGGCTGCGCCCCTGGTGCTTGGCTTCAGGTATTAAACTGGAAATTGTTTCATGGGTTTTGATGGGCATCTTTGTTTTTTGCTTTTTGATCTTTTCTTTATGGGTTTCATGGTGTTATGGCTTTATTTTCTTGTTGTAGGTGGCTTGCCAGAGTTTGGGTCCGCTCAAAAATGGCGGGGTGGTTGTGGGCATTGATATCAAGGTGTTGTTTTTTAACAATTCCTTATTTTTGCTGTTTTTGTTGTAATGTTAATTTGTGAAATATGGAATATGCAGAGCAGAAGGTAAAGGTTCCTTCTCTTCACTGTGATGCAAGGGTTCAAACTGTTTCTGCTGATGTCATGAACCTCTCCAAAGAAAAAGTTAGGGTACTCTCTCCTCAGGTACTACAATATGGGTATCTCTTAAGGTATTCTAATTTGACATATTTTATGGTATTGACTATTTTCCATTACAGCCTAACTCAATTAGTGCTGGTAATGGCATGGAACTGAGATACTCTCTTTCGGGTTGTCTTAAAGCTATAATCTTTGTCATTCTCACCCACCAAGGAAACAGTAAACCTTTACACTGGTCCAAGCTTGGTTGAGGGTGTTACTTAGGATCCAATTAAGATTGAATGAAACCATCCCCCCATGCTTCTTGTCTGGCTTTTATAGCCTCTATAATCTCACCAGCCTTCAAATGAGTAAGGCTTAGGATACTTCTTGAGTGTTGCACTATACTGTGGATAAGGCCCAGCTGGGGAATGTTCATCCTAAAATGCTTAGCCTGAAGGTTAGTAGAGAAAGATAGGAATGGATGTACTTTCTGTAGATGATTTTTATTTTTTAAGTCGAATCTTCATTTGCCCGAAATTCAATGGCTTAGTTAATCTAAAAGGTTCCTTAGTTTGGGGCCAAACCAAACTTCACAGGAACCGAATTTTCTGGAATTGTCAAACTATATCTGAAAGCTTAATTAACAGGCAGCATGGACTATTGGTTGATGCTCTTCAATATGCTTGCCTCGTATTGATCTATTCCTTGCCTACTAATATCAGATTGGCATTTATTTGCCTCTTATTGATCTATTCCTTGCCTACTAATATCAGATTGGTATTTAACCTCATTGCCTTAGTGTGTTTGAACCTTTGTAACGTTAGACACCTCAGATGTGAGGGATTAGTTTCTCTCAAGGCAAACGATTTTTGGGGTCTCTCCCCTTTCTCTCTCCTTATAGAGTAGGGATACAGATGATTTTTATTTGCCTGTTGTGCAGCAGAGAGGGTTTTCTGTAATACTCTCAGATATGTGTCCCTTGGTTACCGGAATCACAGCAAGGGATGCAGCTTTATCAGTTGAGTTAGGAATGCGAGCACTTGATTTGGCAGTTGGTGGGGCTGCATTACCTAATCTGGGTGATAAACCGGATGGCCCAGCCCCTGATTCAGATAATAACGGTGTATTGAAAGCAGGAGGCCACCTTGTCATAAAGCTTTTGGAGAGTGAAGATGTGCAAGGTTGGATTTTTTTTCATAAATCTAGATTTCTTTTTTATGCTGATTTGTTTGCATATTTTTCTTTCTTTTTGCCTTTTGCTTTACAGAATTCAGCCGGATATGCAAGCCACTCTTCAGAAAGGCATCCTGGCTGAGGCCTAAAGCTACAAGATCTTCATCCAGAGAGAATTATTTGATATGTCAAGGTTTGCAGTCACAAGCCAGGATGTAGCTTTTTTGTTATATATTTGGCTTCTAGCACCATACCGCAGGCAGCCAGAAGTAAAACTAGCTGGGCAAATCACGTTTTGGCAAAGTGGTTCCATTATTGTAGTAGGAAATATATAGCACTTTGTAACCTGCAATGCCGTGTTTATTAATTTTATATGGGAATAAGTAAGCTTGCAGTTCCCAACCATAACTCACATGTAAGAAGCCTGCAATTTCATTTTGAATCATTTCTTGTTTATCTACAACCTACAAACCATTAGGTTGACTCCTATTATATCTCAGGACATGAATTAGCTACAACCTACAAACCAGTTTGTTTTTACCTTTTTATGTTTTTTTGGGTGGTCACCCATCTTTCACCTCGAGTTAGAGGAGGTATTCAGCAATTGCTCGACTCACCCTTTGAGGTGGTTGGCCACCCCCTTGGGGTGAGGGATCACTTTCTTAGGGGGTGACCAACCAACCCTTCACTTTAACTAGTCCCTTCGTTTCTTTTCTTTTCTTTTTTATTTATTTTTTATTTTTAGTGCTTACACGCCACGATTCGGGGTCATTCATTTTGAATGAACATTTAAAAAAAAAAAAAAAAATTATTTGTATTAGTGTACAGAGTGACTCGGATTTGGATGTGGATGTGGAGGTCATCAAATATTACCTAAACGAGGGAGAGAGAGACTAAAAGATAAGATGAAAAGGGTTTTTCGCTGGGAGTTGCTTGCGTCCAAGATTGGCTTAAACAATACTGAAATCGTCCTACTGAGGCCAGGCCATACAGGTTATTTGTTCGTTATGAGGGAGACTAGAGCTAATTTCTAACTCCTTGGCAATCTAAACATCGCTTTTAAGCTATGTTAGGCACTATTACACAGTTTTGATTCCACCAGGTTATGATCTAGAAATAGGGGAAATACATAAAATTGAAGTTACTCCTATTGTATGCAAGAGGGTAACAGCAAATATTTCTTCATGATACAATGGAGCCCATAAAATTTTTGTATTTAATTTCGTTGGGAATATCTTAAGTTCAGCCGTGGTGTAAAGGGAAGGTTTTTTGCCACCCAATAAAAATAAGACACCTCATATAAAGCAAAAAAATTGCAAAAAACTTGTGTAGTCCAAAAACACTAGATTTTTCTCGTTTAATCTGAGGGGAGAAGGAAGAACGAAGAAGGGAAGAAGGAAGAAGAGAAGGGAGAACGAAGAACCCATCTTGGCCGGCCACCAGGAGATAGAGCTGGGAGAGGGATGGACACACTGAGGCGAGAGAGAGAGAGAGAGGTGGAGAAGAAGACCCACGGAGCTGCTGGCTGTGGATCACTTTGTGCTGACCGGAGATGGTGGGCGTGGGTCTCTAGCGTGGGTCTTCGTGCTCACCCTCTCCGGCGCCGACAGTCATATCCTCCAACGTTAGGGTGATTAAATCCTCTAGGGTTAACCTTACAATTCTAGGTTTTAGATTTGAATCAAAAAATAAATTTTGAGGCATTAGAATTGATTTTTTAGGTTGAGTTTGGTATAAAAATCGCCGGAGATAGTGACACAGA
Source organism: Carpinus fangiana (assembly GCA_006937295.1). Taxonomy (NCBI): domain Eukaryota; kingdom Viridiplantae; phylum Streptophyta; class Magnoliopsida; order Fagales; family Betulaceae; genus Carpinus; species Carpinus fangiana. Next base: position 16,827,709 of record CM017321.1, on the reverse strand, counting down.
GTCGCCGGAGATGGTGATAGAGTCGCCGGAGATGGTGATTGAAATTGTTGGGTTTTGCTGAGAGAGAGAGACAGAAATGGCAAGAGAGAGAGAGAGGAGGCGTTGGGGTGTTTTGATCTCATTTGAAGTTTTTGCATTTTTCTTTAAATGCTTAGGTGTCAACTCGTGGATGAATGGCAAAAAACTCCTCTTTTACGCCGTGACCGTATAGTAGATGCACTCAATTTCGTTATGCACAAAACAAAATTAAACCTAAAAATACCCTCACATTTTTCTATTCTATCATAATATAATATAAAAAATACAGAGAAGAGTTCTAAAAAAAAATTGAATAATCAGAAATAATTATCTCCACTCAATTGTTCAGATAATTTTGAATTAATTATTTAATCTTAACCATTAGATCAAAGTTAATTTGATTTTACAATTAACTTTAATTACAGTCTAGAAATAGGGGAAATACAGAAAATTGAAGTTGCTCTTATGGTATGCAAGAGGGTAACAGCAAATATTTCTTCAGGATACAATGGAGCCCATAAAACTTTTGTATTTAATTTCGTTATGCACAAAACGAAATTAAACCTAAAAATACCCTCACATTTTTCTACTCTATCATAATATAATATAAAAAATACAGAGAAGAGTTCTAAAAAAAATTGAATAATCAGAGATAATTATCTCCACTCAATTGTTCAGATAATTTAAAAAAAAAAAAAAAAAAAATTGTTCAGATAATTTTGAATTAATTATTTAATCTTAACCATTAGATCAAAGTTAATTGTAAATCCAACTACTATATCTACATAAGAAGAAGCATACCACTATATTGAACGGTCTTGACCGTCCAGAAATGAATGGTCATAATCAAATCGCTTTGAGCTTCGATGCCAAGTAGTGGCGCCCTACACTCCTTGGTCACACACGCATCTCTAGTTGTTCGCACCATACTAGTGTACACCCAAACTTTTTTAATAACTTAAAGATTAAAAGATTCTCAAGACACAAAATAATATTTAATAACTATTAATTTTGAAAATATTTCTATAATCCCTCAATGATTAATGAAATTAGGCTGTGGGAAGGGACACTAGAAACTCAGGCAAAAGGATCCTCTATTTCCTCTATTTAGTGTATTTTGAAGGGTAGTACATTTAATGCNTTTAGATTAAACCACTATATTGAACGGTCTTGACCGTCCAGAAATGAATGGTCATAATCAAATCGCTTTGAGCTTCGATGCCAAGTAGTGGCGCCCTACACTCCTTGGTCACGCGCGCATCTCTGGTTGTTCGCACCATACTAGTGTACACCCAAACTTTTTTAATAACTTAAAGATTAAAAGATTCTCAAGACACAAAATAATATTTAATAACTATTAATTTTGAAAATATTTCTATAATCCCTCAATGATTAATAAATTAAGCTGTGGGAAGGGACACTAGAAACTCAGGCAAAAGGATCCTCTATTTCCTCTATTTAGACAACACTACCCTTCAAAATGCACTAAATTGAAGAAATTGAGGGATTTTGAAATGGAGGGGATCCTTTTCCGAAACCTCAAGTTATGAGAGAGAAATTGCAAAATGTTATTGATGTATGAGTATTCTAAACAAGGAAAAACTTTACAGATTTGAACTTTACTGCAAACTGATAAAAAAAATTAAAAAAAAAAAAAAGGAAATAAATAAAATTACATGCCAGTTTTCCAGCAAATCCGTGGCTACTTATAAAAGTACATTGTCATATACAAAATAATTAACACTTCCTTTTACCCCACTTTGTGAGCAAAATATTTAGCTTCCGTATGTGCAATAGTCTCTCATCGTATGTAGGTTCGTCCTAGTGACCAAAGACCTGTATCTTTAATTGGTGTCTGAAGTAACAATAGAAAACAGGAGGAGAATGAATTAGGATCAGTAAAAGTATTTGGTCAGAAGATAGCAACTATGACTTAATCTTTTACCAAATTGTGATTGGATCTGCAATTGTCATGCTTACCGATTTCATGGATGGGAAGACATTCCAAAATCGGAGAGTTTCATCTCCCGCTCCGGTAACTATTGTCTGCAGAAGGAAAATTTTTTTTTCTTTAAGCTATGGCATATGTAGTAGTATATGTGAAATGCTTTAAAGGAAACGATGTGTAATATACCTGACCATCAGGTGACACTGCAAGGTAGAGTACTCGCATGCTATGTCCAGTTAGAGTTGCAACCTATCAAAGTCCAATTCAAAAGGGTATATTGCTTCAATAAAAATTATCATGACCATACAATTGCAGACAGGTTAATCTGAAAATAAGAAGTTAAGGACTGAGAAAAAAAAAAAAAGCTACCTTTGACAGTGATGGATACTTCCACACCATAATTTGATTCTGGGAATACCCATGAGTGCTTACTAGTTCATTCACATTTTTACTCCATGCAAGATTGCAAACCTGATGGTTAAAGGAAATTTGATTTTTAAGTATAGTTGTACTTCAGCACATGAATTTATTATGTGGTATTTGAATTGGAACTTTCTTTTAATTTATAAAGAACCTAAAGGAAAAAAATACCTGGCTCCCCGTGTCAATACTGTTCAATTGGTGGCCGTTGGTGGTGTTCCAGAAGCGAATACATCGATCAGCTGTTCCACCTCCAGATGCAAGAAGGCCACTTTGGTGGGGTGACCAAGCAATGGCCTTGACAGCAGCTGTGTGCTCTGTCAGTCTCAAAGCTGGTCGCTGAGAATGTTGGTTCCAGACCAGCAGCTGGAGTCATCAGCAAGATAATCGATTAGTAATGACTAGAGGCACAGCTAAACACTGAAATGGCAAGAGGAATGAGGAAAAACAAACAACAAACACTAAGTGATGGCTACCTGATTATCATTGCCACCAGATGCAAGTTCCCTGTCATCATTGGACCATTTTAACCCACATACCTGTTTGCACTGAAATGTTAAGACTACTACCATTTAAAGACTGCTTCAATATATGTTGAATTATAACATGGGATGGAGGAGATGATCCTATATAAAGCTAAATGGTAACAAAAGATTTGTATAGCCAACGCCAACTAGCTGAAATGTTAAGACTACTACCATTTAAAGACTGCTTCAATATATGTTGAATTATAACATGGGATGGAGGAGATGATCCTATATAAAGCTAAATGGTAACAAAAGACTTGTATAGCCAACGCCAACTAGCTGGGAATAAGGGCTACTCAATTGATACAAAGGATTACTAGGAAATTTTTAGATGGCTTCACCTCAGACTTGTGACCAACTAGCTTGCTAACAAAGTCACTTGGAACCCGAAGATCGTGTTGAAGTATGTTGCGGTCCCTGCTTCCAGAAGCTAAGATGCGTGAATTCCATGCCAGGACTCCAGTTCTTGTTTGATGCCCTGCCATGGTTCTAACTTTCTTGCACTGAGTCCCATCCCAGACCTGTTACAGGAGCCACAACGCTAGCTAAATCTCAACTCCATAAGAATATAAATTCAATGGTTAAATTCATTAATTCTTATTAACTTTAACTTCAACATGGTATTAGATACTTGAGTTCAAACATTGTTTTTGTCATTCATCTCCTATTTTGAATTAAATATTCAACACGTAATGGTTCACTTATTAAGGGGGAGTTTGAGCTCATACGAAAGAAGGAGTGTTCAAATATAAATGAAATAATTAAATTCATCTATTCATATTAGTTTAAGCTTTTAAGAAAAGTGATTAAAATAAATGACTAAAAGAATATTCTAGCCTGCAAGTAAGATGTGATTATAAAAGGACCAGATGCAAGATTAGAGAACTAGCTACCTGAACTTGACCAAAATTTGTACCAATTGATATGTATGAACCCTCTCGGGTCCATTGTACTGAGCACACGCCGTCATGAGGTCCCAAGTCACACAACTTCGTTACCTGAGAACAGAACATCATATTTGAATGTCAACAAAACCCGTACAACAACTCACATTTTCATTGTTCGAAGTGTTGTCAACGAAGTAGTATTTAAACTTACTTTGCTGTTTGAAGCACTCCACAGATAAACACAGGTACCTAATCCAACTGCGAGGACATTTTGAGAGGACCAATCCACTAGGTTCAAGTAAAAGTCATCTTGAAGTGATGGAGCATCTAGAACCTGCAAACATTTATTTAAGCTTCAGCGATCATTCTCTATTTTCCAATATGTTATGCTCTTTATAATCAATTTAGGCTTGCTATCTCCCTCCCTGCTGAGATTCAGCTAGTTCATTAATTCTCATTTGCATCTCGGTGCCCCAGTTCAATCATTTGGATCTTTATTAACACCTTTTCCTATTGAACCAACTGTGAGCTCACTTGGTCTTTCTTTCCTTTGAATTGAAAAAATATATAGAACGTTTTTCTTATAGTTTCAGGCACAAAAGAAAAGGACCTTATGGGGAGTCTTGGGGACCTTGCGAGGTGGCTTGGGAGGAGTCGAAGTCTCGGAAGAGAGCCCACTATCATGCCCTAAAATCGATGGAGAGTACGGAGAACTCGGCCCCGAGCTCTCGGTCTTGAACCGCAGCATATTCTTGCTGGGACTCATCGGCGACCCTGGACCTGCAGGAGAAAAAGAACCGAAATCAGACCCGAAAAGTTCCATTCTCAACAACCTCGAATACGCCTCGTTTCCCCCTTCTTTAGCTGGCGACGCCTTCTCGATTAGCCCGAAAGTGTGAAGCCTCGATGACGATCTGCAGGGTATGAATCTGTCACTGCACTTGGAAGATTTCGAGGGCGAGGACAAGTTTGATATAGTTCGAGGCGATCCCAGGTTCGGCACTGCACGAAAAGAATCCGAAAAGGTCTCTAGGCGCAGCGATGTCTCGGACATCCCAGCCGGGAGATTGAGCCCGGGTTTTCTTGGTTGTGGAGAATCCATTTCGCTTCCTTTGAGATCCTGGGTTTGAGAACGATAATGTGTTCCCTAAGGAGATCGACTTGTGGAACTGAGAAAAGGCCTCTCTTCTGCAAGCAAAGAGGGCTTTTCTTGAGGTTTTGGGTTTTTGTGTGAAGGAAGATTTTTAACGGTCAAAAATGGCAAGGTTTTATAGGAGCGAGGGAGAGGTCTTGGGAAAGGAAAGGAGGTCCCGTGAAAACATTCTCAACGGTCAAATTTTTACATAAAAAAATCAAGCTCGTCCAAGCTGGCAGTAAGGTTTAGTTACGAAAGTAGCCGTTGCTTCGGATCTCATTATTCTATTGCTTTGCGCTCCCTATGCACTTTTATGCTATATATATATATATATATATATATTAAATAGACAATTTGGATCATCTTCTCTTCTTTGCTATTCATTTAGATTTCAAACACTAACTTATTAAAAGGAATAATGCATTTTGCATAGTATATAAAATCATTTTTATGTCATTTGAAAAAGAGAAAATTCATTTCATGGTCCAGATTATCTAATGGTAAAATTAGTCATTAAATCATTTCTATTTCATTTGAAAAAGAGATTATTCATTTAATGGTGCAGATTATCTAATGATAAATATAAGTCATTCTTAGTATAAACAATGCCGTGTGCACATTGTCAAGACTCTTACGTCTTTTTTAGGTTTTTGGATCTTTGATTTCCATACGGTTAAAGCTAGTAAAAAAATTGTAAACATCATAATATAACTTAAAAGCCCATAAGGAGATGGCACATCTGAAGGGTACCTAAATCTAACGAATCCATCACGCCCAAGATGTTAGTATGCAGTACAAAACACAGTCGTTGCTGGCTTGCCGCATGCAATCCTTAAATATCAAAAACCGCTCAAGTAAAGACAGCCGTTAATGCAAATAGTTGCCCTGCATGGAGTTTTTATTTAATGGTTTCCAAAGATCAAATCAAAGGAAGGGGCTCAACTATTAATGGCAGTACCCAACTTGGCCTGTAAGTAGTTCTTGCTCCGAAAACATGAGCCACCCAGACAGCTAAGAATTTTCTTCCAAGGATTTGAAATTCAGAGGTACATAACATAAGCATAAAACCAGCTGGACAACTATGGGGTCAGAGATAATTGAGAATCAAGTGGCAAGCTAGCCATCTGCACAAACACATCAGACAATCAACTGGAATAGCTATCAATAGCCTGTATGCATCAATGCTTAACAGCAGCAATAGAGGTGAAGGAAGGACCTCACAGGAGTTCAAAAACTAGTCTGGAATTTAATTAATTTGGCGTCATCTAATGTAAAAGAAGATACACATTAATGTACTGTGATCGAATCATTTATAATGTATACCGCAATTGGTATTGGCGAAGCCAATCTTCACCCTTCTCATAATAATCCGCTTTACTGAAAGTTTGTGTTTGAAATTGTGAAGCAGTGGCATAAGCAGCAGCCCCACGCCATGCGTCAAGAACTGGATCCAATGCTCTTACCACCCTTATAGGTGACCCACATGGCCTAATCATCCGAATTCCAGCTACCAAGCGCTCACTAATACCAGGGAAAAGACAACTCCCACCAGTCATAAGTATTGAACTGGTCAGTCTCTCCTCCACACCTTGGTCCACAGATGGCAACCTCCTTATTGAGACCCCAGCCATCTCATCTAACCCTGCCTGATCCACCCCTATCCAGTTGGGACGAAATAAAATTTCAGGGCATCGGAACCTTTCAACCCCAAGAATGATCTGGAAATCTTCCTTGGTGAGAGGACGGAGCCGTGGTACTTCAACAGGTTGGGAGGTTCCTAATTCTGCTGACTTGGGAATAAATGTTGGATCTATTTCCTGCAATGGTATTAGTCCATTAAGACTTGTACCGAAGCTAAATAATCGAGACCAAAATAATAGTTGCAGAAATAGATTCAATTATATAATGAAAACTGACCTGGAGCCTAGAAGAGATCCGAACCACTTCTGCTTCATCCTGATCTAGTCCCTCATCATCATGATCATTATCTTTGCTCATCAATTTGTAGAGTTGCCAATCTTCATCCCTAGAACCAAAAGTATCCTCCCCCTTTCCTCGATCAAAGGCTGCTGTAGTTAAAAGGCGCATCCTTTCCCTCTGGGCTGCATTCAATCTCTCACCACGACCGACACCTCCTGAAAAATTATTTCCATTTGTATGGTTCCCATTTGTCTTAAGCCGTTTCCGCTGCTCAACTTTCTCAGAAAGCTCTTTATACCTAGCACGCAACTGCTCTAAATAAAGCTCTGGGTTCTCTCTACACAAACAAGAAAGAGAAATACAATGAACAAATAGAAGGTATTTCAATTAAAGGAATCTATACTACTAATCATGTATTGAGTAAAGCAATCAATCTTAAAACCTAAGCATTATACTTAAATCCAGACACAATGGGGGAGAGGCTTTTTCCTGCTCTGTTCTCCCTTCTCCTCAGTAACCCTACTCAATTCAACTGTATAAAGCCTTACTTTCAACTACAAAGGCTTATCCTTTTCTCCTTAACACCCGACCACAATAAATATAAAATAAAACAATCCTCTGCCCTGTACATACAAGCGTTTTTCTTCATCTTGTTGGTTTTTCCTTTCTCGTTCTAATTCTGACTCAGAGCGTTTTTGTTTAGCTCGCTGCCGACCTTCAGATGTGGTTTTAAGAAACAACTGCCTCCTCTTTTCCTTGAGCTGTCAAATGAACAAAACAAAGTGAGCATACACTACTAATCATGAGAGAACTTGACAAAAAGGGGGAGAGCTATAAAGTAGCAGGTTTCCAAAACCGCATTGCAACCATGAGGTTGCATTTTCATATCCATCAGAAGCTCTAGGATTCAAATTCAGAAAACTTTAGAATTCAATGGCCACAATTCAAAATAAAAGTAAGACCTAAGAACAATGAATGTTAGGTTATGTGTATAAACTTCAGAATAAATGTTGGGAAATATGGCTACATAAATAGGTATTTGCAGCAATGATTTAACGTAGGTTGTTCCCTTTGTCTTTGTTTCTATTGCAATCCCTCTCATCGCATCACATTATGTTCTGCAATGTTTGGGAATCACCATCCATACCTCGGTGTAGGTTTGGGATAATCCTTTGTTCCATAGTTTGGACAATAGGTGAATATTCCTGTAGTGCTCCTTGTTGGTCCCGAGGGACGGAGGAGGCTAGGTTATATCTTAAAAGTACAACCAATGGCAACTTAAAAGCAATGAGGCTTATGATCAGCCATTTGCTATAAAGGCATACCTGCTCTGGTGTCAGCATGTCGTCAGGGATATTGATGAGAGGAAACTTTTCACTTGTGGCAAGATCTGTCTTCTCCTCAGCTTCAGCTTGGTCACCCTTTGGTTCACCTTTTGCCTTTCGTAAAGATTGGGTGACTTTCGCAAGGGCAGCTTCAATTTCCTGCTTGGATACATAGCCGGTCTCTGACAGGAAAGATGGAATATCATTCTCTTCCACTTGTTCGAGCTGCTGTAAAAGAAATCCCAAATCATGCAATTCATTTTCTAGTTCATTTATCCTAGATAACCGCTTTGCCTCGGCCATTTCTCGCAACCGTTGACCTTGTTTCTCCTTTATGGCTGCCTTTCTTGCAATCTCTTCTTCTGAAGGAGCCTCCTCAGCTGGTGGTGGAATCCATGGAAGCTGCCAACACCGGGTTCTATCTTCAGCTTCCTTGGCCCCTTTCTGTCACAAAATTAACATAGTTTCTTGTCAGAGGTTGAAAAGGAGAATGGGGCTAAAAGAGCCATACACATTACCTGAAACAATCGAGCTTCTGAAAAATAATCTGGTGCAATATAACAATGCTCCATCTTCAGGTCTTCAGCCTTCTCCCATGTAAACCTGGCCCTGTTGCATTTAAACAATTACTCAGAAGTTTTGCACAAACAGGACTGATCAATAGAAGCAGAACCTTAATAAATTTTATACTTACATGTGATGAGGGTACTTAAGTGAAAGAAGCTGCTTCAAGTAATCAGTGACGTGGTATCCACCAATGTTAGTTCGGCAACTTCCATTATAAACAGGCTCCCCATCAATAAACTAAGAGTCAAGATGAAACAAAATAATACGCCAATGTTAGTGCTATTTTCCTTCTTTTTCTTTTTCTCTCTCTCCACTTAGCAGTAAAATTACAGGTTGTAATACTAATTACTAACAATGATAACGATGATGCACAATGAGAATCACAAACAAAAGTTCCCAAACTGTTATGGTTGCTCCAAAACATGGTTAAACATGAACCATATAAATCCTGGATATATATTTATGTAAAATGCCTGTTCTTCAATAGAGAATGCAAGGCTAAGAAAGCATACCGGAATTACATGAGTTGTGGTAAATCCCGGGCAGATAGCAAGACCATCTTTATCACAAACCCCAAGTCGTTGATTATACTTATAGCTGAATGCAGCATCAACACCAAATGCTGAGATAATAAAAAGAAAAGACAGATTAATCAAGCCAGCGTTAGACACATTAAAGGAGCAAAAGAGAACTAAAGCCAGTATAAAATATTTCCCAAAGGAAGTGGGAAGGCATATAAAATATAACAGAACAGAAACAACAATGTCCACTGATCAGGCACATTGCTTACACAGACAAGGGCTTGCCCTCCTTATGCAGCTCTTAAGCCAGCCCACTATGGATGTTCAAAGTTTGACGTAGTAGTTAGTGATAGTACCTACAGATGGAACTCCATAAGTCTCAAAAAGAAGCTCTGCCATTTTACTACGGGATTGAACAGGGTTGCATACGCATTCCGTGATCAGGACAGGATGATCAATCTGTTCTGCCCTCAAGTGAACATAAAATCAAGAAAAAGATCTCGTGAGTATATTGACAAATCCAATACCTTAATTACACAGTATAATATATTTGGCATAAAGTAACATGCCGGACGCACGGTACAATATAGAAAATACAAATATTGTATGACATATCATGCATGTGCCTGCTACCAGGACCAATTTTACAGTCTGAATTCACTCTTTGTTTCATGTCATTTCCAATGGTCACCAAATACCACAGATAGCTTCTTTTTCTTTTTCTTTTTTGTTGATAAGTTGAATTTTTATGTATAAAAAAAATAGTTGCTCAAGTATTCTTACACAGCAAGAGGAAAATGCAAGGAAAATATTTGAATATTTAACAACACACTCACTGTTGCTTCAAGGGAAATACCACAGATAGCTGAAGATTAATTTATTAAAATTCAAGTCCAGATTAATCTTATTTGGGAAATGATATGAATTTTTTTTTTTTTTTTTTTATTATTTTTTTTTATCTAGGAACCATCCATTTCATTTGAAAACTCTCAAAGTCAATACCATGAATCCAAAACACAATTTTTTTATTTTTTATTTTTTTCAAATTTTATAGAAAATCACAATGTAAAACAATAAGTTTGCCATGGTTTCTGTTAACAACCACCAGCCTCAACGTTAACAGAAACCATGGCACAATAGAAAACTACTGAACATACCAAAAACAGATTGGCAAAAATTAACCCTTCAACAGTGAAAATCCTAAAGCATAATATGTATAAAATTTTATCCATTTTCATCATACCTCTGATCCATTTGCACCCATCCGATCAAAAGCAAAGTCAAGAATCTACAGGTGCAAGAAAATATTAATGAGGAAACCATTCATGACACAGTCATGCATACACATGCACAAACACAAAAATTAGTGGAAATGTGATCCAGATCATTCTGTTAATAATCAAATAATGCATTACTGCATTCGTGACTGAAAAGCATAACATGTCCCGCCTTGTGAAAAACATAAGAACCATATAATTGGAAATATCATATTATAGAAGGATTTAAGACAGAATCTTCCAAACCAGTTACTGAAAATCCTAACATAAGCATCTGGGTTGCAGAGTTCATTTTTTTACTCACATGGAACAGAAATGATAAATCAACTGTCAGTTAGTCAAAAATAAATGGTTTATGGACTCTATTAGGCCAACTGTAGTAGCATAATATTTACTTGTCTAGGTCAAAATCTCCACACTATAAGGTTTTCAATCAACATTGCCATGCTATGTTGTGGAGAAATTTTTAGAGAAAAAAAAGAAGCATTATCTGACAAATTTTAAGATTCTAAAATGGGTGTTTCACAATTCACATGATTTAATGTGTGGATAACAGAAAGGAGCTAGGAGCTTTGCAGTAACTCAATTAGCTTTCCCAGGTTTTCAACAAGTTGGTTTTATTTATTTGTTTACCTTCTGGTATATCCCACCAACCCACAAAACAGAATTCTCCGTTTAAGTAGAGCGGCAATGATAAGTTTTGATAAGCAGAAAATCCTGTACTTTTTTTTTTCCTCTTTTTTTATGTCGGGGAATCTCTCCAAGGCAAGGCCTTTCGGACCCACCCCTACAGAGTAAACCCCAGTTCCATGCACTGCACCCTTGAAAATTTTCCTACACGGAACTGGTTAAATCGCTGGCTTTTCACCGGGGGGTGTGGCCCTAAGAAATTGTTTGCACCCATAAGGTGTTGAACCTTGGACCTTGAAGAGAGCAAACCCCAAGACCAAGGCCTCCACCACATGGGCCAACCCCTTGGGGTTAGAAAATCCAGTACTTATAGAATAGTTGGTAAGGACAGAAGGACGAGCTTACATATTCCATTATTTCAAACTGATAAACAACATTGCTATCAAAAGCTGAGCGAGGTCCTGAGCGAGTGCAATCGAAGTACTTCAACAATGCAGGATCATGGTCACCAACAATAGTGACAGTTTCACCTGCATTACATAGCAAAACCCCCATGCAATTAAAGGCTCAAATTCAAATTTTCAACACTCTGTTCTGCCACTTTCTCAGAAGCTAACCAGAACCTAAGAATCTAAACACACTCTTTTCGTCTCAAGAGAAGGAAAAACAAACAAAACAAAACAAAACAAAAAAATTTATAGAAAACTGCAATCGAAGTACTTCAACAATGCAGGATCATGGTCACCAACAATAGTGACAGTTTCTGTTTATAGATGTATTTAGTGGGTGTATAGCTAATGTGTTTAGTAGGTATGAGTTTTGTAGGTGAACTTTACAGCTACTGGAATCAAGGGGCTTAGTGGGTAGTTAGTTTGAGTTTGTGGGCAGTTGCCTCAGAAGGGGAGTTGAAGCCTGTTTATATTAAGAGATTGAGCGCACATGGGGGGATAGGTGTGGAAAACTTTTGTTATTTGTAATCTGCAGGTTGGCACATCGAATCAGCCATCCTTATATTCATGTTTGTATTTCTGTTTATCACATATTCAGATTCTTAATCCAAATCCATTCAATTCAACCGTTCTTACATTCCATTTCTATCGCAACATCAAATTAGAATTTAGGTCCATTATTTTTTTGATAAGTAATAACTAGTCCTATTAAAGAATTTAGATCCATTATAGTTTCACTTGCATTACAAAACAAAATCCCCATGCTGGAATAAAAAAATAAACATAAACATAAACATAAACACAGAAGATAAATAACTAAACACAAGAAACGAAGTTTATTTGAACCTATCAAATCAAATTTACGGTGGGATACGGAATGCAATTAGAGGCTCAAATACAAATTTTCAAAACTTTGTTCTACCACTTTCTCAGAAGCCAACCAAAACGAAAGAATCTCTTTCCCTCTCAAGAGAAAAAAAAAATTACAGAAAAATGGGGGAATTAAGCGGTACCAGTAGCTTTATGCCGTGGCCTCTGAACAATGTTGCGGAAAATAACTCGAGGCTCTGTCTCTCCTGCCCATCTGAACATTCAGGAGCACGCATTAGAACACACACAAAGATTACAAACACAGAACTAAATGAATCGTACACATATGTATAGGCTGAGTTAGGGTTTGTTCGGGTTACCCGATACGGAAATAGGAGGCGCCATTGTCGATGACAATGGGAGTGGTGGAGGGGACAAAATTGTAATCGGTTTGGCGTTGAATTTGTGAAATAAACGGCATTTTCTTCAAAATTTTCCCTCGATTGGGAATGAGGAATTGGGGTTTGGGGGAGGAGGGTCGGGTCGTGCGCCTTAGTTTGCTGCGACTGAAACCAAAGTCCAACAATCATAGTAGCAGCCGTGGGCCGGATTATTCCGGCCGGTTCAAGTCACTTTTTTATGCTAGGAGTTGGGAGAATAGTAAAAAAAAAAACCTATAAATTACACTTTCATCTATTTCTATTTTACCTTACATTGTCAATAAGTTTTTGGATTAGTCAATATTAAAAAATTTAAAAAAAAATTCAAGAGTATTTTTACGGTCGAAAATGCTTGATACTATAATTTTTATTATAATTCTTTCGAAAAAATTACATGACAATTCATGTGAGTGCCATATAACACAATATACATAAACAAATTAAGCAACAAAATTTGATAGATAAGTTTAATTATTTAGAGGTTGACCTATCATATGAGAATCATATGTTTTTTTTTTTTTTTTTTTTTTGAGTCTATATGTTTTTTTTTAATAACATGTACTTATCACATTTTTATTTTAATAGCATTAATAAGAAAGCTTTAGGGACATATGTCCCTTTATTAATCTGATTTGTATTAATTAAACTAATTTATGTCAAGATATTAGAGGCTTTGTTCTAATGAACTCCCATATATGCATTTTTTTTTTTTTTTTTAAACAGAAATCTAAAGATTTCATTGATTGATCACGAGTATAAAGCTCTTACAGAGCAAAGAACAAATTTTTCCAACACAAATGCATAAAGCTGTGCAAAATCATAGCCACATGCTATGAGATTACAAAGTCATAGATACAAACAAAAATTCTTATAATTGAGTGCTATCTATGACTTTAATCTTCTACTAACCCATGTACAAATACATTTAAAAAGCAGATCTGTCCCAAGCAAGTGGATCTAAGACATTTATGAGAAAGAAGAAACCTCATATTCAAAACAAAAACACAAATAAACAACTAGCAATCAGTAGTAGCAACGGAGGAGGAGATGAATGGCATATCACGGTGGATGGTGGGCGGTGAGGCTGAAGTTGTTGATCTAGTCGGAGAACACTTACAAACATTTAAAAAAAAAATTTAAAAAAAAAAAAAAAAAAAAAAGAAGAAGAAGCTAGAGGGGGGTAGGAGTGGGGATCTACTCCATCCTCCTCTCAGATATTTTTTCCCAACCTTATGCAATGCTTTTTTATTGAGTTACACTCGACTTTAGGGTTTGTCGGAAATGAATTTTGGCTAAATGAGAGCTCAAACTCTTGACCTACAGTATATAACATGTTTACCACGACTTGAGATTCTTATTAGGGAAAATTATACCCACTTTTTTAAATTTATCACCCAATTTATAATGTCTCCCTCAATGTTTAAATTTCAGTAATGTATTGTACGAATCTATTATTAGGGTTGCAATGTCCACTCATCTCATTAAAATGACAAACATACATGCATAAAAAAGAATGAAAAAGACAAAAAAAAGAAAGATAGACTAAAGTAATTATATTTTTTTATGAATTTTGTTGTCTTTTCGGAATTTTTTATTTTATGTAGGATAATTTTATCATTTTGGATCGCATAAGGGGATATTGTAACCTTAATGGTAGATCAATAAAGTATATTAACCAAATTAAAGGATTGAAGAAACATTACAAATTGAATATTTGATTGAGAGGAATAAATATAGTTTCTCTTCTTAGAATTGAAATCTCATCAAGACTCAACTTATCACTTGAACTCTTCTATTGAAATTCCTATTATTCATGTTGGAATGAAATGAGATTGTGTGAGATTTTTAGAGATCATTCTAGTAGTGTGGCTTATAATAATAGAAGCTATATTGCCTGCACTTCCATCAATGTTTCTTTTCAGGCCCATAGACCCAACTACTTTTATTGTGGACCGTGACCCATCAGAGTTAGAAGCCCAACAAAATGAGTCTCGGCCTAACGTGGATTTTAGACAACTTGATAGCTTCTGGATCAGTTCCCAACAAGAGTCCCAACTTTCAAAGCACGTGGGCCACCAAACTTGTCGGTGAAGTCCTGTGCGAAAACCACGTGGTCAAAGCCACTATGCACGTGCTTCCCTTTCTCCACCACAACCCAGCTGGCCCATGGCCCATGGCCCAGACTCCCCCTGTCGGACCCACCCACCTCACCAAAGGCCAAAGGTTCCACGACCAAGAGCATAAATAAAGCATCCGAAGAAGCGAATCCCACCGCTACCAGCCATCCAAAAAAGGAGGGAAAAAACGTGTGGTCCAGATTCAAATCCACACACCCACCGCCACTGAAGCTTCTCGCGCGTCCAAGTGGCAAAAGCCAAAACCCTTTGTTCTGCCGTCTATTTGCCACGTCAATCTCAGCGTCAGTTACGTCCACCACACGTTTGGATAAAGTCAAACAGCGCCTTCCGGAACAAGCTAGAGCCAAAGTCTCCTATATAAATGGTCTACCAACGTACAATACACCTTCACAACGCTATTTTCTGTTGAGAGACGACTCAGACGGCGTTAATCAGCGTACATACATTAATGGAAGTGGACGAGAGGGTTGGGGCGGTGGAGGAGAGTTGCGGGACTCCTAGACATAGTGGGTGTCGATTACCGGCGGCTTTCGCGTGCCCGCCGGCTCCGAAGAAGAAGCCGGTTTACTTCAAACAGCAGGCGCCGCCGAAGAATGGTTACTTTCAGCCACCTGATCTTGAGGCTCTTTTTGCGATGGTCTCCGACGAGGGAAGCTTGTGCTTAAGAAGCAGATGAAATCTTTTTTTCTTTTTTTTTTTCCCCTTAAACTCTGTCTATATGTTGCTGTAAATTAAATTTCTTTTTTTACCGTTGTAACGCACGCTCTTTCTTTCGTAATAATTAAATTTAGTTATTCATTTTCAGAATTAGAATTATAATTTTTTCGGTAAATCCAATTGATCGATCTAAGATTGAAGGATGAACAACGTGAAAATTAAATATCTAAATAATATTAATACCTAATTAAGTCTCGAAATAATCAAAGAAAAATGTTTCAGTCTTTCATATTTTATCAAATCGTTTGTTTGTTAAGATATAAAATGTATGCAATTACTCATCTCCATAGCTCGTGCCATTATCAATTGACTTCTTCCGTACCTCTTGTGTTAACTTTTTAACACTTGTAATTATGTGTCCAAATTATCTAGTGAGCTAACTTATATTGTCGTACACATGTCACATTGACACGTCATGTCATTAACACTTAAGTAAGAACTAGAACTCATTTATAAGAAATAGTTCAATCAACTACACCTAATAAAGAGGAACTCACTAGTTTGAATTTTCTTTCACCATTTTCTTGTATGGATATGTAAAAAAAAAAAAAGAACTAGAACCGTCCTCAAGGGCTTTAAGGGATAATTCAATCGGTTGTGAACTACATATCATAAAGCGTAAGTCATTAGTTCGAATTTTTCATCTCTTTTCTTTATGTGGACATGTCAACAAAATACATACATACACACACGCACACAACTTCTCTCATAATGATATCTATGCTACCTAGTATTGTTATAATATCAGCCAATTTCATTCTTTTAACTAACTGAGGAAGAATTTTCAGATTGATAAAATCCGGCGGGTGAATTTTACATCTCCAAGGAAAACCACTCTGATCCCCTATCAGAAAGATTCCCAATTCGCCCTTTGGGGCTTCGACAAGAACTTTATCTGATAAATTATATAATAAATATAAATCTTATTTAGATATAAATTAAAAATATTTATATTTAAATTGATAATGTCTTGTGTTCGGGAATTAAAATTAAAAAAAAAAAAAGAAGATATTTTAAATGGCTCGTATGTTGTGACTTGTAATAAGCCTTTCTCGTAGAAGAAGGAAATATCAATCTATTCCTATAAACCATCTATAAATAAGAATCTTTAATCAGTAATATCGACAAATTCTTCCAGAGCCCAAAGAAATATGAAAATGAAATTAAAAAAAAAATCCACTGACCGTTCCAATTTCATCTTTATTGAATTTTAATATTAGAATAGTAGATATAGTCATTATTCAATAGGTTAGGTCCACTTACTTGTGATAAAAAATTAATTTTAAAGGTTTATTTTATAAAATATATATATTTTAAAAATTTATTATTTTTATGAGACAATAAGGTGAGTAATGTTACAAGTCTCTCTTGTATCATTATTGCGTCTCTCTAAAAATGGCTTGACTCTTAAAATCACTATTAAGCTTATGATTGATTATTATTGAATTTTGATAAATTGATAATTTTAAAAATTACATAATTCCTAAAAGCCAAAAAAAGAGGACAAAGAATAATAAAAAGAAACTATAACAATTTATGGTCAACAGTCTAGCGACCAATGACCACCACCATGAAGCTGCCAAAAGTTAATGGCGGCCGATGTAAGGTAAACAAGAGTTGATGGCAGACAATGTTAGATATCCGATGGCCTACCGACTTTCGACCGCCTACTGACCGATTTCTACTGACACCGCCTAACCAATGGGTAATAGGTGGAACAAATTTTTTTTTTTCGACAAGTTCGGTTCAGTTGGCGAAATAAAATTCTTTAACCGACTAACTTTACCGACCGCCTATTGACCGACTTCACAAAAAATTTTCAATTCTTACACATACCGACTTTACTGAACCGACCGCTATTCGGTGTCAAAAAAAATTTGGTGGAAGAAGTGGGTGAATTAACCGACTTTATCAACTTTGGAGCGGAATTTTTTTTTTTTTTACCGACACTGACAGACACCCAGCCCTACGGCATCGGAAACACTGAAGGAATTCTCCTGTATGATCCACGAGGCAATAGCAGAAGCCCTTTTCACCTTGGGCTCGGAAGCAAGTAGCCAGCCCTGAAACTTTGAAGATATAATGGACCATAAATCGGGCCAGAAGCTGGTACAAGATTCAGAAATCGGGCCAGAAGCTATTACATTGGACCATAACTTGATCAGCCCATGCACTTGTTGGACTCGTGAATCCAATCGCCCATAAATAGAAAAATTTAAAGCCATGCAATTTATTGTTCAATTTGGCATGCACGCACCTTGTATGATTTAAAAAATAATAATAATAAAAATTAAATTAAATTAAATTAAATAGACTATCCAATTCCAGTAACACACCTAAAAAAAAAAATCAAATGGGCCAAAAAATAGCCCAATCCTCTGTATTTTGAGCAAAAGACTTAAAAATGGGCCGGAAGCAGGACTCCGTTTGAAAGCTGCAACAATCACGGAAAGGAAGCCGATTTGGAGCCGTTGAAGAGGAATAACGAACTGTGGCTGGTTACGAATATCTTCGCAATCGAGAGACATGGGGACGAAGACCCACAAACCACGACAATGTTATGGGCCTACCTGTTTTAGAATGCAATTTGCAGACAACCTCGATCCACAAGAGAAAAAAAAAAAAAAGCATCGGGGTGGAGAAAGAAGTTGATGATCGAAAGGTTCCATTGTTGGAAAGCAATGATAGAGTTTGAGGTGCATTGTAGATGAATGAGTGATGACTGATGATGAGTGGGAGTCTGAAAGGTTATGAATTATAGCGGCAAACACGGAGGATGTGGAGTTCTTTATGGATCAAATTATTGTACTATTGGGGCCGCAAAACTCGGTGATTAAAGGGTACGTACGAGGTGTACTGGGGTCTGGGTGTCTGGTCTAGTGGGTTTCTCTGGTTACCGGAACTTCAGCATATATGGGCATTGGATACTCCGATCCTGCGTCACTTCTGGGGCCACATTGGGCAACATTATTGTACCGCACACATCTTTTGGGTACCCAGAATATGTTGTATACAAACATTTTTATTGGTTTACCTGCTGCATCGATCCTTGTAATACAAAAATTGTGAAAGCAAACATTATCATTATTCATGCACGTACGTTTCCAAGAACACAATGAGTATTTTTATTGGTTCCCTCCTCTCCTTATCCTTTACAAGAAATGTTTGTTAATGTGCAAATTAGGTTGTTTAATTTGTTCATGTTTTTGTTTTGAGAAATTAATAAAAAAAACATAGCCACATTGACATATACATATGTTTCTATTCAAATCAGACCATGATGAAAGAATATATATATATATGTCGTTTATATGACTCAATGATCATGAGATAGTAATTGCAGCTAGCCAATTCAATTATCTTCGATCCACATGATGTGGTTCATATCAATTACATGAACACTAGATCGATCGGCAACTTCCAGAGGGAGGGATAACGTGCAGTAATCGCTCTGCACTAAACTCTCCTTCCTCGGAGGATTTTATATTTGTACAAATAATTAAAAGCTATCTCCATTTTCTTCAACCCAGCCAGCTTCATAATTCATACCTTCACAAAGATGCATTGGATTGAACTCGTATCAAAATTCTTTTGTTGGAACACGTACGTTAATACATACAAAAAATATATAGCACCATGTAAACGAAGATATATACATAGGTAGACATAATAATGCTATTAAATAGAAAATATTATTTCCATAACAACCATGTATTTGCTTGTTCATTCACAAGTAGGTTGTAAACGGCAGGCGAGTTGGATTGGACTTTTGACCATCTAATCTGAAAATCAATCTGAGTTGATGAGGGAAGCCAAAACTTTGTGTAGCATTTGAAATTACAATCCAGAAAACATGTTCTAAGAGCCGTCCACATTAGCAGAATAACACTTTTACACTTCAACACAGTTGATAAGCACATGGCAAGGTTTAAAAGTAGAGTACAATGTTCACTATACAAACCAGAGAAAGTAACTAAATGCTGTTCTCATATACAAATATTCCCATTTTAACAGTGATGCTGCAATCATCATGGCATTCATACACATACAAGCAAATAAGAGAAAGAGCATCTTGAACAATTCAAGTACACATAACTAATCACTATTATACAACAAAATCATACAATAATCAAAGTTTTTACATTAAATAGAAACATGTTTAACAGGAGAGTATTGCATCTTTTTAAAAAGGACAATATTACTCCTGCGGTATCAGGAATTGAAACTAGAGAACCATGATAGCATTATCTGTAATAAATTTGGGAACCTATGAAGTGACAAGTTATTTAAATGTGAACACGATTAGAATTAATTCACAACTTTAGTAACATCATGTTATAAGGTATGCTTCCTCAAAAATTTAAAATTAAATGCAGAGTCGATCGTGTGCAATTGAACTTTTTCTGGCACATTCAAGCATTCCCATGCATGAACATATATATATATAGTTTAAACTTTTTACTTGGCCAAAAAAGCCAGTGAGAGCACAATTCCTTTGCCAACCCTAAAAGAATGGAGAATTACAGTCCACGCAACAAGTACAAGTTATTGATTACAAAGTAGAATTAATTTGATAGCAATGAGAATGAAATAGAGCTCTTACACGAAACCCGTACAAGTTCTTGATTGCAACCAGATTCCCTTATTTTCATCCCAAAAAACAAATGTATATATATATATATGCACCAAAGCCTTAAATAAGACCAGCTGAGGTTATTTTATTTCATTTTCACCCAAATTTTAATGTTTTTATAAGAAGGATGTAATGTTAAAATAGGGTTTAATTGGGACAAAGAGCTACTTGTATGCCAACAATGGTTTTTCAAAAACATTTTTTTAAAATTTAAAAGTAGAAGCACTTTTTGAACCCAAAACACTATAACCCAATATTCTTTTTCCCATCAACACTTTTTCATAAGGTGATGAAAAAATTTACTTTCATGGACTCAACGACAGAAATTTTCTGACTGAAAAGAGATAACCAGCCAAGTGTAATCAATTTCCTAGTCGATAAAGAGATCTAGATATAGGGTAAAGAAATAGAATGATTGCAACAGTATGCCATGCCCAAATGAAAACTTGCAATGACTCATCACTTAACAGACCAAAACAAGTAACCCTAGATACAGCAGACAGCTAATTTGCCAACCCTAAAATGGCAAAAAAAATTTATCAGAACTAAGAGAATTTCACAACATTAATGCAGATTTATTGGATGAAGCTATAGAGATGAACAAATCTCAGAAATCCCTCATTAATAAAGGGGAGGACAGCAAGAACTCCGTGATTGTATGTTGGACTTGTTGTGTACTTAAAACACATCATATATATATAAAAATCTGAATTAGCTGGAATTAATAGATTGATGTTATATATAATACAGATCGACATGAAGATGAAGATGAAGATCCAGAGTGAGAAAGAAAAGAGAATAAATAAAAACACATGATTAATGCTCGGGGTACTACACAATATTAGTCCACCAAAGTACTGACATACCTGCGGAGAGCGGAGGATTTGCAGTACGGGTGACCTTTATCAGTAATCCCTTATCACTACTGAAAAGAAAATATCCAAGTAACACAGATTACAGTATATTACCGTATGGATCATGCGAACAACATTTTCAAACACAATATAGTAAAATAGAGTGGCTTTTTTTAATCCATAAATATAAAAAACTCTTTGAAACAAAATAACAGTATTACCTTATAATTGACGTCAACATACAGAGTGTTGGATAACCTTCTAGTATAAGCCATTTATTGCCGCTGCAGCATCATCAAGATTCCCAGATCATAGGCCATTGAAATTGGAGCAAGGGATCACCAGCCCCCACAAAGTCCTCAAAAGATTGTGAATCTTGATGATGCTCCACCAGCAAGAAGTGACTGTTTGTTGTTAAATCTTAGTCGCCATTATCAGCCCATGCAAAAAGAGAGAATATGTAGGACGGAGGAACCCTAACCCTAAATCTCTCAACTCATGAAGGACAAGTAAATAATTTTTTTTTAATTTTTTTTTTTTCAAAAAAAAAAAAAAAAACACTTCCAAAAGTAATTCATTCCCATGTCTAGGACTATGATTTATGTAAGACCCACTTGATTAAAAAAAAAAAAAAAACTATATTCATGAACTAATTAAAGGACTTGTAAAAGGAAAAAGACTCACAGAGGAGAGATGGAGAAGTGAGGGATGGAGAGGGTCGAAGGGTGCATATATATAGAGTTTGAGGAAAGGAAGAGAAGGTATGAGCTAGCAATGAATAAGAGAGAGAGAGAGAGGACTGTTTGGTGAGAGAGAGAGAGAGATAACAGTTATCCATCGTAATCTTAAGAACCAAATTTACCAAAAACTTTAAAACTCTCTGACCCAATCCCTGTTCCACAGATGTCAATAGATATTATATATCTCTGAGAATTCGGGAAAATGATAACTTACCCATTAATGTAAATGGCGTTTACATTTGGATGATATGTTATGTTGCGTCCACCACAAGCATTTTCAAGTGGGGGCGGCCGGGTGGAACTGACAGCCCTGACCCTGACCCAGCAACATATCAAGGGGGCGTCCATTGATCCCCTCTTCTAGGGTTTCTCTGCTCCCTTGCTTTGATCCCTATTTTGCCGCTTTTAGATTCTTTTTCAGCTTTAAAACAAGATTTAGCAAGTTTATTGCCTTTTCTGCTCCCTATTAAAGATTATGTTTAATACCCAAACCATCCTTTACTTTATCTATCATGAAAGAAAAGTGCTAGATAGCCAAAGAAAATTGTTAAGAATTTTTTCCAAACTGACGTGGCAGAATTCTAGTCACCCTTTGAATTTTAATTTTAAAATTCTCTCAAGTCGGTTTGGAAAAAATTCTGAACAATTCTTTTTAACTCGCTAGCACTTTTCATCAGCAAATGATGCATATTAAAGTATATATTAATTGTCTTCAATTGGTAACTTAATCTTCTGGGAACCACACATCATGAAGTGGAGGTCACTAGTTTGAATCTTCACTCATTTCTCTTGTGCGGACATGTAAACAAAAAAGAGATTATATATTAATCGAAAATTAAATTTGTAATTTTCTAATTGTTTTTTTTAATAATAATAATAAGTGGGTGTTTAACATGAACAATTGGCCATTAATAAAGAGAGAAGGAAATTATGCAGCTCATGGATTGGCTGAGGAGGGATCGAGGACAGCAAGTCCTAAATGAGATTTGGACGGAAGATATTTCACGTTGTATCTACAATATAATACGGTTTTATTAGAAAAGCTGCTCTATTTCCTTGATTTCTATTAATAAATTCATTCAATATTTATTTATTTTTTTAAAAATGTATATATATTTGTCTAATTCTTATATTGATTTGCTCACCCTCTAGCCTCCATTGGCAGAGGGAGAGCAAATCAATGGTTTGATGACATAGTTCGGTTTAATATAAATATATAATGGTTATAACTGCCATTATGTATATTATATATATATATATATATATATCTATATATATATATATATATATGAAACAACGTCGTTTTTGTGTTTAAATTAAATATATATAAAAATTTAGAAATTATGTCTATGTAATAGGATATTATCATATTACCATAAAAATGATGTCTTTTTTTTAAAAAAAATAAAAATTAAATAGACTTTTTAAAAATTTTCTTTTAAAAGCAATTATCAGTTATTAATTACTAACTACCGATTAACCATATAAGTGGTAAACAGAGGTGGTTAGTAAATTTTATTAACCATATTTTCACCCCTACATTTCTTCTAAGCTCCATTCCATTAGATATGGCGATTATAACATAAGTTATTGATTATAATATGCGGTGCAATTGATCATCCTATTTCCATAGCAATGAGTTTCCTCTTCGTCTTCTATAAGGTCATCAATTTAATTACTATTGATATACTGTTCACGGAGTGAGTGAGACGGTTTGTTAAAATATTAATTAAATGATTAACTAGTTCTTATTAATTTAAACTTTTTGAATAATTAGAGATCATTTGACATATATAGTATATGTAATAGCAAATGTTATAAGTTTGAACATTGTCTTAGTAATTCACATTTCGTTTCAATTTATTATTTTACGTGCTGAATCTTACTTATTGAGAAAAAGTTTGAACTCATACGTGAGGATAAATGCTAGAATATTAATTAAAGAGTAATGATACATACTACACTACCTCCCGAACCACTATCTCAGTACTATGCATGCCAATATGGTATCATCAATCCACCCTTAGATTAATCATTGTTAAAAGAAAAAAAATAATGGCGGATATTTATCATATCAATATAGTGAGATAGTGGTGTGTTGTATAGCATTAGTACTCTTGATTAAACGATTAAATCAATAATTTATTATGTTCAACTAAACTTTTGAGTTTAGTGGTGATTTAACACAGTCAATCTCTCTCTCCTCTCTCTCAATGTGTGTATATATATATATATATATATATATATGTTTCATACCTTTTTTTTATGAATGATTTATGTTTCAGGTTGTCACCTCTTTTTTTTTTTTTTTTTTGGGATCGCTAGAATTATTGAACCTGACTTATCCCTAATTATATGGACATTCCCCATTCCAATTTGGTGTCACCTCTAAGTACACGTCAACTGACCATTTAAGTAATTCAAAGATGAATTTAAAGTCTAATCTCGCAGCAATATGCTAGTCTTTTTCTAAGATTATGTCTCTTGGCTTATGATCAATCGATGATATGTGGTTCATTTAATTACACGTACATATATATCTGTTTCTGAGGAATAGTTCAATCGGCTGAAAATTACGCCTTATAAAATGAATGTCACTCTAGTTCAAATCATCTTCCCCTTATGGGAACACGTCAACAAACAAATAAAAATTACACACGCATCTGAAACGGCCCAATTGTGTTTTAGCTCCTACTTACTGATTTTAATAAACGGTGTGACCTCAATTAATTAAAGCACACAGTTTCATTCTGTTAAGAGAAATGACCTCCAAATATTCAAAATATTAAATAGATGTGATCTAGTGCTTTACGTCGTTTTCTTTCCAAATCTGTTGATTAAGAATTAAAACCCATCCATATCTACCCACAGCTGGCCTTATATATTTAGTAGAGTTTAATTAAGTTTACAGAAGGCCCCTCCTAAATCAAAATTAAGGGTATCGAATCTTTACAAAGATTGAAATTATAACATCCATATATATATATATATATCTCCCACTCATCCACATAATGGAAGGGCCACTTGAGAATTATTATTTGTAAATGGCCTATTATTCTCCTCAGCGATTTTTCTTTCTTTTTATTTTTTTTATTTTACTTTTTACCTAGTTCTGTTCATCTTACCACTTACCAAAATAACAACAACAACAACAACAATAATAATAATAATAATAATAATAATAATAATAATAATAAGGAAAAGAAAGGGAAAGTCTGTACAAAATTGTATTATCTTTGGTTTCTTCTCTTGCATACGCAACGTACATATATGCATATGCCCACTGCCAATATTGTGACCATTTAGTCAATAGATTCAATCTCATTTTCATCCAAGCAAGTAACATAACATTTGTGTTGGATAAATTTCAGAGAAACTCTTTTTGATCGGGTGAATTTGAAATAATAATAATAAAAAGAGAGTTCTTTTGACGTAAATTTAGGATCATGCTTAATGGGTTAACATCCCCTCCTCTCATTTTTCAATTTACTTAGAGAAAAATAAAAAATAATGTTATATATGTGACTTATGTCAGTATTTTTTTTTTTTTTGAAGGGACTTATGTCAGTATTGAACCTGAATATTTTGCACAAAATATTCCAAGAAATTGTTTGATATTACATATTTAATGAGTTTAATCGTACTATATATAATTAGAAAAATATATATATATAGTACGATTAAACTCATTAAATATGTAATACATGCAATTCGACCATAAATTGATTCAATCACATAATGTTCTGTCAGTAGAGTCAGTACTATCTTTCTTTTTTTCCTTTTGTTTTATGGTTTTTAACTAACCCACGCGACTTCTTCACTTCCAACTTATTTTATGTTATTTTATTTTATTTATTAGCAAAAAGGGTAAATCAGGAAAATCAATTTTGGCAATGCTATTGCTATCTAGGTGTGACATAGTAGCTTCTAACTACCTGCTAGAAGCAACATAGGAAGGGCATAGACAGTGAGAATTGCAGGCGTTCTCTCAAGTTCGATTGAATCATAAGCCTAACCCAGCCCCATTAGGGCATTAATAGGAACTAAGGTCGCTAATACTGATTAGACATATGTGGTCACGTGGAGATTCTTTATTGCGAAGATTCGAGCTTACGCGTTAGTATATGTCTAACTACTTAGGGAATTTTCTTGGACCATTGAACCACCACCCTTTAATGGTCCTTTTCTTTGGGGTTGAAGGTTGTAGATGGCATCTATATATATTCTAGCTAGTAATTATATAAACAATTGTGCACCCCGATATGGATATTAATTAAATTGGGCGCCTAATGGAGATTGAAACGAAACACCTTTTACAAGTATCATCTTTGGCCATGTCAACTTGCAATACCCAAGAGCCAAGTGCATAAGTGCATAGACACTCATGGATAATTAAGGCTGCACTTTGAAAGTGTATTTCTTATATTAGTTTAACTATTTCTTCCTTTCAAAGTTAGAATGTTTTGAAAGTGTCTTGATGTGCCAATTTCAGGGCACATGCTTTAGTTAAATGGGCCGCTTCCAATCGTGTTTTTGAAAGCATTTCCACAGAATCTCCTATTAACTCTTCCATTTGAATCAGAAATGGGAAAGATTCTTCCCTGTACGTAACCTTCTTTCCTCATTCAATTAGGAAAAAAAAAAAGAGGCTGCACTTTGACTTTGTTAATGAGGACTTTTTTTCTTCTTAAATGTGGCATAAAATTAAAACCAAAGACGGAACTGGGGGACCGGTAGGGGCCATGGTCCCCCCCCCCAAATGACAAGAAAAAAAAAAAAGTTTTAAGGAAAAAAAATTAAGGTAAATTTTTTTTTTTTTTGCTAATTGGTCCCTCCTCAAAAAATTTTTTGGCCCTGGGTTCCCCCAAATTCAAAGCTGGTTCAGTTCCTGATTAAAACTAATTGTAAGTTATTTTATAAGTTCTCCTTTAAGTAATGCCACTTTTCATACTCATTACACATTTGATTGATAATATGTTTTAAGTGACTTTCATATTATTCACTTAAAATAGAGATATAAAATAATTTTTTTTTTTACTTGTCCGCAGAAGAGGAGAAGGCGGACTCAAACTAGTGACCTCTACTTCGTTAGGCGTGATCCCAGCCAATTGAACTACCTCTTAAAGACGAAATATAAAATAAAAAGTATATATTTCATAATCAAAATTTAAACTCGTAGCATTTAATAGTATATGTATTAATATAAGTTAACACAATGTATAATATCGTTAAAAATACAAATTTTAAATCTTAATTATAAAATTTTTAAAATCCTTCAAATTCAAGGAAAAGGCAAAGTAAGTGGAATCCGAGTGGCCGTCGACCGTCCAAATCCAATGACTCTTGTGTGACCTCAAGGTTACGCCTAAGCTTCTTCAAGGATATTTTGGTCTAACAGTTACCCTCACTCAAGCCAACGCCGGCCGGAAGAGAGAGAGAGGGAGAGAGATGTGACAACTGATGTGTCTGCAATTGTACGGACGACAGTGGAGAGGAGAGCTAAACACTAATTAGCATTATAACTAGCCACGGTTTTCCACACATCCTCTCCTCGTACCTTCTTCTTCTTCTTCTTCTTCTTCTTCTTTCTCAATCTAACTAGATAATCATATCATCGTGTGCTGCTTCATACTTGGACCCCTGTGAATTACTAAAATAATTCCAATCCTCTCACTCATTACCCATCACGCTCTTCTTCTTTCTTTCTTGTTCATTTTCTAGCAGGCCACTCCATAGATTTTGACCTATAGAAGTTGACTAATTTAAGTGAAACTCTTTTTATAAATAAACATTGTTTTTTTTGTTTTTTTCATTTAAAATTTGGCCTTCTTACTTTTTCTCTTACACCTAGACGTCTATGCCCATTTAGTATTAAGTTAATTATATATATATAATGTAGAATTTAATTTACTTTATCAAAATAGTTAAAAAGAAAAAAGAAACGTTAATTTGGGAGAGAAAACAAGATGGCATCTGATTCCTATCTCACAAGTGAGCAATTTTTAGATGAAGCAGGGGTAGCCAGACCGGCAGAGCCACATTATAGGTTTCCCCAAGACAAACATACGTACTAGGCCACTAGCAGCTGCTAACAGTATAGGAGATGGATCCACTAGCTAGCTAGACTGCCCAAGATATTCCTTGTCTACTGACACCTATTTCACACCCCCAACAGGTTCCATTCCAGATGAAAACGATGGAGACCAATGAAGAAACTACGTAAAACATTGTGACTTCGAACAAATTAATATATCTATTGGATTATGAGGGGTGTTTACATTCAGAGTTAAACACATGAAAATGTGGCTCTTCAATTCCCACGTAAAAGCATTTGAATTCAAAGGCTAGCTCTTTGCTAGTTGCTACCTTCCAAAGCATATTGAATTATATCGAGCTCAACGGCTATATACAAAGGATGCTAAATGACCGTCAACAATTTCTTAGTATGTGCTTTATTTATTTATTTTTTTTGACATGTCTATTTAAGAGGGAAGAATGAGAATTTAAACTAGTTAATAACATTCATTTCATGAGGTATAATCCCAACGATTAAGCTATACCTTAGGAACAATATATGCTTGATTAAATAATTGTTAACATTCTTTTAAGTGCTTAAATAAGTTATTTTTAATTCCATTTTATTTAATGGGCCACTCACAAAGCCTTTGGTTTTGGACGTGAAAGACGAACAATTGATTCGCTCATCATCAATAATGTCTGCATGTACGAATATTTTATTATTTTATTGAATGAATTGACATGAGATCCAGAGATCGATTGGTTTAGAGATTTCTTTCAAATGTAACATCGTCTACGTTGGAAGTTAGAATGAGACGAATGATACTTGGGTAAGTGCACAGCGTTTAGTAGGGATTTAACTAAAGCTAGATTCCAGCTATAATTAATCAGGAGGCCTATGTTGCATTAATCCGGAAAATAATAATGATGTTAATTAATTAATCCCAATTTAAGTCTCTCGTCCTGGTTCTGCTGTCAAATCGCACTTCCTTTATGCTTTTTGAAACTTGTTAAAAAACAAAACTTTGTGTAGGTTGGTGAGTTGGATCGTCGTCCTCACAATGATCATATGATCACATGTTTCAACCCCAGTGGAAAAAACAAAAGGTCTTCGATCATGGGTCTGGCTTCTGTGTAGCCATACGAACATCTCCATTTTGCTCATACAAAAACAGAGTGAGAGTAGAAGACAAACTACTGTGCTCTTCAACATTGATTTTCTGAGATATCTTCTTTTTCACTTAGTGGGGGCGACGTGCTTTTACGTGTCCTACAACCTTTGTCTTCTTTGTAAATTCATTAATATAAATTATGTCATTAGTCTTATATACACCATTATTGAGGCAAGGGTTTTTTTTTTCAAATCAAATAAGGAAAAGTGAGTTATAGGATAAAATAACCAAAAGGAGTGGGCACTCTGACAACAAAGCTCAAATGGTAAATGCAATACAAATTCAAAAACAAATTTTGAATCCAGTCCAAAAGGACAAAATAGCAGGCGATGGTTTTGTCTATAGCCCTAAAAGAACTGTAAACAAGCCGGGTCTTTTCTAGGGCAGCACAAGATGGTTTGCAAAAGAACTCAATGAATAGTCCTTTGTGGTAAAAGCAACAACTACCGTTAAATGGTTGTTGCATGGCACGCACTGCAGAAAACCGAATTGGAGCCGTTGAAGGACGACCACCAGAATTTAAAATCTTACCCAGCAGATCAAACAACTTTAGTATAGGGAGATTATAACCCACAGAAAAAGTAAATACAACAAAGACCAACAGAAAATACATAAAAGCATCAAATACAGAAAACAGTAAAAACAACATAGTAACCCCAACGATGGGCATGACGAAGGAATGCGGATTGGTCTGGCGAGTGCAAGACACTCGCTGGCGCGTGAAGACCATGCACCAGCAGTGGGCGCCAGGGGATGGTAGGGGACCACCATAGTAGATAGGCATAAGTAGCGAGAGGTGATGGCAGGCAACATGCGCTGCAAAAGGTTGGACACGCGGCGGCGTGTGTTGGCCACGCATAGGTGCGAGCTTGCCTGAAGGAGACACAATTGGAGGCGGCTGAAAGATGAGAGACCCTGGATCACAGTGGGATGGAGCGTGAGATGGTGGAACTTCCTGAAAATTCTAGATCTGATTTTGAAAAAAAATCAAACCAAAATCTTCAAAAAGGGGGCGGATCCAAGGTTGAGAGTGGCTGATGGAGACTGGAACCTGGCATACTGCAGTGGAAGAGGGATCGGCCATGTTGCTGGATTAAAAAAAAAAAAAAAATCCTCTAGAGAGGCGGATAAGGTCTCCAAGCAGAAGACTGATAGAACTTCAAAAGAGGCAGGAAGCGGAGGTGGAATAAGGTGGAAAGGGGTCAGGAGGAGGGAGTCCCTCCTCCTACATTGCTGCTGAAGATACAAAGAGGAGGGGATTTGTTTTTTTTTTTTTTTTTAGAGGAGAGAGAAGAGAGCTTTCCAACTATTGAGACAATAATTGCAATAACCTAAGACACAAAAAAAACTCAAGAAATAAGAGTTTTGGCAGAATTAGCGGATACAGGGTAGTAGCTAGGAGTTGGATTGAGAGATCGCGTTACATAAGCTTTAAAAAATAGAGAATTCGGGTATTATGAGTACCGCCAGGTGAGAAAAGGAATTGTTGTTGATTCAAGAGAGCACCAAATTTTTTAATCTGGCTGTGTATTATATATATATCACTGACTAGGACATTAACTAAGCTGTTTAATTATCTAGAGAAAGTTAGATATAATTTAAAATAGAGAAGCGTTACAAATCTATATTTTTATTCATTTTTTGTTAATCTCTTTTACAAATTTATTATTAAATTTGTGAAACCTACATATAGTCTTACATATTTAATAGTAAATTTGTCCATCATTTTTCTTTAAAATAAAATTCTCACGACTATCTGTAAATCTTTCTAGGAATATGTGAGTAGTAAGGTACTTATTGGATTTAAAAAAATAAAAAATAAATAAAGAAAAAGAAAACATTTACTAATAAAGATTAATCGAAATAAATAAAATATTTATAGCATATATAAGACCCTACATCGCAAAGTGTAAATAGTTGGAAGCTTATATATGTTGCAGTCGCGCTAGATCACGAGTTTTAGCATTAATAACTACATGTTTTAATTATCTAAAAATAAATACATATTTTAAATACTTTTTACCTTGTGACATAGGGTGTAAGATTCTTATATCTAATATTAGCTTAATTATATACATAATTGAGCTTAAAAATTAGAATTATCTCCTGTTAAAATTAGCCGCCTTAACCCTTGGGCCTTGGTCCATTCGTTGGCCTCAAAAGAACGAAGCGATTAGGAGAATGGGCGACCTTTTGGACGTTGTAATGATTAATTACTGCTTGTTGTCGCGACATCAAGCGAGCAGATAATCAAAAGTTCAAATCAAATGTTATCAGATGTCTGTTTGAACCGATCGATGGACATGAAACAATATTTAACATTGAACGTTGCTTTCGGTTTCTAATTTTGCTCAAGTGTTGAAGTACAATCAAACGAATCTCTAATATATGTTCGTGTCAGTGCATTCACATCAAACTTTTTAATTTTTTTTTAAATATAACTTCGAAAATATATATATGTTTTATTTAACTAGCTACTTTTAAAACTACTAAATATCAAACTCTTTAAATATTTATATACTTTTGCTAAATATTATTTTTTATTAATAACTATAATTGCCATAAAACTCACTCACTTTAATTATGTTGGACAAAGATCTGGCCTAGGAGAAAGCCCACCGAACCCAAAGAGTCCACATGTGACCTGAAAGCCCAATCCGTGGCACATAAGGGCCCTGCAAGTCGGAGACATGAAGATTCGTGGATCCAGACCGTGACACGGTTCGATGCTCGCATGCCAGGCTCGCACCTCGACAGCAAGCCCTTAAGGCCTTCGCCAAAAGTCAAGCTACGCTTGACCTCTTCAAAGGGGTTCATTGAGAAAGGTTCACCTTGCCTCGATAGAAAAGAAAGCAAATGTCTAATCAGAATAAAGTAATCGTTACACCAGGCGGATTCTATCACGTCCCGTCCCATAGAACAACGCACCATACCCTAAAGGCTCGGTGCAGCCACACGAGAGTCAGGCGAACCTCTCCATCTGTCAATCCCCTATCCCTAGGTGACACAAGTCGAGCTCTGATGCAGTCGTGACATGAATCTCGAGGAAAATAAGTATAAATGCTGAAAATTTGTAAATGAGAGGGGATTTGATTTTTTTTGAGAGAAATTATAAAAGAAAAGGAGAATAGTAATAAAAATGAGAACTTTCTATGAAATTTTGAGGATTCAATTCTATGCATTTTCCGGTGAGAATTAAGTGAGCGGCCGGCAAACTGTGTGAACAGATTTCATGTGAGAGATTTACCAAAATGCCACACCAACAACCAAAATAATATTAAAAAATAAATAAATTTTGCTTTTGGTGTCTTTATATTTGGAAATGAGTTAAAACAAATATTAAATTTAACTTTAGATAAAGAGTTTGATAAATAATATTTTTTTTGGAATTTATTAAAATTTTAGAGAAATGTTAAATATGAAGAGCTTGATGGTGATGCTAATCAGTTTCCTTTATCATCAAATGGCTATCAAAAGGCCAAAAAGGATTTTTTTTTTTTTTTTTTTAACAATTAACGGTCTTAGAATATTTTCTATGTTAATTAAGCCTTAATTTATTTTTCCCTTAGTACTTCTGTATTACCTTTCTAATTATCTAAGTTGACACAATTTTTAATTTTTTTTAGTAGTAATAAAAAGTAAGTTTTTTTTTTTTTTTTTTTAAAAAAAAGGAAAATTATTCCGTCTCATTGAAGAATGATTACGAGCGTAAATGCTCTTACATTACAGAGCAAAAAACTCTGAGAAAATCATAGCCGAAGCTACGAAGTTACAAGTCATAGATGTTTACATAAAAATCAAAATTCAAAACCTATTTATGACAACAATATCCTCTAACCCATAACTAATTTTTAGTTGTAACATCAGATCTATTATAAACAGATTAAACTCAATGCATAAGTAGCTCATCTTTTTCGGCCCTGATGATAGAAAACCCATGCTGAAACTTATCTTCCTAAGCTTGAGAGCCAAAAATCAAATTACATCTATAACTTAAAAATCTGAACGATTCTTATTTAAACAAAATTACAAAAAAAATAATAATAATTGATGTGATATAACACGTTAAAAGTTTAATTATACGATGAAAAGTAAATGACTTGTGTAGATATATCTATCGATCACTCATCTTTTTGTCTGGGTTCCGTAGAAGAACCAAGTAAAGCCCTAATCTAGGCAGCTAGCTCTGAAACGTTTTGTCAAAAGATCCCGGAAATTTCGCTGAAAAACGAGAGTGAACACTAAACGGCAGATGCTACGTTGCATTGAATCGATCAGTACGTAGCTAGGTTACCCCAAACGGAAATTCCATTGTCCTTAGGCTACCCAGTACCCATCGACATCGTATATATAGCCCTATAGCTTTCTGCTGCCACCGTCTCTTTTGTTTCCCACTCTTCTATACACTTTGACCCTTTTTTTCTCTTTTGCGACCTGTTTACTCGATAATTCCTTTTTTAATAAAAATTTAAAAGAAAATGGATAATAGAAATCTTGTATCAAAAGTTGAACACATCTCCACACGTACGTACACCAAAAATGTGCTCAAATCGTCAAATGAAGCATGAGAATTTTTAGATTGTCGTATTGATTTCCAATTTAGGCCCTCTTCTTAAAACATTTCTTAAAATGTCCAGGTGCCTCGTCACTCTCTCTCTCTCTCACAGACTGTTATTGAAAACAGTGTCAAATGGTTCAGTTATAAATATAGATATATATTAATATATGGTATATATGCATGGTTGAGGGTGAAAGAAAGTAAACGCATGGTAGATGTGAAGACTCTGAACGCATGCGTGATCATGCATATTGATGATGGCATGCAACGCAAGGCAAGGGGGGTTATGATTCTGAGAGCTATATGTATATATATATATATATATATACTCTCTCTGGCCATTTTGTTTCCAGGTGAAAGTGATGGAAGTGATATATATCACCCCGTTTACTCAACTCATCTGAGTCTCACATGTACATGTCACTTTTCTCTCTCTCTCTCTTCTCTCGTACAAAAGTGGGAGAACCCGGGGCTTGTGACAGAACTTTGTCCCGTACGGCCAAAATAAATTTAGATCTTTTTAAAGAGAGAACAACTCAGGCATAATTTCATGCTCTTCTGACTGATTTTCCCTTTTGAACAAAGTAATTAGCTAGGCTTTGACATCTACTCAGGGATACCAAGTCTCTAGATCTAGAACAACATCACTCATCAATAAGATGGATATTAGTGATCACCAGTGGGTTACATAGGTTTATGCATCTGGGTTTGTCAAGAAGCTCATGTAAAACTAGATTCTGATTCCTTTCTCATTCACCTACGGCAGCCAGCTTCAGCCTTGCGTGTGTACATGTGTGTTTGTGTGTATGTGAGAGAGAGAGAGAGAGCTAGAGCCCTTATATCATGTACTCTGAAACTAATGCTTTCCTCTCACATAATAATGGATCCTAACAGTACAATTGATGCTGAAATGCCCCATTCATATCAGCAAAAAAAGAGCAAGTATTTTCAATAATTATAACTGCAATCTTGTCTTGATTGATCTTTTCTTATTAATGCATTAAATTAATGACAAAGAAAGACCAAGGAACTTCTGCAACTTATTCTATTAAACTGATATTTATTCTTACAACTTTAATAAATGCAGGTGAGAACATATTTAAGCTATATATGTTAGTTTAATAAACCAAGTCTGATGAATTTCCTCTAACATAGATCAAAGGAAATCTTTATCCTCAAATTAACAATCATAGCAACGGTAGGTTTCCTGGATCGGGATTTTTCGCAATTTGCTGTCTAAATTGCTAAGCAAATTAGAGCCCATATGAATTCACCTGTTCAAATAAATTTTAGGTTGTCTTGTCACCTATCGAGACAAATGAGTATCATCGGACTCTCTTACATGTTCTGTAAAAATTGAGTAAAAAAATGTTGTAGATATGTATCATTAATTTGGAAATCAATTCAACGAAATGAAATATTTTAGAAAATAAAAAAGAAGGGGGGCAGTGATTTTACACGTGCTCCATTCCATGCATTTAACTGGGCGTCTTAACACAACGGAGCATCTTTTCAAGGCGAGACAGACCGCCGCTACTGGCGGGCCTGATGTTTTTTGGGCTTATAAATGCAACGCCTTAAGAAATTATGGGCTTGAAGCCATCAAAAAGTAAGGAAATAGATCCATTAGTTTTTCGGCCCATTGTAGTCAGACATCAAATGGGCTTAAATACAGCCCAAGTAGGCCTGGTTTCTTTGTCAATGATCTAAATCCTTCCCTTCTTTTTTTTTTTTTTTTTTTTTAATATATTCACATAAGGGAAGGAAGATGGAGGATTTGAACTAGTCACTACTGCTTCATGAAGCGTGGTCTACAGCCAATTAAGCTATCCCTTAAAAACTAAATCCTTCCATTTAAAAAAAAAAAAAAATGTTGTAACATGGGAATGATGTCCTTCGGTTGGTTAATCATAAGATCAGAAATCTAATTAATGATTGTCAAATTAACAAAAATATCTTTTTCCTCGGAAATTATATATATACACAGGGTTGTTCCAACAATTAATGAAGAAACATAAAGCAAAAATAAATGAATATTTATGAATCCATGATCTTTTTAGAAGATAGTTTCTGCATGACCAAGGAGCAGATAATCTCCTCCAGTATCCTTAAAAATTAGCCATAATAAGATTCTGAAGGTCAGCCAAGTCGCAAAGGCAAAGACAAGATAGATAATTAATGTATATTCAATCATTGTAGAGGATTTCCTGTTGCTGCACATAATGTTTTAATCCATTTAAACAAAGATATTGAATTTCAGCAGCTGCTGCTCACATGGAGGCATGTGACATTCATAGAATCTTATATAGCATGCACTCCATGAACTGAGCATATAGAGAATAAGATCATCGTTCTTCAAAACTGTACATATATATATTGAATTAAGGTCGGTGTGGAAGAATAGTATGATTTTGCAGTTGACTGTGCTATATATATATGTGTGTGTGTTAAATTATCAGTTATCCCAAAAGCTTAAGCTAATAGGAAGTGATAAATTTAATCGCTTAATCATTAGTTTAACACTCCCCTCATGTGTGGGTTCAAACTCCCTTTTATTAGGTGAGGCTTAACACGTGGAATATTTAATTTAAATAGGGGGTGAATTGATAGAGTCAAAGTTTGACCTCATGACCTTTGACTTTGATACCATGTTAAATTATCAATTATCCAAAAAATTTAAGCTGATAGGAAGAAGTAAATTTAATTGCTTAATCATTAATTTAACAATATATATATACACGCGTCATGAGAACATGATTGAGTCACAATCTGCCAGTAGTGTAATTTGTTGGAGAAATTGGAGTGAGAGTAATATATATACATTTGCATATGTATATTAGATAGTGAAATGGTATAACTTTAAGGAACATCATATATTAATGTTAATTATCCCATGACTGGTTATGTCAGAATATAAACACTAGACTTATTAAAGTTGGCCCTTCGTTTATGTTTAGGGTTTGATCTGACGACTTTTATTTTGATATCATATCAAAGCATCAGTGATAATAGGAAGATGTGAATAATACATTTGTTTATTAGACAGTGAAATGGTTGAACTTCAAAACAAAAAACACCATATGATGTTATTAATTTGGCCCTCGTTCATGTTTTGGCCTTCCAAGGTAAATTTAATTAATTTGAGAGCACATGTTTGAATTCATGACCTTTACTTTGATGCCATATAAAAACACTAATTATTCCAAAAATTTAAGCTAATATATTGGAAGATGTGGATATAATTATCTAATTAACATCTTAACAATAAAGTCTCCTTTTGTTCATAGGGTTGATTTTGAATTAAAGTTGACAAACTTAATAATACTAACTAATTATACTATATACCTAAAAGTATAAAAGAATTGCAATGAAATTGTGTGAAATATATGCAAACATTAAAGACATAAAATAACATAACATGATATATAATTAAATGAATGCCTACATCAATATCTTGGTTCCAATTATTTAAGTGAAAAAATAAAAATATATACCAAGTAGGACAAAATGTTTTAATCATGTATATGACTTTATCAATTAAGACAATGGGTTGACCAGTACCCCGTGATCCCAGAAGATAGCTGTTCATGGCTTAATTAATTAGGCATCAGTTTTGGCTCTTCATTTGATAATGAGCTAATTAAGTTAATTAATTAAACCCTTTTTTTGTGCGGTTGCAAGAATTCACCATTTAAGAAGAGAATTGACTGGCCAGTTAGATATATATACTTAAATCAAAGCATAAATGCCAAACAAGGCATGAGAATTAATATTGCTAGGATTCGTGTTCCCCATCCCATGAACAAGACATGCTAAGAAGTAGCTGCTCCACACATCACTAAAAAAAAATGATAGGATTTTTAATAGGCCAGGGTTAAATACTTAATTAGTCCTTAGGGTTTGAAAACTTTATTTTTTCTTCCTTAGGGTTTGGAAAGTAACCAAATTAGTCCTTGTGGTTTTAAAAAGTAACTAAGTTAGTCCATCCGTCTGTTGACCGTTAGTTGGCTTAACGGACTGACACGTGGACCAATTAAAAGTTGACACATGGCCACTTAATTAAATTTTTTATTTTATTTTATTTTTTTAAAAAAAAAAAGAGAAAAAAAAAACCCAGGGTGGCCGAAACCACCCCCAATGGTGGTTTGGGGGTGGTTTCGGCCACCCCTTGGGTCCCAAGGGGGTGGCCGAAACCACCCCTAGTGGGTACTGTGATGTAGATTTGGTGGGTACTGGGTGTAGACAATAAAGCAAGGAAACTGAACAAGAATGCCAACGGCCGGGTTAGTTTTTGTGATGTTTAGCAAAGGGAGTTGCTTGAATTGCCTTGAAAACGGATTACAAATCGCCAATTGGAGGAATGTAGAATTTGTGGGTCTTACAAGAATCAGGCTTCCGATGGGACTAACAAGACGAACTGGGTGTGGAAGAAAGTTGAGAGAGAGAGCATGCCAGTTGTCGAGAATTGGGTTGCGAGCATAACAACACAGTCGTCCTCGTCCATGGCTGCGCGTGGGCATGGGGACGAACCATGGTGGGCCGTGCCGGGAAACCACCAAAGAGGTTATGCTGAAGAGAAAAGCCTTGGCAGATTTGTGCCAATGCTGGCATGTAGCCACCCCGGGTTTTTTTTTTTTCCTCTTTTTTTTTTTAAAAAAAATAAATAAATAAAAATTTTAATTAGGTGGCCACGTGTCAACTTCTAATTGGTCCACGTGTCAGTCAGTTAAGTTAACTAACAGTCAACTAACAGATGGACTAACTTGGTCACTTTTCAAAACCACAAGGACTAATTTTGTCACTTTCCAAACTCTAGGGAGGAAAAAATAAAGTTTTCAAACCCTAGAGACTAATTAAGTATTTAACCCTTTTTAATATTCGGGGCTGATGATTGATGGTGCCTTTGGCAATTTATGTAAAATATTTGATGATATTGTGGGAATGTAATTGAGAAATTCGTGAATTCAATTATATATATGGTGGATCAGGATCCCCAATAATTTATTTAAAATTGTAGATTATCAAATTACGTAATTTATGCCATTTTTAAGCATTGAAACGCTTGAAAAATGCTTTATAACTAAAAAGAATTTTCCTTTTAAAATGCTTTCTTTTTCACTTTTATAGAGATGTTTCTTATTCATAAAATCAAAAGACAATTTTTTGCCTAAAGTTTTTTTTTTACAACATAGAGAGCAAGAACTTGATGAAAATATGCTCAAGTTTTAATTGTAACATGCCATATTTTTAATATATGATATTTTTCAAGCACTTTGATGCCTAAAATGGTTAAAATTGTATAATTTGAGAATGTACAATTTTAAAGAAATTTACAATTTTAAAGAAATTGTAGGAAATCTTAGTCCGTATATGGTAGACTAGCTAAAGTAAAACATTTTTGTGTGGTTTAAATATTGAGGTATTAATTTCATGTGCATTTGAGAAGAATTTTATTGGTTAAGCCAACTAATTACAAGAAAAGTAAGGTACTAACGGAAGAAACATCAATAGAAAGGGAAATAAAGTCGAGATTAATTCCTTGGTACTTTTTTGTCATTTTCACTTTTAAGCTCAGAGTTTTCAATTTGATCCATTCAATACTTGAGTTTAGATACATTATAAATTCGAGACCTGTGTCAACATTTTTAGTTAAATTGATGCGTCTATATATATGTGAAAAGACAATTGTATCCCTCAATAAAAACTCTTTTTTTTTTTTTTTAAATGTGACTCACCTACCGAACCACAGTGGTGATGGTGCATATGTAACATAACCGGCCAGCTAGCTACCAATGACTTAAGAAGTGGCCGTGAATTGTGAACCACCCCTAATAAAGGAGATGTTGTGACCACCCTAATCAAATGCCACCCAATATATTAACGTAGAATCGTAGGGGTGACTTCATGGCCATCCCTACAATTCAAACAAAGTTCTAGAATTTAGAATGAATTTAAACTCGAGTTTGGAATCTATCAAATTGAAAACTGTAGTTTAAAGTCCTACCTAATTCCCCTAACAGAAAAGTAGTTAGCCGCACAAGGTAGGCTAAGGTGGGGAGAGAGTAGTGTTTCAAATTTTCAATGTTGGTTGAAAGTTGAAAGCCCATTATTTTAGCAAACGACCCTGCGGCTGCAACCTGCACAAGTGTACGTAGGACACATCTCATGTTGCCGATTCCAGTAAACATGGGGTGCTCCATGGAAGCTGCTCCTCCTTTTGCAATTCTCCTCAATAAATTATACCAAAAGGAAAAAAAAGAAAAGAAAAAGACGTCTTCTTATTCCATGGTTTTTGCTGATGATTGATGATTCCCTGCCCCAAAGAAAGCGACCCCATTCTCATCAACTTGTAGTTTATGGAAGATATATGTATATATATATATATATATATACGAGCTAGGTAGTAGTCTAGGGTTTGTACTGGAAAAGTGCAGTTTTTTTGTTAATTTGGAAATACATGAAATAAATTGTGATGAAGGATTCCTTGACAATATATATATATGAAGTCCCCCGGCCATTGACATCATGAAGGTTTGTTGCAGCAGTAAGAGAAGCAATAATAAGCCTCACGTACTGACAAAAAATAAATAGATTGGTAATGAATGAATAGGGTGTTTATAAAATGCTGGGATTTTGATCTTTATTATATATTATATATACATACACACACAAGATAATATATTTTTGTTGGAGATAGTCTGAAAAGGGCACAAAAAAATATCCTTAAATTATCCAAGGAATTAATCATTACTCGACCACAAAATAACGACATACGTACCACAAATACAAGCAAATTATTTGGTATCATCAAAACTCCAAACGTCTCTGCTGCTTTCTTGTTTATACACATAAAATACTCCAACAAGAAAATTAAATATTTGACCTTGACCAAAGATATGGGGCCATAATCTCTCTCTCTCCCTCTCATGAAGTACGTACCGTTGTTGGTATATATATGAAGTCTAGATTCTCACTGGTTAACAACTCCACTGGCTTGAAGGTTTAGCTCATCACATGGGGGAGCATGTGATAATTTCATCCGAATTGATTGTCAAACAATGGCTAAATTGACCAGACAGAGACTAATTAAGGAAGACATTGTTTAGTACCTGATGGTCGAAAGTTGCAGGGATGTTGGCATATGAACTCTTTAAGTACTCGCAGGTTATAATATAAGAAATGCCACTGGTATGAAGGCATAGAACATAGCTCACATGGGAGCCATGTGATAATTCCATCCCAAATATTCCAAAAATTGGCTAAATTTGCCAGATAAAGACACTGTTTCGAGTCTTATGGCAGAGAGTTGTGACACGATTGTACATATGATCTAGCGATAAACGTTTAGGTCTTTGTCTCTTATCGTATTATTACGCCAAGATAATAGTTTTCTTTTGAAGAATTAATGAGATATTTTTCAGCTGAAACAGTAACACGATAGACCAAAAGGAAGGGTGCATGTGAGGGGAAATGGCAGTAGATCGAAGTTGACATTAAAGGGGAACAACACAAAAGCAGATCAACATGAAATAGTGCTCCTGTAAGGATATAATTAAAAGACAACAGTATAAAGATAAGCTGGTGAGCACATTGTAATAAAGAAAAGAAGATCCATGGCTCTATATGCCTATAAGCTAGCCTGCATTAAAAGCAAAATTTGTGGTCCCAAACTTTGAATTAGAGAGGACAATTCTTAATTAAGTAAAGGAAAAGGGTGACGACCGAGTAGGACAAAATGTCTTGATCAATTATAAAAGATGATTAAGCTTGTATTAGTTAAAAGACAATAATGCTTAACAGCCCCATGATAACAGATGCTGCCTCATCGATACTTAATTAAATGGGCTACTTTGCTTCTTTATATGGGTATAAAAAGCTGCAGTACTCAGAAGTTCTTGTGCAGTTGCATGCATTTTGCATTTGAGAGAAAGATTTGACTGGTCAATTCGGCTAATCAGAAGTAAAACAAAGATACCAATTAATCCCAATGGGAGAAAGCGAGATATATATATTTTTAGTGTGAATGTTCCCTATCATATGAACAGGGCAAGCTGAAAAGGTAGCTGCATGCGCCCCATTTTGCATTTCTGTTTCATCAAAAAGTAAATGAAGTATTAATGATTGATGATGCCTCTGCGGCACAGAGAAAGAGATGATTGGATTCGAAATTAGTTATTGGAAGGTGGCCTCAGAAATAATATAGCCAAAGAATCTGATATGGGATTTGCAGGTGTAGGGTTTTCTAGCTAGCAATTTACTCTGCTGTCAAGGGTGAGTGACACCCAATTGAGTGAAAAATAAGTAATTGAGATAATAATGCATGCATTCCGTTAGGTTGTAATTAAGCTGCAGCAACAAAGTGATTGCTCATGACATATCTGTTTTTCCATGGGAAATGGTCGGGTATTTCTAGACAATAATCTGATCATTAAGAATGGAAATATGTTCTTTTTTTTGTTTGGCTAAGTGCATTTAACCAAGCCAATGAGATATATAACGTGGGATATGAATCTAATTAAACACACAATATGAACATCGGTCTGTTGAAATCAATACACTCTAGCTAGAGATCACAAGCTTATACTTTAAGGTCAAGCTTATCAATGGGGCAGGAGGGATTTATAGACATCAATCAACATTATCAGAGACTGGTGGGAATGAAAAATAGGTTGTCTTCCATGGATTTGTTTGTCTAAATGCATTTAACCAAGCGAATTGAATGAGCTAACATGGACATGAACTATATATGCATATGTTTCTGGAGAACCAAATACATTCTTCAGATTGAAACTTTAAGCTCAAGCATAGCCAGGTAGGTAGAACATATCTTTATAGATTCTCAATTAAGTTAAAGTTTTGATCATATATGCTCACTGTCTCAGAAGTCACTTTTGGATGAAACAAAACCCTAGT
The DNA here is from genome assembly GCA_006937295.1 of Carpinus fangiana. Taxonomy (NCBI): domain Eukaryota; kingdom Viridiplantae; phylum Streptophyta; class Magnoliopsida; order Fagales; family Betulaceae; genus Carpinus; species Carpinus fangiana. The sequence goes on along the minus strand of CM017321.1, from coordinate 16,785,092 downwards.
TTTTCCATACATTTTAAGGATGTCATGTCTCGGCACCATTGATTCATGGAATTTAGCCATTTCCATGATGCAGTAGTCTCACTTTCAAGGTTGATGAGAAGATATGGTCAACTTAAGTAGTTGATTTCTTAATTCAAAACTTGAAGAAGAATTCTCACTGATTACTAGAACGATTTTTTCCTTCCACATTTAATGTGGATGTGTTTCCAAAGTTGACTTTCATATGGCAAAAGGTGACAAGAACATCAAAATATTCTCAATCGGTCGTGTCTAGTGATTGCTCAAAACAACCCCAAAATCCTTATATATGTAATCTTCCTACGATCGACTAAGATCACTTGATCAAAATATAAACACTAATATAAGCTTATGATTTGACTTCGAAATCACTCGACTCTTTATTGTTTGAACGGGTTAATAGGCTCGATTATAAGGATTAAGGGTTTAACCAAATACTTAGTAAAACTCTCTTTTAATTTGCTTGTGAAATATTAAAGAATTTAACCAATGAAATAAATAAACAATTCAACAAAGTTTAATTATTGTTTAAAAAACGTACATATAAATTAAAATTACACATTTTTTTTTTAAAGCCAGCATTAATTTATTCATTTTTCCTCGACGAATTTTCATATTTTGAAATCGTTGCATGATTTTTTTCATTGGTAATAATATTGAATATATGATTCTCAACGTACGTAACCTGATAATCATTCATCCACGGATTTCTTATTTTGGTCCTTAAACAACTTTTAACAATATTCATTGATGAAAATATTCTTTCAATAGTAGCTATCGTAGCTGGTTGAATTAATGACAATGTTACCAATTAATAAACTAATGGATATACAATATCATTGCTTATTTCTACCATCTTTTTAACAAGTTGTCCACTCCCTTTGAATGTTGTAAATTCTTTGCATGTCAATAATGTGTATATGTTTCAAGCTAGTTCTCTAAAGTTTATAAGTTAAACTGCTAAAAAATGATTCAGGGATATAAACATCATTGTTTCACTTTTAACATTTAAAATCTAACGGAGTGTCCAAATTGAGAGGTTTTATAAGGAAGAAAAAAAAAAGAAAAAGAAAAAGAGAAAACCTTTTATCGGGACCATCCTGATAACACCCTTTTTTAAGTCCTCAATCAATAATCGACACATAAGCAAAAACATAAAAAGTGCATAAAAATAACTTGGACCAAAATACATTAAATTTTAGGTTGATAAAATCTCTAAAGGGTTAACTTTCCAACTTTAGATTTTAATTTTGAATTCAAAAACGAGTTTTGAAGCATTAGAAATGAATTTTGGGACATTAAAAACGGGTTTTGAGGCATTAGAAACAAGTTTTGAAATATTAGAAACGGGTTTTGAGGCGGGTCACTGCCGGCGGGGTTTGAGGCGTTCACCGCTATCGTGGGTCTCGCCTAAGTCTTGTCGGCTACGTGTTTTTTTTTTTTCTTTCATTTGGTGTGATTGTTCTCACTTTTATTTTTTATATTTTTCTTAAATTGATGATGTGTTATATGGTAATTGGAGACTGCAAAAATGGTGTTATCAGGATGGACATGATAGTAGGGTTCTAAAAAGTTTAAAAAAAAAAAAAAAAATGAAAAGAAAAGAAGCAATTTCAACATTATCATATTTACGCGTGTCAGCAGCAGATTCTCCCTCTCTCGCACTCGCACTCGCTGGTGGTTGACCAAAAGAAGAGCCAGTAAGGACTTTTGGTCTGAGCGACTGGAGACATAGAGCTCCGCTTATGCCGATCGACACGTGTGCAAAGCGACAGGAAAGCAACCCAGCATTTTCACATTCCAGAAAGGTCGGTCCCACGCCGATACCATGTGTGCACCATGTGATCCTCACTAACACAGTTTCTGAATCCTGATGCCTTTCGTTTTTTCCTTTGTTTCTTCTTTGTTACATATATTTTTTGTTGGGTCATGAATCAACCCCACAGGACCATTCTGACCTGTACTAGGCCCAATGAAAGCCCATGTTCTCAAAGCCCAAGAGCGTCTCGAGCCTCGAGAGCCCAAGAGCGTCTCGAGGCCTCGAGAGCCCACGCAGGCCTCGATCATCCGAGAACGCCTCGAACAGGCAAGAAGGCCTCGGGCCTCGATCACCCGAGAACCGCCTCGGGCCTCGATCATAATATACCACCGATACATTGAGCTTAAGGATTCCGAAGCCCGAAAAGCTAGGGATCAGGAGATTAAAATTCAAAGATCCAATCTTATCCGTTCTATTCAAATGCCAAGTACCTGAAAGTGCAAGATTAGATATATCATCTACAAGCATTCAAAATTGAAGGTGCCATAACAAACCAAATCCTATCTCGATCTCATCAGATCTTGATACGGATAACTACCCAAATCCCTGATAACAAACTGCCTCGCAGAAAATCAGGGAAGAGTCAGTCATTGACAAGGGAACAATCACTCCATGCCTATATAATGCAAGTCACCTCCACATGTTCTGGTAACGCAACTCTAGCACTCTTAAAGCTTCTGTTGTTTCCTCATTATCTCAAAAGCATACACTGACTTAGGCATCGGAGTGTCCCCGCCGGCTCACCCCCGGTCTCTTCGATCCTATTCTTTTCT